>CM055680.1:16484498-17084498 GCA_029448645.1 Andrena camellia
GGTTTTGTTTCGGTTTTGTTTCGGTTTTGTTTCGGTTTTGTTTCGGTTTTGTTTCGGTTTTGTTTCGGTTTTGTTTCGGTTTTGTTTCGGTTTTGTTTCGGTTTTGTTTCGGTTTTGTTTCGGTTTTGTTTCGGTTTTGTTTCGGTTTTGTTTCGGTTTTGTTTCGGTTTTGTTTCGGTTTTGTTTCGGTTTTGTTTCGGTTTTGTTTCGGTTTTGTTTCGGTTTTGTTTCGGTTTTGTTTCGGTTTTGTTTCGGTTTTGTTTCGGTTTTGTTTCGGTTTTGTTTCGGTTTTGTTTCGGTTTTGTTTCGGTTTTGTTTCGGTTTTGTTTCGGTTTTGTTTCGGTTTTGTTTCGGTTTTGTTTCGGTTTTGTTTCGGTTTTGTTTCGGTTTTGTTTCGGTTTTGTTTCGGTTTTGTTTCGGTTTTGTTTCGGTTTTGTTTCGGTTTTGTTTCGGTTTTGTTTCGGTTTTGTTTCGGTTTTGTTTCGGTTTTGTTTCGGTTTTGTTTCGGTTTTGTTTCGGTTTTGTTTCGGTTTTGTTTCGGTTTTGTTTCGGTTTTGTTTCGGTTTTGTTTCGGTTTTGTTTCGGTTTTGTTTCGGTTTTGTTTCGGTTTTGTTTCGGTTTTGTTTCGGTTTTGTTTCGGTTTTGTTTCGGTTTTGTTTCGGTTTTGTTTCGGTTTTGTTTCGGTTTTGTTTCGGTTTTGTTTCGGTTTTGTTTCGGTTTTGTTTCGGTTTTGTTTCGGTTTTGTTTCGGTTTTGTTTCGGTTTTGTTTCGGTTTTGTTTCGGTTTTGTTTCGGTTTTGTTTCGGTTTTGTTTCGGTTTTGTTTCGGTTTTGTTTCGGTTTTGTTTCGGTTTTGTTTCGGTTTTGTTTCGGTTTTGTTTCGGTTTTGTTTCGGTTTTGTTTCGGTTTTGTTTCGGTTTTGTTTCGGTTTTGTTTCGGTTTTGTTTCGGTTTTGTTTCGGTTTTGTTTCGGTTTTGTTTCGGTTTTGTTTCGGTTTTGTTTCGGTTTTGTTTCGGTTTTGTTTCGGTTTTGTTTCGGTTTTGTTTCGGTTTTGTTTCGGTTTTGTTTCGGTTTTGTTTCGGTTTTGTTTCGGTTTTGTTTCGGTTTTGTTTCGGTTTTGTTTCGGTTTTGTTTCGGTTTTGTTTCGGTTTTGTTTCGGTTTTGTTTCGGTTTTGTTTCGGTTTTGTTTCGGTTTTGTTTCGGTTTTGTTTCGGTTTTGTTTCGGTTTTGTTTCGGTTTTGTTTCGGTTTTGTTTCGGTTTTGTTTCGGTTTTGTTTCGGTTTTGTTTCGGTTTTGTTTCGGTTTTGTTTCGGTTTTGTTTCGGTTTTGTTTCGGTTTTGTTTCGGTTTTGTTTCGGTTTTGTTTCGGTTTTGTTTCGGTTTTGTTTCGGTTTTGTTTCGGTTTTGTTTCGGTTTTGTTTCGGTTTTGTTTCGGTTTTGTTTCGGTTTTGTTTCGGTTTTGTTTCGGTTTTGTTTCGGTTTTGTTTCGGTTTTGTTTCGGTTTTGTTTCGGTTTTGTTTCGGTTTTGTTTCGGTTTTGTTTCGGTTTTGTTTCGGTTTTGTTTCGGTTTTGTTTCGGTTTTGTTTCGGTTTTGTTTCGGTTTTGTTTCGGTTTTGTTTCGGTTTTTGTTTCGGTTTTGTTTCGGTTTTGTTTCGGTTTTGTTTCGGTTTTGTTTCGGTTTTGTTTCGGTTTTGTTTCGGTTTTGTTTCGGTTTTGTTTCGGTTTTGTTTCGGTTTTGTTTCGGTTTTGTTTCGGTTTTGTTTCGGTTTTGTTTCGGTTTTGTTTCGGTTTTGTTTCGGTTTTGTTTCGGTTTTGTTTCGGTTTTGTTTCGGTTTTGTTTCGGTTTTGTTTCGGTTTTGTTTCGGTTTTGTTTCGGTTTTGTTTCGGTTTTGTTTCGGTTTTGTTTCGGTTTTGTTTCGGTTTTGTTTCGGTTTTGTTTCGGTTTTGTTTCGGTTTTGTTTCGGTTTTGTTTCGGTTTTTGTTTCGGTTTTGTTTCGGTTTTGTTTCGGTTTTGTTTCGGTTTTGTTTCGGTTTTGTTTCGGTTTTGTTTCGGTTTTGTTTCGGTTTTGTTTCGGTTTTGTTTCGGTTTTGTTTCGGTTTTGTTTCGGTTTTGTTTCGGTTTTGTTTCGGTTTTGTTTCGGTTTTGTTTCGGTTTTGTTTCGGTTTTGTTTCGGTTTTGTTTCGGTTTTGTTTCGGTTTTGTTTCGGTTTTGTTTCGGTTTTGTTTCGGTTTTGTTTCGGTTTTGTTTCGGTTTTGTTTCGGTTTTGTTTCGGTTTTGTTTCGGTTTTGTTTCGGTTTTGTTTCGGTTTTGTTTCGGTTTTGTTTCGGTTTTGTTTCGGTTTTGTTTCGGTTTTGTTTCGGTTTTGTTTCGGTTTTGTTTCGGTTTTGTTTCGGTTTTGTTTCGGTTTTGTTTCGGTTTTGTTTCGGTTTTGTTTCGGTTTTGTTTCGGTTTTGTTTCGGTTTTGTTTCGGTTTTGTTTCGGTTTTGTTTCGGTTTTGTTTCGGTTTTGTTTCGGTTTTGTTTCGGTTTTGTTTCGGTTTTGTTTCGGTTTTGTTTCGGTTTTGTTTCGGTTTTGTTTCGGTTTTGTTTCGGTTTTGTTTCGGTTTTGTTTCGGTTTTGTTTCGGTTTTGTTTCGGTTTTGTTTCGGTTTTGTTTCGGTTTTGTTTCGGTTTTGTTTCGGTTTTGTTTCGGTTTTGTTTCGGTTTTGTTTCGGTTTTGTTTCGGTTTTGTTTCGGTTTTGTTTCGGTTTTGTTTCGGTTTTGTTTCGGTTTTGTTTCGGTTTTGTTTCGGTTTTGTTTCGGTTTTGTTTCGGTTTTGTTTCGGTTTTGTTTCGGTTTTGTTTCGGTTTTGTTTCGGTTTTGTTTCGGTTTTGTTTCGGTTTTGTTTCGGTTTTGTTTCGGTTTTGTTTCGGTTTTGTTTCGGTTTTGTTTCGGTTTTGTTTCGGTTTTGTTTCGGTTTTGTTTCGGTTTTGTTTCGGTTTTGTTTCGGTTTTGTTTCGGTTTTGTTTCGGTTTTGTTTCGGTTTGTTTCGGTTTTGTTTCGGTTTTGTTTCGGTTTTGTTTCGGTTTTGTTTCGGTTTTGTTTCGGTTTTGTTTCGGTTTTGTTTCGGTTTTGTTTCGGTTTTGTTTCGGTTTTGTTTCGGTTTTGTTTCGGTTTTGTTTCGGTTTTGTTTCGGTTTTGTTTCGGTTTTGTTTCGGTTTTGTTTCGGTTTTGTTTCGGTTTTGTTTCGGTTTTGTTTCGGTTTTGTTTCGGTTTTGTTTCGGTTTTGTTTCGGTTTTGTTTCGGTTTTGTTTCGGTTTTGTTTCGGTTTTGTTTCGGTTTTGTTTCGGTTTTGTTTCGGTTTTGTTTCGGTTTTGTTTCGGTTTTGTTTCGGTTTTGTTTCGGTTTTGTTTCGGTTTTGTTTCGGTTTTGTTTCGGTTTTGTTTCGGTTTTGTTTCGGTTTTGTTTCGGTTTTGTTTCGGTTTTGTTTCGGTTTTGTTTCGGTTTTGTTTCGGTTTTGTTTCGGTTTTGTTTCGGTTTTGTTTCGGTTTTGTTTCGGTTTTGTTTCGGTTTTGTTTCGGTTTTGTTTCGGTTTTGTTTCGGTTTTGTTTCGGTTTTGTTTCGGTTTTGTTTCGGTTTTGTTTCGGTTTTGTTTCGGTTTTGTTTCGGTTTTGTTTCGGTTTTGTTTCGGTTTTGTTTCGGTTTTGTTTCGGTTTTGTTTCGGTTTTGTTTCGGTTTTGTTTCGGTTTTGTTTCGGTTTTGTTTCGGTTTTGTTTCGGTTTTGTTTCGGTTTTGTTTCGGTTTTGTTTCGGTTTTGTTTCGGTTTTGTTTCGGTTTTGTTCTTTTTTATATATTTTATACATTTATATTTATATTTATATTTATATTTATATTTATATTTATATTTATATTTATATTTATATTTATAATTATATTTATATTTATATTTTTCATATTGTATTTTATTCTTTTTTATTATATTATATTTCTTCTTATATATTTATATTCTTTTTTATATTTCTTTGTAACAATATATATATATATCTTAAACGTATATTATTTCTCCATTTTATTTACCCTCCTTCTCTCCTCAATTCCAAGATTCGACGTTCCCAAAAGTATTATTTCTCCTGACACCGCATAATTCTGTGACTCGCGCCGCGAAAATGACATCATCTCGCGCAGCTGCTCCAGGGGAGTCAAATTACTGGCGATACGCTGCGACGTTAAGATTGAAAAACATTTTGAAATACTGTTAGCTTTAGAATGCATGCGATTGTGCTGTCTCTTTCCCTCTCTCAGGATTTAGCTTTACAACTATGTAGTGCCGTCTCTTTCCCTCCCCGAATATGCGATTTGTAAAATGTCGCTCGAAACAATTTCTGATAAATTATTATTATTTCTCTGCGCTTGGCGGTTCGCTAGATCGGTGTGGGCCAAGGGTGAAAAAATTTTCGGGGTGGGCCAAGGTCGTTCCCTCCCTCGGTTAGGTATGAAAAAATTTCGGCTGCAGGTCATTCCCCCTCTGAAAAAATTTCTGACGGCGGGGCAGGTCTGGAGAGGTCTCCGCGGCCGCTCGGCCTGGACTGATCCCCTCCACGATTACGGCTTCCCCCACTCCGCGGCTCGTGCGCGCGCAACCAGTCTTCCACTCCCCGCTGTCCCCGCGCCAAAAGTTCCCCCCACCGCGCTCCCCCGCGCGCCCTCACTTCCACCCGCCCCCGCGCCCCCCTCAGAGGACCTGGGTTAGAAACCGCCTAGCCCTACTACTGAGCACAATGCATCAGTTTTGCCATTTGGTAATCGTTGGTGTTCAAACTCCCCTTTTTTCCAAAAAGAATGTTTCGGCCACCCTGCTAAATCCATTTTTGCCATCTTTTGCCACTCTTCAGTTCCCCCGCCAAATTGAACTTTTCAAGGTATATTTCGCGCATGAAACTGTAAAAAACGGTAGAAAACTTAGAACAATTCTGTCTGGTATTATAGCCACATAGCAAACTTGGTTTTCTACTTGCAGGTACTTTACGTACCCACCACTGACACCAACTAGCCGACCGCACGCACACCAAGAAGGCCCAGCCAACACCAGCTGACGTTCAGCGTAGGATAAAGGCCCATCCGACAGCGGAGTCGATACCAGCTTCGCAGAGCTGTGCCCCTGGTCCTCGCCAGAAGATTGCCCACCCGTGGTTTCCCGTAAATCTATTTCCTATGCGAGATCAACATATTTAACTTAGATCCCTAGTACGTAAGCCTTACGGAACCGATCCTACAGAGAATATTGTAAACGATTAGCATAGAAATCTAAGTATGAATTAATGTAAAAGTCTAGCTATCGACGCTGCTGGGAGTGAAGTAAAACAATGCGCATTAGTCGCGAAGAAAAACACCTAAAGGTTGTGCAACGGAGAAACTTCTAAACTAGTAAACAAAACTCTCAGATAGCGCGATGGGGAAGATTCTCCCTGGAAGATCCCAGGCAGATGCTGTAGGATGGGGTCTCCCACCGTGAATTTGTTATGTGACAAATCCTAGAGATGGAGTAACACACTGCCCTATAAAAAGGGACCAACCACCCCCGGAGCGCATTATTAATTATTGTGCTTCTACTTGAATGATGACTAATTATAATTATCGATTGGTGTTCGCCAATCATTGGTTGTTCGAATCGCACAGCACTAAGGACTGAAATATTCGTTGCGCGGGCGTTTCGTGCGTGGAAATGCTGGACATTCAAGAACGGGACTTTTGTGGCGCGAAATAGACACTACTTTCGATAGTCGCGTATTAACTGATGCCGTGCTAAATTCTAACTATATCAAACCGCGCAACTTTCTCCAGGATGCGGAGCACATTGTGTTGGAACATGTGCGAGGCGCTTTGAAGAAACATTAGAACCTGAAAGTGAACACGGTGTTTAACGGTGAATTTCTGGCCGGCGACAAGCATGCGATACGTCATCGAACCCACCCTGGCATCGTTGGAAGTGTTTCAGGAGCGCGACAGCGGATAGGCATTGACGAGAGTCCTCAACCTGACCGTCAATGTTAACAAGTACAATCCGTTGCGCGCGGGATGTCACTGCAAGTTACCACGAGAAATATCGCTAAAGAAAGCGACCATTAGCGTGCAATCTCCGGACAACGCCTGTTTCGCGTGGGCAGTGGTCGCCGCGCTACATCCCGCCGAAAGACACGTTAATCGCCCAAGTTCGTACCCCGACTATGCTTCCATATTAAATCTCCGGGGCATTGAGTTTCCAATATCCCTGGAGCAAATTGGAAAGTTCGAAGTGTTGAACAACACATCAATCAACGTGTACAGCTTCGAGGCGGAGATGAAGAAAGGGCAAGCAGTCTTTCCGCGGCGCCTCACCGGCCACAAGAGGCATAGCCATGTAAACTTGCTCTACACGCCGAATCAAGAGCACGGTGATGTAGGGTACTTTGCATGCATCAAGGACTTATCCCGGCTGGTGAGCACGCAGCTGAGCAGACACGGCAAAAAGAAATTCATCTACGATCGGTACGTATATAAACTTATGAAATGTTGAAATGTCTTGCAAAACAAATTAAATAAAAAAATTTTTTGTTTTTTACAGATGTATGCATTACTTCGGATCCGCTGAGAAGTTGGGGGCCCACACCGTGGACTGCGATAAGATGAACGACTACGCTATTCTGCTGCCCAGCCAAGACAACAATCTGCTCAGTTTCGGCAACCACGGCAGGAAGGAGCGACTTCCCTTCGTGGTGTACGCCGATCTTCAGTGTGTCCTGGAGAAAACGGAGGACAACTGGATGGGTGAGGAGGGCAATATATTGTATAAATATCAGCATCACAAAGTGCACAGCATTGCATATTATATGCATTGTTCGTACGATACATCGCTATCGATGTATCGATATCGCCGTGACGCGGTTTGTGTTTCATGGTTCGTCGAAGAACTGAAAATTTTTAGGGATTTTGCTAAAATCGTTCTGGTGAATAATACACCTATGCTAGATTTAACTAGTGAACAATGGACGGCATTTCACAATGCAACACATTTCCATATTTGCGAAGAGCCATTCAAGGCTGATGATGTACGATTCCGCGATCATTGTCATCTATCCGGACGGTTTAGAGGCTCAGCACATTCGGAGTGCAATTTAAATTATAAAAACAATTTAAAAAAAAAATTAAAACCGACTTCAAAAAAATAAAATTGCACTAAAAGTAAAAAATAATTTTTTCCCTTATTTAATCTATGACTCTCATATTTTTTAAGTCGGCGCCAGATTTACACAGTGCAAATGATGAGGCACCGACTTAAAAAATATGAGAGTCGTAGATTAAATAAAGGAAAAAATTATTTTTTACTTTTTAGTGCAATTTTATTTTTTTGAAGTCGGTTTTATTTTTTTTTTAAATTGTTTTATTTTTAACTTTTTAGTTTTATATATATTGACACAACATGCTGAGGAGATATGCGTGTGCGTACATAATGTATTAATAATTAGGTGACAATAGTCTATATTATTAACCAGAACTGGCAAAAGATTGGGCCAATGTTGATGCAGTGTAGGATGGGACCACCGGGACATCGCCCACTTTCGAATAAAATAAAAGATCATCAAAATCGGTCCATATGCTGAGGAGTTATGAGGGGACAAACATGAAAAAAAACATACATACGGGTCGAATCCATAACCTCCTCCTTTTTGAAGTCGGTTAAAAATGCGTTTTACATCCCCACAGTTTTCCATAATTTATTCGGCTACGATTCACATTTTATTATCGAGAAAATAGCTACCGCGTTGGAAGGCAGCGTTGACGTATTGCCTATAACTAAAGAAAAATATATTTCATTCACAAAAAATGTCGAAGATACGGCTGAATCAGACTCGCGAAATTGTATTAAATTGTGATTCATCGATTCGTACAAATTTCTAAATACCAGTCTCGACAAATTAGCATCTTTCCTTAGCGCAGATAAATTAAAAATTTTCCGATCCAAATTTGAAACATGTGGAAAGATCTATTCGGATCGATACCGATCGCGGTTCACGTACACGCGATATTGGGTACCTGCCCGAATGTAATAAATAAATAGAAAGGGGTTTAAGAACAAACAGTGTATATTTCCTTCCTTACAATATCTGACTAAGGTCAGGTGAAATACGGACAGACTGAAACAACCGGTCGCAAGCGCGTGCCACGAGAGAAGAACGAGAGAGTGTTCTTGGCGAGGGACCGGATTACGTGCTGTAGTCAAAAGACGATCGCGCTTCCGCGCTGTACACTGGGCGCGGCTTCAGGCTCTGCTTTCGCCTGTGGAAACGCGCCTGCTGTTCAGGCGCCGGTGGCGCAGTGGCGAGACCGCCACAGATCGTAATACAACAACGTCGCGTCGGTATCCGACCGTCGCGACACCTGAGTGAGTCGCGCGATACATGTGACAGTCCGTACTGATACGACCGCCAACGAGCAATAGGCAAACACATGTAAGCCTGTTAAATTGAAATATATATATTTTTTATAGTAAGAAATAAGTAACGTGCAGTCTAAACAAACAACAAAACATTATCCGCTGAGGATTTCAATTTATTGACGCGAATGTGTGTCTTTCCGTATGAATACTTTGATTGCGCGAACAAGCTGCAGGATCCATGCTTACCGCCGCGCGAGTCATTTTACAGTTCCTTAACGGGTGAAACTGTATCCGAGAGCGATTGTGCACACGCCGAGACTGTCTGGCAGAGTTTCGGCATTAGAACCTTGGACGAATACAGCGACTTGTAATTAAAAACAGATGTCTTGTTATTGGCAGATATTTTTGAAAATTTTCGCGAAAATTGCATCAAGAGTTATGGATTAGATTCCGCACATTATTATACTTTACCTGGTATCACGTGTGAGGCCATGCTAAAACATACGAAAATTACATTTGAATTGGTGGTTTAAGTCAATGTTCCGGAAGATACGCATATGCCAATAACAAGTACATGCCATCTTACGACGCATCGGAACAGTCATCTTACTTGATGTACTTTAATATAAACAATTTGTATGGATGGGCGATGTGTCAGCCCCTGCCATACGCTGATTTTCAATGGAACGAAGATGTTGCAAATTTTTATGCGTCTTCAATCGCTGTCGATTCGCCCACGGAATACATTCTCGAGTTAGATCTGGAATATCCGCAACGTCTGCACGACGCACATGCTGATCTACCGTTCTGCCCGACGCGTGCCAAAGAACCAGGCAGCAGATAGGACAAGTTACTCGCAACGGTATACGATAAGCAGCGTTACGTTATCCATTATCGCAACCTCCAGCAGTGCACGCGTAACGGTCTTCGTATTACAAAGATACAACGCGTGCTTGAATTCGCTCAATCCCCCTGACTCCGCGATTACATCGAACTCAATACACGGTTTAGAACAAGCGCGACAGACGATTTTGAAAACAATGTGTACCAATTGATGAACAACGTGGTATTCAGTAGAACTGTGGAAAATGTACGAAATCATGTGGATGTAAGTAGTTATAGTAGGCGGATTCTGGACCAACTGGTAGCGAGGGGTGAAGCAGGGCGAGGGGTACCGCACCGATGGCGAGGGGGAGACGGGTGGAGGGGAACGTGACCCGTCGAAATGGGAATGAGCCGGTGGAGGGGGAATACGCGCGCGCGAGCACACACACACACACGCGGGGGGGGGGGGGGTGGTACCGCCCATGACTTATCACGCGCTCCGTAACAATTCGAAGGGATCCGCAACCCTCTTATCGCCTCAGGGCCAGATCGCGCCTCGATAGCAGCGAAGTTCGAACGAAGTGTGCGAGAGAGAGAAAGAGAGAGAGAGAGAGAGAGAGAGAGAGAGAGAGAGAGAGGAAGGGAGGGAAAGAGAGAGAGAGAGAGAGAGTGATTGATTATTTATTAGCTTTCTCAACTATTTTCAGGTACATTTACGATACATTACACTTGTCATAGCGAACATATTTACCATTCTCTTAAACATAACTAAACTTCCACACGATTTTACTTCGTCAGATAGTGCATTGTACGTTAATAATCCTTCATAAAATAGACTCTTTTGGGCACTTTTCGTTTTATGAAATTCAACTGCAATATTCCCAGCTTGCCTTGTTTGCATTGCAATTTCATCGCCTACTATTCTTAGCCTACTTCTTAAATGCTCCGGAAACATATTTCTTAAAATCTTAAAAACAAATATACACATAGTATAGTACAGCCTCTGTCTTACAGCCATAAACTGCAGCGTTTGCAGCATATTCTCTATTTTGGTTCGTCTGTCACATTGCAATATGACTCTCATGGCTCGGTTCTGTGCTTTTTGTAGCCTACTTATCTGTGTTGCCCCCCATATTAATTAATAACGAGAGAGAGAGAGAGAGAGAGAGAGAGAGAGAGAGAGAGAGAGAGAGTGAGAGAGAGAAAGAGGGGTACGACATGTACATCTCTCTCTCTCTCTCTCTCTAGGGACATAGCCCAAACGTACGGAAGCAGTACGTGTAGAAAATGTAAGTCAAAACCTGCGTTGTGTTATTCCGCAATAACAGCGTCAAAAATATCATGCTCGAAGGTCAGCTTCCGAGAATAAGGGGGTACGACGCGTAAAAGATGCAAGTCGAAACCTCTCAGGATGATTTTCGCACGTCAACAACATATCATGCTCGAAGGTCAACTTCCGAGAATAATGAGGTATGTACGACGCGTAAAAGATGCAAGTCGAAACCTCTCAGGATGATTTTCGCACGCCAAAACATATCATGCTTGAAGGTCAACTGCCGAGAATAATGAGATACGACTTGTAGAAGATGCAAGTCGAAACCTACATTAAAACTTACAACAATGGAGGTACACTTCCGAGAATAAGGCGCAGCATCGGTGCGCGCTATCTCCGAATCGCGAAAATTAAAAGCGAGCCGACGTGTTTCTATCGTCCGAAGGCGTGATTGCGCCCGCGATTGTTGCGACGTTCCAACAAGGAGAGCGAGAGAGGTACGATAGTTTCGTATATCTTTCAGTCTCTATTTGTCTCTCGGTCGGCGATCAAAAAACAGACGGCGGTATGTCACGTAGAAGATGCAAGTCGAAACCTGCGCGATAACCGCGTCGGAAACATATAACTGTAACAATATCATGCTGTACTCACGAGAGCGCAAATATCTATACGGATGTTTCGACATTGCGTAGCTCCTGTGATTCATGGTCAGGCGAGTACAGTTGCAGTGCAAGAGACTATACAATAGAATATATGTTATTCGAAATGCGTAATAAGAGGTATGGATGTTTCTAGATCGTAACATACCTAGTGTAAGAAATAAAGATTGAAAGAACACTAGTTTTTTGGAATAAGTGATATCCTGCGAGGATAGGAAAGGAATGGATCATTGAAGGTATCAAACTATACAGATATTCGTGTGATAAAGTGTTGTATTTATTGGTAAAGCATATATAGACATGTATACATTATTGGGATACGTTGCGAGCATCACGTATAATGGAGTCCAAGCATAACGCTAATAATTCACAATCTAACAAAGAATGTGGTTCGAAGTATTCGCTTTCGGAAATAAGTTTCTCATAATCAACGGTCGGTGTCGTAGAGTTACGTATAATGTCTACAAAGGATACGTATTTGCTGCTTACGGAGTGTAGAATTTCTAACAACCACGAGAACGTATGATCGATGCAGCGATCGTATTTGAACATTTGACGTATCGTAGCGTCGGCCATGTATATGATGGAACTGCCATCCGATATTTTGGCAATTCGTTGACTGTTGATTCGTGTGAAGTCGATACGTAAATGATCAACGATGATAGGGTCTTGATGCGATGGAGTTGCGTCGTTACGGAAACATTGAAGTATCTCCGGTTCTTGCTGCAGCAAAAGTTTCCACGTAGACATGGAGAAACAAAGTTCGTTGGATTTGCTATCGACTATCACGATTTCAACGCGACACGAATCCTGATCGATACGAATTCCAATTGCGATGCGTTTGCATGTGGTCAATGTCAATGGATAATTACGTCCCATGATTCGTATGACGGCTTTCTTGGGTGATGCTACGGATTTATCGATGTAAGGAACACACGCACAGAGTTGATGATTCGATCAGCTTTGTATAAATCAGAAATCATACAGACGTATATAATGTACCTTAGATTCGGACGACGCTGTTTAGTAGGAAAATCTGTATCGTTGCAGCGATTGAGATGATTCTCGATCATGTATGAAGGGTCGTTGAAATGTTGGTTAAACATTATGAATACGTACTACAGCTAACTCTACTGAACGGTTACTACGAACGTACGCGATGTAATGTGCTCCGCAAGTCCGATCGGTACCTCTTTTTAGCGGGTTGCAATCATACATATACAGTATGTTGGCGGTGGGGATAGTGATGTTATACACAGTACGGAAAAAAGAAAAAAATGAAAAAGGAAAAGAAGAAAACGCTATGACGGAAAAAAACAGTGCAGGAAGAAGTGTACATTGAAAAGAAAATGTATATAGAAGAAGCAAGTGTCAATGTATGAAGTATTCACGTAAAAATCTATCGTGGGAACCTATCGACAGTAACATACCATGTGAGGTGTCGGGAGGGTGTGTATGTGATGTGTCGCGAGGGTGTGGAAGCATACGTGAGCATATGAGTAGGTAGGCTATGCCCATTCTGGACCAAATTATGGCGAGGGGTGAGGCGGGGCGGGGGTACCGCGGGTGCGGGGCGGGGCGTGGAGGGGGTACCGCGCTCTCGGTCGCGATGGGCGAGGAGCGATGCGGGGAGGTGGTGCCGAGTTCGTCGGTGAGGGGGATGACGTCACAGGGGAATTTGAAGATAGCGTCTCGCCAAAGAATGCAACGTCGCGCTCGTATAAACATCCGCCAACGAAACCGTACAGCGAAAATTATTCGGATATCGTGTCGAATATTTTTTTAAAGTTTGGGGCCGTCGTCTTATCACCAACGCTGTAATTCGACACACGTGGTAACGCATGTCAGGACCGCCCATACTGCCTATCCTGAAACACAATTGTTCGCGCTCGTATAAACATCCGCCAACGAAAACGTAGAACGATAATTATTCGGATATCGTCTCGAATATTTTTTAAAAGTTTCGGGCCGTCGTCTTATCACCAACGCTTTAATTCGATACATGTGGTAACGCATCAGACGCAGGCGACGTTAGACGCGTGTATAGAAGGAAAAGGTACAGCGTAAGAGAGAGAGAGAGAGAGAGAGAGAGAGAGAGAGAGAGAGAGAGATTCAATGGGGGCACTTGTGAACCGCGCGAGAATAACATTCGAGGCGAAAAGTCTTGAATTTTCCCAGACGTCGAGTAACCGTCAACTCGTACTTAAACCGATAGGGAACTCTAAGGAAACCCTACACCCAAGGCGTCTGATTTACAGCAGACTGGTGTCAGGACCGCCCATACTGCCTA
Organism: Andrena camellia; assembly: GCA_029448645.1. Lineage (NCBI taxonomy): Eukaryota > Metazoa > Arthropoda > Insecta > Hymenoptera > Andrenidae > Andrena > Andrena camellia. The sequence continues at coordinate 16,497,934 of CM055680.1, forward strand.
TCCTAAAACACAATTGTCATTCGCTAAGTCTATACCTCTAAGGATGACATAGCGAGGAAAAAACCAGCCATGTGGCTAGCAAACCTATCCAGATTGCTCGGTCGGATCGTCTCACCAGGGTTACGGTTTATGATTGTATTGTTCCACGAGTCGGCGGCATGTGCCGCCTCGAGGTTAACACGTACCACACGCTGACAGAGCAATTCTGCGGTTTATCCCAGAGTCGAAATTCCCAAAGAAAACGGTACGATGTCGATTGCCTCTTGGTCATCTGGCAGACAAGTAATTGCCCGCCGTATTAGTACGAAAGAGAAGTATGTCTAGGAGAGTTCTAACTCAGGTCCACTGAGGGGAGCGCGGGGGCGGGTGGAAGCGAGGACGCGCGGGGGAGCGCGGTGGGGGAACTTTAGGCGCGGGGACAGCGGGCAGTGGAAGACTGGTTGCGCGGGCACGAGCCGCGGAGTGGGGGAAGCTATAATCATGGAGGGGATCAGTCCAGGCCGAGCGGCCGCGGAGACCTCTCCAGATCTGGCCCACCGTCAGAAATTTTTTCAGAGGGAGGGAATGACCCCTGAAATTTTTTCACACCTAACCGAGGAAGGGAACGACCTTGGCCCACCCCGAAATTTTTTTCACCCCTGACCTACACCGATTTAGCGAACCGCCAAGCGCAGAGAAATAATAATAATTTTTATCAGAAATTGTTTCGGGCGATGTCGGGAAAAATCGACGTTTTACAAACCACATATTCGGGGACGGGAAAGAGAGAGAGAGAGACGACACAAGCACAGTTATTTTAAAGCTAAATTCGGGGAGGGAAAGAGACAGTGGTACAATCGCATGCATTCTAAAGCTAACAGTATTTCAAATGTTTTTCAATCTTAATATCGCAGCGTATCGCGCGATCGTGTGTAATTTGACTCCTCTGGAGCAGCCGTGCGGGATAACGTCATTTGGCGGCGCGAAGATGGCGCGAATCATAGAATTATGCGAAGTCAGCTGAAATTTTTTTCCAAACCAATAGACACTTTATCCCCAACGCAGAGAAATAATAAATTCATGAATAAACGATCAAGCGAACCATTCTGTAGCAAACAGACATATTTTTTCCAACGCAGAGAAATAATTTTCAAACAAATATGTAACAAGCATTCTAAAGCTAGCATGTTTTTAAAGCGTTCAGATTTAGCGTCGCAGCGTATCGCGCGATGACACGACGCGAAGAACGCGTGAACGAAATATAATACTATTTAAAACGTTGAATCTTAGAATTAGGTGGTGAGGAAAGAATGAGGGTAAATAAAATAGAGACATAATATGTTTTAAATGACAATATATTGTTACAGGCAAAGAATATGAAAATAGAATAATAATAATTAAACATTTTTCTTCCTACGAGCATCAGCTAGAATATTATTGATGGCACATGCTAACAGTTCGCAATCTACAAGATAATCCTCGTCGTAATATTCGCTATCACGTATGATTTTAGCAGCACGACGCGTATCTAATGTTTCGCAGGCAACATCGCTCTGTTGTAGCACGTTAACAAAATTTACAAATTTCATCCGCACATCTTGTGCAGTTTCATACAACCGCAGATACACATAGGCTATACACAGATCAAGATTAAATAAAAATGTTACAGTATTCAGTTTGAAATACAGCGGCTTAGTATCTAGTGTTATCTTTACAATCAGAGAATCATAGAAAGAATTATGTGGAGTCGATAGAAATTCGTGAGGAGAGGTCTTATGCTACTGCATAAAAATTTAATTCTAGCTAAATAAAAAATCATAAACATTAATGAAATTAAAAATCTTATAAAAATAATTCTTAAATACCCAGCTATAACAATTAATGAAAATCTACCTCTAAAATACTCAGTATTAAATCCAGACACCAATTCTGATTCCCCCTCCACTAAATCTGGCTCAATTAATAATCTAATTAAAAACATTAAATAAATTGGAATTAAAATTAAAAAGAAAATATATAATAATTTAATTTATTGCTCATTTTCGTGTTACAATTTAACGATTATGTACTCTTTTCATTTCATTCCCGCGATTGTGTCAGTGTCCAACCCTTCTAATGTATCCTGCTGTGTCTTAACAATTTTTCTATTTTACAAGTGTTTCCTATTCTATTCTTTGCTGTATAAGCTTCTTTTATCACTTTCCAGTTCTTTCCATCTTTTCCTTCTCCCTATTATCTCCTGTAAAATAGCCAAGTTTTTCCTTCTCTTCTTTCCAGTTCCCACCACTCTCTCCACGTACTTCACATGCTTCAATCACGTGTTCCACTCTTTCTTCCTCTTTCTTATAAAGCCTAAATACCCTTTCTTCTCTCTTTAGCCAATATTTGCATGCCCTTGTTTCACTACTTTCTGATTTTTCCCCCCAATAGTATTTCGGCTTATCTCCAGGTTTCCTTGCCACCTCTCTTAATTCTCTTAGGAACTTTGACTCTTTTACTTTCGTCTCTCTCTCTCTCTCTTGTTCTTGGATGTCTTTACTTATCTGCTCTATTTTGATCGACACTTCTTTCCCATTTAATCTTCTTCTTTCCAATTCTTCATTTGACCATCCTCTCCCTTCCAAGAGTTTGATTCTCATTCTTTCCCTTTTCGTAACTTCATTTCCTCTCATTAGACTTCTCCCACTTTCATATCTTATCAATCCTTCTTCCGAGTTTATTAGCCTCTCTTCAAACTTCATTGCTCAGTCTCCCATTTCAATTGCTATGCCATCTCTTCCTGTTTCTTTTAACAGCCAGTATGTTGGTGTTGATCTCTCCAATTTCATTATCCACCGCATGTATTTCACCTGCAATTATTATGATTAATATAAATTGTATTAATCTTGAAATTAAAAGAGCTAATTATAAATTATTTTGTTATGTGGAATAATAATTATAAATTTATAATTAGTGGTGATATGTTACTCGATTTTATTGATATCTAGATTTTAAATGAATTTATTCATATATTTAATTAAATATGAAAAGTATTTTTATTTTTGTTAAATATAACAAATTTATGGGATTATCTACACATTTATATTATTATTATTGATTTGATGTATTTAAGAATTTTAATTTTAAAATTGAATTTCATTTAAGATAATTTAATAATTTATTTCATTGATAAAAAATTTAAGAATTTTGGTGCAATTTTTTAAATAATTTATATAAATGAATTACGCGTAGGGTATAAGGATAAAATTAATAACTAATTTAGTGAATATATTTTTTAGATAAAAATGAACTAAAGGAATTCTGCAAATTAAATATATTCACCTGGTTATCAAAAAACATGTCTTTATATTTAATAATTTAAAGTCTGCTCTGCCCAATGAATTATTTTTAAGTGGCTGCAGTATATTGACTACATGGTAGCATACAAAGGTAGTATAATAATTAGTCTTTTTATTGAAGGCTTGAATGAATGTGTTGATGAAATATTTCCTGTCTCTAGATTAAACTGTTAATTTAAATATTAAGTAAAAATGCTTAGATTTTTTCTATGGGACGAGAAGACCCTACAGAATTTTATAATTTACTTTAAGAATAAGTTTTGATAAAATTAAGTAATTTATTGGGAGGATATTTAAAATTATTTAACTTTAAAAAATTTAGCCAAGTATTCTTGTTTCAAAAGATAGTTTATTAAAAAATTGTTAGATTTAATTACTTTGGGGATAACAGCGTAATATCTTTGGAGAGATCATATTTATGAAGATGATTGCGACCTCGATGTTGAATTAGGATATAATTTAAATGCAGCAGTTTAAATATTAAGTCTGTTCGACTTTTAATATCTTACATGATTTCAGTTCAGATCGACGTGAGCCAGATCGGTTTCTATCTATATTTATCTAATAAATTTTTGTACGAAAGGATTTAATTTATAAATTATTTTTTACTATTTTCAATAAAAATTTGAATTTTATATTTATTAAGAATAGGTGTTTACCCTGTGATAATTGTTGGTTGGTTGGGCTTCAAATAGACGTTCGATACACGTTCAGAGTGGTACGATAGACGTTCGATACGTGATCAAAGTGGTTCAATACACGTTCGATACACTTTCGATATGCGATCAAAGTGGTACGTTAGACGTTGAAAGTTGTTCGAATGATGTGTCCAAAGAAGAAGGGGAAGAAGACGAGTGCGAAGAAGAAAAAGGAGAGGGTGGTCAGTGAATAATTCGAAGATGATGCATTGAAGGAGAGGATGGTCAGCGAATATGCAGGTGGAGAACAACGGTATATAACTTTTGCAAAGCTATGCAACTTTGAGCATGGATCTACATGCGGAAGCTTGGAGATGCAGCGAGACCAGTTGCTCGTCAATCTGCCACTGCGAGGGATCATTACGCGTTTCAATCAGGATATGGTGCGACGACAGCAACGAGATGAAGGAGTATTTGGTAAGTGATATTTGTACGTAGCGACTACAAGGTCTTTTCATAAAAAGCACATGTTTTCTATAGTTTCTCATATGTTTCAGCGAACAGAGTATCCATATACGAAGGGATACTACAGCATTAAATGTAGAAAATTAATGCATAGTTGCAGGCAGTTTTGGCGCGAGGTTCGAGACGATTTAGACAGTTGGGCGTTCAACGACGACAATGATGATCCGTACTTTTGGGGGCTACGACGATTATTCGAGCCGTAAATGTGCGTATATGTGTTCAGAGAATTTATTCGATATAATACAATCACGATGTGATACACGTGCATGAAGAAATGTCTGTCTTCCCATGCTTTTGCTATTCAATGTATTTGGTCGCGTGCCGTGCGAGCGATTACTTGCCATGCAAATACAGCAATTATTCACTTTCATTTATACATGTCTTACAGTAAATCAAAAACAACAGAAAGTTTTAGAAGACCTGCAAGATTTTATGGACGATGTAAGGGAAAAATGCTGCAACCATCTCCGATCAGATGGGTTGCACTACCGGAAATTGTAGAAAGAACGTTAAGTCAGTGGACAGTTTTATTTGCTGTTTTTGCGGAGGCAGCAGCAGAACACAATTATTCCGAAAGAACAAACCAAATATTTCGAACATTAAGTTGCCCTTATACAAAGGCTTATTTGCAATTTTGAAATTACGCGTTAAACATATTTACAAGATTCAACACAGTGTTTCAGAATTCGAAAATTCTAGTTCATTGCCTGCTCCTGAATGTTTTAGATTATTAAGATCATTGGGAGGAAATTTTATAAAGCGTGAGTATATTGTAGCACCCAATTCACATGAAATAGACGTATATAATGAAGATAATTTACTGCCACTGCAATCAATTTTTATTGGAGAGGAATCGATAGCAACCATTAATAAAATTAGAAGTAGTAATTCAGAAAATAGCCAAGGAATTATAGACTTTTATGAAAATATAAGAAAATATTACCAATCTGCCTTCAAACATACTGTTAGGAGATTGCCTTTTTGTGAGAAATTTTTAAATTTTTTAGAATTTTTAAGCCCGCAAATAGCTTTAGATGCGAGACATCAGAAAGACCAATTGAACTGTGTTTTAAATAAATTTTAATCTAAATTAAACCCTCAAAAACGGCGAATATCCTGATTAGTTAAATTACTTATTTTAAAATACTTATTTAAAAATTCTTCTCTCCCACATTTTTTTTTTAATAAATATATTTCGCCTCTTTTTTCAAATCTGCATAGTTGTTGGTGCGCTGTTACTTCTCCTCATAACAGCGACCATTTTCCTATTCCTGCCCTATTCTATAAAGTGTTTGAGTCGGTTCGCGTGAACGCGGATTGTTCGTCGCCCTTTATACTGTAATTATTGTTATCGTGCATGTTTTGAATCGTGTAGGGACCTATCCATGCAGGTGTTAGTTTTTTGACCGTCCGCGTCTTAACGTCTCGTCCTGCAGTAGCACTTGGTCTCCGATTTTAAAAGACCTATCCGCGATTTTCTTGTCGTAGTATTGGGATTAAAATTAAAATAAATTTAATGTAATATTGAAATTTATATGAATCCAATAATGAATAACTTTCAATTAATAAAAGTACGGAAAATATTGTTAAAAATAAACGGACTTCATAAGAAACTGACTGTAAAATTGATCCAATGGCTCCTAATATTGAATAATTACAATTTGAAGTCCAACCAACCAACAATTATCACAGGGTAAACACCTATTCTTAATAAATATAAAATTCCTATTTTTATTGAAAATAGTAAAAAATAATTTATAAATTAAATCCTTTCGTACAAAAATTTATTAGATAAATATAGATAGAAACCAATCTGGCTCACGTCGATCTGAACTGAAATCATGTAAGATATTAAAAGTCGAACAGACTTAATATTTAAACTGCTGCATTTAAATTATATCCTAATTCAACATCGAGGTCGCAATCATCTTCATAAATATGATCTCTCCAAAGATATTACGCTGTTATCCCCAAAGTAATTAAATCTAACAATTTTTTAATAAACTATCTTTCGAAACAAGAGTACTTGGATAAATTTTTTAAAGTTAAATAATTTTCAATATCCTCCCAATAAAATAATTAATTTTATTAAAACTTATTCCTAAAATAAATTATAAAATTCTGTAGTGTCTTCTCGTCCCATAGAAAAAATCTAAGCATTTTTACTTAAAATTTAAATTAACAGTTTAATCTAGAGACAGGAAATATTTCATCAACTCATTCATTCAAGCCTTCAATAAAAAGACTAATTATTATGCTACCTTTGTATGCTACCATGTAGTCAAAATATTGCAGCCACTTAAAAATAATTCATTGGGCAGAGCAGACATTAAATTATTAAACATAAAGACATGTTTTTTGATAACCAGGTGAATATTTTTAATTTGAAGAATTCCTTTAGTTCATTTTTATCTAAAAAATATATTCACTAAATTAGTTATTAATTTTATCATTATACCCTACGCATAATTCATTTATATAATTTATTTAAAAATTGCACCAAAATTCTTAAATTTTTTATCAATGAAATAAATTATTAAATTATCTTAAATGAAATTCAATTTTAAAATTAAAATTCTTAAATACATCAAATCAATAATAATAATATAAATGTGTAGATAATCCCATAAATTTGTTATATTTAACAAAAATAAAAATACTTTTCATAATTAATTAAATATATGAATAAATTCATTTAAAAACTAGATACCAATAAAATCGAATAACATATCACCACTAATTATAAATTTATAATTATTATTCCACATAACAAAATAATTTATAATTAGCTCTTTTAATTTCAAGATTAATACAATTTATATTAATCATAATAATTGCAGGTGAAATACATGCGGTGGATAATGAAATTGGAGAGATCAACACCAACATACTGGCTGTTAAAAGAAACAGGAAGAGATGGCATAGCAATTGAAATGGGAGACTGAGCAATGAAGTTTGAAGAGAGGCTAATAAACTCGGAAGAAGGATTGATAAGATATGAAAGTGGGAGAAGTCTAATGAGAGGAAATGAAGTTACGAAAAGGGAAAGAATGAGAATCAAACTCTTGGAAGGGAGAGGATGGTCAAATGAAGAATTGGAAAGAAGAAGATTAAATGGGAAAGAAGTGTCGATCAAAATAGAGCAGATAAGTAAAGACATCCAAGAACAAGAGAGAGAGAGAGAGACGAAAGTAAAAGAGTCAAAGTTCCTAAGAGAATTAAGAGAGGTGGCAAGGAAACCTGGAGATAAGCCGAAATACTATTGGGGGGAAAAATCAGAAAGTAGTGAAACAAGGGCATGCAAATATTGGCTAAAGAGAGAAGAAAGGGTATTTAGGCTTTATAAGAAAGAGGAAGAAAGAGTGGAACACGTGATTGAAGCATGTGAAGTACGTGGAGAGAGTGGTGGGAACTGGAAAGAAGAGAAGGAAAAACTTGGCTATTTTACAGGAGATAATAGGGAGAAGGAAAAGATGGAAAGAACTGGAAAGTGATAAAAGAAGCTTATACAGCAAAGAATAGAATAGGAAACACTTGTAAAATAGAAAAATTGTTAAGACACAGCAGGATACATTAGAAGGGTTGGACACTGACACAATCGCGGGAATGAAATGAAAAGAGTACATGATCGTTAAATTGTAACACGAAAATGAGCAATAAATTAAATTATTATTATATTTTTTCTTTTTAATTTTAATTCCAATTTATTTAATGTTTTTAATTAGATTATTAATTGAGCCAGATTTAGTGGAAGGGGAATCAGAATTGGTGTCTGGATTTAATACTGAGTATTTTACAGGTAGATTTTCATTAATTGTTATAGCTGGGTATTTAAGAATTATTTTTATAAGATTTTTAATTTCATTAATGTTTATGATTTTTTATTTAGCTAGAATTAAATTTTTATGCAGTAGCATAAGACCTCTCCTCACGAATTTCTATCGACTCCACATAATTCTTTCTATGATTCTCTGATTGTAAAGATAACACTAGATACTAAGCCGCTGTATTTCAAACTGAATACTGTAACATTTTTATTTAATCTTGATCTGTGTATAGCCTATGTGTATCTGCGGTTGTATGAAACTGCACAAGATGTGCGGATGAAATTTGTAAATTTTGTTAACGTGCTACAACAGAGCGATGTTGCCTGCGAAACATTAGATACGCGTCGTGCTGCTAAAATCATACGTGATAGCGAATATTACGACGAGGATTATCTTGTAGATTGCGAACTGTTAGCATGTGCCATCAATAATATTCTAGCTGATGCTCGTAGGAAGAAAAATGTTTAATTATTATTATTCTATTTTCATATTCTTTGCCTGTAACAATATATTGTCATTTAAAACATATTATGTCTCTATTTTATTTACCCTCATTCTTTCCTCACCACCTAATTCTAAGATTCAACGTTTTAAATAGTATTATATTTCGTTCACGCGTTCTTCGCGTCGTGTCATCGCGCGATACGCTGCGACGCTAAATCTGAACGCTTTAAAAACATGCTAGCTTTAGAATGCTTGTTACATATTTGTTTGAAAATTATTTCTCTGCGTTGGAAAAAATATGTCTGTTTGCTACAGAATGGTTCGCTTGATCGTTTATTCATGAATTTATTATTTCTCTGCGTTGGGGATAAAGTGTCTATTGGTTTGGAAAAAAATTTCAGCTGACTTCGCATAATTCTATGATTCGCGCCATCTTCGCGCCGCCAAATGACGTTATCCCGCACGGCTGCTCCAGAGGAGTCAAATTACACACGATCGCGCGATACGCTGCGATATTAAGATTGAAAAACATTTGAAATACTGTTAGCTTTAGAATGCATGCGATTGTACCACTGTCTCTTTCCCTCCCCGAATTTAGCTTTAAAATAACTGTGCTTGTGTCGTCTCTCTCTGTCTCTTTCCCGTCCCCGAATATATGGTTTGTAAAACGTCGATCTTTCCCGACATCGCTCGAAACAATTTCTGATAAATTATTATTTCTCTGCTGCATATTGGTTCGCTAAATCGGTGTAGGCCAGGTGTGAAAAATTTTCGGGGGTGGGCCAAGGTCATTCCCTCGCTCGGTTAGGTGTGAAAAAGATTTTCGGGGGTCAGTCCCCCCTCTGAAAAATTTTCATTCGAGCGTTTCTCGCGCCGCCAAATGACATCATCTCGCGCAGCTGCTCCAGGGGAGTCAAATTACGCGAGATCGCGCGATACGCTGCGACGCTAAGATTGAAAAAACATTTTGAAAAATTTTAGCTTTAGAATGCATGCGATTGTACCACTGCTGTCTCTTTCCCTCTCTCAAAATTTAGCTTTGCAACTATGTAGTGCCGTCTCTCTCTCTCTTTCCCCAAATATATGGTTTGTAAAACGTCGATCTTTCCCGACATCGCCCGAAACAATTTCTGATAAAAATTATTATTATTTCTCTGCGCTTGGCGGTTCGCTAAATCGGTGTAGGTCAGGGGTGAAAAAATTTTCGGGGTGGGCCAAGGTCGTTCCCTTCCTGGGTTAGGTGTGAAAAAATTTCAGGGGTCATTCCCTCCCTCTGAAAAAATTTCTGACGGTGGGCCAGATCTGGAGAGGTCTCCGCGGCCGCGCGGCCTGGACTGATCCCCTCCATTATTATAGCTTCCCCCACTCCGCGGCTCGTGCGCGCGCAACCAGTCTTCCACTGCCCGCTGTCCCCGCGCCTAAAGTTCCCTCCACCGCGCTCCCCCGCGCGCCCTCGCTTCCACCCGCCCCCGCGCTCCACTCAGAGGACCTGATTTAGAACTCTCCTAGACATACTACTCGAAAGGATATTATAAATGAGTCGTTACAGGTATTAGTAGGAAAGGATATTATAAATGAGTCGTTACAGGTATTAATGTAAAAATCTTTCATTTATTAAAACGTATATATACGCGTACTATAGTTGTACGTGATTTACATCGCGCAACATGGATTGCATTCCTAACGCCACCAATTCACAATCGATCAAAGAATGCCGTTCGAAGTATTCGCTTTCGGAAATTAATTTTACATGATCCGTTGGTGCGGTAGCACTACGTAGAACGTCTACGAAGGCGGTATATTTACTGCTTACGGAGTATATATTTTCAGTCAACCAGGTGAACACATGATCGATGCAATGTTCATCCGCGAATAGTTTACGCATCATGACTTCCGTCATGTATAAGGTAACGCGATTATCGGTGATTTTGACGAGTTGATCATTATGTATGCGCGTGAATTCGATTCGCAAATGATCAATTACGATGTGGGTTTGGGGCGACGTTGCGTTGTCGCGTAATCTTTGAAGTATGTCAGCCCCATTTTGCAGCAGGAGCTTCCACCTTGACATTGGAAAGCACAACTCGCAGCCTTTATTGTCGACTATGGTGATCTCGATACGGCACGAACCCATGCCAATGCGAATTCCAATGGTTAGCTTTTTATAGGCTGTCGAGGTTAAAGGGTAATCGCGCCCCAGGATCCGTACGTTTAATAGTTTTGGCGTTTTCGATGTTTTTGGCGTTGCGGATTCAGAACTGTAAAAAAAGTGTACACGGAATTAATGATTTGTTCGTTTACAGTGAAAGAAGTAAGCGAACGAAGTAAGTGAAAAGTGTATAGTAATATGTACGTACCTCGTATCGGATTGTTGGTGTTGTTTATTTGGGAATCCGCCATCGTTGCCGGATGCACAGGATGAATCGTTGAAGCTGCGTTTGTACATTTTGATACGCACTGTACGATTATACCAATCGACGGAGAAATTGACGCGAACGATACTTGTTAGCACTCAAGCGTAGGTGACGTTATGATGTCCTCAAGACTGACCAACGTCGCTTTTATACAGATTCATGTACACGTACACACCAATGTGCAAGAGTATATTGTATCAATGATGGTGATGATCATGGTTGTGTTATGGCACAAACATTAATATGAAATGTAAATAGCGCGCGACAAATTCAAATGGTATGCGCGGCAGATTCAAATAGCGTACGCGCCAAATTTAAGGTGCACATGTTTCGCAGAAGAGTCCGAGACGATTCGCGGTGCGAACCATAAAAGTGCAAACCATAAAAGTACGCTATAAGCTGGAATAATTAATATCGAATCATCGAAGAAGAAACTGTGATACGGACACCCCCACCACACGTACTCCACGACTACCCCTACCCTGCGACGCGCAGGGCTAGAGAACCGATATGCATATAAGGAAGTCGACCACCGCCGCACGGGTCAAAATATCATCATGACACACATGAATGCATACGAGATGCGTCGGTGCATCGTAAGTATAGTTTTTTGAAATTGAATTGGTGCGCGTATTCAATTCGGCAGCATTTGAATCAGTTTATACATTTGTTTCAGCGCGAGCACAGCGTGCAATGTAATGAGTGGCGCGCGGAGCGTCAACGCGTATTAATAGCCGTTGTAAGTGATGTTTCGTGAAATTGTGCTGGTACGCGCAGACCTTTCGACAGTGTTTTAATCTAATCGTGCGTTTGTTGCGGTATCAGCAGGAGATGGCGATGCGGTCGTGGAGCGACCGCTATTTAGGGATGCTTGGACGCCTCGTAAGTAACATTTTATGAAAATTATACTGATACGCCTACACGAATCGAAGATGTTTTAATCGAGTCGCGCGTTTGTTTCAGCGCCGCCGCGACATAGAGATACACGCCCGCGACGGCGATCGGGATGCGATCATCCAACTGCTCGTAAGTGATGTTTAGTGCAAATTGTATTGGCATACGTATACCTACCATTCGATGACGGTTTAATTGAGTTGTGTGTGTTTGTTTCAGCATCAAGAATACCCGACGAGGAGGGATGGGCGAATTTGCGCCGAGTTATGGGAAAGGATCCGCTTCGAACGGCGCATGTGGCGCGAATGTACCACACAGGTGGATTTTCTCGCCTTCGAGGGAGAATTTTGGGGCCTCCCGAGATTATTTAAGGAGTAAGTATAAGTGAAATGTATTTGTTTGACGTCTCGCGTGATAATACCAGCGGTTATATAATAATAATAATAATTTGGTGTTTTCTCTGTGTGTTGCAGGACGTAACATCACGGCGATTTTTTCTTTTATTTAAAATAATTTTTTTCTTTTTTAAATAATTTTTTCTTTTTTTAAAATAATTTTTTTTTAACATATTGAATATTTTTTTAATAAATATATATATATATATTATTCAAAACAGTGTGTGATTATTAATGTACATCCATGCATGCATACTTAAATTATAGAAAAAAACAGTATTTTGCGTAAAAATAACGTTCATATGGGAGGGGTATTCTTGCTCGCGGGTGAATAAATCAGTCGTCGTCGTCATTGCGCTCACCGCCACTGCCGCCGTTGTACTCATCTTCGCCGTTGTGCTCGTCGTCGTCATCGCTATGGTTCTCATCGCTATAAAAACAAAAAATAATTCATACATATTCGATTCTTTACATACGACGCGTAAAGTAGATCAAATGCGTGTATAGGACTTACATTAGGCGACGCCGCGTATATAATTCCATATCTTACGGACGTTCTCTAGCGCGCAAACGCCATCGTTGTCGTGAAACGCGCATCGTGGAGCATTCGTTGAAGACATAGACTTTAGGTTAGGAACGTCGGTATCATCGTAGTCGTCCACGGTGTTAGGCGTGATCCCGCAATAATCATCGTCAACGTCGTAGCCGCCGTCGTCCTCAACGGTTCGAGCGTTGTTGATCCTTTTTCCCTTCAGCTTGTACAGATCACAGATATCCTCGACGATTATGTCCGGTAGTAGAGACAGCATCCAGGTTTTCTTTTCCACACCTTTCACGATGGCGAAGTCGATGTTCGCGAGTGCGCTGGCGAGCAGTCCCGGAAGTTTTCAGTATGGAACGCAGCCATCCGACCAGCGGAGCCCGTGATGATGCTTCGCGAACCAGGACGCTTGACATTTCTCGAACGAATTCAGGTGATTCCAGAAGTATAGCGGTTCGAAGATCCAGTGGCTGATCGTCGGCGTTTCATCGTTATTGCTGCTGTTGTCGTTGTTGCTGTTTGTGCGAATCGCGATCTCTTTCACGACGAAGTCACGTTCGGTTTTGAAACCTTGCATGTCGACAACCGCGAACATCGTTACTCGTATAAGTAGTAGTAGTAATAGGAGTAACGTCGGTAGCGAAACAGTAACTGAGAACTTTGACATCGACATCATCGTTTTAAAACAGTAGTAGTATTCGCAGTAGTAGTAGTATTAGTAGTAGTAGTAGTAGTAGTAATCGTTCACGTACGCACACTATATTAGTTTGCGTACCACGTTGGTTAAAGGGTTGTATTCGATTATGCGTTCGTGTATCATGAAACAGTGCGCACGTCCACCGTAGCGCTCTTCAACGACTCGTTTTGCCTAGAACAATCTATGACCGCGATGGGCGCGTATTGAAAGAATTCGATTACGTTCAGCAACGGTTCTCCGTGACCGTAGTACGATCGACGGAATTTCGCGTACATATCGTACAGGATCGCGTATTTATACTTATCGAAATCCAAGTTCAAGTCGTCGTACGAATACACCTCGGAATTTAGGTACAATCGAACGTTTGTGAGATTACACGGATCGAACGTGCTCGAGGATTTATCGGAGCGACCCTGTCGATCAATTTGTATGGCGAACATCATGTATCGAGGTTTCTCGATTTGCGACGTAGCTTTCACGGTCCACGTGTACTTCGTTGTCGCCTGCAGTAACGGGTACTCGTTCATGGCCCACGATCGGAAACTCATCGCGATCGGCCGACCGCTTTCCAGGATACGCAGCATCGCTAGTTTATTCGCATCGTCCAGAACGACGTGGGGCATACGCCACTGAACCTTGCGTATCTCCAGTTTCGGTCTCGCAGTAGCGGACGCACAGTGCATCGCGTTCGTGTCGACTCGCGATCGAATAAGGATCAGCTCGTGCCGCGCGTTCATCACGATTTGTTTGTAATCCTTGCAAAATCCTAATAGCATGCTCATGGGTACGCAGAAATTGAAAGAGCCCGAATGAAAAATATCTTTATCGTAGTCGATGGTATGATTCCAACCGGCATTCGCGAGCGCTTTGCTTCTGTCGACCGACAATGAAACGTAATTTTTCAACGTGGTAGTGATCCCGGGATTTCGGCAATGATCGATCTCGATACCGTTCAATTCGTATCGAATCTCATCGAACATGAACGCTACACAATTGTTGTCGAGAACCGCGGTCGCGGACGTTACCGGGCTTTTCGCATCCTGCGCCGTCAACGTGCCACGATCTTCGATGTAGAGAAAACTTTCGCACGGGAGCGTGTACAGATCTTGCTGCTGTATGGGGATTCTTATCTCATCGTTATTGTCGAACGTCGTGTTGGCGTACGGATTATACGTGTGGTATTCAATCTTCGTGATACGATTGTCGAAGATTGGCGTATTCGCCACGTCCAGAATAATAGACATCGTGTCGCTCTCTCCGCTTGTCTCATAGGCGACGATGAATCCTAGCGATCGTAAAAAATGCGCGTTTCGACGAGTCAACGGCTTTCTTATGCTTCTTACCGGTCCTCTTCTTATAGTTCCACCCGTCTTTATTCTACTTCCTCTTTCGGTTTCCGATGAAGGGTTGCGCCGATGACGCGAGACAGAGACGGCAGGAGTAGCAGCGGCAGCGACGATTGATGATTCGTACGTGTGATCTAACACTAACATACTACGCACACGCGCGTACAAGCGCGGTCACGCTACCTATCGCGCGAACGTCGTTGAACGTGCAGACGAATCGTTATTTCTTCCCCACGGAAATGCACAACGTTAGATCGCGTATTACTCGTGCGACGATCGGCAGGTAAATGACGTGTCGCGGAGTTTCCGATATCTTATATCTCGGCGGCACGCGAGGCGAAAATTCATGGATCGTGTGTACGGGTTTATCGTTACTGTACGCGCCGGTAGTAACGTTGCACGTTACTCTGATCACGTTAACGTTTATAATATTCACGGGTACGTCTGACTCGTACCAGATTCTCGACAATAAGACGCGATTCCAGGAAAATCCTAGCAGCGAGCCCACGTTGTCTGGTTTCGTAAAGTCTACGAAGAACGAGCAGTATAGCTCGCTCTTCATGGTGTTGTTGTTAGCTCGTAGCATTATAGGGTACTTGTCGTCATCGCCGTTCTCGTTGTTACCGAGTCTTCGAGGATATCGATGGAGCAACCGTTGCTTCAGATACTCGGCGATAGCGTCTAATTCGTAGGAGCCGCGGGAGATCGTAATGCATTCAGAAGCGGCGTCGACGATGGAGTCGTTGTCGGTCTCATAGTTCACGATGAAATAGAATTTATCGTTGCTCGAGTCGATGTTCGGAATCGTGTGAAACGTCTCCAAGTCCGCGAAGCCTAATTCGTATTGACCGTCGCTCAAATCTATCGGCGGGAAATAGTTTACCGTGAGCACGCTGCTGCGACTCGTTAACGTGAGCGTGAACGACATATCATAGATTACACTCGCGAGACGGAGAGAGAGGAAGTGGCGCGCGCGTACGAATACTCGGCAATTTATTGATATTACGAGTCTTTATTATAGAAGATGTGGATTGCCATTCCGTATGGATACATTGCAACATAATCTTAGTATACATCATTATTAGTATTAGTATTAGTATATAGGCCATAATTTCATAGACTTTTGCTGTAAAAATTGCATGCATAAGCGACCGCATTTCATCTCGTCGAAACGTTGAAAATGATCGTGATTGTACGTGATCGTTGTACCGCGTCCGAAATAGTAGATCAATTCTGCGGGTGGTCGCAGATTCCCAAGACTATCAAAGTATTGTACTCGCGGCCCCCGTTTCGCGTACGCTACCCAGTGCGTACCGGCGCCTCGGTTCTCGTCCAGATTCGCGATGCCGCATTCGTTGGTTCGTACGCGCGTGGGAAGCGTGTCGCGCATAAACACCCCTCGAAAGAACGGTACGCTGGCGCACTCGCGCTAGAATTGAAGGTTCGTCATAGGTTGTTGCGTTATCGGCGCCACCGTCGCCACGCGCCTACTCAATTGACGTTTTTTTTTTTTTTGATCGCAGTCGTCGTTGGCATCGGCGTCTAGGATTCGAGGCCGCGCCTCGCTTGTACGGTGTCAGATGCATTCCTCGCCCTTCCATCGCCCGATGATGACGCAACGTTTCTTCCAGCTGTTTTCGAGAGGCCTTCGAATCGTTGAACGCTTTGGCTATACCAGCCGCTCCACCGGCCAATGCCCCGATAGCCGATAAAGCGGGCAGCACGAACGGAAGAAATTGAAGAAAGCCCCCGCGTTTCGCCACTCGTAGATTACGATGTCGTCGTTGCGAATGTTTCTTTCCAGACTTTCTCTGTTTACGTTTCGTCCTTCTCACACCCATGCCGAGTTTAGTTTTAGCTTTCATCGTTACCCACACTCCAGTCGCTGCGGCTTTTTCGCCAAAGGTCGCGTCGTTCGCGAACACGCGTTCTCGCTCTCGTTCGCCTAATGCGCGATCCGCCTCGTGTCGTCCCTCCAAATCCTTTCGACGAGCGTACGCAATATCGTGGTCGCGGCACGTGGCGTCCAGGCGATTCACACCTTCGTCGCCACGAGCCAATCGCTTTAGCAAACGCTTTCCCGGTCCGCAGAAATAATAACCCGGAACGTGTAGTTCGAACGGTAAGCGGTTTACGATACCGTTCACGAGACCCGATCCAGTCTTCTTCTTCTTATTCTTCTTCTTGAGATTCCTCTTCCCTACTTCGCGAGACGCCGCGGTCGTTGATGCGACCATACACATGCGTTAGAATAACCGCAATAGCTACTACAATAATAAACGCGTACGCGCGCTCCACCCATCACAACGATAGTGACCTGCGCGACAAGTGCCACAAATATAAATAGTCGTCCCCCGTCATAGTCGCGCGCGCGAACATGCGATTCGCGAAAAAGTCGGACGTTATTCGCGTGACCGCGAACAGAATGCTGGAGGATGATAGGGATGCGAGTCGATCGATCAGACACAGTCCGTTGTTGCCGAACAGCGTGCGAGGCGTGATTTGCGGCCCGTCCGGGTGCGGAAAAACGAACGTGCTTCTCAGCATGCTAGAGAGTCCGAACGGTTTGCGCTTCGAGAACGTGTACGCGTACTCGAAATCGTTGCATCAGCCAAAGTATCGATATCTCGAGCAGGTGTTGTCGCTCGTCGACGGAATCGAATACTTTCCCTACTCGGACAACGCTGAGATCGTTCCGCCGAGAGACGCTCGGCCCGATTCGATCTTCGTGTTCGCCGACGTGGAGTGCGACGAACAGAACGCGATACGCGAATACTTCTCCATGGGCCGTCACGCCAACGTGGATTGCTTTTATTTGTGTCAGTCGTATGCTAGAATACCTAAACATTTGATCAGGGACAACGCGAATTTTCTCATGCTGTTCAAACAAGACGGCACGAACTTGCGTCGCGTGTACAACGATCACGTGAACACAGACATGACGTTCGAGTCGTTCAACGAATTGTGCCAGAGATGTTTGAGTCGACGATACGATTTTGTGGTGATCGATAAGGATAGTTCCATGTACGAAGGTCGATATCGGAGAGGATTTAACGAGTTCGTCGTAGCTGGCGGACCTCAGTAAACCTCGAGTCGTTCGTCGATCGACACGATATGTCTAACGAATCCACGACGACGACACCGCCGACTATGATAACCTCGAGCAACGCCGACGCGAAGCATACGCGTAAACATCGTCGACGTCATCGACAGAAAGGGTCGAAACACCAAAAAGAAACGAAACGCCAGGGTGTGGACGCAAAGGTGAATGCAAAGGTAGAAATTGCCAAAGTTGGCGACGTTATACGTAAGAAGTGCTTAGCCTTGAAAATTGGTAAAATGGCTACGGAAGCGGCTGTGGAAGCGAGCACGCGTCCCATCGTCGAACCGCTGAAAGGATTGATCGAGAACGGGTCCGCGTTGAAAACGCGCTCGACGCCTCGATCGCGGTCTGTGAATAGGAAACACGAACACGATCAATAACAACAATAACAACAATCGTTGAAGAGACTCCGATCCGCCACTGCGGATACATCCAAGGAACTTTCGAACGACGACGACGACGACGACGAAAAAATTCGGGGTGATGAGTCGGCAGCAAAGGTTTGCGATTTGGATACGCTGCGTAGCCCCGCCGATGATATCGAAGTGTATATACGGAACGCCAAAGGACCCTTATTGCGAGAATACCTGCGACTATTCTTCACCATTACCAAGAAACGAATCGACAACGTGTACGGCGTATATTTGGGGCCCGACGACGACCTAATGATCGGCGATTCCGTGCTCACCATTGACGGTGATGGCGATGACATTCGTGTGAACGGAACGCGATACTCGGGGACTCGGGGTTTGTACGAACTGCTTTCCATGGAAATACCCAACGATCGGACGTGCACGGACACGGATCTCCACTCGTACCGACGCATCTTGTTGTCGACGAACGCGCATAAGCAAAACCATTCGCCGAGCAAGCCCACGCTGGGTAATAAGGGGTACAAGTATAAGAAAATCATATCCGCGGTGATTGGCGGGGTGCGGACATCCGATATCAGACGCGTTAGGGGCAATGGTAGGGGCGGCGGCGGGCGCAGCACGCGACATGGTCTAGGGTTACCCATCGACGAATCGATGACGGTCACCGATAACGCGATCGATTACGTGTACTGGGACGATCCGAACGAATTGGTCGATAGACTCGGGTTGCTCGTGGCATCGCGCGCGGCAGGTCACACGGGTCACGATAACGAAATCGCGTCGATCATGGAGGAACTTCGCGAGGACAAATATATATCTCAAATCGAACGATCCGGTTATCGTCTCGTCAGTAGTGTTCGCGCGCACGCATCGTCATGTCGGTGAACAAGTTTGGTACCTCGTGACGAGACTATTGACCGCGGTGGACGAACGCTTTACTCGGAAAATCGAAACGGCTATCGCGAACGCGCGACTGGACGCCGAGCATCAACGATCTCAACTCGAGACGCGAGTACAACGAACGATGTCGGATATCGTTGAGGCGAAATTGTCTCGACTAGAGGACGATTTAAATAACGTGACGGAACGACGCTTCGATTCCTCGAAAGACGGACTCGAGGAGATCACGACGTCGGCGCCGACACCGACCGCGATAACAATCACGGATCTGTACAAACGAAAGGATCAGCGAAAAGCGAGCGAGGATCGACGACGACGACGACGATGATTATCGATCCTGACCCCGACGACAGTGGCTATAAATCCGGATCGTCGAACGAAGACGGTCGTTTGCAAAAGACGCGTACCGATTGCATTTTACGAACGCTCGAGGAACTCATACTGCTTCTAACGCCCACCCGCGAAGCATGAGCAAGGAGCGAGTACAATTAGTGAACGAGTTACACACTCCCGCGAGACGAAATTTCCCACGGCGTAGCGTTGCGGTTCGCGGTTACGATGATTTATGGCAGGCCGACTTGGTGGAGATGCGTCCGTACGCGAAGCAAAATCGAGGATATCACTACGTACTAACGATCATCGATGCATTCAGCAAGTACGCGTGGGCCGCACCCGTGAAAACGAAAAGCGGACGCGACGTGACCGAGGCGTTCGCGACCGTGTTGCGGCAGAGCGACAGATGCCCGCGAAATTTACAAACCGACATGGGAAAAGAGTTTTACAACGCGGAGTTCGAACGATGCGCGAAGAGACGCGGGATCAACCACTACTCCACGTACAGCGTGATGAAAGCGTCGATCGTAGAACGTTTCAATCGCACGTTGAAAAACCTCATTTGGAAACAATTCTCCTTGAACGCGTCCTATCGCTGGGTCGACTTGATACCTGCACTCGTACGCACATACAATCATCGCAAGCATCGAACGATCAACGACCGACCCGTTGACGTGACTCCCGCGACGCGTTTGTCGTTCGCCGCGAATGAGCCCCTAACCTCCGCATCGAGAGGTGTTCGACGACGCGCGAAATTCAACGTCGGTGACAAGGTACGCGTGAGCAAGTACAAGACCCTCTTCGAGTAGGGATACACTCCGAACTGGTCGACGGAGGTGTTCGAAATCGTAACCGTACAACGAACGTACCCGGTGACGTACATTCTACGCGATTCCGCGGGAGAGCCAATCTCGAGTGGATTTTACGGGTACGGACTGCATTCGGTCGCAAATCCGGACGTCTATCTGGTCGAGAAGATTATTCGTCGCAAAGGAAACCAGGTGTACGTTAAGTGGCTCGGATTCGATTCATCGCGGAACTCGTGGATACGCGACAAGGATATTCTATGTTTCGCGATTATAAACGCGCTCTATGTTCCTGAAATAAATAAATAAATAAATACATATAAATATGTATACATTGTCCGTTTATTCAATGATTCTCCTTCTTCTCGTATATATGCGTACAATTAATTTTAATAAAATGAGGAAAAAAATATATACATATATACTAACACGTATAGAAAATACTTTTTTAATATTCAACGCTATATACATATATGAGATATTCGCAAATAGATAAATGGTATGAACAAAAGAAAGAAACGCTTACAACGAAACGTATATACATATGTATATGCAAACATACAATCATTCAAACATACAATCATACAACGGGATTCTCGAGAAACTCGTCGGACTCAAGCTCGATGCGTTCGTGGGTCTTGAGCTGGGGGATTCGATAATGTCCCCACGGAAGGGTGCTGACCCGATCGGCTAAAATACACCGCTTATCGTCGAACGGACTGAGAGCGTTCTTTTTCCCACTCACAGAAAACAGATCGTGCCGGTTTGATCGAATGTTGTTCTGCTGAACCGCTTTTTCGGTGAGATCGTGCAGGCAACGAATGTAATCGTCGAATTGTATATCGTTCGCGACCACGTGTCTCCGCACACCCTTCACTTTTTTAGTCTCGCTCGTAAAATCCACTGCAGCGTTAAACGTGCTAGTCGCGTACATCTTAGATCTCAATCCGACGAACTCGGTCATCAAGACGCCGTTGTTCTCATCTTTCATGAGTCCCGGCACCTTTTTGTTTACGCGGGGCATACCGTACGGATTGCCCACCGCGTAATCACTCGTGTCGAATCGGTCGACGTCGCGCTTCATCGTTTCGTATACATCATCGCATTCCACGCTATACATTAAACTGTCGGTGTCGGTGTACAGGACCTTACACCGATCACCGAACTTCGCACGCATGTGCGCATCATGGAACTCGTACAGGCATTCTTTCGATACGTCCAGTACACTCATCCCCACGTATATCGGCTTGTCGAACTTCACTTTGAGTTTTCGCATTTCGATCGCAACCAACTCCTCGGAGAAAATCGTACGACTGTTAAAGTTCGGCTTGGCGATCTGCGCTTCCGCGCCGTAATGAACGTCCCACCGCGTTACCAGTCGCACGTCTACGCGCTTCCGCACATTCTCCATTGTTTTCCCGTACATCACGTTATTTATTAATTTATATAGAGTCTTCTGAAATTCACTCGTGGCTCGCGTCCTCAAATCGGTGTTCAATTGAATGTAGTCGCGCAACCAAGGCGACTGATCGAATCGTAACATCCGATGAACTTGCGCCACGCGTAAACCGTGTCGCACGCACTGTTTCAGGTAGCGATAGTGGACGACGTATCGCTCCTTATCGTCGAGCGTGGCAAGCAGCTTGGTCTGTTTACCGTGCGGCGCGTGCTCGCGCTCCGGGCAGAAAGGTAGTCCGGCGTGCGCGTCATGAATCTCTTCGGGGTATTCGATGTCCACCTCCAACAGGTATCCCTCGGAGTCCTCGTCGTCGGGCAGGGATGACACGTCTAGCGCGGCCACTGTCGCATCGTCCAGCCATCGAAACCCTCCTGGCGGCATAGCCTGCGACATCGCCCATCCGTACAAGTTGTTGACTTCGAAGTACATCAGATACGTCGACGCCTTCGACTTGTCGTACATCCCTGCAGGCAGGTGCTAGTTGTTGACATGCGCGTGCCTGTGCGAGCACTGACTCAGACCACCGCGTATGCCACGCTCCACGAACAGTAACATGTCCACGTCCGTTAGAAGCTCTAACCGTACGCACGTGTACTTCAGCATCGCGTCCCACGTGAAACTTGGAAGTGTGAAATTATGCGCAGGATTCAAGTCATAACTCGCGATACAGTCGGTGCGGAAACTTTCGAATACGTCGGCGAGTAACAATACGTCCGTTTTTAAATACAAATCACTGTACTCGCCAAATGTCTGTACGCGGAAAGAGTTCCACACGTTCGCGGCGTGCGCGTAATCGGCCTCCGACGCGGCGCTATCGTTCAGCCGGTTATAGAACGCTTCGCGGGACGGTAAACACGCATCGTTCAGCTTGGCGTATGGCGTCACGTAGTCGTAGGGGAAGACGCCCTTCCTGGTCAGGAGATTGAAACGATGATCGGGCAGGTGTTGGAACTCGCGTCGTAGAATCGCGAGTCGTTCTCTGCCAAGGTCCGAAGCGAGTTTCTCCAGACTCGCAGCCAAGAACTTCAGCGAATCGATGAAACGAAACTTCAATCCCCTCTGCCAATCGTTGTTCTCAGCGTCGATTCCCTTTACATGCTTGGTGAACGATATGTACCGCTCCTTCGTCACCGGCAGCAAGTCGATCTGTCCCTCGAACGCGGTCGCCAACTACTTAATCACGAAATGCGCGTCGTATCCGGACAGATTATAGAATACGACCGGTATCGTGTACGATCGCTGAAACTGCAAGTTGCAAATCACGTGAGCCGCGCCTTGGTAATCGCCCGTCGAGTGGCAATGGTCGCGCACTTTTTTGTCCGCGTCGACGAAAGGTTACCCGCACACGTGACACACGATCGCGTCGTTAAAACTACGCCACTGTTGACTCGTCAACGAGTTCATTGGTTTCGCGTTCCGTAACCACGAATAGGCAGTGTCGGCAAAGTCTCGAAGTTCCTGCACGAACCATTTCACGCACTCGGTTTCGTGACGATACGCGCGATAACGACACAGAAACGCGTCGGTGGAACAATGAATGTAGTATCCTACACTGTACGCTCTGTGCTACTGGTACGTGTACGTGCGACTTCGCTCCGCAGGCTCGACATCCTCCAGCATGCACTCGAAGTCCGCGTACACGACGAATGGCGCTCGTTCCTTGTTCTTGAAATTCTGGAACTGCAACCATCTTTCCTTCGCGGACGGCAATTCGATGGCGCACTCGTTCATGCGTTGACAGTCCACGGTGTGTTTCGTCAATTGCTCGGACGATCAGAAGTAACTCAGGCATCTACAACGATAACAACATCAATAATAAACATAAGAATAAATAATACATCGATCGAAATATTCCGTATTCGACTCACCTTTCGCAAAGGAATACTTGATGTCCGTGATTGCCGAACTGCTTCGAAATCAGCCTCGACATGCTTTGAATGCACGTAGCAGGTTCGCATGTCTCTCTCGCTTGTCCTTGGTTAAACGCAGAGGCGCGCAGCTTCCGTCGGACCACGCGTACACGTTCACCGACACGTCGTTCAACCTCTCGAACTTCGCCAGCTGATCCAACGTCACGGGGAGAGTCATATCGTCCGTGCGAAGTACCGTCGAGTAATGAGGGTACGACGCGACCCTATCCCCATGCGTAGCAGCAGGGTACAAACTGGCGACAACGGACCACAAGAAGCACGCATTGTCTCTGCTCTTTACATTCACTACCGCTTTTTTCATTATGACGGCGCGCGGGAGCGGTACGTCGCAACCGGCGCAAAGAGGGTTATGCTTAATTCACTTGAATATTTAGCACAGCCCTCAGGGTCCATCCGCTGTCGCGATCTTGAAACTCCTCGATCGCCACTGACGTGGGAGCAACCACGTGCTTCGAATACCACTCGCGCACGTTCGATGTCCTGAACAGTACGTGATTTCGCGTACCGAAACTTTTCATATCCGTATTCTCACCCAACATAAACTCCGCGTTCAGGACCGCATTCACGACCACGCTTTTATGTTGGGTGATAGCGTCCGTGATCGATGTAACTCACGTTGATGACCGCACCGGTTGAAATACGATTCCGAAACGCTGATTCCACGTCTTCCCATACGACTTTGGTTACCGTCGATCGGCCCGAAACCCCGCACCCTACTCGCCAAAACTTTTCCCGCACGATCGCGCGCAATGTCTTTATTCGCACGATCAGCGACACCAGACGCTGTTTCGATGCCACCGACACTCCTTCGCCGCACTAATACTCAACGATGAGTCGCAAGCACGCGTCGCACCGATCCATCCAGTCCCTGAATTCCACAATGGTGCGTAAAAGCACGGACATCCGTGTTGTGCCCAGGCAACGCCCAAGCACGCGTATCATACATTATACATATTATATTACGTTCGTTATGAAACGCTCGAGACGTTTCCAAGCTAAGACAGCCGCTAAGCAACCAAATCTACAAAATCAGCAAAATGCGAACGCTCCACGCCAACCGGGCATGGTAACGCGTACCACGCCCAAGAGGGATATAAAACCAATTCGACTCCGCTAATCGACAGACTCGAGATCCGACCCTCGACCGGGCAACACGGCTAAAAACCTACTTGTACACCTCAGTCTAGTTTTAGTTGTTTCTGAATAAAGACTTAGTCTTTGAGTTTAAACACATATGGTGTAGTTCACCCGGTGGATTCTCATCTTTTAATCACTCCCGAACCCACGATTACGCCAGATCCCGTACCAGCCTTGCGAGCCACCACGCAGGGCACAACAAAATTGGTGGCAGCGTTGGGATCTGCATCGTAAAAATCTTACCGAGCCTTAACGCAACCGATTGATCGACACCGTCTGAGATTGAACTCTCTCAGACAAGATTATTGGATCATCGCAGTCGCATAGGCTGAAACAGGTTGTCGTAGCTACCGAGGTAGCACAGAGGACCGAGGAACGGCCTTTGAGAAGACGTTCGACGCAGTCCGAACGACGACGAGCCTGGTGACGAGTAAAACGGCCTGCGAGTGAACGGGTGAAACAACCAATTACCTAACACCAATTCCATCTACGAGGACGTCACTGATCCGAGGACCAGGACGCGCGAGAGGACTTGGGGACTGAGGAACGAGTGGAAACCGCACCCGAAGGACGGACGGAGAACCGTACGAGGGAAGCAGCCGTCGGGGCACGCAGCGAACAGCTGTACGGATCGACCCTGCTGGGTCCAAATTCATCTTATCGCCGCCGTTGGTTCACGTACGAGAGGACGTCCGACCGAGCCGACGACATGTGGTTGCGAGCAGCATTGTAAGTAAATGAAGCGTATACCGATTCCGAAACAGAAAACGCGAGCGTAAATATTGTAAACCAGAGTCCTAAAGAAATTCAGAGACGGTACATGCATGTCTATAGAAGACGAACGCGCGAATCAATTCAAACTCCCGGGTCAAAGAAGCTTGTCGCGATCATTCGAGTCGTTTTTCGATAAAAAACTAATCTTTGTACGAGAGGAACTAGACCTTTTACCTTCTATAGACCATCCAAGACCGTCCCGCCAAACACTTCGACCGCCACCGCTAAAACTAAACGTTAAGAAGAACGACGATTCAAGCGTAGAATCGTCCCCGGAAAATTTTGTGACACCGAATAGAGAATATCCGATTTTGCTAGCGGACTTTAGTTTGTTGGACGGAGTAAATTCGGGAGGACAAGAAATGTCGTTGCTTGACGGTGATAACCCCCCCGGACTACCGGACGTAAAAAAATTGTCTACGGCATTGTCGCTAGTCGATAAATTCGTAGGAAAGTCATCCGACGAGCTTGCAGAATTTTTGAAGTCTTATGCGAGCGCCTCAGAGTTTGTCCCCGCAACAGAGATACCGCGATTCTTGAAAACAGTGATAGGAACGAAAATAAAAGGCAAAGCAGCCAGGGTATTAGAATACAAGGAAGTAGATAGTTTCGAAAAATTAAAGGACATCTTAACATCCTTATTCGTGGACAAAAGGTCAATAGGAGCAGTTGGAGCAGAGTTCCATGCCTGCCACCAACGAGAAAACGAGAGCGTAAAACAATTCGCGTGTAGAGTAGAAGAATTAGCCGGAGAATTATCCGAACTATCGGTAAAGCCAGGAAACAGCAACGAGGTAAATGACGCGTTGGTAGGATCAGTACAAGAACGCGCCCTAGATGTTTTCACCCTCGGATTGAATATGAAACTGAGAACGATTATAAGGTCTCGAAACTATACAACGTTAAATGCAGCTATAGCCGCAGCAATAGAGGAGGAACAAGCGATGGGTCTAAACACCTCGCGAAATTTTAGGAAATTCGGTAATCAGCCCAAAGCAAGGGAAGGATCAAACGTACCGCGATGCGAACGCTGTAATAAATTAGGACATTTAGCAAGGAATTGCTATACACGGTTAAGCATGCCGCGAGAGAACTATCCGACTCAAAAAACGACCGTAAAAAGGGAAGTTCAGCGCGTTACAGTAGTCTGTCACTATTGTAAAAAACCGGGACACCATATCAGAGAATGTAGGGCCAGAGAAAGAGCAAATGAACGAGGGTACGGACCGCGCGATACAAATACGAATAATAGACGCAACGATTTTAGACAGAATTTCAATAGAAACCCGAGTCGAGAACAATCTAGCGAAAATCAAGATTCCCCTACCGCGAGCCGCGGAGCAACCGACGATAGGCAAACAAACACAGGACCTAGAGTAGAGGCATACCGAGCGAACATGGTAGTGACATCTCAGCTCGAAAACACAGTCGAAATTAGGGCGCCGGAATTAGTAAAGGAAAAAGCGAATATGTTAATAGACACCGGTGCCGATATCACGTTAATAAAGATAGGAAAGGTGTTGGGCGACGTCCACGCCCAAGACGAAGTAGTGTCCCTGCGAGGAATAGCTCTAGTAGAAATCAAGACGCTGTGTCTAGTACAATTAAACATAAAAGTCGGAAATAAAACGGTAACGCACCCTTGCCGGTTAGTCAGAGACGACTTCCCGTTAGAAGCAGACGGAATCCTAGGACAGGATTTCATGGCTAAACACGACGTCTGCATCCGGGCGAACCTAGGAATAGAGTTGTATGGAATACAATTCCCCTACTCAGGAGGAGGAAACGTAACATTAAAACCGCGATCAGAAACCATCCTACTAGCTAGAACGACGGATAAAGGCGAAGGTATAGTAGAAGGACGATCTATTAAGCCAGGAGTGTTCATAGGGAATTCGCTAACAGTAGGCCGGAACAAGAGATGCGTAATAAGCGTAATGAACACTACGACGGACGAAGTCCTTATCAACACGCCAACCGTGACGTTACAAACGCTGACGAGCGATGACATTGACCCGACAGACGCGACCTGCGACAAAGAGCGCGACGCGCTGACATATATAGTACACGCCGTGCACGGAAAGAATAGAATGCAAATCTTGCGCGAAAGCCTCAGGACCAACCACCTAAATGGCGAAGAAGAAACAAGCTTACTTGAACTTTGCGAAAAATACAACGAAATATTCGGATTAGAGGGAGACAAACTCGGATACTCCACAAAAGCAGAACATTCAATTACCCTAACGCAAGGCACCAAACCTATATTCGTGAAACCGTATAGATTGCCTCAGGCGCATACGGATGAAGTGAATAGACAAGTCCAAGAGATGGTAAAGGAAGGAATAATTGGACCAAGCGCCAGCCAATGGAACGCTCCCTTGCTAGTAGTCCCGAAGAAACCAGATGCTACGGGTAAACGCAGGCTAAGAGTAGTGGTAGATTTTAGAAAAGTAAACGAGGCGACAATAGGCGATTCATATCCCTTGCCCAACATAACAGATATTCTAGACCAATTAGGCGGAGCGAAATACTTTTCAACCCTAGATTTAGCGTCAGGATACCATCAAATAGCAATGAAAAAGGAAGATCGCGAAAAAACCGCATTCTCGACGCCATACGGCCATTTTGAGTATAATAGAATGCCTTTCGGGCTGAAAAACGCCCCCGCGACGTTTCAAAGATTAATGAATACCGTGCTGTCAAGCCTACAAGGAATAAAATGTTTCGTATATTTAGATGACATAGTCGTCTACGGACGCTCGTTAAAGGAGCACCAAGAGCGACTAGAACTGGTATTTGAACGTATACGCGAGAGTGGCCTAAAGCTTCAACCTAATAAGTGCGAATTTCTACGCAAGGAAACAATATACTTAGGACACATAATAACCGAAAACGGCATCAAGCCGGATCCTTCGAAGCTCGACGCTGTCCGAAACTTTCCGATACCTAGAGGAGTCAAAGATATACAATCCTTCCTAGGCTTAGCTGGATATTACAGGAGATTCATAGATCATTTTTCACAAATCGCGAAACCTTTGACGCAACAAATTAAAGAAAGACCAAGCATTCAGGTGGACCGCGCAGGAGCAGGAAGCCTTCGAGATACTGAAAGAAAAATTAACAACGGCACCGATACTACAATATCCAGATTTTTTGAAACCGTTTGTTTTAACAACGGACGCTTCCGGGACAGCGATAGGAGCGGTACTATCGCAAGGAAAAATAGGACAAGATTTGCCGATAGCATACGCGAGCAGGGTATTAAACAAGGCGGAAGAGAATTACAGCACAATCGAAAAAGAACTGCTAGCTATCGTATGGGCGACGCAACATTTCAGACCATACGTATACGGCACCAAATTCAAAATCGTGACGGACCACAAGCCACTTACTTGGCTTTTTAACGTAAAGGACCCCGGTTCTAGATTAATGAGATGGAAGTTGAAATTAGCAGAATACGATTATAGCATCGAGTATAAGGCAGGAAAAACGAATAAAAACGCGGACGCCCTCAGCAGAATGTTCGCGATAACGCGAGGAACGAAACAAAAGATCAGCAACGGAATAGTAGCCGACGCCAGTGAAGGCGCCAACGAAGGCGCCAGCAAAGAAAGGGAGCCCCGGTTAGAAGAAGAAACGAGCGATAATACATATACGGAGGACGCTAAAAATCAAATACTGCGCGAATTTCATGATACTCCCTTAGGAGGACACTTAGGGGTAAAACGGACCCTGGAACGTATAAAATTAAAACATTCATGGCCAGGAATGCGGCAAGACATAGAAAAGTACATCTCCAGATGCGAAAAATGTCAAAAAAAATAAACTATCAAGAATAACCAAAGCTCCTATGGTAATTACAGACACTCCCACGGAACCATTTGAGAAATGTGCACTAGACATAGTAGGACCCTTACCCGAGACAAGCAGGTGGAACAAATACGTGCTAACCTTTCAAGACTTACTAACCAAATTTAGTAAAGCCATACCCCTTGAGAACCAAGAAGCAAACACAGTAGCAAAAGAATTCGTCACTAAAATAATTTGCGAATACGGTATACCACAACGAGTATTGACCGATCAAGGAACCAATTTCCTAAGCCAAGTATTCAAAAACGTCTGCAAATTGCTCAAAATCGAAAAAATTCAAACCACAGCCTACCACCCGCAATCAAACGGAGCTCTAGAAAGAAGCCATCGTACACTAGCCGAATACTTAAAGAATTTTATCGCGGAAGACCAGACTGATTGGGACGAGTGGTTGCCTTACGCGATGTTTACGTATAATACCACCCCGCACACGTCCACTAACTATACGCCCTACGAACTCGTTTTCGGGAGGCAAGCTACCTTGCCGACCTCATTAAACCAGACACCGCAGTTAACATATACTTATGACAAATATTCTGAAGAGTTGCTAGAGAGACTACGGTCTACAAATACCATAGCACGCGAGACTATAGGGATCAGTAAAGACAAACCATCTTACGTTAGCAAAATTTTATCTTATGCGCAGCATACGCAAGACCAGAGACTTCGCGACGAACGGAACGAAGCGCCGACTACACCTAGACATTATATTTTGCAGGATTACCGTCCTACAAACGACGATACTACTTATAGGAGGAACTCCCCCCGATACAGATTTCGCTATAAAAGAATTCCAAGACCACCCCGGCATTTACTTCGAGAACCTAGGCGATCTACAAATTTACCGAGATAGTTGGAAGTTAGTATTACACGTAGACATATCTTACATCTACCGACGCGAAGCGAATCTCCAAGCTACACTATATGACATACTAGCGCAATGTAAAAAACCTTCTACCGATAACTTACAAAAGTTCTGCAAAACATTCGCCGCAAAAATCCAAGACAAGGTAGACCGCATCACCAAACTCCTTACTTACGTCCAGCAAACTATTAGCTCAGCACAAAAACAACGCCGCGGACTAATAGACGGATTAGGCTACATAGGCAAATCACTTTTCGGACTAATGGATTCCGAAGACAGAAAGAAAATCAACGACCAAATAGACTTTTTAAAGAGACAGGACAGTAGATTAAAAAATACAATCAAAGGACAAATGCAAATTGTAAGAGCCAACACCGAACTTCTCAATGAGACTATACATAACACACAAGACAACGAAAAAACACTCTTAAACGCGACTTGGCAAATTCAATACTTACTACAACAGTCGACCGACATTATTAAATTCCGAGAGACAGTAGACGAACATCTCATACTAATAAACAGCGTCGCAGAAACACTATTGCGCGACACACAAGACATGCTAGAATTCATAATGGATATAAAAAAGGGAGTCCTTAACCCACGGTTAATACCACCAGCGCAAATCATAACGTACCTCACTTCAGCACTCCCCTACATTCCAAAGGGACTAGACTTCCCTATCGGAATAAAGTTGGAAAACATGCACGTCCTGTACGAGATACTAACACTCTCCGCATTTTCGGATACCAAATCAATTACTGTAGTATTAGACATCCCATTGTTGAGCGCAAAGAAATTTAAATTGAGTAAAGTACACCCGGTACCCACGAAAGTGAACGAATCATTCTACGCGTATATAGAACCCCTCGACCCATACGTGGTACTTGACACCTCGGTGCAAGATTACATACAACTAAGTAAACAAGACCTAGCAGAATGTAAAACTATAAACGATCTATACTTCTGCACATCTAATCACCCGATGATCAAAGCGATACCATACGGACCTTGCGAAGTACAGTTATACACAAAATTGACACAAAAACCAAACAATTGTAAAATACGAATCATGACACTAAATCACACGATCCTGATAGAATTACAACAACCGGGCACGTGGATTTATATCGCGCCGAAACCGATACAACTAGCAGCAACCTGCGACGACAAAGGCACAAACATGTATAGCATTAAGGACTCTGGTATGATAACGATAAGAAATAAATGTACTATCACCACCGCCGAATTCACAATAGAAACTGGTAAGCAATACGGAATAGAAAAAACATGGAACTACTTACCTGGTTACAATTTGTCACTAGACGAAATTACGTTTCCACAGACCACTGTAAATTCGTATCGACATACCAACTTCGAACTTAAAAGAATAATCAAACACCCGGAAGAATGAAATAAAGTTAGCAAAAAATTAGAGGACTTACAAAACGATTTAGAAAAACCCGAGATCATACCAACTGAATACCACTATAGTTTCTTTACACTATCCTCTGTGACGGGATTAATAACAATTACATTGTGTATCTTCACACTTTACAAATGCATTGTACGCTGTAAAGCAAGAACACCACGACATTGTACCACAGACAATACGAATCGCGACAAAACAACACAAAAACCTGAAGCGATAATCAAAATAATTAGTAAGGAAGAAATGACTTCCACTAATTCTCTTTGAAATATTATATTCGTTATAAACAAACTATTATTACTATATTATACAAATATCATAATCCTTCACTGTCAAATGTATAAGACAGTCTGAAATCATACTTACCGAATTACCATATAATCTAGTTAAGAAAAACCACATGTAAGCCGCTGGAAAAGCTATGGCTTTTCCTCCCCAAGGGGGGAGGGATGTTGTGCCCAGGCAACGCCCAAGCACGCGTATCATACATTATACATATTATATTACGTTCGTTATGAAACGCTCGAGACGTTTCCAAGCTAAGACAGCTGCTAAGCAACCAAATCTACAAAATCAGCAAAATGCGAACGCTCCACGCCAACCGGGCATGGTAACGCGTACCACGCCCAAGAGGGATATAAAACCAATTCGACTCCGCTAATGGAGAGACTCGAGATCCGACCCTCGACCGGGCAACACGGCTAAAAACCTACTTGTACACCTCAGTCTAGTTTTAGTTGTTTCTGAATAAAGACTTAGTCTTTGAGTTTAAACACAAATGGTGTAGTTCACCCGGTGGATTCTCATCCTTTAATCACTCCCGAACCCACTATTACGCCAGATCCCGTACCAGCATTGCGAGCCACCACGCAGGGCACAACAGTAGCCAGCAGCTTATCGGTGTTCGAAGGGGTAACATCGCAAGGACGCATTCTGATGGTTCTATGTTTTCGTGCATTATACTCTGCAAGTAGGCGCGGTAGCGCAACAGTCCATCTGTAGGTTCCATTGAGCGTAAACATTTTCCACATATTGTTCTTCAAAGTTCGATTGAAACGTTCTACGACGGAGGCCTTCATCGCGGAATACGTCGAATAATGATTAATGTCATGCTTTGTCAAGAGTTTCTGCACATCTGTATTGTAAAATTCTTTTCTTTGATCGCTTTGCAAATTTTTCGGATATCGATCTCTAAATATCATTGCAAACGCTTTAGCCACCTCAGCGCCACTTTTAGTCTTGAGCTGTACCGCCCATGCATACTTGCTCAGCACATCGATGACGGTGAGTATGTAGTGGTGGCCTTGGTTGAATCGCGAGTGAGGTCGCATTCCTACATCGGCAGCTTGCCACAGATCATCGTATCCGCGCACTATGACTGGCCTCCGCGGGAAATGTCTTCAAGCTGGAGCATGTAATTCCTCAACAAGTTGCCACTTCTTGTGGCCATGGTTTTCTTTACTCTTGGATTTCGATGATGGCTGCATGTTTGATCGCAAAGGTGTCTTTGACACGAATGATGTGATAATTATCGTGTACGTGCATTATGTGCGCTCCATTGATCAGAGGAAATTCTTGACAAGTTCAACCGTCTTCTTCTTCACAGCGCTGCTGCGGGATAGAATTTGATACATGCGATATCTTTTGAACGATGTTTTGCAGCGCCAGCATCTCTCTCTGAAACACGATCAGTTCCCTCTCTAATTCTTCCTGCTGCTCTCTCAAAAGTTTAATGCTCTTTTCCACGTATAGGTTATTGACGGCATCGCTATCAGCCACCGGTTCAGCTAAGCGTCGTATCTTGCGTGATTTTGCATCAAAGTCGGCACCAGTCACGCAAAGAGCGTTATCTCGCATATAATTTCGAAGCAAACCGTTCCATTTGTATTAATCCATTCTTGCTGCGCCACTCTTCTCGAGCGATACTCCAAATTTGTTGATCGGCATCTCAATGCATACAGTGCACATCATCGGTGTGTGGTTTTATTTATAATGAAGCCTCCCTCGTGAAGTTCCTCGATAATCGACAGAAATTCATGGTCATGCGAGTTGTTGCCCGCCTGACGCGACGCTTCCAGCAAACGGTATCGATCCACAAGCTCGTTGGGATAGTCCCAGTGCACGTAATCGATCATGTTATCATTTACCACCATGACTCGCGGCGCCGTTAGACCTTTCCCTGCTTTATTGGTTGATACGCGAGGGAGTAGCGGTGCAATTACATGTTTGTATTTGTATCCCTTGTTGCCCAATATGGGATTTGGAGCAGAATGACCGCGTCTGTATGCATTCGTCGCCAGCAGTATACCTTTGTATTTTGGTTTATCGATATCGGTGTATACAGCATCGTCGGGAATTCTCTTGAAAATCAGTTCGTAAAGGCCGAGCGTTCCTCTGTATTTTACACCGTCGATGATTATATTATCAGCCTTGTCCATATCGAATGCCTTATCCCCAAGCATCATTCTACTATCGCCAAAGTATACGCCATACACTGTGTCTGTGGCAGTTTCCTTATCCCTACTTATGATTGCATCCATATATTTTTGTTCCAGCGGACCGAAATGTCTGCGAAACGTTTCTTGTCCCGCGGATCTTTGAAGTTGCTGTCTCACAGATGTTGCAAACGACTCATCGGGAGTAGTTTCAGAAACATCTTCGTCGTCATCATCATCATCATTGGTTGTGAGCAATTGTAGACTGGGAAAAGTATTTGGGGGGGGGGGGGAGAAACCGGGGACTCGTTTGATGCAACATTCTGCCGTTTTCGCTTCGATTGAACTGGTGTAGAGGTTACGAGTGAATAATCCGATGACGTGCGTGGTTTCCTCTTTCTCTTACACGATGTGTTCCATTTCGGCCGGATTTTTGTTTCAGGCGTTAATCTTTCATTCCCTTCAACGCTTGTGCTCATCAGCGGTGATATTTCAGCTTCTGCCGCTGCGGTATTTTCCTCAATATATTTTAAGGGTTCGACAATAGGTTTAAAGTATCTCTCCAACGCGATATCTTCCTCCATCTTGCCGGTCTTCAAAGCCTGATGTTTCTTGCGAATGGCGTCGCTGGTTCTTGCAATTTCCTTCGCTATTCTCTCGCGATCCTTAATCTCCAGACTATCGATATCGATCATTGTTGCACCGCAGACGTTGCTTTCCCACCGACGTGTTGATAATGATTGATCATCTCACGGTACGTCAAACTCGTTAAATCCCTTTCTGTAACGTCCATTGGACATTGCGCTATCCTTGTCTATCACCGCGAAACCATACACCAGCTGCCAACAATTACGACACGAAGCGCAGAGATCCTCGTAAGACATATCAGTGTTTACATGATCGTTGTACACGTGTTTCAAGTTGGTGCCATCCTGCTTAAACAGAATCAGCAGATTCGCATTGTCGCGTATAAGATGTTTGGGAATCTTTGCATATGTCTGACAGAGATAGAAGCAGTCAACGTTCGAGTGGCGCCCCATTGCAAAGTATTCCCTTATCGTATCTTGCTTGTCACATGCCACGTCATCAAAGAGTAAAATGGAATTCGGAAGCGAGTCGCTCGGTGGGATCACGTTACTGTTATTCGAAAATGTGAAGTAGCCAATTTCATCTATCGGAGTCAATAAATTCTCCAAATACTGATATTTCGGCTGTTGCAACGATTTGGAATACACGTACACGTTCTCGAAGCGGGCGCCGTGAGGACATTCCAACAAGCTCACCAGCACGTTGGTCTTTCCACAATTTGATTGGCCGCAAATGAGGCAGCGTACGGTGTTTGGCAGCATGCTACCATGTCTGCATCTTGTTTTCGATGACATCATTTGCGATTTATCGTCAAAATTTGTCACGCGTATCGTCGCAGGTTGCCGCACGAATCGCATCCTAGCTGCGAACCGCGAAAATGATTTTTGATACATCGAAGCGGCGACGCGCCCTATTTATAGGCCCGCGCCGAAGCAAAACATCTCAGTATTCGAAATGCTTCTCGTTCTGTCGGATAATTGCGATATTCGAGACATAACCTCTGAGCAATTGAAATATATACCAAAGATTATTCTACGCGCGAGTTTGGAAGACACATTGATCAGTTGTGGGACAGACTCCCCGAGCATATAAAAGCCGATTCTGAGGTTCGGCAGTATCGCCGGTGTCTGGAACATTATAATCGCTCTTGGCAGCGAACGCATATCGACGGTCCAGCACCACTCATTAAAAACTGTGGCGAATGTCGCCGACGAGACTAAAGAAAGGTTGTGGTTTGTTAAATCGGGCGATAAACGCGCTACCTGTCGAATTACATATCCCAGAATACCAGTTTTGTGGCCCAGGAACTCGTCTGGCAAAACTATTGGCTAGAGGCGATCAAGGTATCAATCCGTTGGATGCAGCGTGTCGCGAACACGATATTGCGTATTCGCGTAGCAACGACCTCGGCGAAAGGCACGCGACAGATAACGTACTCGCTGACAAAGCGCGAAACCGCATCGTTGCGCGAGACTCGACTCTGGCCGAAAGAGGCGCTGCTACAGCTGTTTGGGCAGCTATGAAGGCCAAGACGAAAATCGGAATGGGGATGAAAACAAAAACTTGCAAAAGGAATGCAAAGAGAGCACCGCAAAAGCGGATTCTTCCGGTGGCAAAACGGAGTGGTATATTACCACTTCTCCCGCTGCTAGGTGTTCTCGGATCACTGGCCGGTGGAGCGGCGGGGATTGCCAAGGCCGTAAACGATAATAAGGCGGCGCAACACCAACTGCTGGAAATGCAACGTCATAATCGCTCCATGGAAGGTCGCGGACTTTACCTCGCGTCATACAAGCGCGGACAAGGAATATCGAAACGAAAAAAAAAACGCCGAACAGAAAATAAAAATGCCTGTGGGCGTAACTACCGAGGCACAATTGGTGGAGTTGGCAAAACGTATGCGTATTCCATTTTTTATGGGTATTTCTATGCGCAATGCGCTACCTGCCGGATGAGTACGTCGGAACAAGAGCGGCATCGTAAATTTGGACAACGTCGAGGGGTCGGGGACTCATTGGGTGGCGTATGCGAAGAGATGGTGTCGAGCTGTATATTTCGACAGCTTTTGAAATCTTTGACCGCCTAAGGAATTGGTGCTATATCTGGATAAAGATGCTGTGAAGATTCAATACAATAGAATGTCTTATCAGCAGTACAATCAGAGCAACTGTGGACAACTATGTCTACGCTTTCTACAGACGATCGGCACCAAATTTAAGGATTGACTTCCCACCGCTCTGACTCAGTATTAGTCGAGCAGTAAAGCTCGGAATATGTCGTTAACATTCACTCTAACCGGCAAGGGTAGCACCCTCGCGGTAAGCTACTTTCCACCCATGGATTTGAGCAATGATGATTACGAGCTTGGTCTAACAACCTTTGAAACTTATCATACAATACCGAACATTGACTCGAGTAACGATAAATTCTACTTCGTCGTAAACTATGACACCAAAAACAACATCGCCGACATCACTCATGAATACATTGCGATTCCCCACGGGTCCTACGAACTAGATACTATTGCCAAGTATTTGAAGCAGCGATTACTCGAGCGGTATCCTTAAAATCGCGGCGGCAATGATGAAAACAATGGTGGTGACAACGATGCGTATCCAATAGTGTTGCATCCCAACAACAACACCATGAAAAGCGAGCTATACTGCTCGTTCGCCGTAGACTTTACAATGTCCAATAACATTGGATCGCTACTGCGATTCTCGTCGAATCGAATATTAGAACCTGGACGGTGGCACGAATCGGACGATCCAATTAATATCATGAACGTAAACATTATTCGCGTAGAATGTAGCGTGACCGCTGGTGCGTACAACAATGGGAAGCACGTACATACGATACATAAATTTTCTCCGAGGGTCCCAACAGTATATAAGATATCGGAAACGCCCGCACAGATCATTTACCTTCCGATCACCGCACGAGTCATTACGGATCTAAAGATACGCGTTGTGAATCAAGACGGACGGCTGCTCGATTTTCGAGGTGAAGAGATAACCATCAGACTACACGTACGGCGACGACGACGATAATACGCGTGGTGCGAACGAAAGAGATGCTTGTTTTGAACAACACCAGAAACCCGTTTCATCCATACGAAATTGTTTGCAACAACAGCAACAACAACAACAACAACTGCAACAGTTCTGATCACGCTAAAACGAAGAGGCTCAGTGCTGCAAACATTGCATTTTTGAAATCATTGGGATTCATTGTGCGCATTTAAGTTGAAAAATGGTTAACATTCTAAGCATTGGAGGGAAGCCGACGTTTGATAATCGCATCGTCAAGCTCCAGACTCACACATACAACCCGTACGTCAACACGACGTTTGGATACAACGATGATTTAAGTATACTTATACAGCATCAGGATTTATACACATTGCCGTGTGAAAGTTTCCTCTACGTGGAGGGAAAATTGACGATAAATAAGCCAAATGATGCATTAACGGTGACGTTGGGAAATAATTGTGTGGCGTTCTTATTTGATGAGATTCGATACGGTCTGAATGGCGTGGAGATTGACCGCAACAGAAACGTTGGAATAACTAGCACGCTTAAAAACTATGTATCGCTGACGTCTGGCGAAGAGAAAAATTGGGAGAATGCAGGATGGGGCTTGAAACGACGCGATGGGGCAATATTGAACAATCATTTCAATTTTTGCATCCCGCTCAAATATTTGCTGTGATTTTGCAAGGACTACAAACGCGTGATTATTAATGCGCGTCACGAATTGATTTTAATACGATCGCGCAACGATGACAATTCTCTAATAGGATCGCCGATGTTGGAACCAGAAATTGAATTACATAAAGTGCAATGGCGGATGCCTCATGTAACGCTGAACGACGTTAATAAGCTATCGTTGCTACATACTTTGGAAAGTGGACAAAACCTAAGCATTTGTTTTCAATCGTGGGATCTGTACGAGTATCCTCTCTTACAGAGCACGACCAAGCATTCATGGGCTGTGAAGGCACCTGCGCAGCTAGAGAAGCCGCGATGCGTTATCTTTGGTCTACAGACTAATCGGAAGAATGTGATGAGCGAAGATGTTACTGAGCTCAACAACTGCAAACTGATCAATCTAACACTTTTTCTCAACTTAGAATTTTACCCGTATGATGATTTGATCTTGGACTTTGACAAGAATATGCACGCCATCTTGTTTCATATGTATACGCAATTCCGAAAA
The DNA here is from genome assembly GCA_029448645.1 of Andrena camellia. NCBI lineage: Eukaryota > Metazoa > Arthropoda > Insecta > Hymenoptera > Andrenidae > Andrena > Andrena camellia. Next base: position 16,537,197 of record CM055680.1, read on the forward strand.
ACGTATTATGGATATAGTTGCAACGAGGCATTATTCACCGTGGCCGAATTTTTACAATTTGGCCCCCTCGTCGTGATTGATTGGTCACGACAAAATGAGTCGATCAAGAATGGTTCCGTGGACGTGCGCATAGAATTCGAATGTAGAGAGAAAGTGCCTGCAAATACTACAGCCTACTGTCTGCTTCTGTACGATCGGTCGGTTGAATACAATCCACTGACAAACATGGTGCGAAAAATCATTTAAATTGCCGCGCTACTTGCCCGCCCTCTCCTGTGCCAAAATTTCATCATGAAAATCGAGATGCTTTACGAGAAAGATCGCATTCTCCCGTCTGTCTTGGAAGCGAGCGGACCTCTAAATTGTACCGATAATGGTCATACCGACATATGTTGACCTGCAAGGGATCATCGTTGATGGAGGATTTGTCGTCAAGGAAGTGGCTGTCCTACGAAACGGAACAATTCTCTCGCACTATATTTTTGGGAGTTCGATGCCCCATTATCTTCTTACGAAATCTGACAAATCAAGCATCCGGTGGCTGGCAGCAAAACATCATGGTCTACGGTGGGAAGATGGAGACGTTCCACAGAGTATGGCTAAACAGCTAATTACGAACGCTGTTGCTGATGCGATCGATGAAAAAGATGACACATCCCATATCGTATACGTCAAAGGGCTGCAGAAACGCGACTGGCTTGCGGATTTCCTCGATGAAAATACGAGAGCGGATGCAATCATCGAGACACTGGACATTGACTACGAGGATATCATATCTCTAACTAAGCTAAATGTAGTTAATACTCTGCGATGTGGCAGACACGCAAAGCACTGTGCCTTGCAAAATGTATTTAAAATATTCAACTGGTGGTCTAAACACCAGAGAGAAATGCATAAATAAATATAATCAATTTTTAATACATAAATGTTTTTTTCTTCACCCATCCCCAACCTCCTGCATGTGATGTACGCTAGATTAAGATGATGATAGTTGTAATTATTATGTAAGAGTGGTTCGATGCGCGACCAAAGTGTTACCATACACGTTCAGAGTGGTACGATAGACGTTCAATTGACGTTCGATACACGTTCGATACATGATCAAAGTGGTTCAATACACGTTCGATTGACGTTGAAAGTGGTACGATACACATTCGATACATGTTCAATACATGATCAAAGTGGTTAGATTGACGTTCGATACACGTCCAGAGTGGTACTATAGACGTTGAAAGTGGTACGATACACGTTCAAAGTGGTTCAATACATGTTCGATACACGTTCAGAGTGGTACGATTGATGTTCAATACGTGATCAAAGTGGTTCGATTGATGTTCAATACACGTTCAAAGTGGTATGGTCTAGTCGAATGATGTATCCAACGAAGAAGAAGGGAAAGAAGATGCGTGCAAAGAAGAAAATGAGTGGTCGGCGAAAATGATGGTGGAGAACAACGGCATCTTACTTTTGCAAAGCTACGCACTTCTCGGTTTCAAGATATGAGTTTACATGCGAGCGCTTGGAGATGCTGCGAGACCAGTTAACCGTTAAACGTTACAGCTAACAGTCATTTACAAACACTGCAAGAAAAGTGAAAAAATGGGCTTGTTTCGAATTCCCCCGAGTGGGATGATGAGGCGTGTCGAGATAACCCCGGATATGTACATAATAATATTTTTTTACATTTATTATGTTTAATCATCGAAATCGAGTTCGATCTCGCGATCATGCCAATATTGTATCGATGTTTGTGTTCTAGAACTCGCCACCATCGTCGCCTTCCTCACCGCCCCATTGGCCGTCGCCACCGCCATCACCTCCGCCTTCACAGGTATGCAATACTTTGCATTGCTTTGTGCGTTTGATGTGATAATATTATATCGACGTTTGTGTCTTTGTTCTAGGACTTACCAATCATTTTGAGGGTGTGGCTGGCAGGCCCGTCGCAGGGGCCCCCAGTAATTGGGCCGTGGATGGCAGCGCGGCTGCGGCCACCCGTGGGCGCCTTATCCTGGGGGGCCCCTGCGGCGACCGCGGCCCTCATCACCTCATACACCGCCGCCTCCACAGCCGCCGTCGCCCCCATCGCCCCCATCGCCGTCGCCGCCCCCGCCTCCCCAATAGTTTTTATTTTTGATATATTTTCTTTTTATTTTATTATTATTATTTTTTTTCTTTCATTTTCTTTTCTTTTTTATTTTATATTCTTCTATTTTATTTTATTTTATATTATTATTCTATTTTCATTTTCTTTAAACTTATTTATGTAACAATATATACATATATTTTTTAACACGTATTCTTTCTCCATTTTATTTACGCTCCTTCTCTCCTCACCATCACCTAATTCTAAGATTCGGCGCTCCATATAAAGTATTATATTTGGTTCGCGCCTTCTTCGCGCCGTGAAAATGACATCATCCCGCACGGCTGCTCCAGAGGAGTCAAATTACACACGATCGCGCGATACGCTGCGACGTTAAGATTGAAAAACATTTTGAAATACTGTTAGCTTTAGAATGCATGCCATTGTACCACTGTCTCTTTCCCTCCCCGAATTTAACTTTAAAATAACTGTGCTTGTGCCGTCTCTCTCTCTCTCTCTCTCTCTCTCTCTCTCTCTCTCTCTCTCTCTCTCTCTTTCCCGTCCCCGAATATATGGTTTGTAAAACGTCGATCTTTCCCGACATCGCCCGAAACACTTTCTGATAAAAATTATTATTATTATTATTATTTCTCTGCGCTTGGGAAAAAATTCTGCTGCCAGGCGGTTCGCTAGATCGGTGTGGACCAGGTCTGAAAAATTTTCGGGGGTGGGTCAGGTGTGAAAAAATTTTCGGGGGTGGGCCAAGGTCGTTCCCTCCCTCGGTTAGCTATGAAAAAAATTCGGCTGTTGATCATTCCCTCCTCTGAAAAATTTCTGACGGTGGGCCAGGTCTGGAGAGGTCTCCGCGGCCGCTCGGCCTGGACTGATCCCCTCCACGATTATCGCTTCCTCCACTCCGCGGCTCGTGCGCGCGCAACCAGTCTTTCACACCCCGCTGTTCCCGCGCCTAAAGTTCCCCACACCGCACTCCCCCGCGCGCCCTCACTTCCACCCGCCCACGCGCTCCCCTCAGAGGACCTGGTCTAGAAACCGCCTAGCCCTACTACTCGAATGCCGAGGCGACGGACGGAAGGGGCCACTCAGCGCACAGTGTCCTTTCCACCCTTCCGGACCAGGGTACGGCTGCAGGCAACAGAGAAACTGCAGCGGTCGGGACATCCACTCCTCGAGAGGGGGGAGCAGTGTTGGACACCATATAGATAGGGTCCATGGCCCGCTGGTGCTCGCGACGAAGACAAGACACAGCGAGAAGAAGGTGATCGTATCGATCACCTGTCAAGCTGTCAATAGAGAGTCAGCCGCCATAGCGTACGGACGTATCGTTACTGCCATTACAGAGTCTTGAAGCTTGTATTCCGTTACCTCTCCTTGTATTATTCCTGTCAATGTTCTGTTACTCTTGTTGTACATTAAAGTCTTATTATGTCGAGCGCGAAACCTAACAATATATATATATATATATGTATAATATTACAGTTAAATGGACTTTCATTTCCGGTGCGGTAGAGACGAGAAGCGTGAGTAAGTGGAGAGAACGGAAAAGACATAAAGGGTGGAAAAGTGGGAGTGGGGAGTGAAGAGAGTGGAGCAGGGGAAAGAAGGAGAGACGGAAGGGAAGGGAGAGAAAGGGTAAGGAAAAAGGAGGTAGGATTGAGAGGAAAACAGGTAGTAGAGACGAAGATTGAGGTTAGGACAAGGCGGGAAAAGGGCGAACGAGAGAAGGAAAGACGGTAGAGGGGAGGAGGAAGGAAGAGTAGAGAAAGAGGACGGTGGTGACATCGGGCGATAGGAAGAGGTAGCGAGGTGATAACGGATCAGTAGTTAAAAGAGGGAATAAAGGAAAGGAAAAGATGTAGAAGGGAAAGAGGAAGAGAGGAATAAAAAATGGAAGGGAAAGAGGGGGAAAAGGGAGAGGTAAAGTGGAGCGAAAAGGTAACGGCAGAAAAGATAGGGAAGGAAAAGAAAGAGGAGGTTAAAAGGAAGAGTAGGAAAACGAATGCGGAGAGGCTGACAAAAGAAAGGGCCGCAAGTGGAGGAAGCTTAATAGAAATCACAGAGATGTGGAAGAGAAAGAAGAAGAATGGCAAGAGGAAGGAAGAGAGGGAGAAGGGGCATTCCTAAAGAGTTGAAAAGTGCGGAGATCGCCAGAGGAGAAAGGAGCAGGGGAAGGTGGAGGAGTGGAGAGACTGATAAGGGAAATGAGGGAAGAGGTAAAAAAAGATTTAAAGGAAGTAAAACAGCATGGGAGGGAAAGTTAAGAGGGAAGATGGAAGAGGGGGAAGAAAAATGGAGAAGAGAAAAGGAGAAAATGGGGAATAAAATGAAAAGGATGGAAAAAAGGCTAGAAGGGGAACAAGGGAGGGAGAGAGGAAGGAGGTAGGAGAGGTAGAAAGGAGGCAGGGAAGAGAAGGGACAAAAAACTAAGCGTGGAGAAGTAAGCAGAGGGAAGGAAAGAACAAGGGAGGGAAGAGAAAAGCTGGAGGATAGGATTTTGGAATGTAGCAGGAGTGACAAATAAGGATGAAGAATTTTGGAAGGAGATAGGCGAACAGGAGATAATAGTTTTTTTGGAGACGTGGGTAGAGGAAAAAGGATGGAGCAGGGTCAGGCACAGGCTACCGACAAGCTACAAATGGAGGACACAATGGGCAAGTAGAAAGTATAGGAAAGGGAGAGCGCTGGGAGGCATGATGATAAGGGTGAAGGAAGAGATGGTAGGAAGGCAGGAACGAGGGCATGGAAAAGAGGAAGGGATAATGGTGGAAAGAGTAAAAGCAGGAGAGGAGGAATGGACGGTGGTGATGGTATATGTGAACGGGGATATGGAGAAGTTGAAAAATATTAGAGGATGGATGGAGGGACAAAGAGAAGAAGGGCGTGATAGTAGGGGTAGATTTTAATGCGAGAACAGGCAAGCAAGGTGGCAGGATAGAGGGAATGGAAGAAGTGGAGGGAGGGGGAAGGAAGTCGAAAGATAGGAAGGTAAACGGGGACGGAAGGAAGTTAATAAAGATAGTGGAAGAGACGGGATGGGAAATTTTAAATGGAAGCATAGAAGGGGATGAAGAGGGGGAATACACATACACGGGAGGAAGGGAGGAAACGGTAATAGACTATGTGTTGGGGGATGAGAGAACGTGGAGAAAGGTAGAAAAGATGCAGGTAGAGGATAGAGTAGAATCGGATCACTACCCATTGGTGGTGACAATAAAGAAGGGAGGGGGGGAAAAGCAGGAAAGCGCGGGCAAGAAAAGTAGGAAAGGGAAAATAGTCGCAGCGAATGAAGGAAAAGTTTGCGAAGGGGATGGAAGGGGCGAACGTGGGGGGGGAGAGATTCAGGAGAAAGTGAGCAAGGTGGTGGCAAGAATAAAGGAGGAGATGAGGCAGGGGGAGGAGACAGGGGGGAGACGCGACGAAGGGGGAAGGGTGGTGGGACAGAGAATGTAGGGAGAAGAAGAAGGAGGTGAGAAGGGAGTTTAGAAAGTAGAGTGGAAATAAGAGTAAGAGGGAGGAGTACAAGAGGATGAGGAGGGAATACAAAAAGATATGTGAAAAGAAGAAAGAGGAAGAGAGGGAGAGGGTGATAAGAGAGGTGGCGGAAGCAAGGACGAAGAACAAGGGAGATAGTAAATAGGGGACGAAAGACATGAAGAGGGGTGAATGAAGGGATAAAGAAGGGAGAGTAGAAGGAGTATTTTATGGGACTGCTAGGGGGAATAGAAAATAGGATGAGGATGGAAGGGGAGAAGGATAGGAGGAAAGGAAAGGAGAAGGGAATAAGTAAGGAAGAGATAAGGAGAGTAATGAAGAAATTAAAGGAGGAGAAGGCGATGGGAGGAGACGAGATACCGAATGAGGCGAGGAAGTTTGGGGGAGAGAAAGCGGTGGATATAGCGTGGGAGATCTGTGGAATGGTGTGGGAAGGAGAAGGATGGGGATGGAAAGAGGGGATTATAGTTCCATTGATGAAAACAGAAGGAGACGAGAGGGTGCAGAATTATAGGGGAGTGACGCTGATACCGTCATTATATAAAATTTATGCAGCGGTGTAGGCAGGGAGGCTAGAAAAGGAGGTAGAAGGGCAGAGGATGTTTCCAAATAATCAGGTAGGATTCAGGAAAGGAGTAGGGACAATGGACAATATATATGTGCTAAATTATGTAGTAGGGAGACCGATAAACAAGCGGAAGGGAAAATTGATAGCCATGTTCGTTGACCTGAAGGCGGAATTTGACTCAGTAGACAGGAGCGTTCTATGGGTGGCGATGGAAAAGAGAGGAGTGAGGGTTACTGGAAAGGGTGAAGGAAATACACGGGGAGACGACAAATAAGGTGAAGGTGAGAGGGGAGAGTTTCTAGGCGGCAAAAGGATTGAGGCAAGGATGTCCGTTAAGCCCGATCCTGTTCAACCTACTAACAGCAGACCTGGAGGAAGAGCTAAGGAAAGGAAGATGGATGAAGTAGGGCAAAGGAGGATAAGCTCGTTGGCATATGCAGATGATGTGGTGGTAATGGCCGAAAGGGAGGAAGAAATGGAGAGTATGATAAGTAGGATGGAAAAGTATATGCAGAAGAAGAGGTTAGAGGTAAACGTAGGGAAAACGAAGATAATAAGATTCAGGAAAGGGGGAGGGAAAGAAAGAATGGTGGAATGGAGGTGGAAGGGAAAGAGAATAGAAGAGGTTAAAGAATTTAAATACCTGGGTTATGTATATAAGAAGAATTGGGGGCAAGAGGCGCACATCAGGGACAGAGTGAAGAAAGCGGAGGTGGTGATGAGGCAGGCCTGGGGAATTGAAAAGGGGAAGTTTGGGAAGAACTGGAACAGGAGGATGTGGCTTTTTGACACACTGGTGTTGACGGTGTTGGGGTATGGAGCAGAGATCTGGGGATGGAAGGAAAGAGAGGAAGTGGAGAGGGTACAAGAGAGATTCATAAAGTGGACGCTAGGGGTTGATTGGCAAACACCGAGGTATATGGTAAGGGAGGAGGCGAAAAGGATGAAGCTAAGGACGTGGGCGGGAAGAAGAGCGTGGAAGTAGGAGGAGAAGCTGAGCAAGGGGAGATGGGGAGGGGGGAGCTGGCAAAGATATGTTGGGAAGAGATAAGGGAAAAGGAGAAGGAAGAGAGGTCCGCATGGGAGAAAGAGAGGAAAGAGTTTAGGATAGAAAGGGGATGGCAGGAGGATGCAGAAGGGGCAAGGGGGTAGGAGGGGTACGAAGAAATGGAAAAGGAAGATTGTAGGAAACAGGAAGAGGAAAGAAGAGAGAGAATAAGACATTCAAAGTGTAACAGATGGTACAGGGAAATAAGAACGAGAGGGGTTAGCCGAAATATTTGGGAGCAGGATGGACTGAGGAGAGGTACAGCAAGATAGCGAGGTTTAGGTTGGGGAACGAAATGAGGGGAGGGATGTATTGGAAGAAGCAGGAGGACAGGAGTTGCAGGATTTGTGGAGGGGAAGCAGAGACATGGGAACACGTGGTGGAGAGATGTGCAAGGGAAGAGGACAATGAGAGGGGAATCGGGGAAAAGATAAAGGAAATATTGGATGAAGGAGATAAAGGAGAGGAATGGATGAAGAAGTTAGAGGGAAAGAGGAGGGAGAGAGAAGGAGGGGCTGGCGAGGAAGCGGGTGGGAGGGAGGGAAGAAGGAAAGGATGAAGGAGTGAAAGAAGGAATGGAGTGAAAGAAAGGAAATGAAAGTCGAAGGTGGCGGGAATAGACGTTAAGTAGTAAGAGGAAAAGAGTAATGTAAGAGGAGAGAACGTAGGATAGATGTAGAATAAGAGTAGGTTAAAAGGGGGAAAGCGGCGAGGGCGGAGCGAGAGAGCGACAGCGGCGAAAGAGCGAAAAAGGAATAAAGTAGGATAAGAATAAGAGTAAGGATAGTGTAACCTTGCTCCCGTGAAGGTTATCTATCGGTCGGACGTTATGGATAGCCGAGTAAGCGAGGCAAGGTGAACTGTGTACCAGATATTTATTATAATACAAATGAGCCCGGCCAGGTCTGTGCTGGCTAACAGAGTGCTTGCGGCTTAACCTAGACCTTACTCTAACGCTGGGCTTAACGGCTAACCGGCGGCGGAGCGTGTACGGTGCGTCGCGGTCGCTGTACGGGATTCGGCGCGCGGCGGCCAGTCGGTGGCGGAGTGCGGACGGCGCGTCGAGATCGCGGGGCGTGGTTCGGTGCGTTTCGGCGGCTGACAAAGGAGTGGGGGGTAGTGGTCGAACTGGTGCCCTGGCTGTGATCTCCACCAATGGCCCTGACCGGGAAGCCTTAAGTTCGCTCGCCCAGTGAGTAAAACCCGCGGGAGAAACGGAGGCTATAGGATGTCCTCCGGGGCAGACAAAGTCTGACCCTAAAATTGACTGGGGAATCGACCTGCGTCCAAAGGTAGGCGAACTCGCTGTCCTTTGGGAGCCGTGGAGGTAAGAGGCGTAAAAAATACGCAGTGATACAGCTTGGTTATACAAGAGATCGCTGGGAGAATTCTGACCGTTCGCCTGTAACGCTCGTGGTAGACTCTGCCTGACGGGCCCGCCGTGCTGGCTTATCAGCGGCGCCGCGACAACTTCGCGAGCGAGAGCGCCGCTCGGCGCGCAGCCATCTCGCGGCCGCGCTCGGTAGCGGCGGGCCGCGCCAGGCGCGATTGCTGGGGGGAAGATTCGCGTCCCACCGCAATAACTCGTTACAATAGAGAATGAGAATAGGTTAAGGAAAAAATGTAAAGAGAAGAGAAGGAAAGGAGAAGGGAGACTTTAAAGGAGAATGTAACCCTCAGGGGAATCATTAAATCATACACGTACATATTACAGTTAAATATTATAATATTATATTAAAGTTATTTATATTAAATTTAATTATAACATTACAATAGTTTTCATTAATGAAGTGGTCGCATAAAGCAATATTTAAACATTTGCAGTCTCTTTTTGTATATGCTGTATTATTTGATTATACATTGGAAAAATTATACTAATAGAAAACGATAGATACATTGAAAATTGCGGTTTGTAATTGGTACAATAATGCTATTCTTCATAGAAATGATTAAAACAAAAATACTTGCCACACCATGTACATCTCATAAAAGCCGGGTCCCCACAAATACTACATTTGGGTATAAGCTTTTCATTCCTGAAGTGACAGGAGTCTACAGGATTTTAAAATTCGCTGGGATGCGTTTCTAGATATCCGCTTTTAAACCAAGCATATTGAAAAAGGTTGTTGAATCTAGGCGAAAAAAGCTGGTTGTGAGTTAGGGACTGCAATTTAATTATTTCATTTCGTAAGTGCAGATTGACATCTCTCTCTTGGAGAATCACATTATCCGAAAATGTCCGCACGAAATTTTTCCAAATCCGGAATTCAAACACGTCTAAAGGCTGAACGATGCCCGTCGTTTTTTTGGAATCATTGAAAAAGTTACTTCCTTGTCTTGTGGAATCAACTGCTGTAACTCATTTGGGCCGTGTTCTACGGCCAATATTCGGAAGATACACTTCACTAAACCAAGCTTTAAAATGTTCAGACGTGAGTTTTCCTGACTTTGAAGCTCCGATGTAAATATTAACCGGATGGAATAGAGTTCTTTGCACTATCGGACCAAGTGTTCCTGTAGATTCCTTCAAAACTATGTGTAGTGGTGAAAGAAGACGTCCGCTTGCTGATATAATAGGCATTACAGTGTAGCTATGTGCTGTAGAAGATACCGATTGAATCGACGCTTCTACTGTTTTCACTCCTAATTTCGCCAATGTTCGCCCAGAATGTATTTCAAGGTTGAAGCCACTCTCGTCTGCAATATAAATTTCTTCAACTCCGACAGCTAGGTTGTAGAGTACATTATGCCTGTAGAAGAAGAAGACACTTTTGACCCTGCAGAATGTACTGTTGATGTCATCATTGTTGATGATGACATCAACAGTACATTCTGCAGGGTCAAAAGTGTCTTCTTCTTCTACAGGCATAATGTACTCTACAACTTGTGCACTAACTGGTTCTGATGGATCGACAAAATCGAGCACATAATCGTGTTCAATTAATGGTAGGGAATGTATGTTTTGAAACTTTTTTATAATGTCCCGAATTTCATAGCGCAGTTCCGTTTCTACCGAGTTCATGTGTGTATGTATTATACTCGCAATTTTAAACGTATTGGCTAACATGTTTATTACGTTAGCAACATTAGTCGACTTCATTTTAAAGAAAAGCCTTTCAAGCAATGATCACTAATTTTTTTCAACTGAGTGGTAACTGACTGCTGCCATAAATGTAACTGCCGTAAGCTGCATCCTCGGGAATATTTATATCAATCAAAAGACGCGAGTGCATAAACATGCTTATCAAAAAGTGGATGTGGCACAAAAGTATTATCAGTTAAGGTCGAATTTCCTATATGCGTTAGTCCGGCCGCAATGGCCGGCGGCGGTTCCACTAACGCAAGGGAGAAACAGATGCATACTTCTCCATTGCACTAGTAGGACCGCCGCCGGCCGCTGCGGCCGAACGCGTATAGGAAATCCGACATTTACAATTAAAATGATGCAAAGTCTTTGTAAATCTTCACGCATTATTTATTTCTCGTGTGGTTTCCAAAATAGCCTAATAAGATTACACTTGAAGTCATATCAAATATGCTGATAACATAATGATTTATGCACGTCATTGATTAGTTTTAATGAGTTTTACCTTGGATACAATTTTAGGTACGTACTGCCTTGCTTAAATAATTGAAAGCTGTCTAAACTTTATATAACTAATAATTTAAATATGGGTTTAAGAAACCATTTTATTAATGGAAACTGCTAAAATAGACTTCAAATTCGGTAGCAGAGGTTTTATTTGTTTGCAAAAAAAAATATAACACATAAACTATTTATATATATTGTAACGCGCGCCTCTTCTAATTGGTCTATCCGGAAATACCACGCGCGTTACAGTAAAAATTTGTTAGTTAATTTTCGAATCCTTGTTTTATCGTGGGTCAAAGATCTAGTCCTATACAGGTCCCGCACGGAGTGACTATCAGGATCCCCAAGGTTTCATGGTAAATAACTTCTGTTCGAGTTTAAGGTTCAAATGTGAATTATGCTTTTATTCTATTCTCTTTACTAGGTATTAGAGGGAAAGGCTGAAGAGCCAAGGGTGACCCCAGAATATTGGCCAATGCCAATATTGACCCTCCGTTACCTCTGCATTCGACAATCGAACATAGTACATGTGCTAAATTTTTACATGAGTCGACGCTCGCCTTTTGCTTGTCCGATTATATAATTTAAAGGAAAAAAAAATGCGCAACTCACCCACTCTATCGATCAATTGTATATTGTACAACTCTCGTTATTTTTGGTTTCGCCTTCGAATAATACGATGCCTATTCTGTGCCTGAGAAAGGAAAGAACCACACTCACACTCGATATTTATGATTATATATAGTAAAGCCTTAAACACACAAGAATAAGATCTAACTGAAAGTTGATCTCAACGCGATTATATAAGATAGTATGAAAAGTATTAAGCGGATATAAAACGCAGAATTATAAAACGGAAACGACTATTTGTTTGAACACGGAGAAGTTAAACACTATTTAACGTGGAAGGTTGAGTCCATTCACTATAAACTTAGGAATCTCTGGCTCGAAATGCAATTAATAGTTAAAGAAAGAAATTATGAATCCACGGACACCTTGTCACGCTCTCCGCGACTGTACGACAAAGAGTGACTTCAGCTTCGCGCCCCCGGGAGCGTCCGGCCGCCAAGCCCGCTCGTAGAAAAAGCTGACGCTGCAATCCCAATCATGCCCTAGCAACCGATGCATGATGTCATTAGGTGTTCGCACCTTCATCCCTCCATACTGTATACTTGTTTCACGCATTAAATCAATTTCACGCAGTATGAGATCCCCTGCTTATTCTCTAAGGCGCTTCTGTGAATAATGCTGATGCCTCAGCACAGTCCCACGTTCAGGGTACAGCGCCGCGACCAAGTGTCGCGACGACGACGGTCCCAGTACCGGATGTTTCCGTTATCTAAGATAAAATACAGTAAGCAAGAGTGCGCTCGACGAAGGTTTTCCCAGAACGCTGGGAATTGTCGATACACTCTGCGCAATAACAAACAAAGATTACAAGAAAAGAAAAATTTTAAATATTGCGTCCTTTTGGGACGTAACAATATGAAAAGAGATTATCCAGAGGTACTTCAGCGTATATTTACAAAATACAAAAACTTAATTTTAAGGATTGGTGGTAAGGATAACCTGAAAAATATGGTTTTTCGAAAATTATTTTTAAGCGGTTTTGTAGATATAAAAAAAGAATGCAACTTTTGTTTAAACTTCTTTGTTCTCGAGATATTCCACGGAAAAGAAAATTCTGCATTTTTTTCAAGGGGTGATTTCACCCCAAAAATTGCATTATGGCACCAACAAAAAATAGGGTTGCGTTACAGATAAACTACTCTACTTGCACACCGAGTTTCATAATTTTCTGAATTTCCGGGTTGCCAAACTCCTTGTTAGAAGAAACTCGCGATTCGTTTCGGGGTCTACTAATTGAGACTCTGCTTAAGATCTTTCCCACGCATGCCACCCGCATCGCGTATCCTTAACAATACTCCCCTTCATCGAACGCAAACGTCTGCTTTTAAATTTCGCTCGTAATTCACATATCGATTATATACATTCCCGTAGCTACATTCACGTTATCAAGCAACACACCAGCGAGCATCGCAATACTGGTGTGTTGCTTGATAACGTGAATGTAGCTACGGGAATGTATATAATCGATATGCGAATTACGAGCGAAATTTAAAAGCAGACGTTTGCGTTCGATGAAGTGGGAGTATTGTTAAGGATGCGCGATGCGGGTGACATGCGTGGGAAAAATCTAAGGCAGAGTCTCAATTAGTAGACCCCGAAACGAATCGCGAGTTTCTTCTAAAGTCACGTAATCTATTGAGAAGGCCTTGTCTTTTGTTAGTCTTTAGGAGTGTCGATTGACTCCTGAAGTGTTGGCGACGCTAAGGAAGTCATAAATTCCTTTCAAGGGTTGTTTTCTCGATCCTCGGAGCAGAGCCTACTTTCTCTTCCCACGTGGACACCCCGTCGTGTAACGGAAAAACGCGCTTCCACAGAGTTTCCACCACCACCCGGAATTAGAAGGAAAGATGGACGTCTATTCGCGGGGGCGGACGGACATCCGCGGGACAGCCTACCGCTTGAATCTGACGCATCCTTCGTCTTGATTGGCCAAAGGACTGGGAGGACGCGCAAGGATGGAAGGGGCACCACGTTCGAGGAGGAAAAGTTCAACGACGGAAGACTCCGGGAAAGCAGAACGAATTTGACTCTCGATTGTAAAAGTCCATAACTGTTCTCAGTTATAAAACGATCTCTTAAAAACTTATTACGAATATATTGAAGTTTTTACCAGTATTCAAGTTCCTTTTATTTAAAACACCCGCGCACTTCGCGAGCAGACTGCTTTAAGCGCTCCATGGGCACCAACCCGCGTTAGAATCAAGAATAATCATTGGAATCGCGCAACACCAGCGAGCATCGCAGCAAGGGCAAAAAATCGATTTTCGATTCTTACATTAAAGAATCGATGCTGAGAAAAATCGAATACCAAAGAATCGATTCAAAAGATCGATCCTTTAACCAAAAGAATCGATTTTCTAAAGAATCGAATTGGAATCGAACACCCCTACCACCAGGCCGGAGAATTTCCTTGTGTTACGCTATCGCTTGAACGTGGCTGGAAATTGTACGTAATCGATAAGTAAATCAGGAGCGAAATTTGAAAGCAGATGTTTGCGTGCGATTGAAGAAATATTGTTAAGGATGCGCGATGCGGGTGGCATACGTGGGAAAGATCTTGGGCAGAGCTCGAAAACAGGAAGAGGCACCAATTAACAGGCCCCGAAACGAATCGTGTTTTTTTTCCTAAGTCACGTAATCTTTTGAGAAGGCCTTGTCCTTTGTTAGTCTTTAGGAGTGTTGATTGACTCCAGAAGTATTGGCGTCGCTAAGGAAGTCATAAATTTCCTTCAAGCGTTGTTTTCTCGATCCTCGGAGTAGAGCCTACTTTCTCTTCCCGCGTGGGCACCCCGCTGTGTAACGGAAAAGCGCGCTTCCACCGAGTTTTCCACCACCACCCGAAGACGGAGGAAAAGATGGACGCCAATTCGCGGGGGCGTACAGACATCCGAAGGACGGCCTACCGCTTGGATCTGCTGCATCCTTCATCCTGATTGGACTAGAAGGATCTATGAGAGGACTAGGAGGATTCAGCCAGCGACTTCGACGAGGACCTCGGAGGAGACTTTGAATCGCTACATTCATTCTGTCTGATACTTTTGACTGACCAGCTTCTTACAGAGATAAAATATATCTTAAAGTTTAACTTGAAATAGTTACGTGTACCTTGTTTTATTTATAACACCCGCGCACTCCGACGAGCAGAGCGGTTCAGCGCTCCACGGGCACCAACCCGCGTTCTCATTCCAATTTCCCCACTAAAATACGTAACACTTGCAACTCTGCTCCGGAGGGAATTTCCTGTGAACACTGGTACAATTGACTTCTTTAAAACGTCTGTGCTATATGGGTATAGCAACAATATTATGTAGCCCTCTCCTTTATAATTTTTATAAAGATAAAGATATTCTCGTAACGATTATAAGCGCCTCTTATAATTATAAAATTGTGAACATTTAACATTAACTACTTCCCAAATAGCACACAGACATCTAAAAACGCCCAAAAGACGTCCTAAAGCCGTCCAGCATAAAACGGACGTACAATTGACGTCTTTAAGACGTCTGTGCTATGTGGGTTAGCATTAGCTATGAGTGTATATCGCACCTTACTTCAAAACAGATTGCAGAACGACAATATAACCCGATGAATTGTAATTTTTTTAAAGTAATTTACAAATTCATTTGATAAGAATGATTTTCATACATATGTTCAAATCTCGTCTTCTTTATACACCTATTAAATCTCTGTTAATGCACAGGTACGCATGCATTTTTAATGATATGTATCATATATGGTAGAATTCCATCATGACCTATATAAATGAAATAACTATTATACTATACTGTTATACTAGGTATAAGTGAAACAATCGACGGAATGTATTCATTCCGAGTCCAACGTAATTCATATTAAATTTTCAATTTCTAATACAATTATTGTCACAATTGGTCTGATCGTCACTGTGTACAAATATCTCAAAGTTTAACAGTACATACATATATGTATCGGGATGTGAAGAAATTGGCTCCATGAAATCCAGAAATGTTTATTATCCTTGTTTTACATAAGTTCTAACCTATGATAACCACTCATTTCAAATTATAAGTTTTGAGTGATACCTACTTATATATTAACCTTTATATATTTATATATTTATATATATCAAATTTAGAAATCTTATTGATCATTAAAAATTTGCATAGATACATATATCTGGCACTATGTGTAATAATTTTTTTATTGGAAAAAATATTAAAAACAAGGCTATAAAACGTGATAGATCATAGAGTACAGAGGAAATACAACACAAATAGAATTATTAAATATTCTTACATAATTATTAAAGCTTTGACGCATGCGTGTGTTATTTGTGTTTATAATGGCATCTTTACTTCAAAATGACAACATTTTACGTTCAAATGTTAATTCTGCCAAGTAAGGACCAATATAATGATTCTTATTTCATTAATTTAAAGTGAATACGATATAGGACTCTCATTTGTATCTGAATCAACCCCATATTGTGTTTATATTGTTATTTTCTTTCAGATGTAAATGTTC
Organism: Andrena camellia; assembly: GCA_029448645.1. Lineage (NCBI taxonomy): Eukaryota > Metazoa > Arthropoda > Insecta > Hymenoptera > Andrenidae > Andrena > Andrena camellia. The sequence continues at coordinate 16,553,134 of CM055680.1, forward strand.
AGACATGAAATCATCTGGAACTAGTGTGCATCTACATAACCATGTGGAAAAGCAATACAATAATATAACTAAATCTCCAAATGATAAAAGATTATATAGAGGTCTATTGCTCACTAATAAAATGAAAGTTTTACTTATTAGTGATCCAACAACTGATAAAAGCGCAGCATCCTTAGATGTGAATATTGGTAAAATTGAATAATATACATATATATGTTCGTAATTGCACTAAAACTTAAAAATATAATTTCAATGTATATATTTTCATGGCAAAATATGTTGCGATATTGTTTATAGGTTATTTAAGTGACCCAGATGATTTACCAGGACTAGCACATTTCTGTGAACATATGCTTTTCTTAGGAACGCAGAAATATCCACAAGAAAATGAATATAATATGTATCTATCACAAAATAGTGGTACCTGTAATGCATTAACACATATGGATCATACTAATTATTACTTTGATGTACATCCCGAAAAATTAGAGGGTGCATTGGATCGTTTTGCACAGTTTTTCATTGCACCGCTTTTTACAGAAGCTTTAACTGAATTAGAATTAAATGCTATCCATTTGGAACATGAAAAGAATTTGGCAACTGATACATGGCGTATAGATCAATTGGAGAAATCATCCGCAGACCCAAATCATCCTTTCTCAAAATTTGGTACAGGAAATAAGCAGACATTAGATGTAATACCAAAGAAGAAGGGAATAAATGTCAGACAAAAATTACTCGAATTTCATGAGAATTTCTATTCAGCTAACATTATGGCATTATGTATCCTTGGAAAAGGTAAATAAAATATTCCATCCACTGCATTTTCATAATGAAAGAAATTTCAACTCTTTATACAAGAAAGAATTATGAAATATATATTTAATTCCTCGACGATGTCAAACTTTCAATTTGAAAGTTACTATTCTTTATAAAATTTATAAAGTTTCTCTATTCTCTAAAGTTTTAAAATTATTTTGACTCTTTATATGGAACAAATATGAATTTTGCAGGGTTTTTTGAATCCCATTCAATGAAGTTTTTGCATTAAATGATCTTTTCTTTGTATTTGGGGTATAAAGAATTTTTATTTCTTCCTTACATATACATATACAAACGCGAAGATGAAGTTTCATGCATTAAATTATAATACATATCTGTTATGCATTTAGAGAGTTTAGATGAGCTTCAAGAAATTGTAACAGAATTATTTTCTGAAGTAAAAAATAAGGAAATTGTGTTGTCTGTCTGGCCAGAGCATCCCTTTAATGAAAGCCACTTTCAAACAAAATGGTATGTCGTTCCAATAAAGGACACGAGAAATTTGAACATTGTATTTCCTATACCTGATTTACGAAAGCATTATAAATCAGCGGTAATAATTATTTTTACCTGTCAACATAATACATATCTCGGTATTCTTTATTATTTACCGAACGTGTTTGTCCTTTTTTTTACAGCCTGCATATTATATTTCATATTTGTTAGGACACGAAGGAAAGGGATCATTACTGTCTACTTTAAAAGCAAAGGGATTGTGCAATTCGCTTGTCTCGGGAAAACGACGAGGTGCCAGAGGCTTTAACTTTTTTAATGTTATTGTTGATTTGACAGAGGAAGGTATTCAGCATGTTGATGATATCGTTCTATTAACTTTCCAGTATATTAATATGTTAAACAAACATGGACCAGTTGAATGGATTTACAATGTAATTATGCAGAAATTACTATCATTATTTAACAAGGACTTAAATAATAAATTATTCTAACATAATTATTCTATTACAAATCTCAATATATAAAGCAGAAAGCTTCTATATGTTTGTGTGTTTGTCTGTCGCCTAAAAACTTTCGAACGATAAACTCGGGGATCACAAAATGTGCCTCAGTTCATTATGCCTGACTAATCCAGATGAATGTGACCATTTTCACAAAAAAAAACTAAAAAAAATTTTTTATAATATCGAAATCTAAATTTCGGGCGAAGTCGAGTAGTAAAGCTAGTATTATTTTCTGTATCATCAAATATACCGTAAAATTTCTTGATATCACCAATATATTTAAAGATATTTGCATGTCACGTTTTACGTAGTTTACCGCGCCTATATTTATATATGTATTGTACACAACTCACACATACAGACCAATATAAGACAAATTTCTATATGCGCGTACTTGGTACGTGCTCGTTTAATAGAATTTCATGTTACGTATCGTTTATTATTAGTAGATGGGTGAAATCATATTAATTTATTAATTTATTAATATGATTAAAGGAATATAGGGATATTGCAAATATGAACTTCCACTTCAAAGAAAAATCGTCACCCTCTGGTTATGTCAGTAATATAGTACAGAACGTACAAGATTATCCAATGGAAGATGTCTTGACAGCAGATCACATTTTTCCATTATGGGAACCGGAGATAATAAATTGGGTAATGGAATATTTGTCGCCAGAAAATGTGAGAATTCACATAAGTGGAAAGTTATATGAAAATATAGCCAATGAAACTGAAAAATGGTATGGTACTAAGTTTAAAAAGGAAAAGATATCACCAAATATAATCGCAAAGTGGATGAATGCTGGCTATCATGCAGATTTTAAACTACCGCCAAAAAATGAGTTTATACCTGAAAAATTTGATATAAAATCAGCAGACAAGAATGTAAGTACAAATTCAATGTCGGGCATGAAACAATAATTGTTTCATAAATAATTATTATTTATACTTATTTAACTACAAAAACAAGAAATGTTGTTTTCATTATATCTATTAGATAACTAAATTTCCAACAATTATTGAGGATACTCCATTAATAAGATTGTGGTTTAAACAAGATGACGAATTTCTTGTACCTAAGGCCAACTTATCTATAGATTTTGTCAGGTAAAATTTGCAGCAAGACACTGACACTGTTATGCCATTGCAAATATAAACAGCATTTATTTATTTTATTATATTTATAGTCCACTGGCATATATGGATCCTCTTAGTTATAACTTAAGTTATATATTTGTACAATTATTTCGTGACGCTCTAAATGAATATGCATATGCTGCTGACTTGGCTGGACTTAAATGGGAAGTTGCCAATAGTAAATATGGAATAACAGTAAGTATAAATTTATTAGTAGATTGTTTCAATGCACATAGTACGCTATGATACACATTTCCTTCATAATGCTACGTACAATGCATTTGTTTTCAGATAGGAATTAGTGGTTACGATGATAAACAACAAGTTTTATTGGATAAAATTATGAACAAATTGGTGAATTTCACAGTTAATCCGAAGAGATTGGAGGTTCTAAAAGAAAATGTACGTTATTAATTTTCACAGAAAGATTATACATACTTAAGTATATATGTATATACCACTAATCTTCACTTTGATTTTTATAAATTTTAGTATATCAGAAGTCTGAAAAACTTTGAAGCTGAACAACCGTATCAGCATGCAGTTTACTACCTCGCTGTTTTATTATGGGAACAGGTTTGGATGAAGGACGAATTGCTAGCAGCAACTTCTCGTAAGTGCGTACAAAGTAATTAATATAATATTCCAGGCATTTAAAATATTTTATAAATCACTTGAAATGAATAGACTCTGCTAAAACTCTCTACTCAGTATCAATATTTGTTGTGCAGATTTAACGGTTGAAAGAGTTCAACAGTTTATTCCAGAATTTTTAAGCAAAATTCATATGGAATGTTTAATACATGGCAATGTGACAATGTCGGAAGCTATTGACACAGCTAAGCTAATAGAATCAAAATTAACAAAGGCAGTGCCTCATATAATACCACTCTTGCCAAAGCAGTTGATTTTATATCGTGAAATTAGGCTAGAAGACGGCAAGTAAATTTAGTGTTTACTTCAACCTTCCCTATTATAGTTTTATTATTTTAACACACATTCTTTACATAAAGCATTTTTAAACAGAGGTTGTAGCAGTACGACCAATATGTTAAAGTGTACAGGGTGTTTCCGAAATTATGGTACAACAGGAAATGAGATGAAAAAAAGTTATTCCATAATTTCGAACTATCTTTAGATGTGGATTCATTTCATTTACAGTTTTAGCATATTATTTGCTGATCAATTCTGTTGATTTTTAGTCACGTGCGCACGTATCCGACGAGTTTTCCAATTCGATTTTCTCGAAAATGGAGCCTTATGAAAAAATTTTATCGCGTCAGTTATAAAGATGTCGAGTGACGAAGAAAACATGATAATTCTTTAGAATTATATTCAACACAGAAGGAAAAGAAGGAAATTCTGGTTGCACCCTTATATTCGCAGAAATATTAATTGTTGAATGCTTGTGACTACAGAAGAATTAGCAGAAGATGATGCTATATTTCAAGCATTTTACAGAATGCGTAACGATACGTACTGAAGTCTTGTACAAATAGTTGGGCCAGGTATAGAGAGACAGCATACCGAGAAGGAACACGAGCGACAATGTATGTACCCCTAGCGATCGACAATGTCGTACGCTGGGCGTCGTGAGGAATGCATGACGGTGCCGCTTCGTGGACGGGTGTGCAGTGTTTTACATTGGCCACCGCACAGAAGTGTACCTACCAGAGGCGGATCCAGGAGCCTTTCTTGGGGGGAGGGGGGGGGCGAAACGTGTAACAGTACATAACTACATATAGTGTGTGTGTGGGGTGGGTGGGTGGGCGAGTGCGTGTGAGTGTATGTACACATACACACACATATACCTATATTTTATTACTCTCTAGATCCGCCACTGAAGTGTACAGCAAGCGATGTCGCATCTATTACGCGTCTATGAAGCGACGCTCCGTGGACGGACGGCCTTATTTTTGCACGAGGAATCACCTCTTTCCTGGTTGCATCACGATTCCGGAAACGCTCTGTATATTATTTCACGCGGGCTCGCGCGCACATACGCAGAAGGCATTTGCTCGTGGAAGCATCTCTTTCTTTCATTCGAGAAAACATAATAACATTTCTTTTTTTAGGGTGCAAATTTTTGTTCGAGGTAGAAAATAAATTACACAAAAGTTCATGTACAGAAGTGTATTATCAGGCTGGCTTACAATCAACAGAATCAAATATGTTACTAGAACTTTTAGCACAGATTATTTCAGAGCCATGTTTTACTACTTTAAGAACTAAAGAACAATTGGGATATATTGTATTTAGTGGAGTGCGAAGAGCAAATGGTGCACATGGTTTAAGAATAATAGTACAAAGCGACAGACATCCTAAATATGTTGAACAGAGAATTAAAACATTTTTGGACTCCATGTTGGTTAGTTGTACAACTTTAAATATAACAACTTTAGATATAATGAATATTCATTGTTATAATTCTCATAGAAAATCAATTTTCATTTATTTTAGCACCAAGTATCGGTTATGACAGAAGAAGAATTTATTAGACACAAAGAATCGTTGGCAACACAACGCCTTGAAAAACCTAAAATGTTAACAACTTTGTTTGCTGTCTTTTGGAATGAAATTTCATCACAGCAGTATAATTTTGATCGGACAGATATTGAAGTTGCACACTTAAGTACAATAAAAAAAGAACAAATACTAAAGTTTTACAAAGTATGCATGTAAAAACTAAATTATATGATCACATATTGATACCAGTTACACTCAATTGAAATATGTATTTTTTCTAGGAAATGATTCAAAGTGAGACACAACACAAATTATCGGTATATGTAATTTCTACAGTAGAAGATTCAGAATCAGTACAGAAAGATATAGTTAAGACTGATAAAAATCTCGACACATCTGATACAATCGATACTATTGAACATAAAAAAATCGATGACATTCTAACATTCAAACTTAGTCAATCTTTATATCCATTATTGAAGCCATTCAATGATATACCAAGGAAAGGGGCTCATTCTTCTAAATTATAAAGTGCTTAAAATATTATTGTGCATTCATTTTAAATTAAACATTTATAAACTGTAGTGAATAACAATGAAATAAAGTATTCTACCATGCTCTGTTATATTTATAATAAACTGTTTTTCATTTGTTTTTATTCAATTCCATTTGTAGAACTAAAAGGTACAGTCTATCTATAATTCTATAACTATTAATCGAAGCGTTCAAATGCTGTATATTTAAAGGCCCGAGTTGTCGAAATCTAAGGCCCGGTGCAGCATACTGACCAATACATACGTGGGTTCGTCAAAACGAACGAAACATGCCGCCTAGTAGCCACCAAAAACTTTGCGCCCCATGCGAACTGCTTCATATAAATCTGAGTTCTGATAAAACCTTAGAGCATATTGGGAGTAGTGTCGGCCCACCCATAGGGGGGAGGGGGGGGGTTACTTAATTAAATATAAAAGTTAATATAAAATGACTAGGTTTTGATGGTAATGAAACACTTGTCTAAACTCAACGAGGGTGAAAGTATATTTTTGGTCTCGCGTCCAACCGACACAAGAGCAGGGAGACCAAGCCGTCATTGATTGGCCGAAGTTCCCGTTTAGTTAGCACCAAGTTGGTAGGAGGCGCTAGGTACATCACACTGTTGCGATGCTCGCATGTGTGTTGCTTGATAACGTGAATGTAGTTACGGGAATGTATATAATCGATATGTGAATTACGAGCGAAATTTAAAAGCAGACGTTTGCATTCGATGAAGGGGAGTATTGTTAAGGATACGCGATGCGGGTAGCATGCGTGGGAAAGATCTTAGGCAGAGTCTCAATTAGTAGACCCCGAAACGAATCGCGAGTTTCTTCTAAAGTCACGTAATCTTTTGAGAAGGCCTTGTCTTTTGTTAGTCTTTAGGAGTGTCGATTGACTCCTGAAGTGTTGGCGACGCTAAGGAAGTCATAAATTTCCTTCAAGCGTTGTTTTCTCGATCCTCGGAGTAGAGCCTACTTTCTCTTCCCACGTGGGCACCCCGCTGTGTAACGGAAAAGCGCGCTTCCACCGAGTTTTCCACCACCACCCGAAGACGGAGGAAAAGATGGACGCCGATCCGCGGGGGCGTACGGACATCCGAAGGACGGCCTACCGCTTGGATCTGTTGCATCCTGCATCCTGATTGGACTACGAAGATCTATGGGAGGACTAGGAGGATTTAGCCAACGACTTCGACGAGGACCTCGGAGGAGATTTTGAAACGCTAGTCATTCTGTCGATAACCAGCTTGCCGAACAGTTTAATAAATTCCAGTATTTAACTTACAAATAGTTTCCTTGTGTCTAATTTTATTTTGAACTTCCCACACTCCGACGAGCAGAGCGGTTCAGCGCTCCACGGGCGCCAACCCGCGTTCTTATTGTAAAATCACCGCTAAAGGACGCAACAGCGGTGATTTTACAATAAGAACGCGGGTTGGCGCCCGTGGAGCGCTGAACCGCTCTGCTCGTCGGAGTGTGGGAAGTTCAAAATAAAATTAGACACAAGGAAACTATTTGTGAGTTAAATACTGGAATTTATTAAACTGTTCGGCAAGCTGGTTATCGACAGACTGACTAGCGTTTCAAAATCTCCTCCGAGGTCCTCGTCGAAGTCGTTGGCTAAATCCTCCTAGTCCTCCCATAGATCCTCGTAGTCCAATCAGGATGCAGGATGCAACAGATCCAAGCGGTAGGCCGTCCTTCGGATGTCCGTACGCCCCCGCGGATCGGCATCCATCTTTTCCTCCGTCTTCGGGTGGTGGTGGAAAACTCTGTGGAAGCGCGCTTTTCCGTTACACAGCGGGATGCCCACGTGGGAAGAGAAAGTAGGCTCTACTCCGAGGATCGAGAAAACAACGCTTGAAGGAAATTTATGACTTCCTTAGCGTCGCCAACACTTCAGGAGTCAATCGACACTCCTAAAGACTAACAAAAGACAAGGCCTTCTCAAAAGATTACGTGACTTTAGAAGAAACTCGCGATTCGTTTCGGGGTCTACTAATTGAGACTCTGCCTAAGATCTTTCCCACGCATGCTACCCGCATCGCGCATCCTTAACAATACTCCCCTTCATCGAACGCAAACGTCTGCTTTTAAATTTCGCTCGTAATTCACATATCGATTATATACATTCCCGTAGCTACATTCACGTTATCAAGCTACACACCAGCGAGCATCGCAACAATAGTACATATGTGGCAATATTGGCATATTATGCTTCCTTGGTAATTTATTATACGTTAGGATTTTATGTAAATAAGTACTTACCGTTAATACAGCTCCGTATGTATATACAATAACTTATTGCTGTTGCGAAGCGCAATATATGTAGTTTTCATTTATTTTTGCATGTCATGTATATGCTACAAACAAGAACTGTTGTATTATTTGCAGCATTTAGAACGTTATTTGGAGCAGAAAAAGGTAAACACCATTCATTTGTTAATACACGAAGCTTGTAATTAATCTTTTAATTATATAGATTTAAACATGAATAAAAAATTAACCTTATTTACAGTTGATTCAGTAATATAAGACAAAAAATCACGAGGCAAGAAGCTGGATTTTGAACTGTTTATACAATATGTAATTATTGTAATAAAACTTACACTTATGAATAATATTCATTATAGGTAGCCATGATTGCCCGTATGTTACTAAAAAATTGGACTTCTACACAATACTTTGTTCATAACCATACCTTGGTTCAAAACAAAATTAAAAGTTTCAAGTATATTAGTGTCGGTATTTTCACGACAGTTATGGTCTATAGTAGTTCGAGCGTTACGGTTTTCGCAGCACAGAATGAATTAGATATGAAAGAATTTATGGCAAAACCCATTACTAGCATTAAGGAATTAAAGAAAAAAAATGATATGAGAAAAAAAATAGAATTATTAGTAATGAAAACTCAAGCAGACTTTTGTAAAGCTTTAGAAGCTTTAGAAGATCCCAGTTACTGTTTCAAAATTGATCGATGGATCAGAGAAGAAGGCGGCGGAGGAATTACTTGTGTTTTACAAGACGGAGTTGTTTTTGAAAAAGCTGGTGTTAATGTGTCTGTTGTTACCGGCACATTACCACCAGGTGCAGTGCAACAAATGAGAGCACGTGGAAAAAAGATGCAAGAAGGATCTGTGCCATTCTTTGCAGCTGGTGTAAGTGCTGTAATTCATCCGCGCAATCCTATGGTTCCAACGATACATTTTAATTATCGCTACTTCGAAGTTGAGAATGAGGATGGCTCAACTCAGTGGTGGTTTGGAGGCGGAACAGATTTGACACCTTATTATTTAGACGAAGATGATGTAAAACATTTTCATAGTACTCTGAAAACTGCATGCGATAGATACGATCGATCTTACTATACAAAATACAAAAAATGGTGCGATGATTATTTTCTTATTGCGCATAGAGGAGAACGTAGAGGTGTAGGTGGTATATTTTTTGATGACCTTGATACACCAAACCAAAATGAGGCATTTGAATTTATAGAGTCATGTGCAGAAGCTGTCATTCCTTCTTACATTCCATTAGTTGAAAAACACAAAAATGATGCATATGGATATGCTGAAAGACAGTGGCAGCTATTACGTAGAGGACGATATGTTGAGTTTAATTTAATATACGATCGTGGTACGAAATTTGGTCTTTATACTCCTGGTGCACGATACGAAAGTATATTAATGTCTTTACCATTGTCCGCAAAGTGGCAATACATGCATGAACCAGAATCTGGTTCAAGAGAAGCAAAACTTATTAATGTGCTACAAAACCCTAAAGATTGGTTGAATTCGGGAAAGTAACAATATTCATATAAAATATTGTCATCTTACTGATTAATATAAGTTAAAATGATTATAATCTATTGTAATATTGTAACATCGGTTATTTAATTTAGTGCGTTGGTTCGCCTTCTTATGTCAGCACACAACTTTGTAATGCCAATTTATTGAATACAGTATGTAAAATATTAAAAACTATGTATGTAAGTAGATACAAATTATATTTTTAAAACATATAAATGTATCTTCCAAGTACAAAAAATGAGTACATTTATGCGCTTCAAGATTAAAAAATTAAATGCTATATAAATTATAAATCATTCTGTAGATAAAAATGTTGTTTAACACTGTATTTCATTTAAAACTAATTGTTATGTACTCCAAATATGTATGTGCAATAATGCACATGTATAAACATACGTAATTGTATAGCAGTTACTGATATAAAAAAGTACCATTTACTAAACATGAATTTATTTATGCTAAAAGTAGAACTAAAAACTATTTACAATATATAAGATTTAAGATGTACGCAATTAAATTGTAATGCATATTTGATATGATCTCATTGTTAGTTTATCTGATGAGGAATATTCAGTCTTGAAAAACATACACATACTTCACAAATGAAAAGAAATCGTTAGATTATTTATGTAAATATGCCTTTGAGGAAGATATGTAAATAATTGTAATATCGTGTGTATACTATTCTGAAAAAATGTCATTGCTGCAGAATTTATTGTAAGAAAGTGGATTAGTATAAATTAAATAAGTTAAGTTAAATACAGGGCTTCTTTCGAATTTGAGAAATATATGCAAGAAAATAAATGCTAACTAATCAGATAATTTAAATTATGAACACATAAGTTTTAAATGTCTCTTTCATTCTGTAAATAATACATATAAATAATTAGGATAGAAAAATCTGTAATTCTAAAATTCATTTTCATCAATTATGTACATTTTATGTTCAATAAATGCGCCTACTTTAAAAACAGTTTATGACATAAATGTTATGACAAAAACATTATTTATATATGAATTATGAACAAGAATATACAGGAAGCATTTGGCATTTAGCAAAAACTGGATGGATTAGTAGAAGATATATTTGTGTAAAAAAAAAACAATAATTCTCGTCATGCACAAGAACTGTATTCCGCAACAAGATGACCAAGACAATAATTATTTTCTTAGATTTAATAAGAGAAGATTTAGTGAGTATTATCAGAGATTGTTTGCTATCTGAATGAAGTCATATTACCCAAACAAATACAATATTTATTATATACGAGCAAATCAATCAAATTAAACGCTGGTTTCTTTTTTAGATGCTTGTACATAAATATTTGAGTTGTTCAAGTATATTTTACTGACTTCTATGTGTTGTACACTATCCAAGTTTCTATTTTTGTTTTCGCCTTCTGGTTCATTGCTAAATTCGAAGCTTTTTACAATATTACATGAACTTGATACGAGTGATCTAACATCGATCAAAGAATCGATAGTTTTTTCTGTAGATTCTTGTGAAATATTTGTTCGATTTAAACTAGGTAAAGTTACTTCTGTAGTGAAACGAAAATTGTATTCATTAGTACTCAGGTTCGAGGCACACTCGATATTCATTGTTGAATTAACATATGCCATTGTTGTCTGTACCAAATTCTGTGTATTATCACTAGTTAAACTATTTACTCTAGAGAAGGATAATTTTGACTGGTTAAGTGATATTCGAGATAGAGGGACTTGACCATATAAATTTGAGCTTACGATACTTTGCAAATTTGTGAGAGAGCTGCGATAATGATTTCTTAATGGTTTTACAATATTTATTGGAAGACAGTACATACTGTTAGAGTGAGACAACCACTTTAAATTTGTTTTAGAGTGCCGTTCCCTTATCTCGTGAGATTCATTGATACTCTGACACCTTTCTCTCACTGTTTCTTTTATAACAGTCTCTACAGTTTCGTCGATTTCGGATAAATTATGATCACTTTTCTCACTAGTCAACTGAGTAGTAGATTCTATTTCAGAACTATATTCTAAACTACATTGCTGTGAAACATTTCGCAAGTGTTTTTCTTCATCGGTTTTGATCTCTACATCTGAATCATGCGAAGTTGTATTTATTATCTCTAGTCTTTGACAAGAATTGTTCATTCGAGAATTTGGCGCTGCTGCGCTGACGCATATAAAGTCTTGTAATCTACAATTGTTGTTGATCTTTCTTACATTTCGAAGATTTTCTTGACCAATAACAAAACGCATCGGAACGCATCTTTCTTCGGATATACTACCGCCACTATCTGAGAGAATGTTAACGTTCTTAAGATCAGTTATTGGATTTAGTTCAACATGAATATTTGTATTATTCACTTTTGCACTAGTATTTAAAATAGTTTGATCTATGTTGCTTTCCAATTTTGCAACAGGTCGAGGTATAGAAATACAACTGCCAGCATCGCTCGTAGCACCGCCATCACCTTGTTTTCTCGGACCAAGATTATTGTTTTTCGTATGACGTCGTTGTTTTCGAAAAAATTTTCTAGCAACTCCGCTTTGACGAGGATTATAAAACATTTCGACACAATTTGGTTCAGTATATGTGGTAACGGAATTGTTAGATCTATATTGTTGTCGATGTAACACGACTAAATTTATGTTTGGCATTTTTCTATTAACAGATAAAGCCTCCTGATTGCTTATAGCATCTGTAAATTTAAAACCATTACAAGTTTGCGATCTGTTGGTACATCTTGATGAATCAATAGAATTCGAATCGGATGTTACTTGGGTAGCTTGAGAATTAGACAACGGAGGTGCCACATGTTGCACTAAAGGATGTGTTGGAATTACAGGACTTGCGTCAGAAATACTCCGTGTTCTGCAACATCGATTCTTTCGTTTTTGAAGCCAGCAACGCATTTTTAACCACTGTGATCTAACATCGTTTCGTGAAATTCCATAAAAGAAAAGTACAAAAACGCCAAGTAAACTTGAAAAAAGAGAGTATAAAATAGTAAATACAATTTCATCAAAAGAGATATATTGATTTAACGGTTTCGTAGTTGCAGCTGCTGCAGAGATCCACGATAATAAATATAAAATTAACGTAACAATTTGACCTTTTAATTGTGCTAACTGAGAATGTTCTGAATCCATGATATCAGAAGAAACTGTTTGTGTACTGTGTATACTATTTCTATCTGCAGATGGATTTGTGTTTGGTTCCAATAATTCTAAATCCATATTTTCCGTAGCTTGTGTACTTTCAGACAGCTGCCCATTTATATCGACATTGTTGATCGCAAATTTAATCAGCAAATAAAATATAATTAGATATACAATTAGGATTCCAGCTGGAAGAAAGAGACCGGCGAGGCCTGGACCAGATGTGAGGAAGCAATACGAATATCCTGCATACTCTCGTAGATTTATTGCTCCGGATATACCACAAATTATCATACCTATACCCCAACCAACTAAATAAAGACCTAATAATGGTTTTGGTATTGGTTCACCCTGAAGTTCATTATCTGGAATATCTCCAAAGTTTGATTTAGAAAACTTCTTGTACATATTACTGCAAATAAATCTAAATTTTAATATCATTACATCGTATAATTTGTATATCACTATTCTTGTAAAATTTGAAAGGTTATTACCTAGCTGACACAGCCATCCATAATAAAGAACATAAGGACAAGTAATGAAGGGTGACACCGACCCCTTGACAAATTTCGATATTCTCTGTCTGGCAAATACCAATACTATAAGAGAATGATAATAATGCCATAGCACACCAGGTATTAATTACGCAATGCCTTGTTTTCTTGGGCATAGCGATTGATGTGTAACAAATAATATATGTTAGAGATGTAATAATTAAACAAGTTATTGTTACAATACTTCCAACATATATCGCAGGATTTAAATATCTGAATTTTGTTCCAGTTGTACTAAAAAAAATAGATGACGTTAAAGACTGAAAAACATAAACACATTTTTCAACTATACTGAATTCCATTTAAGAGTAGACTCGTCCCGCGCAGGCATATACTGTTAATTTGTAGGAAACCGACAGGGAAATCGCTACGACCAATCGCGTGTGACACAAATGGGTAGGGGCGTAGGTCTACTCTTAGGTGAAATGCTATATACATACCTGCCGCTATTTTGATCAAGGTAAGAAGTATCTTGTAGAAGTCCATAATATCCCAATCTATTACAATGAAATACTATTAAATTGTTTATCACATTTTTTAAGCGACAACCGTCATTCGTCCAACCACCCGACTTATCTAATGTTTCATCCCAAACCACTGGTAATAACTTCTTCCCAGCATAGTAATATAAAGGCGCTCTTAACATGATATAGACTGGCTCGCTTAAGTTCTGTATCGATACTCCAACTGAAAATAAAGTTTGAATTTTATTATATATATTTCCCCCTTCCGTACCTAATACGCGTTCTTTATCATTTTTTAAATCACATACATAACTTGCTTCCAATGACACATGACGCAATGTCCATATTGTCATTGTTAACTGTTTTAGGAAACAATCTGCTACTACTGTAGACAGAAATCATTAACTGATGAGCAATGATGTCTTGTGAATACTGTAATACAGATGCAGGCAAGTGTATCGAAGCTTCGATCATTCTGTCTTTTATATTAATGGGAGTAGTTCTATTGTTTGTGGTACATTGTAGGAATCTTGTTCCTGCATTACCATCAAAAGCATCATTAGAATACCATGTACATATTAATCCAGTAAAACTATCGCGTTTTACTCGAAATTCTTCTAACGCCATATTTCGTTTATAAGATTGTATAGATGGAGTATATTCTACAATCTTTTCTACAGCCTTTATTAGTCTTGTGCACGATTTAAAAGAAGTTTCAGCTTTTCTTAAGATGCTCTTTGGTAAATTAATTACTGTGCTAATAACATCGATCAACATGGTACCAAGTTCTTTTTCTTCAACTAGAAAATTTAAATAATTTTCTATAGTTTGTGTTATGAAATTTAGTTCAACTGGATCAGTTACTTTTATACCATGTTCTGTATAGTTTTTGAATTTTTTCGCAGTTTCTAATAAATTGATCTTTGTAAGTGAGAGATTAACTTTAGAAAATTGTTCTAAGCTTTTTGTTGTGTGTGATATGTAAGGGCATAACTCTGTATTTAAATCTGCCCAATATCCTGTCACATTGCAGTGATAAGAGGCTTTTAAAGGCATTTGCATTAAGCCTGACAAGTGATTCCCTTCGCATGGCAATTCTGCTCGCCATCCCACCACTGTTCTTGGCCATGTATAAATACCTTTATTATTTCTTGTTACTGTAACACATATTTATTCATTAAAAAATTACCCAATAATTCCAAATATGTACATATACATACGTACAATCTGTCTTACCTGCTAGGGGACAGTAACGAGTTTGATCAGAAATCACAATTACACTGATTGCTTTTGATCTACTACCATTTACGGAAACTAACAAACAATTCCATTGTCCATTATGCTCTTCTTTAACTGAAGCTATACTAAGAGAACTACAAGAAATAATAATATTACCATATTAAAATGTACAAGAATTTTAGTTTAAATTATATTAGAAATTAGAATACCTATCTACAATGCCACTATCTGCAAGATATCTGTTATCAACTTTAATGTTGGATAAACGTTTTTCTGGGTCTATAAATGCATCTAAATTTATAATTTCGGTAGCAGTGGTATTAGGATACCACAACCAACTCAATTTTGCATTTCTATCCTTTGTAATACTAGGTGCTCTACATTTTAAAGTCAGTGAATCTCCAGCGAACACTACTTGGTTGTGAACTGGTCGAAGTTCAATTGTAGGAGGCAACCACTGGCACTGAATAGTTTCTAAATATTTTAATTTCCTTACAAATTCATCCTTAACATTTGCGGGTGATGCACATTTTGGAGCAGGACTGAAACATTGTACAAAACAGAGAAAAAAATTATGAACTATACGAATAAATTTGAAAATTTGTGTTTGATTAATACATTACTTTAATTTAATAGAACTGTTATAAATCCAGTTACTAAACCAATATAGGTTACAGTCACATATCCATGGATTATTTGACAGATCTCTAAAACATACATTTAGATTTAACAAATCTTACTTTATACGAGTTCTTATTATATTATTTATCTAACTTACAACTGTTTTAAAGATAAAAGGCCATGAAAGATACCTTCCTTCAAAGTTGTCAACCTATTTTCATTTAATTTTCTAAAATATATTTATGAATTAATATTTCTTTAAATATACACAAATACATTTATACTTATAGAAAAATACTTGCAGTCAGTAAAATACATGTATACAGAAAAAAAGAAGAAAATTAAAAATTCACTTACAAGCGCTCTAAAGCCAGTAAATCATGAAATAATGATGGTATTGCAATATTTATGCGGTTTCCTGACAAATCACTAATAATGTATAAGATAGAAGAAAGCATGTATGATATATGTATGTATGTACTAGCGCACCTTGCATAATTTATATACTTACAGTCTTTTTAAATTAGGCAATTTTCTAAATGTGTAAGCACCTATGGTTGAGATTTGATTTTTACTTAAATCCCTAAAATCAAATATGTGTATAAAAATTAATGTTTAATAACAGATTATGTAACACTTGCACCTATACTTATCAGTATGCTTACAATCTCTCTAAATTTTCAAGACCGCTAAAACAACCTTCGCCAATAGAAGTTATATTATTTTGTGATAAATCCAAACGTTTAAGATTTGTCAAATTTTTAAATATGTCAACTTCAATGGCATAAATGTTATTTCTGCTCAAATCCCTGTAACACATTACTATTGAAGGCAATCAAACAACATTGATATTGAACATTGATAAGTGTTCCTTTACAGCTAAAATACTTATCGTAATCTTACAATTGTACTAATTCCACACTGACAGTATCGATATTGATGCTTCTTATATTACGCAATTCATTGCCACATTTAACACGTAACCATTCTGCTTGCGCGCCAAGTTTACATGTACAATATTGTGGACATGTTTGAATTGTTCTTCCTCTTGTTTGTGTCAAAATTAGGAACAGGAGAGTAACTCTCATGATTAGAAAACAAAGATTCTTACCTAAATAACATTAACGTCGGTTAATAAACAGGAATGGTAAATACTTAATCGATCATATATTATGTATTACTTATGCAAATAAATATTTATAATAAAAACAGATACAGCAAAAAAAAATTTTTTTCTTAAACTGTTGATATTGTTTAGCATGCAACTTTCATTCATAATAATTTTACAGCGTAAGAAGGAACATATATTACATAAAATTCCTGATAGGCATCTAAATTATAAATGAAAAATACTTGCAATATTCACGGCCACGAAAATAATTCTATTTATCATATTATTTCAATGTAAAATTTCATATATTCCCTTGCATTACATATTATATAGGTATCACTGCTTGCTAAATCACCAATTTAAGTAATCACAGGTTTACAACAATATTGAAAAACAAATACTGCAAAGTCTACGAACTGTCATAAACTAATGAGCACTAATGAGCATCATATACCCAACATACCACAGTATATGTACCACACCATGCACACGCATCACGCGCGTGCGCGATGGCTGCACTAGCAGGAACCAGTGATGGGTCGGTATTTTACGCCGCGTTGTAAATGCATTTATGACGTGGCGCAAATGTATGTATAATATGTCGTTTTTAAGCCCATTTATACGTGTCATTTGTCGCAAATGTCGTAAATAGAAATATTTCATAATTTTTAGGTTTCAACAATTTGCTACGCTATCGCTTGAACGTGGCTGGAAATTGTACGTAATCGATAAGTAAATCAGGAGCGAAATTTGAAAGCAGATGTTTGCGTGCGATTGAAGAAATATTGTTAAGGATGCGCGATGCGGGTGACATACATGGGAAAGATCTTGGGCAGAGCTCGAAAACAGGAAGAGGACACCAATTAACAGGCCCCGAAATGAATCGTGTTTTTTTTCCTAAGTCACGTAATCTTTTGAGAAGGCCTTGTCCTTTGTTAGTCTTTAGGAGTGTTGATTGACTCCAGAAGTATTGGCGTCGCTAAGGAAGTCATAAATTTCCTTCAAGCGTTGTTTTCTCGATCCTCGGAGTAGAGCCTACTTTCTCTTCCCACGTGGGCACCCCGCTGTGTAACGGAAAAGCGCGCTTCCACCGAGTTTTCCACCACCACCCGAAGACGGAGAAAAAGATGGACGCCAATTCGCGGGGGCGTACGGACATCCGAAGGACGGCCTACCGCTTGGATCTGCTGCATCCTTCATCCTGATTGGACTAGAAGGATCTAGGGGAGGACTAGGAGGATTCGGCCAACGACTTTGACGAGGACCTCGGAGGAGATTTTGAAACACTACATGCATTCTGACTGATACTTTTGACTGACCAGCTTCTTACAGAGATAAAATATATCTTAAAGTTTAGCTTGCAAATAGTTCCGTGTACTTTGTTTTATTTGAAACACCCGCACTCTGACGAGCAGAGCGGTTCAGTGCTCCACGGGCACCAACCCGCGTTCTCATCCCAATTTCCCCGCTAAAATACGTAACAAATTAAAGGGCGATATTCTCAGTCGTTGCTCAAGCATGCGCTTAAGCATGACTTAACAAAGTTCGCCTTATTCGAATAAGACTAGCTTAAGACTTCATGTATTTTCAGTCCGAACTTAAGATTTGCTTAGTAAATAAGCTGGTGCTTAAGGCTTGCTTAGCCAAGCAAATGCTTAAGCAAATCTTATATTACGTTCGGCAAGCATCGGAAACTTTCCAGTATAGCCGAGCAGCATTATCCAATGAGGAATGGTTTTGAAAATGCGGCTGCTATTTGCGCGGTATATTCCCTGTTATTCCCCCATATTCCTCTCAATGCGCCTGGTATTTCCACGTGCTATTCTCGTTCAAAAAATGGCAAAGAGCAATAAAAAACATTACAGTGATGTTGAAAAACGGTTGTTTGTTGAATTACTAAAAGAACACGGGCCTATTATAGAACAAAAGAAAAGTGATGCGAGTTGTATCAGCGCGAAAGACGAAGCTTGGGACGATATATGCGAAAAATATAATGCTTCCCATCTAATATCCGCTAAGGTATGGGATTTGTTTATATGAAAATGGCAATGAAACTATACCCGAACGCAAAGTATGATAAAGAATTCGCTATTAGGGTCATATTGACCCTTGGTTAGTGGTGGCTCTGTATTTCACTTAACGTAGAAAATTGAATTCTCCCCTGATAACCAGGTCTGCCGGCAGATCCGGTGCCGTCTGTGTCCGCATTCAGCTATGGTTCTGCCGGCAGATCCTGCTGCCCGTCTGAAGGCAGGGTCTGCTGCGAATCTGCCGTCCGTCTGCCGGCAGACCCTGCCTTGTCAGACCTTGCTGTCCATCTACTGGCAGACTGCAGGCAGGGTTGTTATCAGGGTCTACATGTAGAATAAGACGTAATAAATAGCTTAACTTTATTACGTTCATTTAATAAACTATTTTATATAATCATTGCAGAGAACTGTTCAGCAACTAAGAAAATTGTGGAGCAATATAAAAGCTGCACAGCGGGGGCTATTAACAAAGGAAAGGCAGGCAACAATGGCAACGGGTGGTGGCCCAGCACCACCACCCGTTGCCATTGACCCAGATGTTGCGGAGGTAACGCCACATTTATTACATACGGCCCCGATACTATTTTCTTCGAATTCAAACGAGGAAAGCATACACGGTTAGTAATGTTATGATATTAATAAAATGCTAATGAGATTAGCCGAAATGAATAATGAATGTTTTGATGATTAGAGCGACAACAAATAATTTTCAGTACCGACAATATGGCAATAGAAGCAATGGTGGAAGAACTGGAGGAGTCCCGTGCTGGAGCACAGACGTGCTTACCTACAACATCATTAGAAATTACGCAAACTATTGGTAAAATATGTAGTTTTTTTTTATCTTGAGAAGAGTATTTATAGTAGAACCCTGATAACCAGATCTGAGGCGCAGAGCCTGACGTCAGATCCGTAGTCATCTGTGTCCGCATTAGGATGCGTTCTGAGGTACAGAGCCTGACATCAGGACCTGACGTCAGATGGGCAGCAGATTTGCAGCAGATCCTGCCGTTCGCCTGACACGTCTAACAGCGCCATCTAAGGGTCAGAATTGGCAAACAATTCCATACCCGTGACGTCACACGGCCGTCCCTACGCACCAACACAAATGTAGCGTTATTGCTGTAGGTGTATCCCTACCCCTATATAACCTGCCAGCAGATTCTGCAGTTCATTAAATAATTAATTCTACTTATTTCCAAAAATATTTATTTATTCTTTAAAATCGTTACAGAATAATATAAGTAGCGCATATAAATTCAACGAAGAACATTCAATATTTACATTTATAAATCCATATACAATACGTCCCGTAACCAGTGGTACATGTTAGGTGCGATATCAGAAAATTTCCTATATTTTCGACTTCGTTTTTCTGCAGAATCACCATATGCCGTATTGTGTTAGCGCTGAAAACAAATAGAACATTAGTATAAAATTAAACGTAACGTATGAATAAACAGGATACATGCGATACTTACTTCAGCTCCATCTCCGCACAGCACACAGCCCAGGCGATCATGCATGCTCCTGCGAACATTAACATTTATAAGAAAACATGTGTTAAATTATTATTTACGAAACAAGACGCTAAACATTCGCACTTCGCGCATAACCCTATTTTTCTGTCTTGCAGATAATGTGACTCTCGATTTTCGCGACGTAGATAATTGGAAATTATTCAATACCATAATTACGTTTGCTTTCTGGATACTTCGAGATGATTTGTCTGGATATTGATGCTGAGAATCGCGTGGAATATTTTTCGGTTTTGTCGGCACTGACTGCCACTAACTGCCACTGCCAGTGACTGCCACCGGCCCACCGCCACCTCAGACCTCGCAAACGAACGCAAACTGGACGAAGAGTCTTGACCAATCACGAGTTTCGGCACTATAGCGCAGCCAATCCGAGCGTAGCCCATTGTCCCGCCACATTGGTACACGTGTTACATCTACATACTGTTTGTTCAAAGAGGTATCCGTTGTGTTTGAAGAGAAACACTCGAAAAATATTCCACGCGATTGTGGAGCCTGATGTCAGGCTCTGTACCTCAGAACGCATCCTAATGCGGACACAGATGACTACGGATCTGACGTCAGGCTCTGCGCCTCAGATCTGGTTATCAGGGTAGAAGCATGTGATTGATAATTATTCTACGAAATTGATGCAAAAACAAAACGCTTATGCATTGATATACTTTTGTATAGTTATAATATCAGAGTCTATGTGATTGAAAAGAAAGAACGCAAAACTTGTACTATTAAATTATTTCACTGCACTTGAATGGTATTTATAACAAAAATTAAGGTCTTAAAATTAATTGCATTAATACACTAACAACGGGAGACTAGATCAGGCTTATAATATCGTTGCTCACACCTCGATCTATGGTAACTGAATCTTGTGATATGTCGAGAAATAAAAACTTTGTTCAGTAAAGACTATAAAAATATTGATCTGTCATTTGTAAAATCAAATCGATATTTAATAATCACCCGCCGATAATGTATTGGCACGAACCTTAATTTTCGTTATGATAGTTTTATACCGGCTTACCTAAAAAAATACATTTAAAATATTCACAGAGTGTGTATGTGTGTATATAAAATGATTACGAAATTATCCAAGTTTCGATATGAAAGTAGAAAATATCTTCTTATTATTTGATATACTTATTATAATAGGCAAATAACTTATATTTGATTAAAATTTATAGTATATACGCTAGTCTATATTGTCAAACTCACACCAAACAATAGAAATAGCCATGGTTTGTAACTCTACCTCGCTTACTTCGTATTAAGCATCAAAATTGATATGCCGCTGGCATTAGCGTTACCCGATGTACACCACGAGGAGGTTGCTCGGTCGGACTTTGTACATCATGGTGGCTCTGAAAAGAGCCGATTTGTGTGTTCGTCCGTGTCTGTTAATTGAAAAGCCGGGCAATTAATGCCTCACGAACAGCAAACCCATTGGCGTTTCCTGCATTTTGCGGTACATCCACTGGTACTTCTTCATTAACATCATTGAAATCATCATCTTCTGGCAATATGTCATTGAAGACTAACGACATGTTGTGCAACACAGCACATGCCACAACAGTTGAGGTAGAGCAAATCAGTTTAGTCATTAATCCGCGTGACAAACATGGGAACCTTCGTTTCCACACGCCAAAAGTACGCTCCACAATTATGCGCATTCTGCTTTGGATATGGTTATAACTGCAATGATACAACAGTCAATAAATATAATCTTTTTTCATAATGAAAACCTTAATAATTCTAAAAAATAGAATACTTACGTCATTTGTTCGTCTGTTTGTGGATTTGGAAGTGGTGTCATTAGACCGTAGGCAAGGGTACCTTCTATTACCAACAAGTATGCCATCCAGTTGTTGTTCCAAGTACCGCATATACAGCAAAGAGTTTTGAAATATGTGGCTGTCATGTGCACTACCCGGCCACTCGGGTACTATGTCCAAAAATTCCATTCTTGGACCGACAACAGCCTGCAACAAAGATCATAATTTTAAAAAATGAAACAAAAACCTTGGAGATTAAAAGAAAGTGATATTCAATCATAAACGATTAACCAAAATATTTTAATCATGAAATAAAAAAATGGATGAAAACCTACTTGCACATTAAGTGAAAAGTATCCTTTTCGATTCCAAAATACTTCAGCGATATTCTGGAATCTCGTGTTCACTAATCGCACGTGCGTGCAGTTGATAGCTCCATCGACACCGGGTAAACCGATAGCTCCATTTCCTTTTCCAAGGTCAACGAATAATCGTCTATTCTCCATGCGTGCTTCCACATCTCTCGGCATTTTTATAAAATCCGAGATTAAACTCGCGAGTAAACTACTCACGCGAAAAATGATCTTAGAAACTGTTGATTGGGAAAGCTGCATGGAGTCACCTAGCAGTTGCTACAAATAGATGTATTTTAAACAATTTTCCTCGTGTACACTCTTTAATTATCAATATTTTGGACGTGAAAAATAGAATATATATTTCTAAATTACCTGAAAACTGGAAGTTGCATAATACCGTAAGGTCGCGAGCAATTGAAATTGCGGTGGAATTGGCAAGCCACGATTATTTACTTTTGCAAGCCCTTCAATAATTTTCGGCAAAATACCATGCAATACCGAATCCTTATTAAATCGGAATCGCATTTTAAACTCATTGTCGTCATAAAGCTCAAAAGGATTTTGCCTGTCACGAATGTAACGTCTAATAGCAGGCCTATTATCTGCTTCATCGTCTGTCGTGTCCTCGATATCGCTAATATCAGTGTCCTCGATATCGCTAATATTAAGAACTTCCATATCAAGGAATTCAAAATCCATTAAATCCATTTTCATAAGCTTTTCTTTTCCTCTGAAGGTTCGCTACACTTTTTGGCTCACTTTCCACTCGCTTCCTTTACCAAGTAATCAAAGTAATGGCGTCGAATGGCGTATAAGACGGACTTAAGGCCGGTATTCATAGTCGTTGCTCAAGCATGTGCTTAAGAATTTCTTGACAAAGTCGGCCTTATTCGAATAAGCTATGCTTAAGACGTCATGTATTCATAGTCCGAACTTAAGTTTTGCTCAGTCAAGAAAATGGTGTTTAAGCCTTGCTTAGTCAAGCAAATGCTTAAGCAAATCTTATATTGTTGCGTCTTTTAGCGGTGATTTTACAATAAGAACGCGGGTTGGCGCCCGTGGAGCGCTGAACCGCTCTGCTCGTCGGAGTGTGGGAAGTTCAAAATAAAATTAGACACAAGGAAACTATTTGTGAGTTAAATACTGGAATTTATTAAACTGTTCGGCAAGCTGGTTATCGACAGACTGACTAGCGTTTCAAAATCTCCTCCGAGGTCCTCGTCGAAGTCGTTGGCTAAATCCTCCTAGTCCTCCCATAGATCCTCGTAGTCCAATCAGGATGCAGGATGCAACAGATCCAAGCGGTAGGCCGTCCTTCGGATGTCCGTACGCCCCCGCGGATCGGCGTCCATCCTTTCCTCCGTCTTCGGGTGGTGGTGGAAAACTCTGTGGAAGCGCGCTTTTCCGTTACACAGCGGGATGCCCACGTGGGAAGAGAAAGTAGGCTCTACTCCGAGGATCGAGAAAACAACGCTTGAAGGAAATTTATGACTTCCTTAGCGTCGCCAACACTTCAGGAGTCAATCGACACTCCTAAAGACTAACAAAAGACAAGGCCTTCTCAAAAGATTACGTGACTTTAGAAGAAACTCGCGATTCGTTTCGGGGTCTACTAATTGAGACTCTGCCTAAGATCTTTCCCACGCATGCTACCCGCATCGCGTATCCTTAACAATACTCCCCTTCATCGAACGCAAACGTCTGCTTTTAAATTTCGCTCGTAATTCACATATCGATTATATACATTCCCGTAACTACGTTCACGTTATCAAGCAACACACCAGCGAGCATCGCAACACCTCCCTTCATATAAAAAAAAGGTGTTTCCAATAGAAACAGCTTTTACAAACAATATACCCATTCATACTGATCTAAGTTCACTTTACTTATAAATACATAATTATAGGCGATTACATATTTTATCTATATACATCTATTCCTTCCGCGTCAGCCTGCGGTAAATGAGCTACTCGGTCCACCCATATTCCCGCAAGAAACACGAAATGAAAGATATCAGCTATGCAAAACATTACTACAATATGTGGTAAAATATCATTACTCCATCATTAATCAATACCAAAACCGATTACTCGGTAACACAGCGCGGTAATTAATAATTAAGTGTTACAATTAAACTTATTCAAACATTCCATATGAACTATCATACCCCTTCCAATTCCAAGTGATCATAACCCATATAAATTAACATAACGCTTACAATGCACATGATTAAAGCTACTTAAGAAGGATCTAACCTTATATACGCTAACTTTAACTTATTTGCATGTACTATCTTAGATCTCTGCGCCGGTATTGCTATTTCTATAGTTAGATCATCATGCATTCGAATAATCCTATAAGGACCAGTCCAATTAGAATCGAACTTAGAGGTCTTAGGTTCCCTAAGCAAATACACATCGTCGTTTACATTAAATTTATAGGGATTAACATTCTTATCATAATATAATTTACTCTTTTCCTTGGCCCGTTCCAGATTGGCTACCGCCGTAGCTTGAGTAGTAGTGATTGTTTTGAGAAGTTGATCTAAATATTGAACGAACGTCCGAGGTACTTCCTGCTTAGCGAATTCTGAAGGAATGGTGGCCTTCCTACCAAAGACTAGCTCATGTGATGTAAAACCAGTAGCTTCATGGACAGAAGTATTATATGAGAATATTCCGAATCTAATCCAAATGTCCCAGTCCGTCTTAATACAATAGTGCTTCAAATAATCAATGAAGACACGATGAGCTCGTTCTAATGACCCTAACGACTGTGGGTGGAATGCGGTAGAAGTAATCCTCTGTATTTTGAAGATTTTACAGAAATTCTACATTATAGCGCTAACAAAATTACTCCCCTGATCTGTATGGATAACTCGAGGACAACCAAACCGACTGATAAATTGCTCGGCTAAAGCGACTGCGACAGATATGGAATCAATAGTAGGTAACGGAATAGCATCAGAATATTTTGTCAGATTATCCTGGAGTGTTAACAAGTACCTATTTCCTTTTCCTGTTATAGGCAATGGACCAACAATATCCATCTGTACCTTTTCGAAAGCCCTTTCGGGAGTATCAGTAATACGCATCGGTTGTTTCGTCTTAGCTGAGAGCATTTTGTTTCGTTGACAACTTGAACAAGCACGAATGAAATTGGAAATTTCCTTTCTCATACCCGACCAATAAAAGTCCACCCTAAGACGTTTATAAAGCTTAAAAGCTCCTTGATGACCACCCACCACAGATTCATGGTACTCCTGAATAATAGTAGGTCTTCTTAAAGGTGGTGGAATCACAATTTCACTAGTACAGACTGTAATAACGTACTGAGAGCTTGTGAAAATTTCTTTTAGTAACTGCTCAATGGAGATCCATTCAATGGGTGCAAGATTGTTGTGGAACTTCGAAATACTGATAGTCTTCACATTCAAAGAATCCATAAGGTATTTAAGGGATAACATAGAAGACTTTAAATGTGCAATAGTTTGTTGTTCTGCAGGGACTGTCTTAGAAAATAAATGAAAGATTAGATATTTTCCACCAGGGAAAACCATAGCCTCGCCAATGTTAATGTGTTGTTGTTTAACTTGTTCCACTGAAAATCTACCTTGGCTGAACAAATCCCTACTGATTTGCGATACTATTTGGCAATTGAGAGTGAAGAAATGGATAAGATTATCCCTCTGCATATGAAGATGATCTTTAATATAAATGAGGGAAGGTAGGAATGAGAGATGGGATATTTGAAGTGGTGACAAAGTGTTCGTCGCTAATATTTTGACTCTATCATTTTCACGTGAATCATCGTTCTCTGAGGTCGTTCCTACGGAGGATCGTGTCAAAGCATCACCATGCTTAATCTCAAAAACACTAGGCTCGTCAACCTGTACCACACCAACACTTTCAAAAACAGGCTCCTCAGCCAACGTCCCAACATGGACAGTGGACCCCAGGTTAACAATCTGAGCGGAGTCTTTCATATAGACCTTCCCGTTAGCCAACAGACCAGCCAGAGCCTGATTCCCACGAGGTACGGAACCTTCCCCGAACGGTGCCTGAAGCGGGGTGCCTTTAATATCGGCCTTTCCGATAACCAACAGACTACCGAGTCGACGCGAATCCTCCGTACCCCTCAAATTCGATCCTCCAGCCATTACATAGTCACTGAAAAAATTACTACCAGACTGAGAAGAAGTTCCCACATTCCCAGAGAATATTCTCTTACAAGAATGGGGAGTTTCATCCTCATCAGCTGTGTAATATTCGTCACTGTCAGTTAGATTAACGTCAATACAAACTTTATCACGGATGACCTCAGGTTGATGTTCGAAATTCTTTCCGTACGTCAAAAAAAAAAACGCCGGTTATCAAATTTTCAATGTCATTACTTACAGATTCGTCTAAATCAGTGTTCTCATCCTTCTCAGAATATGCAATTGGTAAGTCGTTGGCGCCTACGACAACCCTTTGCAAACGCCTCGAAGGAGAGTTGTCAATGTCATTCGTCCCGGAAGCTTGGAATTGTTGGAAAAAATTCTTTGTCGGAAATCGGAGGGTTACGGGATAATGCATCAGCATTAGAATTGATTTTCCCAGGTTTATAAACTATTTCGTAATCATATTCGTTCAATTTAATCCTCCACCTCATGAGTCTCGAGGTTGGATCCTTTACGTTGTGCAACCAAAGAAAACACGGGCAACCGACTAACTTCTTTTAAATTGATCCTAAAACAGGCTTGCTGGACTGGGCGCGTGCAATCAGGGGTTCGCTTCGCGCCACACTCTGAGAAGCCCCCTTTGAGTTTAAATTATCGGTCTTCGTTACTGAGGGGTGCCCATTACGGTTTTGAGGAGCACTATCATTTTGTTTTTTGTAACAACGAGACTCGAGATGACCTGTTTTTCTGCAATAGCTACACCTAATAGAACTGCGAGCTGAAAGGTTTGCAAATTTCCCTTTCATACTAGGACAATTTTTACGAACATGGCCCATTTGATTACATTCGAAGCATTTGATATCGCCGACAAAATTTGAGAAAACCTTGGCACTAGAAATAAAAGGTTGAGACGATGAATGTGATGCAGAATGTTCATTGGTTTCCCGCTCCAATCTACTAGCAAGATTAACGGCAGTTTCTAAATTATCGGTTCGTTCTTTGTAAACAAAAAGTCGTAAAACTTCGCTACGAAGACCTCGTATAAAGCTCCTAATAACCGCCCGTTCAAATGAAGCTACATTGCCAGCAAGCTGTTCGGTAATAAATTCCTCCCTAACGGCCTCTAAACCACGAGAAAGTATTTCAGAAACACGCGCTCCATAAGTCCTAACGGTTTCATTATGTCCCTGACGCAACCCCTTCAATTCATCCTGAATGCGATCAACATCGAAGGTTTGCTCGAAGACTGTTTTGAGCAAACTTATGAGCTCATCTAGCGTATTCGGGGTTTTATGATTTTCTACTAATAATTTCGCATGACCCTCGATTTTATATCTAGATATCGTGAGAAGGTTTACACGGTCTGCAGGCTTAACTCTGGAATCGACATCCCGACATTGCTTAATGAATGCCGTAAGAGAACAAGATGTCCCATCAAAACGGGGAATCAAATCCGCCGCGATCTTCAGTGGCATATAATCCGACACCTGACTGATACTTGGCAAGCTAACAACATTGGCCGCACTGGAACAAGGCAATTCTTCAATTTGCCTGGGCAAAACGGGTACTGGAGTACTCGAGCGTAAAAGGCTCAGGCTATCCAAATGAGACGTATAAAGAGGAGACTGTGCCCGAGGGATTTCTATCGATAAATCCTCAATTTCAAAGTCTGGAATACTCTCCAAATGTGCTTTCTGCCTCCAGCGTCTCCTCATAGCGCTCCTGCTACGCAACATTTTGATAATATACTGACTTACGATTAGAATAAACTATCGACCCTACCTTAAATCTAATCGCAAACGCATAAACCAATATATATATACGCCTTACGTAAGTTGTCGATTGTCTTTTTCGTCTCACACGTTGTTTCCAGATAAATTCACCCAATCTGCTTGCCCCTTTTGGTGTTGAATGAAGACGTTGCAGCTCTTTCTTGGCACAGCTCGTAGTTTGTCCACGCAGCTCCTCGTTGTCCTTGGGATGCTCCAAAAACTCGTCTCCGTTTCGCTATTGTGATATGATGTGTGCGAAATTCAACGGATAATTCCGATTGAATTCTACATGTGGTTCCAGGGAATTTTCACACGACCACTGAAAACCACCCACCTCTGGCATTCGCCCTTTGCTCGCAGGGAAACCGTGAAAAACCTTTGAGAGAGAGGATGTACTTATTCACACAATTTTTAGTTCACACACCTTTTTAGAA
This sequence comes from Andrena camellia, assembly GCA_029448645.1. Taxonomy (NCBI): domain Eukaryota; kingdom Metazoa; phylum Arthropoda; class Insecta; order Hymenoptera; family Andrenidae; genus Andrena; species Andrena camellia. The sequence goes on from CM055680.1 coordinate 16,582,066, forward strand.
TTAATATCTATTCATATCCCTAGTAGCATTTATTTGCTGGGAGTTTGTTGGGCCAATGACGTGTTATCCGTTGGCCAACGGTTGAAGTGTCGCGCTATTTTTAAATGGGCCAACGATTGTAACCAACGCAGGCACAACTGAAGGTTTCTTTCCATAGGCCCAACTGAAGGTTTTTTTCTATAAGCCCAACAGTTTCTTTCCAAAAGACGTCTTACAGACGTCCAGAAGGCGTCTTGAAGAACTTCAAAAGACGTCTTAAACGCGTCTTTTTCAGGCCTGGTTTAGGAAAAAAAAAAATTCCCGGTGAGGAGAATCGAACCCAAACTTTCCGCTTACGAAGCAACCGCTGTTCGCACTTACCCAACACATTTCCTTATAAACACTTCGAATTTCTAGGTACATAACCAGTATTAATTGTTTATAAAAATTGCGCAATGAAGCGAAATATTCTACAAAATATCATCATTCGACCTTTAGACTCATTCCTTAAAATTTCACATTCGTCTCAAGACAGACGTCCTCATTACGTATTTATAAATAAGAAAAGAAAAATCACAACTTGGAATATAATAACAGGTTTTTGGATGTAGTAAATTTTCTGACGTTTGTAAGACGACATTTAATCATCGTTGTAAATTTTTTGTTAATTTACCAACCATAGAAATTGTAGGCCCAACATTGAATATTCGTTGGCAAACTGTCGTAATTTTTTGTTATATAACCAACCATAATAATTGTAGGCCCAACATTGAATATTCGTAGGCAAACTGTCGTAACTTTTTGTTAATTAACCAACCATAATAATTGTAGGCCCAACATTGAATATTCGTTGGCAAACTGTCGTAATTTTTTGTTATATAACCAACCATAATAATTGTAGGCCCAACATTGAATATTCGTTGGCAAACTGTCGTAAGTTTTTTACCATAGGCCCTATGTTGGGAATTTGTAGGCAAAACGCTAACTATATCCCAACTAATTCCCAACTGTTGGCTACCGTTGGCCAACCAAAAATGCTACTAGGGATAGTACGTCTATTTCAAATTCAGCGTCTTTTCCGCGCACAATATAATTAATTTAAATTAAGCGTCCAATCGCACTATTAGTCTTTATTATCACCAATGATGCACTCGCGAGCCGGCAAAGTTAATTGGCTAAATAGTCTTTCAATTACTTTTAAATATCCCACCGCTGTCACCAATTTTGTTGCGTCCTTTAGCGGTGATTTTACAATATGAACGCGGGTTGGCGCCCGTGGAGCGCTGAACCGCTCTGCTCGTCGGAGTGTGGGAAGTTCAAAATAAAATTAGACACAAGGAAACTATTTGTGAGTTAAATACTGGAATTTATTAAACTGTTCGGCAAGCTGGTTATCGACAGACTGACTAGCGTTTCAAAATCTCCTCCGAGGTCCTCGTCGAAGTCGTTGGCTAAATCCTCCTAGTCCTCCCATAGATCCTCGTAGTCCAATCAGGATGCAGGATGCAACAGATCCAAGCGGTAGGCCGTCCTTCGGATGTCCGTACGCCCCCGCGGATCGGCGTCCATCCTTTCCTCCGTCTTCGGGTGGTGGTGGAAAACTCTGTGGAAGCGCGCTTTTCCGTTACACAGCGGGATGCCCACGTGGGAAGAGAAAGTAGGCTCTACTCCGAGGATCGAGAAAACAACGCTTGAAGGAAATTTATGACTTCCTTAGCGTCGCCAACACTTCAGGAGTCAATCGACACTCCTAAAGACTAACAAAAGACAAGGCCTTCTCAAAAGATTACGTGACTTTAGAAGAAACTCGCGATTCGTTTCGGGGTCTACTAATTGAGACTCTGCCTAAGATCTTTCCCACGCATGCTACCCGCATCGCGTATCCTTAACAATACTCCCCTTCATCGAACGCAAACGTCTGCTTTTAAATTTCGCTCGTAATTCACATATCGATTATATACATTCCCGTAACTACGTTCACGTTATCAAGCAACACACCAGCGAGCATCGCAACACCGCTAAAAGACGCAACACCAGCGAGCATCGCAACACCACAGCCGACTAATACTAGCCGTGCTATACGACGTGGCAACACCGCTCATGTGAGGATCGGGAGTCCTATTTTCAATAGTGGCAGTTTTATACTCAGGATTATAATTAACGTTATTTTGTGAAATAAAATTATATTAATATACAGTATTTTTATTAATTATGTATAAGGAATACATAAATATCATAACTATAGTAAGTAGAAGTAATACAGAAGTATATTAATATTTATAAATGTGGTATATATTTTGTGGACTCTTGGAATAGTTTGGTGTTGTGATGCACTATATTTGAAATATTTACAGAGATTTCCAGGAAATAGAAGTGTGAAACAAGATAAAATTATCTTTGAACCAAATTGAAGGATTTGAAAACTGATAAAGGTATGTATAAGTTAATATAGACCTGAAATAGACAAAATTATTGGTACGAAGCTAAACAGGTTAAGTGCCCGTGGAAAAGCGGTTAGCATAATTACCTTTTGAAAGGAACATTATGCAGTTAATTATAAAATCGTGTTCGAGGACAGTATGATAATTGTGGAAAATTTCCTCACCACCCTGCTGCAACTGCCAGTTAGAACCGCATTGAAAATTTTTCAATGCGGTTTAGGTCGGTTTTCTTCCCGTAAAATATGGGTTGAACCGGATGAAAAATATTTTCTATCAGTTTCAATCCGGATATGCATGTAAAACCTCGACGGTATCTATCTGTATTTCCTAGCACAATTTGTCGTCGGTTCTAGTCGGATCTACACGTTCATTTTATAAGTTGGTTGAATTTGGAAATCCAGATCCAAACCATTACGGAATCTATTGGTCCTTTCAAATTATTTTTCTACCTGTTTTTACTCAGTTTTGCACATCATAAATGCGTATGGAAAGCCACGGATTTTCAAATGATATTAACTCAAATTTGTATGTGTTTCTAACTGGAAGTACAGATCAAGAATCGGATGGTAATTATCAACTTTTCCAAGCTATTTTACTACCTGGTTTTATTTGTATTGGCGTAACATTTACGATGCTGTAACAATACGTAATATACCATTTATTTTGTTCAGAATTTTATTTGGAAATGCAGGTACAAATTTTCATTGAATCTATAAGTAATTAGATGCAATTTTCGGATCAGTATTGTTGTGTCAAGGCGACTGGGGTCGAGATTCTGGCAGCAAATCTCGGGGTGCTCCGGGTCGTCGTCCAATGGGCTCCGAAGGTTCGGGTGAGAATGCCAGGACGGAAGGATTCGGTTCGGAAACCGAAGGTAGGGGATCGTTGCTGATTAAAGAGTTGGAACTCACCGTAAGGTTTAAACAAGTTTATTCTGTCCCGATCTGGGTGACACTGGTACTATGCCTTTATCAGGCGTGGATCTTGTACAGCGTCTGTATCAAGTCTCCATGTTGTCTCAATCAAGTCTGAATATAATCTGAGCTCGCGGTGCTCGTACATCATTCTTATACTGTAATCGGGGCGAAGCGGGGACCATCGGGGTCTCCGTCTTTGACCCGCTTTTGGGTGTTTCACCATGTGCTGATGGTCTCGGAATGTATCCGGAATGCTTACGCGGTTGTGCCCGATTTCGGCCGTTCGATTGTGGCAATCGGAATGTCGCGGGGTCGTCGCGCTTGGGGTGTCGGTTGGGACACAACAGTATGAAATAATAGAATTTGGAGTGCTATTGATAAAATTTTAATAATTTTAACATGGTATTACATTTACATAATATAAACACAAAATATAAAATGAAAAACATTTATCTAAAAAATAGAAAAATTTATACAATATGTTAATCTCCTGAATTTGAGTCCAGAAATTCATAAAAAAAAAAGCGTCGTCGTCGTCGTGTTCTTCGTCATTTTGTTCTCGTTGATTGTTCTCCTGTTCACACTCCTGTTCATAGCTGTCCTGTTGATTGTTCTCCTGTTCACACTCCTGTTGTTCATAGCTGTCCTGTTGATTGTTCTCCTGTTGTTTATAGCTGTCCTGTTGATAGTCCTCCTGTTGATAGTTTTCCTGGTCACAGTTCTCCTGTTGCTCATCATTGTCCATTTCTTCCGAAATGTTGCCACTTTTTTGCAGCGTGGTGGACGATTCAAATCCGATATTTTCGAGCTGATAATACTCCCAACTCGACGCAACCATAAATCTATTTCGATTTCGTTGCATTTCAGCATCTCGAGATAATATTGGAATATATCTAAAATAAGTATATCAATAATGATATGAATTGTTATTGAAAGCAGTTGAAGAGGAAACCGAATGATTTTTTTATTTGAAAATGGAAAATTACCTGTAATTGCTCTTAATTTTATTGGGTCGAGTGGCGTTTTAGGGTTATTATTTTTTCTTCTGTTCGATATCCTTCCTTCCACACTGCTACTTTTTAAAATTTCTGGGCCAAACAAAGCCAATGCCATATTTTTCACAAAAATTCGTTTAGATTTTCTCGCGTTGAACACGACAGCGTCATAGGTACACTTTGATAACCAGAGACCTTGTCCGACGTGTATCTAAAACGTATACAAAATTTCTTATTATAAACACATACAAAAATAAAAGTGTTTTAGAAATATTGATTCACAATTATCAGAATTGCATATCGGAAAATACAATGCTGCGGAATTCAATAACTAAATAACATATATGTATCATGCGTACCATGCTGTCTGATTTTCTTAGGAATCTCACAGAGGGAAAGTTTTGTAACAAATTTTGCTGGGTTTCGCGTTTCGCCGCTTCAATATCTATAAACCAATAATTAAAAGTGTAAAAGTTATTTTATAAAATATGAAACAGCATTTTTAATTAATTCATCACTTAATTATTTCATCACATACAAACCTTCACTTTGCTCAAAAAAGTTTATTACATGGCGTTGTAAATCCATGTTTAACTTAGTCATTTCAGTCAGCATTTCCTGCAGCTCCTGATTCTTTTTCGTCAAGAATTTTGTTCTTTCTTGGCTAGCTTGTAATCTTTTTTCCTTTTCCAAGCATTTACTTTGCCATTCTTTTAGTTGTAACTTCAGATTGAGGTACTCGGACATCATTGGTGACTTTCTGCTTTCTTCCATACAATCTAAATTTTTGGTTTGTATATTTCTTTTTATAATTTTTTTTCATTACATTTAATATTTTCTGAATCCCCTTTGTTATTCTAAATCCACAAAATTTTGTTCAATAAAAAATTTAATACACAATTTTTCGTAATATTCATGAATATATATGATAAACACTTACATTATCGGATGCATTTAGTGGACGCGCTTCTGCATTTCTTCCAGAACTAAAAAATCCCCCAACTTCCTCATGTAATTTTTCCTAAAACATAATTTGACGATGTCAGAAGTGACGCGCGCAGATTATTTAATATTTATGAAAGTTGCGAAAGCCCATGCTAATATTGAAGAATATTCCTTAGCCAAATCATGCCATGTATCTCAAACTCTTATAATTTTTAACAATACTCGTTCCACACACCACATAAAGAGAATATGAAAATTTTCCAGTGACACAATACTACATTATATTTATCGTAAGTTATGAAAAGGACATGAAAAAGTGGGAAGTATGCATGGGGAAGCGTACTCATAACTTATACAACCAACTCTGATAAGTTCAGTAATATTATAAAAATATCTAAACATATCTATGAATTTATGAAATCAAATTCTAAGATTAATTTTTTCACAACGGTATCCGGATCAGAAATGCCAGGTGGCTAGCAGACCTTGTGGACTTTTCTAATCGCATAACATTGTTAACAACAAGAATGTTAATATACTATAATCAATGTTTTTGCCAGAGTCTGGTGAATCCTGTTATGAGTGTTAAACATTCATTTATGTTCAATTATTACCAAACCCAAAGCAAAGCAGACACAAAAAACACTCAAGTCGTCGAACTTACGTTTTTCAGAAATTATTACTGTGTTTCCCATACACTTGGCAGGAAACAAATATAATCTCCAACAGACTCCAAATTCATAACAAGCATTTTGTTCTTTATCTGTGATATCTCGAAAATTGAAAATACTGTATCTTTATTTATAATTTTTTTCAGATGATTTAAGTTGATTGATGTGTTCATTGAACTTGTATACAACTCCGCAGCCAATATATAGCATTTACCCTCAATCACGACTATGTATTCAATTTCTACAACGCTTCCGTTGTGTAACAGAATAACTGTGTCCTTGGTCTTTTGAACTTTCATATATTTTGTACTGTGCACAACCATATTCTTGTGAATGCAGCGATCGAAAATCTCTACGATTGCTCTATCATTCGTAAGAAAGGTGCGAAGTTTTTTTGTTATATTTTCTGATATTTTTGGTACACCTACTAGTACAGTCTGACCATCGTTGCTTCTTCTAATGCAATCGTTCTTCAATACTTGTGAACTGAATAGATTGTTACAGAAATCAATGCATCTATTATTAGCAGACACTTGTGTAACCGAAGATTGATAATACATTGTCCTTGACCATTTTGTGACAATTTGATGTCCTACATTATTGGGACCATTTATATAACTTTTACACACCCGAATTCCATTCTCAAAATGAAATGCTGAAGTTGACCATAATGGTCCACTCCTTCTAACGGAATCCACTAAATGTATTACACTGTGGAGATTAAACGTCGGTGCACGATCACCATACAGAATTTCACATTCTCCTGCAAACTTCAATAAGTCCCATTCGCATTGCTTCAACTCATCTGCTGTGACTTCCACTTTCAGCAATGTATATACACTTCGACAGAAGAGAAGAAATGATTGGTAGGCACATTCATGCAAAATGCCATTCAAACACACCGGACTATAAAATAAGATCCATGAGCGCCATTCTGACGCCTTCCATTTAGCTTTCTCTGCTAAAGATCTTGGTGTTCTATGAATCTCATGTGGCACGCGAATCAATGTCAAACGATAGTTAATTTCATTTCTTTCGTCAGCATTCAGATGATATTGACATTCGGCACTACTCCAAAAGTCCCACAATTGCTTAGCAATCCCCAAAGTGACTCCGTGCATATACTCGACAGGATAACCCCATACTGTGTCGAACAACGGTAACCTGGCAATTTCGGAGAAACCTTTAACTCCCCGAATACATTTCTAAAGCGTCACACTGTTGTTTGTGTCTTCCATATTTGATTCATGTGTTCGCAACTCGTCACTTCTTTCAGATAATGGATATCTGACTGAGCCGCACATATGTTTGCCATAGATATAGCACCAACTACAACCATAATATCCATTGAATTGTAGGCGGTTTTGCAAAACTGGACGAGCTACGGAATCCACACATGCTGCAATAGGTATCAATCGGAAGATCATAGTGCATTTAGTATCATAATGTTTTAGTAATAAACCTTTCTTATTTAATTTTAATACTTGTTCCACAAAAGAGGACATCATACAATTTATAATAGCTGGTGATGGTTCCTTATTTGTGATCCAAGTAGCAGCTAAAATGATATTTTTAATTCTGATAGACGGTGGCAACTCATTAATTATAAATTGCAGTGGCCAGAAACTAATTTTTGAGCTTTTAAATATGGGTGCTCCGTCGGTGTTGAAGTTACATGTCAAAGTTGTAGAACAATATCTTTGAACTTGTTCAAATACACGTCGCGTATTGTAAAGTCATTTTCTGTTCCGTTTTTAATGTTTGATAAATTCTCCAATAGAGAGGACTGGATAGTTTTTTGATTTAGCAGTAATTGCATTTGATATTCTATATCAATAGAGTAAAAGTAATTCGAATCTACTGATGTTAAGTTATATGCTTCCTTGCAATTGTTGCATATTCCTTCCTTGTTCTCAAAATTCTGTTTTAGTTTTACTTGACTTAGAGGATTATAACAATTTGTACAATAAAAATTCAACGTAATTTTATCCATGGGAGTACCATACAGTTTGGACATGGTATAATCACTAAAATTCCATTCATCGAACTTTGAACATTCTAGTAAATTCGACAAGCGCTGCACTTTGAACACGTGTCATGTTAAAACGTATCACCATTCCAGTTATCATTAATTGTATATCCCCTGTTGTTAATTTCGCTTCAGGGAACATTATTGTATCATCAGTTTCAAAAACTTCATTATGACAATTTGAATGGGACTTATCATTGGAGTATTCAACATTATTGAATTCATGTGCATTATAGTCAATATCACTACTATCCAAATCATCAGTAGCATCATTATTATTTTGAAATGAAGAACTTTCAATATTGATTTGTTCTTCTTGTAAAAAATTCTCATTATCGGAGGAATTATCACTTATTTCATGAATGTTCCTTTTCATGCCACATTGACTATGGTGAATGGGTTTCCTGATATGTGTGACTGATATAGAATTTCCAGCTGTAAATTTTGTTCCTTAAAAATCGTATATAGAAACCATATATTTTTAATCGCTATTAATGTGTAACTAACATGCTTACTTCGATTCGCTTCAATACGTTGCCAATGAAAATGTGTTTTTTTTTCACATACATGTGATTCCTTGTAAGTAGAAGTTAAAAAAGATTTGTAAAGCTTTTTCGTTGAAGGTCCATCCTTATTTGACATGATGGACAAAATTAATTTCTACACATTCGTTTACAATCTATATATACATATATTCTTTGAATTCTGAATTGAAATAGTCTACTATATCTGCAAATAGTAACCAATTGTAAGAGCATCAATATGGAATTTAAGTTCCCATTAAAAAATTGTGGAATTGTATACATTTAAGAAACATATGTGTGCACGCAACATACAAGTTTTAGAAAAACAACATTGTTAGCTATGTCCAGATGTAAGAGATAATGTTGACGATTCACTTACCAGTTCTGATTTTGTGAATTTTTTCTCCAAATCCAACATCCTTTGTCTTAAAATTTGCTTCCTGGCATTGTCGTTGTCCTGAGAATAGTATACAAGAAAAGTTATAGAAATGTAAACTCAAACTAGCAATCTAAGTGCAATATGCATTATCAACAATGCTACAATAGTCTAACTCAGAGGTGCACAGGTCCAATGGAAAGCCAACTCCCATGGGCACAGAAATTGTGCAACTCTTGTCTAACTCCCCAAGTGTTTATCAAAGTTATAGGGGGATATGTACATACGCAAGGTATATGCATGTGTGTTTTTGTAATGTCATTAATAAATATAAGAATATGATTCATAGTGTTATTTACCAACAGTGCTTTCTTTGTTCTATCTCCTTCACTAACATCAGAAGTAGAGTACATCCGTTTTAATGGAGGTACTGATGCTCGTTTAGATGCAATTGACTGCTCTAGTTCTTCCTTAGATTCTAAAAGCATGTAGCATAACGAATTAATACGGATAACAATAAATTATATTATTTTATCTGCAGTTATGGGACTGATACAACAAATTTTTTATATTTAAAGGCAATACATGGAACATACCAATTATGCTGATATTTAAACAATAAAAGTAGTTTCGTGTGGTGTAAAAAAATTACACAAAAATATTGAATAAATAAATAAAAAAATATACATATTATACTAACATTTATGTAAAAAAGTCGGTCACTCTTGCAGTGTCGATTTTTAAATTAATGAAAACCCGACGTATTGAAATTGCTCTGGATCACGCCGCGCTTCTCTGCCGGGGTCACTCGTAAATGAAACGGCTTCAGATGTACGAATTTGAACACTTTATTATAAGAGAGACTTGAACTTTAGGATAGATGCGTTCTGCGACCGTTCGGACCGACGTCTCCGGCTTCAGACGTTATGCACACTCGCACCCCCATTCGGTTGTTTTCGGCGATCGCCATTGATCGCCATGGTGATTTTTACAGGCGGCATGGAAAGACTCATACATATGACTATGCGTGGCCACGCAACAATTTATAATATAATACAAATATTTATATATATATATACTTTTTTATTTATACATTATAAACAATTATAAACTGAATGTAATGCAAAACTTACCTCTACAATAAATAATCGACGCGTCCTTAAATTCGTTTCCCACTTTAACTTTATAAAACTTTTGAAACTTTATGTTTTTTGAATCGAAGTGCCGGATTTGTTTCTCAGAAATGATAATACATTTTCCGCACTGCCTTAATTTCACATATGCGAACATGATGCCGATACAAATTTCTACCGATCTATACTGAAGTAACGAACGCAGATAAGTGAACAGAACAAACGATCCAAGACCCAAGCATGCGATGAAACATTTTCTCTGCCACTTGTTTCGGGGGGGGGGGGGGGGACATATACAGGAGTGGTGGCAATGGTGCGTGAAACACCACGCGAAGGTGTAGAAATCGGCCGTATGCCATACATTCGGGCAACCAGATGAAACCGCGTTTTCTATTCGCAAATCCAATGGAAACCAAACCAAATTGTTTCTCTGTGAAACCCAGATGCATCCTGTAAATTGTTTGATCTGCCAATCCGGATTTCTACGGATTCAACTGAATTTGTGGCATTCCTAGATACAAACTATTGTATTTTCTCTGGGTCATTCCAGATTAAACCAAATAAATTTCTTTCAAGACATGTTTCGCAAAACCAGATGGAACCATTTTAGTTTTTTATCCGCAAATCCAATGGAAACCGAACCAATTGTCTCTCTGTGATACCCATGTGCATCCCGCGAATTATTTGGTCTGCCAATCCGGATCGCGACGCACTCAACAGGGTTTCTGGATACCCAGATTGAAACCGTAAGTTTTTTGGTCTGCAGTTCCAGATACCAACGTTCCGGTTTTATATAAGTGGCAATCCCTGATAGAAACCGACCTATTTTTGACCTGCAGATCCTGTTTTATCTGTCGATCCGAATATGCGCATTGAACCGGACCCTTTTTTTAACTGCCACAAAACTGGGCTTGATAATCCAGATAGAGCCACATTGAACCATATATATCCAGTTTAAAATTCAGTTCGGTTCTAACAGGCTGTTGCAGCAGGGCACCCTAGGGGTATTTACCATGGCGCATTATCTTTTTTTTTTATTATAATGGGTGGTTCGCCAATAGCCATATCATCCCATTTTCTAAAATAAAATTAATATTTTTAAATCGAACATAACAAAAACATAACTTTTGTATTCTTAAAGAAATAAAGTATTACATTTTGAAATAATAATAAATAATTTTGAATAATATTAATAACAAAACATAACGAATCATACTTTGATATTCTCTCAAAATACTACTAATAAAACCTTGAATCTTGTGAAACAGTATTAATAATAAAAATGTACTAAGCAAATAAATAAGACTCTATTAATGTATTAAAACATATTGAAAAGAATAAATATATGTATAAAAATTAATGTTTTATGAACTATGAAATTAAAAAAATCATTGAAAATCTAATTCCTACTAAAAGTTTTTAATTTACGCTTTTTAAAAGTGATGTCTATACGCGTTTCCAACTGACTATTATTACTACAGATTTCACATAATCGTTTAATAAAATATTTGAAAAAATTGATAATAATTTAAACAAAATACTGTGGTAAGCTCGACCACAAACGCATGTATCTGAAAATGCTAAATAATGTGTGTCTGATTGAATACTAATATAAGTTAACTTACATAAAATATGTTTATGATTTTCAGATTGCAAAAGCTGAGATTCCAAATTACCATCATTTATTATGGCTTACATTATTTCATACACATGAATAAATGAGGTTATCACTTCTTCAGTGGAAACAGAAGGGCCCCCTCTTTGTAAGTGATCAAAATATACATCGCTTACAGTTTTACTTTTATCTTCCACAATTAATAATCGACAATTTAATTTTTTAGCAACAGAATGGGGCCCATAACCGGATATGTAAATTTTATTGGATTCATCTACAACCGGCAGCAAATTTTGTTGGTGTCCAATTTTTACGAGGAAGAGCAACCATTTATTTTTTCGGTAATTCCTTATCTTTGGGGAAGAAAAATATAGAATTGTAATTATTATCTTTTAAAGTACCATACCATTATAATTTCCCTTGCAATTGGGAACACACCAACGTCGTGGCATTATTAATGAATATGTGAAATTTGTAAAAAAAATATATGTAAAACAAAATGTCCAAAAATGCTATAGATTATATTAAATAAATGTGCTACACACAAAAATAAGGATCTGTACGGTTAATATAAATAAATAAAACACCTGGATTATTGCTTCGTTTCTGATATTTAGAGGACTTCAGTACTACATTAATATAAACATTTAAAAGATAAACGGGAACCCGAAAGGCTGGTAGAGGGAGACTGTGTTATCGGGAGCAGTGATGCCAGAATAAGGACGGGTTCCCTCGAGAATTTCCCCCACCACGCGCGCACACTACGCCGGAGCTGCGTGTCCGTGAGCTCGGCGCTTCGGACAATGTCGGGAAGACGAGAGAGAAAACGAATGTGTGTCTTTCTCTCTCGCTCTTGAAACGCTGTGATCCACGGTGAGGTGCAAGCGACACGCGCCACGCGCGATCTTCTTGAGTGCCTTGAGATACACTTTTCACTTTCCGACATATGTATAATACTCTTGTAATGAAAAAAAATCTGCAAAAAGTTTTGTTACGGAAATCACGTTTTAAGACCTCCTGATCACGTTTTGACTATTTAGAAAAGAGCTTTTTTTAAATATCTCATATATTTGTTAACACTATTACGTTTAAACGGCAAAATGGATTTCAATGAAACTTTATATTTAAATTTTATATTCTTGTCTTAATATTCTTGATCCGATTATATCGCGAAAAATGATAATTATCCGTTATGGTTCTTCGATTTTTCAGATATACGATCTAAATTCTACATAAAAAGAGTTAATAAAAATTCTTCTGTAACTTCTTTAACAAAGAAAAATGTACATTCATAATTTCTTGTTTTCATTTTACATTTTCGTACATTTTATTTGAACTATTCCTATTTTTCAAACCTAAAAATGAATTTTTTTAGTAAAAGATGAATATTTTGATACTGTACATTTTGAACTTTCTTAAAATTAGAATCCACTCTTGGCCAGTACCGTGGACGCTGTAGCAACCTTCGATAAAATATATTTTTTCAGAGTATGATCTAAAAATCTAAAATCTAAACGTAATCACATTTCTCGCTAGATTTTTCGACAATTATATCAAGTTGCGACAAAGAATCACGCACTATTTACACATTAATTACGCGCAGCGTGCACGCTACCGCTCGATGGAAACTACGGGAAAGTGGTGATCTCTTCCATCGGGAGGGAAATGTAAACAATTGGTTATGCAAAGCTAACATTGCGATACATGTTGTACACTAAAATGTACAAAAACATTACAAAAATAGAAAAGAAAGGTAGCACGTAAATATATCAATTGGGTTGGATATATTGACGAGATGTAAGACTGAAATAAGTAATGCTACAATTGTTTACATTTCCAAAGGATAGAAAGCACGCAGAGGAATTTACTATAATACATGCGACAGAATTTCGAGATAATTGTTACATATAAAATGAATATAATTAAGAATATACATTTATTTGTACAATTATCTCGAAGTTCTCTCTAAAAATCATATGTACAGCAAGCAAGCGAATTTATTGCAAGGATAGAACAAGAATTGCGTGAGGTAAATCGAACAACTATTTACATAGTCGCGATGTCCAAAAATCGAATGAAATAGAAAATGGATGAAATTGATAATATTCTGGACATCACCAATTTGCATTAACCGACGTAGAAGGAAAATCCGCGAGGCCATCAACGGCATGTAAACGTAAACTACTCTTTTGCTTCTTCGCAAAAGTTGCATATAAATTCTCAGATGACATGAGAGATAGATGTTTGTCATCTACCTCCATGGTCTGAGCTGTTTCCCCGTGCGCCTTTAATGCCGATTTCGTTACGCACATGGCATTAACGGTGGTCGAACGAAGTCGGTTTCGTTTCTTGTTCTTTATGTCGGGAAGCATGGAAAACGATCTTTCAGCATCGGCGTTTGAATTTGGAAGACTTCTAATGGAATTTAATAATTCCTGCAAAAATGGATATTTAAATAAGCCTTGATCATTTCGCGTTAACAACACCGTTTTCCAAACATCATCAAAAGCTAATGTACAAAGCATCTGCTTGTCTCTATTTGAAAAATTCAGGTGCAATGTCGACCATTCGTTTTGCAAACCGTCTTCGTCGAAACCGCCCAAATTCTGAGCAATACAGAGAACACTTTCGAAGGAAGTGTCTCTGTCATTATCTACTAATGCCAAACGAGGCTCAAAAACACATAACTTGCTCAGAAATTCGTCATCGATTGGCAATCGATTACGAATTTCGTTTGCAGCCGTTATGTAAAACTTAATACAATTTTCTCGAACGGTTTGGACAACATCGGGTTTGCCTTCTGCAACTAACTGACAAAGAAAAGTGTCACAATCCGGACCTAAATGAATACTATTAAATGCGATTTGATTATCGCCTCTTGAAAAATCTATTAATTTTACTGAATCCATGTGCTTCAAAAGCTGCGGTTTCAAAAAATTACGTAAAATATTGTACAAAAGAGTTTTGGCAGTATTTTGAAGCAAATGGATTCTTGTTTGTTGCGACTGAAAGAATAAACTAAACTCATTAAAATACTCTAGCACGTATTTCAAAAACAGAAGATATGCTTTCGCTTCTGGATTTTGCACAATGATAAGCAGATCTTCCCCAGACTTTGTCTTCTCACTTACGACCAATTCTTGCAGAAAGTGTAACACACTGTCCCAATTTTCTAAAAGTGTAACTACGGATGAGTAACGCGATAACCATCGCGTAGTACACAGTTTTAAATTTTTGCGGTCAGTAGATTGAAAACATTGCTGAAATTCGCGAAAAATGGCCGAGCGTTTGGGACTGCTATAAATGAATGTTGTGACTTTCCGTAATAATTCCTCGCAGACCTCGGGAATGGTAGCGCATGCTGCATGCACTACCAATGCAGAGGAGTGACATGGACACGGCATGGTCAAAAATTTTTCACCACGAATTTCTGCAAGTTTGGTCTTGAATAACGAGTGACGCCCTGTCATGACAGAAGCGTTATCACACGACAAAGCAAGAATGTTTTCGAACGGAATTTGCTTTTTCCACATGGAGTTCCTAAATGAGGTAAATATTTTATCGGCAGTACATTCTCGCGCGTCAAGATTACTTAATTCTACTAATTCCGTTCGAACATCCAAAGTCTCCGGTGCGACATACCGAACAATAAACGACATCCATTTCTCATTGGTAAAGTCGGATGTCTCATCAATAAATACTGAAAACTTAGAATTCTATAAAACATGACTAAGACGCTCTGTTTCCCGAGGACACAGAACATTCGATATAATACTAGAACACTTTGTTCGACCACATGTCATATGTTTCAAAACATCAGGATTTTTCCCAACGTCTTGGAAAAATGTAAGAATCGCCTCTGCGGATTGATGCGAAATATTTTTCTCGGCTACTAATGCAGCAAAACGAATTTCCGCGACTTTTTTTCGTTCATCAAATGACAAAGGCGATTCCTCGCATTGCGATCTGAAATCGTTCGATTTCCTCACATCCATTCCATTTTTTTCGCAGTTTTTGATGTGGCACTTGGAATCCGCGTGACGTTGGATTTGCGACAGGCCGCAAGTAAATGATTTTTTACAAACCGAACGGAAACACGAAAATGGATCATCGGCGACCTTATGCAACCAGGGCTTGAAATTCTCAAGCCATTGAGGCATAAAAATCTTTCTCAAGACCTTAGCATGCATAGTTAATCGCGGAATTTTTTTAGATAATAAATATTTATGTCTCGCTGATTCCGCATGCCTTTTAACGCTTGACGAGCCACAAGAAAAAGTTTTCGCGCATGCAGAACAATAGAAAAGGCTTTTATCATTAGGGACTTCGCGAATCCACGATCGGAACTTCTCATTCGTTTCCCACAACGACCGATAAACAGGAGTAGCCTTTTCACCTGTTTTCTCAAACGTTTCCATCGTAACCACGAAAAAAATGAAATGTGTAGGAAAAATATTATATACAAAGCAACAAGCAAATGCTAGCGTATAGAAAAGGGGAGATATAGGGGGCTACTAATAACAGACTGCACTTCTAACCCGACAGACCCGAATTCACCAAAAACATGCAGACAGAGCGAAACAAATAACTAGTACTCACCACCTGATCTCTATTTCTACTGAAATGACGGTTAAATGCTCGAAGCGCAACTGCGCGACCCCCCACTAAACGCATCGACACGTAAACAAAGTAAACGCGACCACAGATCGCGAATCGCTTGGGTTCGCGCGGATCTGACCGTCAAATGTACCTACTTGACGAAAACCAGGCCCGAGCGAACCCTGAAAACGAGAAACGAAAAAAATAGATAGGAAATCGTAAAATAGTAAGAAAAATTCAGAAAGGAGAAAAGTCGAAGAAAAGGCTAAAAGAAATAACAGCAAAGCAATGGTGACAGTACCGAACTGCCACAGATGCATTTACCAGTTACCATTCCCTCCTATTCTTGTACAATTCCTTTGTACCAATTTACACACTTTAGTGTACAACATGTATCGCGATGTTAGCTTTGCATAACCAATTGTTTACATTTCCCTCCCGATGGAAGAGACCACCACTTTCCCGTAGTTTCCATCGAGCGGTAGCGTGCACGCTGCGCGTAATTAATGTGTAAATAGTGCGTGATTCTTTGTCGCAACTTGATATAATTATCGAAAAATCTAGCGAGAAATGTGATTACATTTAGATTTTAGATTTTTAGATCATACTCTGAAAAAATATATTTTATCGAAGGTTGCTACAGCGTCCACGGTACTGGCCAAGAGTGGATTCTAATTTTAAGAAAGTTCACCAATGTACAGTATCAAAATATTCATCTTTTACTAAAAAAATTCATTTTTAGGTTTAAAAAATAGGAATAGTTCAAATAAAATGTACGGAAATGTAAAATGAAAACAAGAAGTTATGAATGTACATTTTTCTTTGTTAAAGAAGTTACAGAAGAATTTTTATTAACGCTTTTTTATGTAGAATTTAAATCGTATATCTGAAAAATCGAAGAACCATAATGGGTAATTATCATTTTTCGTGATCTAACCGGATCTTAAGACAAGAATATAAAATTTAAATATAAAGTTTCATTGAAATCCATTTTGCCGTTTAAACGTAATCGTGTTAACAAATATATGGGATATTTAAAAAAAAGCTCTTTTCTAAATAGTCAAAACGTGATCAGGAGGTCTTAAAACGTGATTTCCGTAACAAAACTTTTTGCACATTTTTTTTCATTACAAGAGTATTATACATGTGTCAGAAAGTGAAAAGTGCATCTCGAGGCACTCAAGAAGATCGCGCACAGCCGCGTGTCGCTTGCGCCTCACACCTTGGATCGCAGCGTTTCAAGAGCGAGAGAGAAAGACACACATTCGTTTTCTCTCTCGTCTTCCCGACATTGTCCGAAGCGCTGAGCTCACGGACACGCAGCTCCGGCGTAGTGTGCATGCGAGGTGGGGGAAATTCTCGAGGGAACCCGTCCCGAATCTGGCATCACTGAGTGAGAGGCTGATATGGTAGGTTGGGTTGGGTGTATCGAAGCCGGACTCTCGCGGTGTTGCCATTTTGCCTTCAGCACGGCTAGTACTAGAGTCGGCTGTGATATTACAGTTATACACTATCCACATATACATCAGAGTTCGGAGCAATGATGCCAGAATCGTGAGACACGGGACAAACGCCTTACCCCCACTATGACCTACCGTCGTCTCCCACTACGGCCTACCGGCGTCCCCCACTTTCTTCCCACTGCACTGCACACGCATATCCCTACTCCCGTGCGTGTGCTCGGCTGCCGCAGGCACGCACCACGCACAGGAGTAGGGATATGTGTGTGCAGTGCGGTGGGAAGAAAGTGGGGGACGCCGGTAGGCCGTAGTGGGAGACGACGGTAGGGTCATAGTGGGGGTAAAGCGTTTGTCCCGCGCAGGGTGAGGAGCAATTAAGCGCAACAATAGAGAGGGAAAACACCTACAGGAGTGGTGGTAATGTATGCGTGAACTGACACCAGCGCCAAGCCAGCCAAGGTGGTCCCAACGCGAAGCCAACCACGGCCAACCAGCATCGCCAGGAAATAGATTGTCGACGCTGGTTGGCCGTGGTTCGCTTCGCGTTGGAGCCAAATGGCTGGCCTGGCGCTGGCGTCAGTTCACGCTGCATTACCGCCGCTCCTGTAGGTGTTTCCCCCTCCATCACTGCAGTTCCATCGCTCCGACTCTGATATGTTAGATATATATACACATTACTATTGCTGTTCTTGCACACTTCTCATTGTATTGTAAAGACGATTTATCTGTTGTACTTGGAACAAATTATTTATTTAACTAATCGTGTAATAAGTAACGTAATCATAAATATATATGTGATGAATATCTCTGTACTTTTGCATTTTAAAGAAAAATAAAGACACACAAGTGGAGTAGGATATATTAAACAAGAAACACGGATTAGTACATAAGTATACATAAGTACTTGATGTGTATAAATATATATTAGGTTAACTGAGTATTAATCAGCAATATATAAATAGTTACACATATAATTAATATTTATACTCTAAAATGTGGTTCAATAAGGGATATAAACAGTTCCTTAGATCTCAACAATTTTGCACACAAATCTTGGTATGCTAATAATTTGATTTCTTCAAATACTTATATTAAGTGTATAGCCTTATATAATTATATATCTAATATAATTAATACTCTGCTACTTGTATGCTGTTATAGTTCAAGAAACGATCTACCTATAATGATATAGACACAGTACAATGCATACCAGAACCTGAATACGATATTAGTTTTTTATGTAATCCATCTAATAGAGATACCATTTTAAATAATATAATGGTACGAAAAGGTATCGGAGATATCGATAAAGTACTCCAACTTTCACAGAAACCAGAACTGGAAAAATCTTTTCTATACGAATTGAGTAAAATACCAAATCAAACAGATCCGGCATTATTATCTTACGGCAATGAACCGCAGTTAATAAAGGAATGTGGTTACAAGCCAGAGTTTGATTTTGTACCACAAGAATTTTCAGGACTGGCTAATAAATTAAAATTATTGAAAGATCGATCTTTAGGTCCACTAATAGGACAAAGAGGTTATATATTTTTAGGGGAGTTGTCTGAATTAGAAGAAGCATTAATTCATTATACAATTACACAGTTGATAAGGTATGGTTTCAAACTTGTTTCGGTACCAGATATCATTCCTACTAAAGTTATAGAAAGGTGTGGATTAATATCAGACAATGGACGGACCCTTATATATAATTTAAATCCTTCTTACGGAGATGATTATAGTTTGTCTGGAACGGCAGAAATGTCATTGGCTTATAAAGTAATGAATACTACATTTCATACTGCAAAGTTACCATTAAAAATGGCTGCTGTAAGTAGATGTTTTAGAGCAGAAACATCCAGCACTATAGAAGAAAGAGGGATATATAGGTAATACCTCATTGTATTACTAATATATTACTAATATCCATTGTATTAATAGATACATATATCAATAATATAAAAATATATCTTTAACTTTTAGTTAATTATTTAAGAACTGTTCAAATTAAAATTTGAGCGTTAAAATTGATTTGTGTGTTACAAGGGTGCATCAGTTTACAAAAGTCGAAATGTTTGTATGCTCTACGCATGAAAAATCTATGAAACAATTTCAGGAACTTCAGGCTATACAGGAAAATTTATTTTCATCTTTAAATTTACATTTTCGAATAATTGATATGCCACCTCATGATTTAGGTGCTCCAGCATATAGGTACATAATGAATAATGAGTTATATATGTGTCCATTTTACATTTTACTTACATTCTAATCTTTTGAAAATAATGTTATACACTTTGTACTCTTAGAAAAGTTGATATGGAAGGTTGGATGCCTGGACGAAAATTATATGGAGAATTATCTAGTTGTAGTAATTGTACAGATTATCAATCACGACGACTCAATATAAAGTATAAGACAGAAAATGGAGAACTTTTACATGTTCATACTCTAAATGGAACTGCATGCGCAATACCTCGTATGTTGATTGCACTTTGTGAAACACATCAAACAAAACATGCTCATATTCGAATTCCTGAAATTTTAGTACCATACATGAGAGGAAAAATGCTTATTAAAAAACAATCAGTTCCAGATATGAGAATCTATAAATACAAATAAAAAATTTAATATGTATCTTACATGTGTGTATATTTATTTGTATTTATGTTATTATTAAATGTATCTAGGGTTTTAAAAAATATAATTGTCCTTTTTTTATTATGTTTATAAAAAAGCATGTACAATAAATATTAATAAAGTTTAGGTGTACTTAACACCATGTCATTATGAACATTATAAATAGATATTACAAAGTTAACGGTGGGTGAAAAGCCCAGTTAGCTGCTTCTTTTGTTTTTCTCATGCTTCCAAATGATACAAGAATGCGAATAATATAATAATAATAATAACACCAATAACATTTATATTTTTTATAATCTAACTTTATAATTATGTATAGTATCTCAAACAAGAGAAGCTAGTTTAAATTTATCCTGAAACAAAGTAAAATAAGTAGTTATTTCGAAAAACCGGTTTAAATAAGTCATAGCTCCTTTTGAAATTTTAGGTAACCATATACATACTTATAATCTAGCAAGTTTAATAAATTTTAATGTTGTATTCAAAGTATAATGCATTATGTCCGTATGTAGAGTTCAAAATATTCTTAACATTTTGTAATATTCTTTTGTCCTTTTGTTGAATGCTATATACACTAATAATAATTAATGTAAATACTTATGTAGATCAGATCTGAGCTGCAAGTACTTCCGAATGACATCAGTGGCCGATTGACATGAAGTTTGAGGGGAGGGTGTGTGGACCCAAAATCTAAAATTGTTTCGGGAATTTATTGGTTTCCGAGATATTAATAAAAAACTTTTAGTATTTCTGTTGGCTTATTCCGACACAACGCATTCCACTTTCCAACTTGTGTCGGATATTACCTAGTATAGGTTGGGGCTAGAGCAGTGTGAGGACGCGTAAAGCATGACCAAAAAACTTCAAAAAAGTAAAAAAATTACGCCAAGTACATGAAATCAAATAAATGACAAAAAATAGAAGATAAGAATAATAATTAAAGAATAAAAAAAAGATGTGAAATCAGAATGAGCTGCAAGTACATAAAGGTGCTTTTCCGCTGCGTGCAAAGACGACACTGTGTAACGCAATGTAAGATTCGGTGCTTTCCAACTGCGCTTAATAATATTAAGCAGATATATTTTTATACAAATAAATATTTTAATACGAATAAATATTTTATTCAAAATACTTGGCGCTGCGAAACCGAAAAAATGTTAATTGTCTTAGTATATTTAACTCTAATATCATACATAGCATATGCAAACGCACGCATACACACATTCACGAACGCACGCACAAGAAAGAAAGAAAAAGATTAATGCAATTTATACATATGTATTCAGTTTAGCAACACCAATTGTGCGTCCCCTTCATTTCTATCCAAGCGTGTGCGTCACCTTCATTTCTATAATATAAACGTTACATAAAAACTCTAAATTGCTGGTATAAAAATATCTAGCAATTGAAAAGCAATGCAATTTGTTACAATATATATAGTATTTTGTACATGCATGGTACAAATTTCCAGAAACTTATGTGAAAGAAGATGCTTCTCAGTCGAACCATCTCCGGACAACTTCCAAGTCTGCGACTCTACATAAGAAATCTATTTAAAAAGTTTTGGCGACTTACGTTGTTAATTGAGACTATCTATCTAATCTTCTCCGGACAACTTCCAAGCCTGTGCATCCCCTTCATTTCTATCCATCCAAGCCTGTGCGTCCCCTTCATTTCTATCCAAGCCTGTGCGTCACCTTCATATTTATCCAAGTCCTGTGCGTCCCCTTCATTTCTATAATATAAACGTTACATAAAAACTCTAAATTGCTGGTATAAAAATATCTAGCAATTTAAAAGCAATGCAATTTGTTACAATATATATATTATTTTGTACATGCATGGTACAAATTTCCAGAAACTTATGCGAAAGGAGATGCTTCTCAGTCGAACCATCTCCGGACAACTTCCAAGTCTGACTCTACATAAGAAATCTATTTAAAAAATTTTTGCGACTTACCTTATTAATTGAGACAATAATTCAGTCTCCTATGTAGTGTAAAAACTCGTGACATTTCAAATTCGGACAACGTACTTTATTTGACACATCACTTGGTAGGTTATAAAATTCAAAATAGTATATGTACAATGACCGACGACGATCCCTGCCAAATAATCCCGAGAGTCGACGTAAGAAGAACGAACTGTGTTGGCTGAAGGTGTGTGTGTAACGCGTGTATACGTATTATGTGGACGAAAATTTGGCTTGGAGAATCAGGAGAAGAATCAGAAGAAAAATCTTTCGGATCCGACCGATTCATGAGACGATATTATGATATCTCGGTCATGCGTGGACAGATTTTATTGAAATTGGTCTTATTTGAAAGCTTATATGCGGTTTACATAAGAAAAATGCCTTTAAATTTAGAAAATATTGCAGGCGTGATGAGATATTAATGAAATAAGTTTCAGGTTAGGTTGGAATAGCCGGGGGACGAGTAAAGATACACGGTAGCGACAGTCGACATATACAGGATGTTTTTCATGTACTTGGCGTCGACACGCTACCGCGTCTCTAGATAGCGATGCAAGTTTGGAGATTTGAACCAGAAACTAGCGGATGCGATCCATCCTATTGTACGGTGTGGATACCTATTACTCTTCTGATAGTCAATACTCTAGGGGGGTGATTCTACAGGCCAAAATAAGACGAAAATATAGAATACAATTTTTTAATATTGCGCTTCGTTTTCGAGAAAATTGGCTTTGAAGTTCAGCTAAATACGAGTGCCTTTTAGGCACCTGAGGGGCATGCGGAGGTCAGGGGAACGCTGCCGTAGAACAGATTAGCGGGGCAGTAGGGACTCCCGTTAGGGGTGCATGCAGTTCAAAAAAATTTGTTAAAAAAAATTAACAATAATTCTTTATTAATATTTCGGAAACTAATAAATAAGACTACATTTTTAGATTTAAGTATCTGTATCTTCCCACCCCTCGTGTCGATCGGCCACTGGGGCCGTTCGGAAGAATATCCCTGATCTACGTTCTTTTCGGCACAGGTGCCCGCTGTTCCTCGCGGGTACAGCTAAAAGCAAAACTACAGGCAAATGATATTGTAAATGAATAGGGAGCGTCTTACAAATCTTTGTAGACTTGCTGCCAATTGTAAAAAGCCTGCGGTGTCTACCTCATTACGAAACTATTGCCTGTAGAGGCGAAGTTTAGTAGAATATTACGATACAAAGAAAAAAGGTTAACAAATTATTTAGGGATTTAATAATTAAAATAAAATAAAGATCTATCCTTTGTTATTCTGTATATATTTTGTAGCGGTGTTATAAAAATGTAACACAAAATATTTCTTCTTAAAGTAATACAATTTAAAGACATTGCAGATTTACAATTTATCTTTCACACTAATCACATGTTAGTATAATAATGTCATTTCCTGTTTATGAACAATTAAAAACTTTTATGTACTTGTCTTGTTATACTATGCTTCACAATAATACAAACTGTGTTTTTAAATTCTTATTTAACAATACAATCCAATTGTAGTTTACATCTTATCCCTTCTTGAAATTTGTTGATAAAGTCCAAGTATATTATTTTCTGACAATGGAGGTTATATTATTCTGGAATATAAAAGAAAAAAATATGAAATTAGAAAAAAGAGATACCACTAAATAAAAATAACATACTTTTGTTGCTTCTAATCTTCTTCTTCTCCTGATTCAGATTCCTCTTCTGCATTTTGTAGCCATTCGACAAATTTTTTCATTTGATCCAGAAAAAGCATCTTTCCTTTAACAGAATGGCCTTCCTTGTACCACTTCAGAATCACTTCTTCTGATACTACATCGGCTGAAATAAAATATACTGTCAGAAATAGAAGAAAAAAACAATACAAAACGATAACAAATCATGTGTTAATATATATCACATACTTTTATAAAATAGTAAAACGATTTTTTGGAAGACTTTCATGAAGTTCATATTCTCGTAACAGAATTCCTGGACCTTGAGAATAAGTGCTAGTTCAGATCTGGCAGTGGTTGTAAAAGCATCGAACAGTGAAGTGTACACTTTTAAATGTTTCAGTGCCTGATCAGCTACCAGTTCTTCTTTTTTATTCCATTCAGCTTGACCCATTACAACAACCCAAATCTAAAAGACAATTATTAATATTTGCTTAGTTTCTTTTAGTTCTAAAATCTAAAATTAGAGTGTAGTAATAGCTACATAGAGCTCGGGTACCCGGCTACCCGAACTAACTTCAAGCAATTGAATGTGGTATTGTTTATTTAGTTCGGGTAACCGCGTACCCGGCGGATAAGATATCAAGAGCTGCTACAATAGCAACACTAACAGTAATAACAACAATTATAATAAATAAAAGAATAATACCAGGCCAATAACTTCATGTTCAGGAATACCACTCCTTTGTGCCATTTCTTTGAGATCGAGTATAATATCCTTCATAGGACGATTATCAGTTAAATCATCTAAGAGCAACTGTTGCAAATCTCGTTTAGCTTCTTGACTTGCTTGGGCTTTATGTAATTTTACAATATCTGCAAGACCAACAGTCTCAAATACAGATCGAAAATATTCTTCTGTTCGTTTATTTGGTGGTACAAATTCCATTAACCTGTTTGTTAATAAACAAAATAATATAAATATGAGAAAGGTCAGATATAAATTTAATATGTAGTAATGAAGTTTATCTTATGTGAAATATCTTCGTACCTTCCTTCAATATTTCCTTTTTTTAGAGCAGTCATTAAACTGGATAAACCTTTTTCCTGTCTCCAGGTAACAAAAACTTCTAATAAGAAGTCCAATGCTAAGTTATCTTTGACAAGATGTTCATTAATCAAAACTGAAAGGACTGAGGGTGGAACAGAACCATTGGAAATCCATAAAGCTGTCATTCTAGCCAATTTGATTCTTTCTTTAGGGGAAAATCCCTTCATAAAAACCAATACTTTTTTCATTTCATCCTCAAACATTTTTTCCAAATATTTATAGCGTCGCATAAGTTTCACAAACACCTATAAATGAAATTATATTCAAAGAATCATGATAATAATTCACCATAATCTCTATAAATATATGTAAAATGGGATATATTACTTGTTCAAAGTTTCTCATTGATTCCATATCCTCTGGTTGTTCAAAAACACAGGCAGTAGTTTTAACTGGTTTATCACCATCTTGAGCAATAGAACCGCCTGGAACTAAAAGGCCACCAGCTATTAAGATGTCAAATAGGTC
Organism: Andrena camellia; assembly: GCA_029448645.1. NCBI lineage: Eukaryota > Metazoa > Arthropoda > Insecta > Hymenoptera > Andrenidae > Andrena > Andrena camellia. The sequence goes on from CM055680.1 coordinate 16,607,613, forward strand.
TTCTCCATATCGGCGGTAATCTAATTTGGAGCCAGCTGCATCCAAGTATTTTGAAATTGCATCTAGGTCGTTGCCAGCCTTTTCCAAACCATGTATAATTGCGTCTCGAAATCCTGTTGGATCATACTTTTCTTTTTCATCTAAACAGGGGAAACGTTATTAGAAACTTCAATAAATATTATTTGAAATATTCCATATTACTTAAAACGCACCTCTTTTTCTGGTCTTTATACGTTGACCTGATAATATTGGTTTTTCTACTTTCTGACTCATACAATACCTTTCTGAAATAACAGAAACTTCAATAAATACTACGTTTAAAATATGCTCTTAATTATTATATTTTAAATAAAAATTCATTTTTATTATATATACCTATATTTATTAAGTATTGATCTATTTGTATGTAATAATTGTATAAAATTTCGAAAATTATATTTTATGCGTGAATAAAAATACTATAATGGTAATTTTACTGAAAAATATTCTTATTTGTGATTTTGTATTAAACAGCGTTAAGGAGTCAAACGAGATTACAACGCGAACACAATGCGCTGCTGAAACATTTGACTTCAAAGCCGTTGTCGGGCAGTTCTCCAACAAATGGCGACTTTTGTTAAACACATAAAATATTATAATTCATAATTATCAATTACTTCGTAGTGATGATTATTATTTCAAATTTATACGGAAAACGCAAATTTTAAGTAGCCCATTACATCTAAGGTTAAGGTCACGCAATGAGACCACGATGGCTGAAATCTATAAAAATGGTAAACTCCTGCCGACGATCGAGTAATCTCAGAAACGAATAAATATTAATCGAATATTAGTAATTTCTTCTTTTTAACTTACTTAAATGCACGTACAACTGTAGAACTACCCCTTTCAAGGTGTATAAGGACAATACGAACTATCTCAAGGAGGATTTTGAGCACTTGAGGTCAGCGAAACCGAAGAGAATCAACCTGAAGAGAAGCCACAATCGACAGGGAATAGATAGGATTCTCGAATTTGCGTTTTATACCGCGTTTTTAACGCCATCTACGGCATACTTCTTCTGTTGCGACTCCCGTCTAGCGGCGTGTAGTTTAAACTTTAGAAGCGCGAAGTTACAATCGGATCACACGAATGTAATAGGAAAGGGAAACAAAGCGAAGTTCACACAAGCCCGAGGGGTTTGAAAGTAGTTCGAAATTCTTTTAATAAATAAATTTCAAGATTATAAATTAATCAATACCCACTTGGAAACGGGTGTTTGAATAAATGAACTCCACTTTGATCCCTTCTCCTAAGTGTGTAAAATCAGCGTAATGATGTTAAACGCTTGTTTCTAAAAATCGATAACCGAAAGGAAATGGATTGACGAATAGGAATTTAGCTTATAAATATTTGATTGGCTTTTAGAATTTAAGGACATTTTGTAATTAACAAAAGATGTTAAAACGATTGCCTTTGTAAATGCACTCTTCCCAGATAGCACAGGGCGTCTTAAAGACGTCCATTTTACGTCCATTTTAGGCTTGAACGCCTGTCGGCTTGATTTGTGAAAATGGACGTCTTAAAGACGTATTTTACAGATGTCTTTAAGACGTTCAGAACACGCCTTGGTTACGTCCGAAACAGGCGTTTGTAAGACGCCTTTAAACCGTCTTTAAGACGTCTTGGTTAGGTCTGGAACAGGCGTTTAAAAGACATTTTTAAGACGTCTGTGTGCTATTTTAGAAATGTCGGTACATTAGTTAAAGGAAAGCAGGGATTGTAACAGCTATCTAGTTAGTTAGTTATTCGGCTGGCAGGGAGGACATACCGAGCCGAGGTCTGTGCGTTCGGCCCGTAGACCCCGTTGTAGCGGTCCCCAAAGGCTGCGATGGGTCCTATCGGTCCCACTTTATCTGAAGATAGCTGCATTACCCGCTGGACTCATCCTTGGTTTAAGGAATCATGCCCTGCTTTCGGCCCATGCCCCCCAACTTTAGATACCGCCCGGACCTTATGAAGGGGAGGGACCTATTAATCAGAGTTATGCTCGTGTAGAGAGAGGGTGTGCAATACTAGATGGGAAACACACAGAGTATGTCACTTCACCACTTTAATCCTTTCCCTCAACGGGTCGTGTCCTGTGCTACTCTGAAATACGTCTGCTCTACCGGGCACGTCCCTCAAGCGTTGCAGACTAAACTGCGTTATTTATGGTCCACCGCGTATCACGGTGGTGACCGATGACTTATTCGAAGCCAGTGTATAAATCCTAATTGTCGAATTTAACCTAGGGTCCGTAGTAGTAGGGCTATGAGGGTTCTAACCCTGGTCCTCTGAGGGGAACGCGGGGGCGGGGGGAAGTGAGGGCGCGCGGGGGAGTGAGGTGGGGGGAACCCGTGGCGTAGGGGAAGCGGGTAGGGGGAATCTGGCTGCGCGCGCACGAGCCACGGAGTGGGGGAAACCATAATCGTGGAGGGGATCAGTCCTGGCCGAGCCGCCGCGGAGACCTCGCCAGACCTGGCCCACCGTCGGAAATTTTTCAGAGGGAGGGAATGACCTTGGCCCATCAACGAAAACTTTTCCAACGCATCCTCGAAAATTTTTCAGACCTGGCCCACACCGATCTAGCGAACCAATATGCAGCAAGCATACATTCTAAAGCCAACAATTTTTCAAAATATTTTTGATCTTAACATCGTAGCGTATCGCGCGATCACGCGTGTAATTTGAATCCTCTAGAGCAGCCGTGCGGGATGACATCATTTGGCGGCGTGAAGAATGCACGAATCATAGAATTATGCAGCGTCAGCAGAAATTTTTTTCCATACCAACTATTACGTCCCAACTACCTATTTGGGGCCGCGGTTGAGGGAGTTTATATTTTTGATCCGCTTTTGAGCAAATCCTGGGATTCTATGCTCTGGGATAGTTGAGAACGATATGGGGGAGATTAGGATACATTTCTATTTTCATGATTACCTTAATTTGGCCGCGTCGATGGCAGGTCAATCAGAATGAGCTTCCACTCTATGGGCGAGTCGGGAATCCCGTAGGTCTCTGGCGGTTCTTCGAGCTTTGGGTCCACCCACTTCCCAGGGAACAGGGTATACCCGAATTCAGGGGGCTGTTGGTCCTTGCTGACGGTCGGGGCCTTGGCGACTCCCAAAAGTTCAACACCGTTTGCCGGGGCTTCAAGAAACTGCTGATACAATTTACGTAACTGGACCCGTCGGCCTAGGCGATGATTTCGTGGCATTCGTCTTTTGGAAATTACAATAACGATTATTAATTGACCGATAAATCACTCTTCGCCTTCCGCACCAGGTGCTACCGCGGGCAACGTTCTACTCATAGGCGATACCATTAATCAGCGCAACCCGTGAACTGTCAATACACATCTTCGTAATTTAATTCACTATTCCCAAAAAGACGAACGCTCGATTTAGAGGATGGGGAATTGGGGTGGAATCACTTCACTCACTGATATAATATAACAACAATCACCTTTATTCCCTCTTGATGAACACACTTCACTTTTTCTATGTTCTTAAGATTGGATTTATTGGTTTGTGACGTAAGTAATTAAATGGTTGGGAAACACGAATATTAATGAATATTATAATAATGAGCTCCGCGGGTGGTCAGTCCCTTTTTATATGGCAGTCGGTCACTCCTTCTCTAGGATTTGTCACATGACAAATTCTAGGTTGGAGGACCCCATCCCACAGCCTCTGACTGGGATCTTCCAGGAAGAATCTTCCCATCGTTCTTATCTGCGAGTTTTGTTTACTACTTAGTCACGTTCCTCCATTGCACCCTTTAGGTGTCTTTCTTTGTGACTAATGTGTATTATTTTATTCGACTTCCAGCAGCAACGATTGCAAGATTCTTATATTAATTTACATTTTGATTTATACGTTAATTGTTTACAATATTTTATGTACGATCGGTTCCGTACAGCTTACTTACTAGGAATTGAAGTTAAGTATATGATATGGGTATCGGCGATCGATTATCGGGAAATAACGGGAGGGCAATTTTCTGGCGAGGACTAGGGACACAGCTCCGCGAAGGTGGTGTCGACTCCGCTGGTTGATAGGGGTCACCGTCCCACGCTGAACATCAATTGGTGTTGGCTGGGCCTCCTTGGTGTGCGTGCGATCGGCTAGCTGGTGTACAGCTGGCTGTCCGCTACCTCCTTGATGCTGGCTGTCCTGCTCGCTGTTGCCGTCCGTGTATTCTTCGCTCGATCTCTTCTTGTCGTAGTTTACGGTGATAATGCCTTATCGGCGATACGTTGTGTAATGTATTTCATACAAGGTAGTTATAATACCTCAGAGTACGAAATAGTAAATAAATGATTTAAAGGGTTAAATAATATTTGACTCCACATTGCGGGACGTGACACCAACAGACATTTTTTTCCCAACGCAGAGAATTAATAATTTTGAATCAACGATCTAGCGAGCCAATATGTAGCAAACATACATTCTAAAGCTAAAATTTTTTCAAAATATTTTTCAATCTTAACGTCGCAGCGTATCGCGCGATTACGCGTGTAATTTGAATCCCCTGAGACAGCTGCGTGAGATGACCCCATTTTCACGGCACGAAGAACGCACGAACGAAATATAATACTTTTAGAAATGTAGAATTTTAGAATTATGCCGTGAGGAGAGAAGGAGGATGACGGGTAAATAAAATGGAGAAATAATAATTATTATTATTATTATTATTTATTTCAACGGGTAAAGACCCTTTAGTTTACAATTAACAAATAAACAATGTAAAAGAAAAGAAAACATAAGAAAAGCCAGTACATACATAAACATAAATTAACGGGCGTGTACAAAGACATTCCTGCGAGCCAAAGCCCGCAAACGATATTTAAAGGTGGCCAATGTACCGTTAAAAAAATCAACATGCTCGCTATAACGATTCGCTAATTTACATATTCTATTAATGGAGTTATTCGTCCCAAACGACGTGCTGTGTCCCGATAAGTAAAAAAGAGAAGGCGATCTTAGAGAAACAATAGGCGCATACAGGTTAAGCAGAGCCAAAATGTCCGCAGAATCGGTGTAGCCGTTAATAATACTGAAAAGGCAAGTCAGATCGGATAGACATCGACGTTGCTCCAGCGTGAGAAGACCGCAGACTTCCAGGATAGAACTATATTCATGACATAGTCGGGTCATCGGAGTGCCGAACTTAAAAGCCAGCAGTCGTAAGAATTTGTGCTGAACGCGTTCCAATAATGTAATATACTTTTCCTGATAGGGATTCCACACAGGAGACGCGTACAGTAAATGGGGACCGACTAATGCGTTGTACAGGGTGATTAAGGTACCGGGATTAACGAAATCTACCGATGCATGCATAATGAAACCAAGCATTCTAGCCGCTTGATTTCTAAAATTATAGTAGTGCTGAGAAAACGATAACGAAGAATTGAAGGTAACTCCGAGGTCCCGAATACTATCGATAGAGTCCACTAAGGCACCATTAAGTGTATACTCAGTACGGTGCAAACATTTTTTATGAGAAAAATGTAGTACGTGACACTTGAAGATATTCAATGTCATCTCGTTAGTCCCACACCAGTCGCAAAGCCTATTCAGATCGCCCTGTACAAGATTTACATCCTCGTCAATCGCAATTCTTTTAAATATCTTCAGGTCATCGGCGTAAAGCAGAAAAAGACAATGCTGGAAAACATCGGCAACATCGTTAACGAAAATGTTAAACAATAGAGGACCGAGGTGCGATCCCTGTGGTACGCCAGAAGTGGATTGATAAGTTCTCGAAAAGCTGCCTTTAAATTTGACCTTTTGGTGTCTATTTGTTAAGTAACTCGATAGCCATCCAAGTAACTTGCCTCGGATATCAATAGCATTTAGTTTTCGTAAAAGGACTGAGTGTTTGACAGTGTCAAAGGCTTTACGAAAGTCAGTATAAATAGAGTCAACTTGATAACCACGCTCAAGTTCATTTACAATATAATGATGGTACAATAGAAGATTCGTGGTAGTTGAGCGGCCTAAAACGAAACCACGTTGCTCTTTAATAATGATATTCTTAGTGAGTGCTGATAGCTTGTCCGTAATAATACTTTCGAAAACACGAGGCATGACATTCAAGATACTAACTGGCCTGTAGTTCGAGATATCAGACTTATCGTTTGCCTTGAAAATAGGTGATACAATACTGCCCCTCCACTTTGACGGAAAAATGCCAGATCCCAATGACATGTTGAAAATAATGCACAAGATCCTGGCAATGATGTATTTACATGATTTGAAGAAGATAGGTGGAATAGTGTCATCACCCGGTCCTTTGTTGACATCAAGAGAGGAAATTTTATGAAAAACGTCACCAATACTAATGGATAGGCCAGAGACATCAATATCGTGGTTAGAATTGAAAGATTTAGTGCATGGGGTACCACGAACAAATACCGATTGAAAGAAAGACGCAAAGCTATTAGCAATATCCAAACTGTTGTGAAGATACTGACCGTTAAAAAGCATCGATTGCGGAAGAGAAACATCTCTATTTCTTGAATTAATAAATTTCCAAAAACTTTTAATGTTAGTTGAAGTCGTCCTTTCAACTTTGCTTACATGTTCAAACCAGCATTTCCTTACGTCAGTTTTGCATTGAGTCCTCAAGGCCGAAAAGCATAAATAATCACAATATAAATTACTATTTTTATAATTAGTGTGCGCTCTTTTCTTCAGGCGAATTAAGTTTCTAACATGGACTGAAAACCATTCAGGGTAAGGCGAGGGCCGGACATAGAATTTCGGAACATGTGCGTTTATGGCATAATTAAGATGTGAATAAAGAAAATCCACGGCTGCATCCGTAGATAATCCGTTTAAACTATTATCCCAGTCTACACTACCTAAATAATTTATGATGGAGCTGAAGTCAGCAAGATTAAAATTGGCCTTAATCGGAAAGGTTGATTGGGACAGTCTCTCAATTCGAGCAGAAATGCAGATGCACAGCGCAGGATGGTAAGAATCACATGTAAGAAGATTCTCGGGCGGTATATACACTTTGCACATACTGTCATTGGTAAAAAGCAAGTGCGTGTTTAAGAAATTTATTTTAACACGCATAATGCGTGTTTAAGAAATTTATTTTAAGATTAAAAGAATATAAAAATAGAATACAAATATAATTTAACATTTTCTGCTACGAGCATCATCTACAATATTATTGATGGCGCATGCTAACAGTTCACAATCTACAAGATAATCCTCGTCAAAATATTCACTATCACGTATGATTTTAGCAGCACGATACGTATCTAATGTTTCGTAGGTGTTTCATTCCAGAATTCGAGTTTAATTCCTTAGCGTATTTAGATTTAAGTAGGTATAAGGTAGACTTAGGATTTTTAGGCTTAACTAGGATTAAGTAGACGTAAGTAAGATTAAGTAGTTGTAATTTGGAGTTCAGTTTATAAAGAGTCTCCCTTTATAGTATAAGTGCGGATTAATAAACTTATCACACGAGAATGGTGAAAAACCCAAGAAGTGTTTGAGATGTGGTAAACGAGTTCGTATTCTCGTTTCTCGGTGTCTCTCTCTCTCGCTTTGATGGAGCAGTAAAGTAATTACGAGTTTCACGCAGGTGAGTTTTGAACCGACTAACGAGAGCGCGGTTCTCGCGAAGAACCGCGACGATCGGTTAAGAGTGGGGAGAGAGAAGCACATGAGCATCGCATGACACGCTAGATGGAGACACGGTGATTAAAATCTTACAGCTAGATAATAAAACTATTTACAGTATGTACACGAAACATTTCGCCCGCCTTCGTAGCGGGCACGCGACGAATGTTTCTTAGACGAAGATATCAGGGGGGTTACAACTCATTTTGCCTCGTCGCTTTTTGCGCCGGGGAAAAGACAAATTTTCGTGATCGGACGTTGTAGTGTCAGCTGGGGGGTACGTATTGTGACGACGCGAACAAGCCCATCTGGGCCAGGATGAACAGTCGTGATCCGACCAATGGGCCAGTGAGTCGGTGGAGTGGCCTCGTTTTTCACGAGGCAAAGTTGTCCGAGTTGGATGTTCGGGTGGGCAGCGGTCCACTTAGATCGCCCTTGCAGTGTGTGGAGGTATTCGGCCGACCACCGTTTCCAAAAATGATCCCTCATTTGTTGGAGTTGCTGCCAGCGAGTGAGTCGATTTTGCGACTCCGCAGTCAGAGATGGCTCCGGGACGGCTGTTAAGGGGGAGCCTACAAGAAAATGCCCCGGAGTTAAAAATTGAAAATTGTCCGGTTCGTCGCTTAAAGGAAAGAGGGGCCTCGAATTTAGGCAAGCCTCTATCTGGTGGAGGAGAGTAGTCATTTCCTCAAACGTCAGTGGAGTGTCGCCGATGACTCGGCGAAGATGAAACTTCATAGACTTGACGGCGGACTCCCAGATCCCACCGAAGTGGGGAGCGGCCGGTGGATTGAACAGCCATGTAGTACCCAGATCGGCCAGTAGAGGCGCTAATTTGCCCCATTCATCGTTTGCGTCGGAGAACCAGCGTCTCAACTCCTTGTCCGCTCCGACGAAATTTGTCCCACAATCGCTGCGTATGGAGGCGCAATTTCCTCGTCGGGAGACGAACCGCCGGTAAGCTGCTAGAAAAGCGGCTGTCGTATAGTCCGAGACAAGTTCCAAGTGTATCGCGCGGGTGGACAGACAAATGAAGACTGCGACGTAGGACTTTCGAGTCCGGTATCCCCGTCCGGGAGACGTTTTAGTGAAAAAGGGACCGGCATAGTCGACACCGGTGTTTAGAAACGGTCTTGCCGGGGTCACGCGAGGCGAGGGGAGATTCCCCATTTGTTGTTGGGAAGCCTTAGCGCGCCATCGCCAACACGTGACGCAAGAGTGTATATAGTGCCGAACAGCGCGTCGACCTCCTAGAATCCAGTATTCTTGTCGAAGCGTGCTCAAGGTTAGTTGTGTACCTCCATGGAGAACTCGTTCATGGCAATCGCGAATGATTAAGACGGTGAAATTTCCCTTTTCAGGCAAAATAATCGGGTGCTTTTGGTCGAAATCCAGAAGGGAATGCTTTAAACGGCCACCGACCCTCAGGACGTTCCGATCGTCCAAGAAAGGAACGAGACGAGAAAGGGGCCCCCGGGAGATTGAAGCGGCCTTTTCTAGTCTCGAGATTTCCGTGATAAACGCGCCGCGCTGCGCAACTCTGGCCAAGGTAAGTTTAGCATCCTCTATCTCGGAAGGTTGAACATAGTTGATTTGAAAAGGGGGCGTGGGCTTGCGTTGCAGCTTAGACATATAACGCAGGCACCACGCGGTTACGCGAGTTACTTTCTTAAGCGAGGAATATCTCGTCAAGAGGTCCCACAAGGGGGGGCTCTCGGCTATCATACTCGTATGAACAATAGTTTTCGAGCGCCTTTCTTCCGCCGTGCCGAGCTCGATAATGCAATTCGACTCGCAGTTGTACGTAGAATTTCGTAAGAATGATGGTCCTTGCCACCATAGTTGATAGTTAACGAGCGTAGCCCCGTTTATACCGCGCAACGCGCAGTCGGCTGGGTTTTCCTTCGTTCGAACGTGATGCCACTTAGCACTCGGCAATGAAGTTTGAATCTCGGAAACGCGGTTGGCGACAAACGTCTTCCACTGGAAGGGTTGCCCCTGTAACCAACTCAGAACTACTGTCGAGTCCGACCAGAGATGCACGTCACCGCGTGGTAAATTCAAAACTTTAGTAACGCGTATCATTAACCGAGTGAGAAGCGTAGCCGCGCACAATTCGAGTCGAGGCAAGGAATTTTGCTTCAAAGGAGTCACTGTCGTTTTCGCGGCAACCAGATTGATCTGTGGGTGTGACTGATCGAACGAAGAACGTATATAGATTACGGCAGCGTAAGCCTTTTCTGACGCGTCCGCAAACCCGTGTAACTCATAAAAACCAGTTTCCGGCTTCACGAGAAGCCATCGAGGTATCCTCAAGGAGGAGAGCGCGCCCAATCCAGCATAGTAGTGCTCCCAGGTTTCTACGAGGGAGGTAGGGAGCGGTTCATCCCATTCCAGTTTTAGGAGCCATAGCGATTGAACGAATATTTTGGCAACAATTACTACCGGCGCGAGAAATCCTAAAGGATCGTACAGACTTGCGGTTTCTCGAAAGACTGTTCGTTTTGTAAGAGCTTCGTCTCGGATTTTCGACGAGACGGTAAAAACAAAGCAGTCTGAACTGGTCTGCCACTTCATACCCAATAAAGAGAAGGTTTCCTCAAAATTACAAGAAAGTTCCGGAGTAGAAGCTATATAATCGTGCGGCAGACTTTCGAGAAGCTCGGGCCGGTTCGAAGTCCACTTGCTTAGGTTAAACCCGCCCGCCTTGAGTAAGGAAATCAACTCACTCTGTAATTTGAGCGCGATCGGCAAGATTCCAGCTCCCGAGATCACATCATCCATATAGACGTCGTCATGCAAACACGGTGCGGCTAAGGGGTAACGTTCCCGTTCATCCGCGCTTAATTGTTTAAGCGTACGCATCGCTACATAGGGGGCACACGCCATCCCGTATGTTACCGTGAGTAGACGATATTCCAGTACTGGTTCCAACGGATTCTTCCGCCAAAGAATGCGTTGGACGTCGCAATCGTCATTATGGACGCGTATTTGGCGGTACATTTTTTCAATGTCCGCCGAGAATACAATGGGGTGGAGCCGCCAGCGCGTTAGAATATCGAAGATCTCGGGCAGTAAATTAGGACCCGTATGGACTAGATCATTTAACGAGATACCAGAAGTCGTTTTGCACGACGCGTTAAAAACTACTCTAAGTTTAGTAGTAGTGCTAGACGAACGAATTACCCCATGATGCGGTAAATAATAAACGTTAGTAGTATCGCGAGAATCTCCCGCGGCCAGAGTCATATGGTCGAGTGTCTCATACTCTTCCATGAATTGGCGATACGCCATTTCGAACTCCGAAGACTTGAGGAATCTCCTTTCAAGCTTTCTTAAGAGAACCTCGGAAGTATGACGAGAAAGACCGAGGTCCCGAGTAGTACGAGAAAACGGTATCCTTACGATATACCTGCCACTGCCCTCGCGAGAATGCGTCTGAACGAAATAATCTTCGCAAGCCTTCTCATCAGCGGTTAAAGTAGAAAGTGGTGCCGATACCTCTTCTTGCTTCCAGAAATTTTGCAAGATCTCCGAAATATCGACATCAGTAGAGCACTGAAGAGTGACAGCGGTTTTTTGCGAGAAATTATCCCGATCGTCGACCCGGCCAGTAAGAATCCAACCCAGAATGGTAGCTTGGGCTACCGGTGTGCGAGGAGGGCCGCACCGTAACCCTTCGCGTATTATTTGAGAATAGACTTCAGCGCCTAGAAGAATATCCACTTTTCTAGAGGAAGCGAATTCGGGGTCAGCGAGTTCAAGATCGGTCAGATGTGATCAGGAAGTGGAAACCGGAACCGGACTCGGTCGATAAGCGGAGAGCCGTGGAAGCACCAGGGCTTGTGTCAAGATTTTAACCGAATCGCGATAACGATGTGAGATTCTTATATTGACCGAACCCCTCGAGTATGTTTTATTTTTCGCGACTCCTATAACTGGAATTTCAGTGGGTGACCTTGGGAGTCTTAATAATTGAGCGATACTCTCACCGACCAAGGACACCTCGGAACAAGGATCGATCAACGCTCGAACAGTCACCTCCTCCCCAGTATTGGACGCCACCCTGACCAATGCAGTAGCGAGAAGTACAGAAGCGCCAGGCGGTTGCACCTGTGCGCAATGAGTCGTTGCAGTGGTCGAGCTCGGCGACAGAGAAGTGCTCTTTCCAGACAGTGCGGGCTGCTCAGTTACCTGCGAAATTGTTCCAGAAGAGGAAGGTTGTTCGATTGGAATGTGAATAGTGGTATGATGCTTACCCAGGCAAAGTTGGCAGCGCTTATTAGATTTACATTCACGAGAGGAATGCGCTGCCAAACAGTTAAAGCATAAATGCTTTTCTATTACCCGATTCTTTCTCTCCAGGGGGGTCATGGCCTTGTACCTCGGACAGTAAAGTATAAAATGATCGCCTTGACACAGAGCACACTTTAGAGACCCGTTGGCGCTCTTGGTTACATAGTGCGTCTTGGGCCGACGCGGGGCTCCGCTGGAAGCTGCAGGCTGTTTTCGGCCACCTCCTTGATGGCCAGATGACTCAGCTCGATTTTGGTCAGCTGATCCGTTGGGGCTGCCTCCAGACGCCACGAGAGCTCTCACCTGAGAGCTGAGGAATGTTTTCATCTGCTCGAAAGTTGGATGCTCCAGCGTTGCTCCAATGGACGTCTCCCAGGCCATCCTCGTTGTCGGGTCCAATCGTTCAGCCGTAAGCGCCACCAAGAAGGCGCTCCAGTGGTCTACAGGGAGCTTCAGCGTGGCTAAAGCTTCTACTGCATCTCGTGTTCCATGCAGCAAATCCTTGAGTTGCTGAGCGGATTCTGTCGTCATCGACGGTAACGACAGAAGAGTCTTCACATGTGCGTGAATGAGGAGACGTGGGACGTCATATTGTTTCAGTATAGCCGCCCACGCTCGCTTGAAGTTGTCCGCGGTGACCGTGATGTTTTGAATTAGTCGAGCGGCCTCTCCAGTTAAGCTAGTTTTTAAGTAATGAAGTTTATCCACGTCCGTAAGAGACGAGTTTTTCATTACCAGAGAGCGAAATAGATCACGAAAACTTGGCCAGCTCTGATAATCCCCAGAGAATGAAGGTAGTGCGATCTTTTGCAAGGTCCTGATATGTGAGTCGGTTCCGGTTTGTACTGAGTCTTCCATTTGCTCAGGAAGATCGCCTTGAAGATCCAACAGGTTAGCTTTCTGCTGCAAGTAGGCTTCTTCGCACAAGTCCATTTGATCATCCTTGAAATAGGGTTTCTCCGCGTGTTCTTCCTTGAAAAGAGCGCACATTTTGGAGTTGTTTTGGAAAAACGTGGCCCAGTAATTTTCCAAAAGCTCCAACCGAGCGATTATTACGCCCTTTGTTATTTTACTAGCGCCTAGCTTCTTCATATTCTCAGTTAACCTTGAAATCCGTTTGTACAAGTATTTCTGTTCTGAGATGTATGTATCCATGGTGTTTCAGAGTCAAGATCGTTAGGTCGAAGAAAAACTGTCCCAACCGGCACTGTTTACTCTTTCGAATGGCCTCGAGATTGTTCCAGCCCGTTTGATGCCTCGTTGACGCTAATTAATCACCAGAGTCTTTTGTTCAAGAAGAGTGAATTTTAACTCACCACACATCCGGCTCGAAGGACCATAATGTTTGATTCCAGAATTCGAGTTTAATTCCTTAGCGTATTTAGATTTAAGTAGGTATAAGGTAGACTTAGGATTTTTAGGCTTAACTAGGATTAAGTAGACGTAAGTAAGATTAAGTAGTTGTAATTTGGAGTTCAGTTTATAAAGAGTCTCCCTTTATAGTATAAGTGCGGATTAATAAACTTATCACACGAGAATGGTGAAAAACCCAAGAAGTGTTTGAGATGTGGTAAACGAGTTCGTATTCTCGTTTCTCGGTGTCTCTCTCTCTCGCTTTGATGGAGCAGTAAAGTAATTACGAGTTTCACGCAGGTGAGTTTTGAACCGACTAACGAGAGCGCGGTTCTCGCGAAGAACCGCGACGATCGGTTAAGAGTGGGGAGAGAGAAGCACATGAGCATCGCATGACACGCTAGATGGAGACACGGTGATTAAAATCTTACAGCTAGATAATAAAACTATTTACAGTATGTACACGAAACAGTAGGCAAAACCGCTCTGTTATAGCACGCTAACAAAATTTAAAAATTTTGTCCTCACATCGTGCGCAGTTTTACCCAACCGCGGATACACACAGCGTACACGTGGTTTAAGATTAAATAAAAATGTTACCGTATTCGGTTTGACATACAGCGACTTATTATCTAGTGTCATCTTCACAATCGAAGAATCATAGATCCGACAAAATTCCACCTTTAATTCATCAATCCGTAGCCAGCATGGGAGATTAGCATAATCCAGTTAATTGTGCACGTTTTTCGATGGTTGTACGTCTTTCGACTAGTGCACACCTTGTATACCATGGTAATATGAGATGATTCCCGCGATTGTCGCCGAGAACAATTTCTGCATCGGCCATAGGTCGTACGCTGATTCCAATTTCCAAATATTTGCAGTCCATGGATGTTAATGCGTATCTTCTGACCATGATACGCGATGCTCGGCACAGCCTAAGAGAACAGTAGATATCATAGGGGTGTTCTAAATCGCGGGGGGCGAGGGGTGAAGCGGGGCGAGGGGTATCGCACCCGGGTTAGGGGGAGGCGGGTGGGGGAACGCGACCCGTCGAAGTGGGAATGAGCCGGTGGAGGGGGAACGCGCGCGCGCGAGCACACACACACACACATACACGAGAGGAGGGGATGGGGTACCGCCGATGACTCATCACACGCTCCGCGACAATTCGAAGCGATCCGCAACCCTCTTATCTCCCCAAGGCCAGATCGCGTCCCGATAGCAGCGATGTTCGAACCAGGTGTGCGAGAGAGAGGTATGATATGTACGTCTCTCTCTCTAGGGACATAGTCAAAACATACGGAAGTATTACGCGTAGAAAGATGCAAGTCGAAATCTGCATGTTCCTATCGCGTAATAACCACGCCAAAAACATATCATACTCGAAGGTCAACTTCCGAGAATAATGAGGTATGACGCGTAGAAGATGCAAGTCGAAACCTGTATTTTGTTATTGCGCAATAGCCGCACCAAAACAGAGAGCGATAATGTTCCAAGGGTTGTGTTGGTCCGAGCAAATACGTGTGCATCGACAATACGTTGGTCGTGCAAAAGTATGAGTTGTACGGTATACTACATGTCACGGTAAGAGTATATAAGACAGTGGTTCGAGTCGTTGCTAAGTCAAGATCGAGAACAGCGTGTGACAGAACACACATCAATCCGAGTCATTTGTTAAGTGAAGAGCGAAACAACGTGGTACGAACAAGTATATTTCGCGAAGAAAACATGGAAGTGTTCAAGAACGCGTTTGGGACGTTGTCTCGAATGTCCGAACTTTTGAGGACCACCGCGGAATTTCGTGAATTGGATGGACAGGTGTGACGAAACCATACGACACATCGTTGCGTATCAACGAGGCGAACGCGTGCCGCTGTGGGAGAAACAGCGGATGGTGTCGTTGCTCGCGCGAACAAAAACATTGCGTGCGATAGTGCGAGTATGGTTATCGCGAGTAGGGTGTGGACTCGCCGCTCGAGCGACGGCCCCCAAGGTCATGTGGGAGGAACTTGAAACCGCATTCGAGAAACAATTGTTTACCGGTGCTGTAATCAACGTTGGAGCCGTCGATCCACGTCGATTCTTTCAGAACGCCCGTCGAGTGGTGATTTCGCGCGTTACGAACGCCATTACGGAGTATCGCAGCGTATCCGTGAACACATAATAAAAAAATTCGAGCAATACGCGACGGACGAAGCGTTTACATTGTTTTTTTTTCCGTATATGTTTCAGGTGCCTCAACTTTTTCTCGTCGGCGGAGCGATTGCAGAGGCACACTACAGATTGTCTGCGCTTGAATGAGTGTGCCGCGCAATTACCATCCGCCGATGAGAAAATTTTGAGATTCCAGCATCACGAACGCAAGGAACGCGTACCCGTCGTCATCTACGCGGACTTTGAGTGTTTGCTAGAGGCCATTGAACAATCATCGATGGATCGTCGTCGCACGTACGAGTACCAACGCCACAGAACTTACAGCGTGGGATATTACGTGTACTATTCCGACGACCCGGCTCTGTGCTGATATCGAGCGTATCGCAGCGACACCGATTGTGTGCAGTGGTTTGTGCGTGAACTGCGCGAATTTATGAACGTGGCATACTCGTGGTTGCGCACCAAGAAACCCATGGCACCGTTAACGCAGCAACAGTGGATGAGTTTTCACGTGGCGACCGCGTGCCACGTGTGTGGAGGACCCTTCGACCGAGGTGAGGACGATATGAAAGTGCGCGATCATTGCCACTTAACGGGCGAGTACAGGAGTGCGGCAGACAGATCGTGCAATTTACGATATCAACGTTCGTGCACGATACCTGTGGTGTCCCACAACCTGTCCGGCTACGACGCGCACATCGTTATCAAGGAGTTGGCAGACGCGTTCAAGGTAAAGATCAGTCTCCTACCGTTAACGAAAGAACGTTACATATCGTTTACAAAGAACGTGGAGGACCTCAAGGGCGAGCGCAAGGATTGGCGAAGAATGTTGAAGTTTCGATTCGTCGATTCCTTCAAATTCTTGGCCACGAGTCTGCAGAAACTTGCGTCGGATCACGGGAAAGATAGACTGACGATTCTAAGACGCGAGTTCAAACATCTCCCTGACGAACAATTCGATCTCCTAACCAGAAAGGGGGTCTTCCCGTACGATTACGTGGCATCGTACGACAAGTTGAACGACGCGTAACTGCCGCCTCGTGACGCGTTCTACAATTACTGAACGATACTGATGTGTCGGAGTCTGATTACGTGCACGCAACGAACGTGTGGAAAAGTTTTCGTATACAGACATTAGGCGAGTACAGTGATTTGTACCTAAAGACAGACGTGCTGTTGCTCGCGGACATGTTCGAAAACTTTCGTGTCGACTCTATCGCGAGTTATGAACTAGACCCTGCACATTACTGTACGTTACCGGCATTCACGTGGGACGCGATGCTAAAATACACCGCGTCGAATTGGAACTGCTCACTGACGTGGACATGCTGTTGTTCGTGAAGCGTGGTATACGCGGCGGCCTGAGTCAGTGATCGCACAGGTACGCGCGCGCCAACAACAAGTACCTGCCGACGTCGATGTACGACGCGTCGCAACCATCCACGTACTTGATATACTTCGACGTGAACAACCTGTACGGATGGGCAATGTCGCAGGCGATGCCGCGCGGTGGATTTCGATGGCTGGACAAGGATGCGGTAGACGATTTGGACGTGAACTCCTTGCCGGAGGACAATGGACCAGAGGGATACCTGCTGGAAGTAGATTTGGAGTATCCGCGGGAGATTCATGACGCGCACGCGGACCTTCCGTTCTGTCCTGTACGCGAGCATGCGCCCATCGGTGAGCAGACAAAGTTAATCGCCACGCTTTGCGATAAGGAACGATATGTAATACACTATCGCTACTTGGAGCAGTGCATTCGGCATGGACTCCGCGTATCGCGAATTCATCACGTTCTACGTTTCGATCAATCGTATTGGTTGGGCGACTACATCACACTGAACACGGAGTTAAGGACACGTTGTGACGTAGCGTCCCAGTGCGAGGAGTCGAACGCACGGCGGTGAGCACAGGAGCGAGGGAGAGGACGAGGGACCGGCCGACCGCGGCCGATCCCCGCCGAGCAAGACCGAACCACGCCCTCACGATGCAGCACGTTAGCCCGAAACTCGCTCCCCCACCGCGCCGCTAGATCGCGTCGACTTCTCGCAGCTAACATTTCCAGGAACCTAGATATAAGACCCGGCCCGCGACGTTTCGAGGACTCGAGTGGGGTTACGGATCCCCTTGTTAGACCGCCTGTCTGGATGTTGCCCGGCACAAGCAAGTTAGCAAAACACTCCGAGTACCCACCGCCGATCGAACGATCGCCGACCCTTTTCTCCTGTAACCTGAAGAGACGCTGGAAGTTGCCCGGTCTCTTTTCCTCCCGCTCCGGTATAGAGATGCAGGATGCTGTCCGGTCTCTAACCCGTTCCGTTAAAGAGACGCCGGAAGTTACCCGGTCTCTTTGCCTCGTCCGCTCCGGGATCGAGACGCTGGAAGTTGCCCGGTCTCTTTTCCTCATCCGCTCCGGTATCGAGACGCTGGAAGTTGACCGGTCTTTTTTCCCCGTCCGCTCAGTAATGCCAGAATGAGGACGGGTTCCCTCGAGAATTTCCCCCACCACGCGCGCACACTACACCGGAGCTGCGTGTCCGTGAGCTCGGCGCTTCGGACAATGTCGGGAAGACGAGAGAGAGAACGAATGTGTGTTTTTCTCTCTCGCTCTTGAAACGCTGTGATCCAAAGTGAGGTGCAAGCGACACGCGCCACGCGCGATCTTCTTGAGTGCCTTGAGATACACTTTTCACTTTCTGACATATGTATAATAGTCTTGTAATGAAAAAAAATGTGCAAAAAGTTTTGTTACGGAAATCGCGTTTTAAGACATCCTGATCACGTTTTGACTATTTAGAAAAGAGCTTTTTTTTAAATATCTCATACTTGTTAACACGATTACGTTTAAACGGCAAAATGGATTTCAATGAAACTTTATATTTAAATTTTACATTCTTGTCTTAATATTCTTGATCCGATTATATCGCGAAAAATGATAATTACCCGTTATGGTTCTTCGATTTTTCAGATATACGATCTAAATTCTACATAAAAAGAGTTAATAAAAATTCTTCTGTAACTTCTTTAACAAACAAAAATGTACATTCATAATTTCTTGTTTTCATTTTACATTTTCGTACATTTTATTTGAACTATTCCTATTTTTCAAACCTAAAAATGAATTTTTTTAGTAAAAGATGAATATTTTGATACTGTACATTTTGAACTTTCTTAAAATTAGAATCCATTCTTGGCCAGTACCGTGGACGCTGTAGCAACCTTCGATAAAATATATTTTTTCAGAGTATGATCTAAAAATCTAAAATCTAAACGTAATCACATTTCTCGATAGATTTTTCGATAATTATATCAAGTTGCGACAAAGAATCACGCACTATTTACAAATTAATTACGCGCAGCGTGCACGCTACCGCTCGATTGAAACTACGGGAAAGTGGTGGTCTCTTTCATCGGGAGGGAAATGTAAACAATTGGTTATGCAAAGCTAACATTGCGATACATGTTGTACACTAAAATGTACAAAAACATTACAAAAATAGAAAAGAAAGGCAGCACGTAAATATATCAATTGGGTTGGATATATTGACGAGATGTAAGACTGAAATAAGTAATGCTACAATTGTTTACATTTCCAAAGGATAGAAAGCACGCAGAGGAATTTACTATAATACATGCGACAGAATTTCGAGATAATTGTTACATATAAAATGAATATAATTAAGAATATACATTTATTTGTACAATTATCTCGAAGTTCTCTCTACAAATCATATGTACATCAAGCACGCGAATTTATTGCAAGGATAGAACAAGAATTGCGTGAGGTAAATCGAACAACTATTTACATATTCGCGATGTCCAAAAATCTAATGAAATAGAAAATGGATGAAATTGATAATATTCTGGACATCACCAGTTTGCATTACCCGACGTAGAAGGAAAATCCGCGAGGCCATCAACGGCATGTAAACGTAAACTACTCTTTTGCTTCTTCGCAAAAGTTGCATATAAAGTCTCAGATGACATGAGAGATAGATGTTTGTCATCTACCTCGATGGTCTGAGCTGTTTCCTCGTGCGCCTTTAATGCCGATTTCGTTACGCAAATGGCATTGTCGATGGTCGAACAAAGTCGGTTCCGTTTCTTGTTCTTTATGTCGGGAAGCATGGAAAACGATCTTTCAGCATCGGCGTTTGAATTTGGAAGACTTCTAATGGAATTTAATAATTCCTGCAACCATGGATATTTAAATGAGCCTTGATCGTTTCGCGTTAACAACACCGTTTTCCAAACATCATCAAAAGCTAATGTACAAAGCATCTGCTTGTCTCTATTTGAAAAATTCAGGTGCAATGTCAACCATTCTTTTTGTAAACCGTCTTCGTCGAAACTGCCCAATTTCTGAGCAATAAAGAGAACACTTTCGAAGGAAGTGTCTCTGCCATTATCTACTAATGCCAAATGAGGCTCAAAAGCACATAACTTGTTCAGAAATTCGTCATCGATTGGCAATCGATTACGAATTTCGTTTGCAGCCGTTATGTAAAACTTAATACAATTTTCTCGAACGGTTTGGACAACATCGGGTTTGCCTTCTGCAACTAACTGACAAAGAAAAGTGTCACAATCCGGACCTAAATGAATACTATTAAATGCGATTTGATTATCGCCTCTTGAAAAATCTATTAATTTTACTGAATCCATGTGCTTCAAAAGCTGCGGTTTCAAAAAATTACGTAAAATATTGTACAAAAGAGTTTTGGCAGTATTTTGAAGCAAATGGATTCTTGTTTGTTGCGACTGAAAGAATAAACTAAACTCATTAAAATACTCTAAAACGTATTTTAAAAACAGAAGATATGCTTTCGCTTCTGGATTTTGCACGATGATAAGCAGATCTTCCCCAGACTTTGTCTTCTCACTTACGACCAATTCTTGCAGAAAGTGCAACACACTGTCCCAATTTTCTAAAAGTGTAACTACGGATGAGTAACGCGATAACCATCGCGTAGTACACAGTTTTAAATTTTTGCGGTCAGTAGATTGAAAACATTGCTGAAATTCGCGAAAAATGGCCGAGCGTTTGGGACTGCTATAAATGAATGTTGTGACTTTCCGTAATAATTCCTCGCAGACCTCGGGAATGGTAGCGCATGCTGCATGCACTACCAATGCAGAGGAGTGACATGGACACGGCATGGTCAAAAATTTTTCACCACGAATTTCTGCAAGTTTGGTCTTGAATAACGAGTGACGCCCTGTCATGACAGAAGCGTTATCACACGACAAAGCAAGAATGTTTTCGAACGGAATTTGCTTTTTCCACATGGAGTTCCTAAATGAGGTAAATATTTTATCGGCAGTACATTCTCGCGCGTCAAGATTACTTAATTCTACTAATTCCGTTCGAACATCCAAAGTCTCCGGTGCGACATACCGAACAATAAACGACATCCATTTCTCATTGGTAAAGTCGGATGTCTCATCAATAAATACTGAAAACTTAGAATTCTATAAAACATGACTAAGACGCTCTGTTTCCCGAGGACACAGAACGTTCGATATAATACTAGAACACTTTGTTCGACCACACGTCATATGTTTCAAAACATTAGGATTTTTCCCAACGTCTTGGAAAAATGTAAGAATCGCCTCTGCGGATTGATGCGAAATATTTTTCTCGGCTACTAATGCAGCAAAACGAATTTCCGCGACTTTTTTTCGTTCATCAAATGACAAAGGCGATTCCTCGCATTGCGATCTGAAATCGTTCGATTTCCTCACATCCATTCCATTTTTTTTCGCAGTTTTGGATGTGGCACTTGGAATCTGCGTGACGTTGGATTTGCGACAGGCCGCAAGGAAATGATTTTTTACACCCGAACAGAAACACGAAAAAGGATCATCGGCGACCTTATGCAAGCAGGGCTTGAAATCCTCAAGCCATTGAGGCATAGAAATCTTTCTCAAGACCTTAGCATGCATAGTTAATCGCGGAATTTTTTTAGATAATAAATATTTATGTCTCGCTGATTCCGCATGCCTTTTAACGCTTGACGAGCCACAAGAAAAAGTTTTCGCGCATGCAGAACAATAGAAAAGGCTTTTATCATTAGGGACTTCGCGAATCCACGATCGGAACTTCTCATTCGTTTCCCACAACGACCGATAAACAGGAGTAGCCTTTTCACCTGTTTTCTCAAACGTTTCCATCGTAACCACGAAAAAAATGAAATGTGTAGGAAAAATATTATATACAAAGCAACAAGCAAATGCTAGCGTATAGAAAAGGGGAGATATAGGGGGCTACTAATTACAGACTACACTTCTAACCCGACAGATCCGAATCCACCAAAAACATGCAGACAGAGCGAAACAAATAACTAGTACTCACCACCTAATCTCTATTTCTACTGAAATGACGGTTAAATGCGCGACCCCCCACTAACCGCATCTACACGTAAACAAAGTAAACGCGACCATAGATCGCGAATCGCTTTGGTTCGCGCGGATCTGACCGTCAAATGTACCTACTTGACGAAAACCAGGCCTGAGCGAACCCTGGAAACGAGAAACGAAAAAAATAGATAGGAAATCGTAAAATAGTAAGAACAATTCAGAAAGGAGAAAAGTCGAAGAAAAGGCTAAAAGAAATAACAGCAAAGCAATGGTGACAGTACCGAACTGCCACAGATGCATTTACCAGTTATCATTCCCTCCTATTCTTGTACAATTCCTTTGTACCAATTTACACATTTTAGTGTACAACATGTATCGCGATGTTAGCTTTGCATAACCAATTGTTTACATTTCCCTCCCGATGGAAGAGACCACCACTTTCCCGTAGTTTCCATCGAGCGGTAGCGTGCACGCTGCGCGTAATTAATTTGTAAATAGTGCGTGATTCTTTGTCGCAACTTGATATAATTATCAACAAATCTATCGAGAAATGTGATTACGTTTAGATTTTAGATTTTTAGATCATACTCTGAAAAAATATATTTTATCGAAGGTTGCTACAGCGTCCACGGTACTGGCCAAGAGTGGATTCTAATTTTAAGAAAGTTCACCAATGTACAGTATCAAAATATTCATCTTTTACTAAAAAATTCATTTTTAGGTTTGAAAAATAGGAATAGTTCAAATAAAATGTACGAAAATGTAAAATGAAAACAAGAAATTATGAATGTACATTTTTCTTTGTTAAAGAAGTTACAGAAGAATTTTTATTAACTCTTTTTATGTAGAATTTAGATCGTATATCTGAAAAATCGAAGAACCATAATGGGTAATTATCATTTTTCGCGATATAATCGGATCAAGAATATTAAGACAAGAATGTAAAATTTAAATATAAAGTTTCATTGAAATCCATTTTGCCGTTTAAACGTAATCGTGTTAACAAGTATGAGATATTTAAAAAAAAGCTCTTTTCTAAATAGTCAAAACGTGATCAGGATGTCTTAAAACGCGATTTCCGTAACAAAACTTTTTGCACATTTTTTTTCATTACAAGAGTATTATACATATGTCAGAAAGTGAAAAGTGTATCTCAAGGCACTCAAGAAGATCACGCGTGGCGCGTGTCGCTTGCACCTCACTTTGGATCACAGCGTTTCAAGAGCGAGAGAGAAAGACACACATTCGTTTTCTCTCTCGTCTTCCCGACATTGTCCGAAGCGCCGAGCTCACGGACACGCAGCTCCGGCGTAGTGTGCGCGCGTGGTGGGGGAAATTCTCGAGGGAACCCGTCCTCATTCTGGCATCACTGCGTCCACTCGGTACAGAGACGCCGGATGCTGCCCGGTCTCTAACCGTCCCGTTATCGAGACGCTGGCCGTTGCCGGCCCCGGTCTCTCCCCGGTCCGTCATCGCGACACCCCGCCGCGGTCCGGTCTCCTTGGCCACCCACCGTGCCGCTCAAGCACCCCCCCCCCCCCCCACTGCATCGCCGCCCGGCAGTGGCCGGACGCCTCTTAGACTAAGTAGAACTAATGTACATAGCATCTATCACTGACGAAGCGAATAAAATAGCAAATACCCGAACCACGAGGATAATTAGAGAAACCCTGGCATACCGACCAAGCTATTCCTGCACCTATCCTCGGAGTAACGACCGTCACAACGTGCAACCAGCGATTTTCAGAAAACACTGTACAAGCTAATAAACAATGCCGTGTATAGGAAGACGATGGAGAACGTTCGAAATCGAGTGGACGTGCGACTGGTGACGCGGTGGGACGGACGTTAGGGTGCCGAAACGTTGATCGCGAAACCAAATTTCCACAGTCGAGCGATATTTTCGGAACACTTAGTCGCTATCGAGATGCGTACTCTAAAAGTTACATTCAATAAACCTATATACGTGGGTATGAGTGTGTTGGATGTGTCGAAGGTATGTCTGTATGAATTTCACTACAAATATATGCGTGTAAAGTTTGGCGATAGATGTAAAGTTTTGTATATGGACAGCCGCACTGCGATGACGCGTACGAGGAGATAAAAAGTGACGTCGTCGGGCGATTCGACACGAGCGATTACGCGACGGACAATTCATACGGTATGCCGCGCGTAAACAAGAAGGTGCCGGGACTCATGAAAGACGAGAACAACAGTGCTTTAATGACGGAGTTCGTGGGACTGCGGTCTAAAATGTACGCTAGTCGTGTATGCAACGCGTCGGCGGAAACGACTGAGGCGAAAAAAGTGAAGGGTGTGAAGAGGAGCGTGGTCGCAAACGAGATTCACTTCGAAGACTACGTTCGGTGTCTTCGCAAGCACGTGGAAACGACGATACAACAGAACCATATCCGTACGCGATTACAGGACGTTTATTCCGTGAACGAGCTGAAGATAGCGCTCAGTCCGTACGATGATAAGCGGTACATACTAGCCGATCAGGTCAGCACCCTTCATGGGGTCACTATCGGATTCCCGAATGCGACGACATCAACAACGATAACGATAACGATGTGTGTATGAATATCTCGTAGTGTGTGTGTGTATTTGTATATATTTCATTAATCTCGCGTACGATGTTTTTTCACATATACAAGTATGAGATATTTTGACGAGTGAAGTACCGTAGAGGGGGTTTTTAGTGGGTATGCCAGAATTGGCGAGTCCCACATAACCCCGGCATAACCTTTGTCGGGGTATGCATAAAGCATTTTCCCCCTCTTTAAAAAAAAGTATGCAATGTATGGACGTAGCATAGGTAATAACAAACTTTATTGTAAGTGCTTCAAATAGATAAGTTAGGAAATAGATCAGGTATACCTAAGTATAATAGAAGCTACGGACGCGTATGTAAATACTTTACAAATGTGTGTAAATTATAAAGTTTTTTTTAATACATATATAATATTAAACAGTAAATGAAATAGTGTACAAGTATGGTCATATATTGATGCTTTATTTTTTTAAATACAAAGAATCGAATAAAAGAATAACGATATAAATGTAAACAGTATGTAATGTACGTGTATTTAATACTAATAATAGTAATAATAAGGAGCTGCTGTTGCATCATAGAACATCCTTTTCCTGTATCCACGAGTTCTTGGACGAATAGAATCCAAACTATTTCACGTACACTCGATTCCCCTTGCGACGAATAATCTTCTCGATCAGATATACGTCTGGATTCGCGACCGAATGCAGTTCGTGCTCGTAGAATCCGCCCGAGATCGGCTGTCCTGCGGAATCGCGTAGAATGTACGTAACAGGGTGCGTTCGTTGTACAGCGGTGATTTCGAACACCTCGGTCGACCAGTTCGGCGTGTATCCCTTCTCGAAGATCGTCTTGAATTTGCTCACGCGTACTTTGTCGCCGCCGCGGAATTTGGCGCGTCGTCGTCATTGCTCGACACCCGACGATACGATGAACAGTAAACGAGTGGCGGAGGTTACGTCGACGGGTCGCACGTTGATCGTGCGATGTTTACGATGATTTTAGGTGTGCACGAGCGTAGGTAGCAGATCCAACCAGCGACAAGAGGAGTTCAAGGAGAATTGTTTCCACACCAGGTTCTTCAGTGTGCGATTGAAACGCTCGACGATCGACGCTTTTATCACGCTGTACGTAGAGTAGTGATTGATTCCACGAGACGTAACGCATCGTTGAAACTTCGCGTTGTAGAACTCCTTTCCCATGTCGGTTTGTAGGTTTCGTCGACATCTGCCGCTTCGTCGCAACACGGTCGCGAACGCCTCGGTAACGTCGCGACCGCTTTTCGTTTTCACGGGTATGGCCCACGCGTACTTGCTGAACGTATCGATAATCGTGAGTATGTAGTTGTAACCACGATTCTTGGCAGCATACGCGCGCATTTCCACCAAATCTGCCTGCCACAGATCATCGTAACCTCGAATCACTACGCGTCGCCGCGGGAAATTTCGTCTCGCAGGAGCGTGCAGTTCGTCAACTAATTGTATTCGTTCCGTAATCGTGCTCATAGCGACGATTGCGAAAACGTTCCACTACCAGCAGCAGCGGGTACTGCACCAGGCACTCGAAGCACGTACGGTGTTGACGGGGTTTCTTTTCGTCGTCGTAGTCGTCGCTCATCGCAACGCTTCCTTGCGTTTCTGTACTTCCGCGATCAATGTCGCAAGCACGTCGAGTCTATCCTGCAAGTGATCGAATTGTTGTTGCATCGTGCTATTTATCGAATTCTCCAAATCACGAATGCGTCCTTCCACCGCAGTATTTATCGCAGTCGTCAAAGCGTTCAGTCGTGTCGTCGTCGATTCATTCATGTTTTCCTTCATAGTGTCGAGGGCACACCCGACGGTACGTTCCATGTCGTCCACGTATCGTTTCGTAGCAGCGTCGGTATCTTCCTCCGGATGTGTCACGCGACGTATCTTGCGTTCCATTGCGTCGAACGTAGACCGATCGGTGGTCAGACACAGCGCGTTCTCCCGAACGTAATTCGAGACGTACAGTTTCTGCGAGCGAATCGTCTCCATGCGTCGATCGTTGTCGCCGGTAGTAGCATTGGCGGTACCGTACAAAGATGTACCAAATTCGTTCACCGACATGCCCGCTACGATGATCGCGAACAAGACTGACGCATCGTCAATCGGAACGATCAATTTACGATGAGATTGGCTTCGCAAAGTTCCTCCAGGATGGATGCAACTTCGTAATCATGCCCGGTGTGTCCGGCTTCGCGCGACGCCACGAGCAATCGTAGTCTATCGACCAATTCGTTCGGATCGTCCCAGTACACGTAATCGATCGCGTTATCGGTTACCATCATCGCGTTGTCGATGGGTAATCCTCGACCTTCGTGCGTGAACCTATCACCAGCATCGCGGTCTCCGCGAATCAACAGCGACACGATGTTCTTGTATTTGGAACCCCTGTTGCCTAGCGTTGGCCTGCTAGCCGAATAGTCCCGTTTATGCGCGTTTGTCGAAAACAAGATGTCGCGGTACGCCTCGAGATCAGTATTCGTGTACGCCTGATCTTTAGGTACTCGCATGAACAGCAGTTCGTACAAGCCTCGAGTACCCGAGTATCGCTTACCCTTCACGCCAACGTCGTCGTTCTCACCGATGGTGAATACGGAATCACCGATCATCAACTCTTCGTCGTCGCTCAGGTACACGCCGTATACCTTGTTGATCAGTTTCTTGGTGTCGGTTAATAACAAGTGTACATATTCGCGCGACAGCGGCCTGGTGACGTTTCGGGTGTATACGTCGAGGTTGTCGGTGGTGGTGGTTTTTGGGTCAAGAACTTTCCGAATCGTTTCGTCCGTCTCACCCTGATCCAGATCATGTTCCTCGGTTGTTTCGTAGTTGTCCTCGTCGGTATCGTCGTCGTCGTTCGACTCCGGGAGCGGAGTCTGTTCGGGCCGTATCGCTGCTTCGGCTGTGGATGGAGTAAAGGATAATCGCTTCTTCTTCAAACGATGTTGTTGTTGATGTTTCAGCTTGACGAGCAATGTTCGTGACTTCGGCGACATCACTGGACTCGTTTTCAACACCGCACTGTTCTCGACCAAATGTTTCAACGGTTCGACGATCGGACGCGCGCTCTCCTCCGCAGCCGCTTTCATCTCCATTTTACCGAGTTTCAGGCTCATATATTTCTTTCGTATAGCAGCACTGATTTCAGCAATTTTCTTCTTCGTCTCGATGTCTCGTGACTGTCGCCTACGATGCTGTTTCTGTTTTATTTCTCGTTGTTGTTGTTGTTGCGTGATCTCCATGTTGTCACAACTAGTCGCTGCGTCGTCGTTAACCATCCTTGTGTGTTGCTCGATGAATGATTCGCGATATACTGAGGCCCGCGCGCTATTATGAACTCGTTAAATCCTCGTCGGTACCTACCATCGTATATGGAACTATCCTTATCGATGACTACGAAGTCGTATCGTCGTCTCCAACATCTCGCGCACAGATCGTTTAACGCCTCAAACGTCATGACCGTGTTCACGTGATCGTTGTACACGCGACGCAAGTTCGTCCCATCCTGTTTGAACAGCACCAGAAAATTCACGTTGTCTCTGATCAAGTGTTTCGGTATTCTCGCGTACGATTGACACAGGTAAAAGCAATCCACGCTCGCGTGCCTTCCCATGGAGAAGTATTCGCGGATCGCGGTCTGTTCGTCGCATGCCACGTCGTCGAACACAAAGATCGAATCGAGTCGAGCGTCTCTCGGTAGAACGATCTTGACGGTGTCCGAGTAGGGAAAGTATCCGAGTCCACCGACGCGCGATAACACTCGCTGCAGATACCGATACTTTGGCTGTCGCAACGATTTCGAGTACACGTACACGTTCTCGAAACGCAAACCGTTCGGACTCTCCAGCAGGCTGAAAAGTACGTTCATTTTTCCGCATCCGGACGGACCGCAGATCACGGCTCGCACGCTGATCGGCAACAACGAACCGTGTCTACGCGATCGACTTTTATCCCACGCCAAATCATCCAACGTCCTGTTCGCGGTCACGCGAATAGCGTTCAGTTGTTTCGCGAATCGCATGCTCTCTCTCTCCTCGTCAAGCCCGTAACACCACTGCTATTTATACCCACGATACCTGTCGAGCTAATCAGAATCGTAGCGCTTCTTGAACCGATCGCTATCGAAGAACCATTGACTTACGACTGTGCTCGCATCCCCGTGTATCTTCATTTTCACATGTATGGTTGCGGTAACGCGTAGACCAACGAAGAAGAAGAAGAAGGCAGGATCTGGACTCGTGAACGGTATCATAAACCGTTTACCGTTAGAGCTATACATTCCGGGGTACCAGTTCTGCGGACCAGGGACGTATTTGCTAAAGCGATTGGCTCGTGGCGACGAAGGTGTGAATCCCCTGAACGCCGCATGCCGGAACCACGATATTGCGTACTCTCGTCGAAAGGATTTGCAGGGGCGACACGAGGCGGATCGTGCGTTAGCCGAACGAGCGCGAGAACGAGTGTTCGCGAACGACGCGACTTTCGGTGAAAAAGTAGCGGCGACTGGAGTGTGGGCCACGATGAAAGCTAAGACTAAACTCGGCATGGGTATAAGAAGAAGAAGAAGAAGGACTACGAGAAGGAAACGCAAGTCCAGAGGACAACGGTCGCGACAGCACCGTGTCCTATCGGTAGCGAAACGCGAAGGCTTTCTTCCACTTCTTCTGCCTGCTCTGTCAGCTATCGGAGCATTAGCCGACGGAGCTGCGGGTATCACCAAAGCGGTCAACGACGCGAAGGCCGCGCGAAAACAGCTGGAAGACACGTTGCGTCATAATCGGGCGATGGAAGGGCGAGGAATGTATATGGCACCGTACAAGCGTGGCGCCGGCATGAACCTGAGACAACGACCGAGGACAAAAAAGTCCGTTCGACTGGGCTTGCGGCGATAACGCAACATCTGCTACTACAACAACCTATATGACGAATCTGCAATTAGAACGCGAGTGCGTCGACGTACCGTTCTTTCGAGGCGTGTTTATGCGTGATACGCTCCCCGCGCGCGTACGACCAAACGAATGCGGTATCGCGAATCTTGATGAGAATCGCGGCAAAGGCACGCACTGGGTAGCGTACGCGAAACGCGGATCGCACGTGCAGTATTTCGACAGTTTTGGGAATTTGAGACCGCCCGCGGAACTGACCGATTATTTCGGACGGGGAAGGAAAACTACGACCACGATCAAGTAAAGCAATCACGACCGCTTTCAACGTTTCGGAGAGACGAATTGTGGTTACTTGTGTGTACAATTTCTGCGGCAAAAAGCTTTTGAATTTTGGTCTCGACACTACCCAAGATAAATTGACGCGCAATCGTACGTCCGAGACACTTTCACTCACTAGCGTAACCTACAGCGGTGGTGGTACAATGTCGCTCACGCTCACGTCAACGGGTCGGAGCAGCGTGCTCACGGTCAATTATTTTCCACCGATAGATTTGAGCGACGGGCAGTACGAACTAGGACTCGCCGACTTGGAGACGTTTCACACGATAACGAACATCGACTCGAGCAACTATACATTCTACTTCGTCGCGAACAAGAACGCTGCGATCCCCAGCGTTGATGTCACTCGCGTCTACATTACGATCCCCCATGGTTCCTACGAATTTGACGCTATCGCCAAGTACTTGAAGCAACGATTACTCGAGCGATATCCTCGAAAACGCGATAACAACGAGAACGACGACGACGACGATGATAATAAGTATCCACTAGTGCTACGAGTTAACAACAACACCATGAAAACCGAACTGTACTGCTCGTTCTTTGTAGACTTTACGAAACCGAACAATGTGGGTTCGTTGCTAGGATTTTCCCCGAATCGTGTCTTACTGCCGAGAATCTGGCACAAGTCCAACGAACCCGTGACGATTATAATGATAATCGTTAACATGATCAGAGTAACGTGCAACGTCACTACCAGTGTGTACAGCAACGACAAACCTGTACACACGATTCATGAATTTTTTCCTCGCGTGCCCCCGGGATATAAGATATCGGAAACTCTGCGACACGTCATTTACCTGCCGATCGTTGCACGAGCGAGACACGATCTAACGGTACGCATCGTCGATCAATACGATCGCCCTATAGATTTTCGCGGAGAGGAAATAACGATTCGCTTACACGTACAACGGCGTTCGCGCGATAAGATAACGTGAACGCACGTGAGTGCATAGCATGTTGGTGTTCGATCACACGTACGACTCATCATTCACCGGCGCCGCTGCTACTGCTCCTCTGATCTCCGCAACGCATTATCGTCAAAAGAAAACACCCCTGCAACCACAGCCAACGACAACAGGTGCACTAATAAAGACGGGGAGAGGAACGGGAACAAGAAGCAAAAGAAGAAGAAGCTACAAATCGTTGACTCATCGAAATGCACGTTTCCTACGATCCCTGGAATTCATCGTAACATACTAACATATCACTTATACACATATACGTCTAACACAATGTCTACAATACTGGACGTGACGAGTACGTCGAATTTCGACGATCGTATCACGAAGATCGAAGTGCACGGTTACAATCCGTATGCTAATACGACGTACGACAATAACGATGAGATACGAATACCCATTCAGCAACAAGATCTATACACGCTCCCGTGCGAAAGTTATCTCTACATCGAAGGACCTCTCTCTTTGATGACTGCCCCAACGACTGCCGCGCATGTGAAAGCTGCTGCGAGAGTTTTTCTGGACAACAACTGTGTCGCGTTCATGTTCGACGAGGTTCGTTACGAATTGAATGGCGTGGAGATCGATCGTTCTAGAAATCCGGGAATCACAACCACGCTGAAACATTACGCGTCATTGTCTGTCGAGAAGAGCAAAGCGCTAATGAACGCCGGTTGGGACCATACCATCGCACACGATAAATACATTTTTAATAGCGCGGCGTTCAATTTCTGCATGCCCATGAACGCGTTACTAGAATTCTGCGAAGATTACAGGCGCATCGTGATGAACGCGCGACACGAGTTGATACTGATTTGTGCGCGAGTTGATACGAACGCGATATACGCAGCATCACTAAACCCCGCGATAATACCGAAACTCACGATCACCAAGATACAATGGCGTATGCCACACGTCGTGCTAGAAGACACGAACAAACTGTCGATGCTACGTTTCCTGCAAAGTGATCGACCGATCGCGATGAGTTTCCGATCGTGAAAACTGCAAGAGTATCCGTTGCTGCAAACAACTACGAAACACACATGGACCGTGAAAGCATCGTCGCAGATCGAGAAACTGCGATATGTGATATTCGCTATGTAAACCGATCGAACGAATAATCCCCACAAAAGCGCGAGCAAATTCGTCCCGAATAATCTCACAAACGTTCGACTGCACCTAAATTCCGAGACGTATCCGTACAACGATATGAACCTTGATTTCGCTAAATATAAATACGCACTCCTGTATGACATGTACGCGAAATTTAACTGTTCGTACTACGGTCACGGCGAACCGTTGCTAAACACGTTCGATTTCTTGCGATACGCTCCTATCACGATCATAGATTGCTCTGGACAGAACGAGTCAGTGAAGAGCGCAACGGTAAACGTTCGAATCGATTTCGAGTGTAGAGATAACGTATCTACTAATACAACCGCATATTGCTTACCCATACACGATCGTATAGTCCAATACGGTCCTTTGACGAACGTGGTGAGGAAAATCACGTGATGCAAACGACGGCAACTACTAGGACGATGATGATTGCAAAAACGCTAGTCGCTGTTTTGACACCGTCACTGCTACATACTACTATCTAATCCATACTACTATCTAATAATGTAATCCGTCGTGGTCGACCTACAAGGCTTTAAGACCGAACGTAATACATTCGTCGCTAAGAAAATCGCGATTCTCGCAAACAATCGTGACACCGAAACGACGATCTGTCATTGGCTTTTCGAACCACCGTACTCCTACGCTCGCCTGTCATCGTTCGAGAAGCGTCAAGCCACCTGGCTCACGGCGCATCATCACGGGCTTCGCTGGTCCGACGGCTGGGTGCCGTACCACAGGCTTCCAGAAATTCTCACCCGTGAGCTCGCAACCGTCTACGCGGTGTTCATGAAGGGAGCGGAGGAAAAGGCTTGGTTACTACAACTACTCCTACGAACAGACATACGCATTGTGGATATCGTTGAGATGTACGAGAAGAAAAAGAAGAAGAACGATTACGACGACGACGACGACGATAATGACACCGACGAGGACAACGACGGCTCCGACGTTGCTGATGATTATTGTGGAATCGTACCTGACACGGTTGTTCCAAACCTGACATTAATGCCTGCGAAGATCACTGTACAATGTGCTTTCCACAATGGTGTCGGTTGTGTCTGCGCACTGGAAAACGTTCAGAAAATTTACAAGTATATGCACTGTGGAATCTAACGCTACACTTTCTTTTATCGTCTATATTATATATAGACTACGCCTTATATCTTACATATTTTATTGATATTTAATGCATAAGTAAACGCAATATTTTTTATGAAAATATGTTAAGGATTTTGTTTTAACACTCCTCCTCCAGCTGTTCCTCCTACTCCGCCTCTTCCTCTTGCAACGACGATGGCTACAACCCCCACCACCAACATACGTGTATTCGGGACCACGATCATCATATAGTAACCGCAAACGTTCAGAAGACTTAGCTGTAGTACGTATTCAAAATGTTTAACCGACATTTCAACGACGCTTCCTACATGGTCTAGAACCACCTCAACCGCTGCAACGATACGGATTTTCCTGCTAAGCAGCGTCATCCGAATGTAAGGTACATATACGTCTGCATACTTTTCGATTTCCACGAATCCATTCGAATCATCAACTCTGTGCGTGTGTTTCTTACAGCAATAAATCTACAACATCGCTCAAGAAAGCCGTCATACGAATCATGGGACGTGATTATCCATTGACATTGACCACATAAAAACGCATCGCAATTGGAATTCGTATCGATCAGGATTCGTGTCGCGTTGAAATCGCGATAGTCGATAACAAATCCATCATTTGTTTCCCAATGTTTACGTGGAAACTTCTGCTGCAGCAAGAACCGGAGATACTTCAACGTTTCCGTAACGACACAACTTCATTGCATCAAGACTCTCTATCATCGTTGATCATTTACGTATCGACTTCACACGAATCAACAGTCAACAAATGGCCAAAATATCGGATGGCAGTTCCATCTTATACATGGCCGAAGCTACGATACGCCAATTGTTCAAATACGATCGCTGCATCGATCATACTTTCTCGTGGTTGTCAGAAATTTTAAACTCCGTAAGCAGCAAATACGCGTCCTTTGTCGCCATTATACGTGCCGCTACGGCACTGACCGCGTATTATGAAAAACTTATTTCCGAAAACGAATACTTCGAACCACATTCTTTGATAGATTGTGAATTATTAGCGTTAGGCTTGGATTCGATGATAGACAATGCTCGCAACGTATCATAATAATGTACACATGTCTGAATGCTTTACCAATAAATACAACACTTTTTCTCACGAATACCTGTATTGTTTGATACCTTAAACGATCCGTTCCTATCCGCACAGGATATCTCTTATCCCAAAAACTAGTGTTCTTTCAATCTTCATTTCTTACACTAGGTATGTTACGATCTTGAAATATCTATACCTCTTATTACGCATTTCGAATAATATATATTGTACAGTCTCCTGCACTGTAACTGTACCCGTGTATCCATAAATCATATGAGCTACGCAACGTCAATACATCTACAGGGTGTCCGCGGGAAGACTGGACAGTTGGATATCTCCTAAAGTATTGTAGATAAAAAATAAAAAAAATATAGAATCGCATGGTTCGAGGCGTCCAATTTATTAGCGCAGACAAATTTTTTCTTCGATTATTATTTTAAAAGATACGATGGTCAAGTTCGGTTTTTTAAATGGAATTATTTTTTTTGAAGAGGCCACTTGATAGTGCGTTCCAAGACAAATTCAATAAGCTATAATGTATGCACTTTATTTCCACTGGTTTTTAAGATATTGCGCTTGCAAATTTACTAATTTTCCTTGGAAGAAAACCCGCTGGAATAACAAGGACCGGGGACGGTCTTGCTGGCGCCACGAGTGTTCTTGCCTATTGAAACAGATACCTACCTGCCAAAGGTCTACGCTGGGAATGGCAGGCCCAAAGGCTGGACAATTCTTTTCCGTCAGAAATGCTGCTTAGGTAGGTACATCTGCGGTATCGAGAAGCGCACCGTTACTTTTATTTCGCACTTGCTTCTACGCTCGAATGGCAGGGATGCAAGTTCGATTGGTTAGAGTTAGGAGGTGTGAAATTTGCTAGACCAAATTTCAGCCATAGGGAGCAGATTGTATTAGGACCAATCGGATTTGCATCCCTCGCAAACGGCTGCTCTCTTCAGGAGAGCCTTTTCACAGCAACACCTCCCCCCCCCCCAATGCCCACCTGGTCTCGCACGGAATACGTCAACGCATGCTTCTGTTTTGATATTGGCGCTCGTGTTTATACTCGAGAGATAAGGGATCTGTGCAAATCTTTAGGGAAGACCTCGCGTCGACAGCGGCCTACCCGTTTTCTTCTTGTGTCTCTCCACGAGGCGTATTGACGGTGGATTGTAGGTGCGTAGATGTCTGGATGCCAGTTATTGAATTCAGGAGACGATAGAAACACTTTATTACAAAACACACATCCACTATAATATTAAAGTAAATCGTATTCCTCTCGGGCAGGAGTACTGATAATGATCGAAGTTGCGCCCTACTTCGCAGCACACCGATTACACGGAGGGTACTCGAGTCACACACTGCAGATATGGTACAGGGTGATTCTGGAGCTACGCCCGTCGAAGTATACGGCCTGGTACCCCGTGACGAGGACAACACCCTGCAGTACCTCACCGAATTTTATGGCTTTCTACCATCGAAGGGTTTGGAATACCATTAAGAAGTGAGAAATGTTCAGGATTTCAGAATTTTTCATCAAATGTTTGCTTCCTTTCTTCATCGTATCGAACGGGAAGTGGCGCCAATGGATTCCTGGCGTCCCGTAGATTAAAATCATACCAAATGTCATGCAAATCGGACTACTTTGACACAAGCTACTTGTATTCCTTATGTAAAAGTTGTCCTGTTTACACGATATTTGGCATGATTTTCATCGGAAAAATATAAGGAATCCTTCGGTGTCACTTCCATATCGATACGATAAGAAATAAAGAATTATTTTATTTCAGGAACAGGTATGAATCATCAGCCGACCCCGGAAAATAGTGGTCGACCCCCCGTAGTCGAGGGTGAAAATGTGAAATATTCCTTTCAGCGTAGTAAGAAATTCTTCATTCTTTATCGCATCAAAAAGGATGTGACGCCAAAGGATTCCTTATGTTTTTCCGATGACGATCATACCAAATTTCATGTCAATCGGACTACATATTGTTAACGAAATTAGCTTGAGTTTATGGAAATGAATTTTCTATGGATTTTCCTTCATTATGGTCCGAATTACGTCGTTCTTGGTGTCAGTTTCATCGGCGAAACATGAGGAATCAATTGGCCTCGTTTTCGCAATGATCTGATGAGAAATGCGCAAGTCGAAGATTGCTCACTTCTTTGTAGGCACTCGAACCCCTTTGAGGGTCGAAAGCCATAAAATCGGGTGAGGCACTGCGAAGGGCTGTCCTCGCCACGGAGTACCAAGCCGCATCTCCTTGACGGGCGTTGCTCCAGATTTACCCTGTGTCTGTTTTAGCAATAAAATAATTCTTTACTCTTTATCGTATGGATATGGAAGTGTGGCCGATGGATTCCTTGGGGTTTTCCGATGAAAATCATGCCAAATGTTGAGTAAATCGGACAACTTTTACATAAGGAGTACAAATAGCTTGTGTCAAAGTAGTCCGATTTGCATGACATTTGGTATGATTTTCATCAGAAAAACATAAGGAATCCATTGGCGCCACTTTCCTTTCGATGCGATGAAGAAAAGAATTTCTTAATACGCTGTAATGGATATTTCACCCTCGACTGCGGGGGCTCGACCTCAATTCGCTACGTTCGGCCCAGGATTCATACCTTTTTCCGGAAAAGGCCATAAAATTCGGTGGGGCACTGCTGGGAGGTTGTCCTCGTCACGGGGTACCAGGCCGCATCCTTCGACGGGCGTAGCTCCAGAATTACCCTGTATCATATGTGCAGTGTGTGACTCGAGTACCCTCCGTGTAATCGGTCTGCGCGAAGTAGGGCGCAAGTTCGATCATTATCAGTACTCCTGCCTGAGAGGAATACGATTTACTTTAATATTATAATGCATGTGTGTTTTGTAATAAAGTGTTTCTATCGTCTCCTGAATTCAATAACTGGCATCCAGACATCTACGCTCCTACAATCCACCGTCAATACGCCTCGTGGAGAGACACAAGAAGAAAACGGGTAGCCCGCTGTCGACGCGAGGTCCTCCCTAAAAATTCGCACAGATCCCTTATCTCTCGAGTATAAACACGAGCGCCAATATCAAAACAGAAGCATGCGTTGACGTATTCCGTGCGACAGCAGGTGGGCATTGGGGGGGGGGGAGGTATTGCTGTGAAGAGGCTCTCCTCAAGATAGCAGCCGTTTGCGAGGGATGCAAATCCGATTGGTCCTAATACAATCTGCTCCCTATGGCTGAAATTTGGTCTAACAAGTTTCACACCACCTAACTCTAACCAATCGAACTTGCATCCCTCCCAAAAGAACCGGCCATCCGAGCGTAGAAGCAAGTGCGAAATAAAAGTAACGGTGCGCTTCTCGATACCGCGGATGTACCTACCTAAGTAGCATTTCTGACGGAAAAGAATTGTCCAGCCTTTGGGCCTGCCATTCCCGGCGTAGACCTTTGGCAGGTAGGTATCTGTTTCAATAGGTAAGGCCACCCGTGGCGCCAGCAAGACCGTCCCCGGTCCTTGCTATTCCAGCGGGTTTTCTTCCAAGGAAAATTAGTAAATTTGCAAGCGCAATATCTTAAAAACCAGTGGAAATAAAGTGCATACATTATAGCTTATAGAATTTTTCTTGAAACGTGCTATCAAGTGACCTCTTCAAAAAAAATAGTTCCATTTAAAAAACTGAACTTGACCATCGTATCTTTTAAAATAATAATCGAAGAAAAAATTCGTCTGAGCTAATAAATTGCCTCCCTCGAACCATGCGATTCCATATTTTTCTTATTTTTTTTATCTCCAATACTTTAGGAGATATGCAGCTGTTCAGTCTTCCCGCGGACACCCTGTATATACATACAGGGTGTCCCAAAAATGCTGCGGGTCCTTAAAGGGTGTGATTCGGGGGGTGATTACAAACAACTTTTTCCTTTGCGAAAATGCTCTCCGAGGTTTCGTTAACGAGATATTAATAAAAAGCACCGACCAATCAGAGCGCGACTCTGACGGCCGAGTTCCCGCGCCAGCGTGGCTATGAGCCGCGCTACGACTGCGAACGAACAACTCGGCATGCATCGAAGAAAATTGCATAGAATGGCAAATGAAAAAGACGGAACAAATAAAATCGAACATGTTGTCATGGTTTGTTCGTCATTTAAAGTGAATAATGAATAAAGGATAAATGGATGAAAATCACGTGTAACGTAAAAAGACAAATACGCAGTTTTTTTTTTAGAAGATTCGAAAATAATAATTATTTGAAGTGGGAGGATAAGGAATACGTAAATTTCCTTGTGTTAATAACGTAGCCACGAAAAGGTAATGTAACAGGAAATTAACGAAAAGTGATAGTAGTTCGTTATTGTGATAAAAATCCGTAATTCAATAACGGCCAGCACTGTTGGTGATAACGAATAAGTCTGTTTAAAAAGCCCGATTAAATATTTTGGTACGGGAATTTTGAGAATTATCGCCGGAAATAAGCCATCGCTTGCGTTAAATTTAAAAATGAATGATCACCAATAAAGTAACTAAAACTCACCCTTGTTGGAAATTCACCAGCAGCTTGAAAATCTGTGTCATAGGGTCACTGAACCGATCCTGGTCATCGATGGACGAACTCAGTGCACAGCTGGTCCCAGGTATACGACACTACCCAAAGTTAAGGGTCACAATGTCAGGTGCGTCCAGGTCAACGTACCGAATATTCACTTCACTGCACGGCTACTAACACTGATCACTTTATTTACTTTTCATGGAACGTGTTGTTCCTACGTTTTAAAAATTGGTGGCCCCGAAAGGGGCCGATTGTTATCAATTGATGAATTGCTCCACATGGCGACCGTCATTGTCCACGCATGCTTCAGCGCGGAGAATTATTTGCCTTTGGACGCCGTGTAAGGTTTGCGGCGTTACGTTAGCCACCGCTGCGTGAATAAGCGCAATTGCTTCTTCCGGGGTGTCCACTGGCTGACGATACACCTCATTCTGAAATGATTGTTGTACAACAAATACAAGACGTAAGTAAAAAAAAGAATATCTACAACAGGAATAAGTAAAGAGTAACAACAATAATCAAATTACCTTCAGGTAGCCCCAGAAGAAAAAATCCAGCGGATTCATATCCGGTGACCTTGGGGGCCACGCCGCGGCCGATCCACCTGTCCTGAAAGGTTTCACCTAAATAAGCGCGGACATTCGCGGTGTAATGTGGCCCAGCTCCGTCATGCTGGTAGTACATGTTCTGTCGGATCTCATATGGAATATTGTCCATAAGATCCGGCAGAACATGTTCTAAAAATATTTATACGCTGGGCCGTCCAGCCTGTCTGACAGAATGTACGGCCCAACGATAAATTCACCACAAATGCCGGCCCATAGGTTGATCGACCAACGGACTTGTGCTGCACGTGGACGAAGCGCTAGGGGATTTTCGTCGCTCCACACATGCATATTGTGGGAATTGAAGCATCCTTCCCTATTGAAAAGTGCTTCATCCGTCCACAATATGTATTTGGTGAACGACGGATTCCTTCGCACTTCTCCCAACAGCCACCTGCAGTATTGAACCCGCTGGATGTAATCCCCGGCGTGCAAATGTTGCACCCGTACATATTTGTACGGATGCAACCTGCGATCCCTGAGGATTCGTTGTATCGTCGTCCTGCTGACACTAGAACAAAATGCAAAAACATCCACTATTAGATAACATTTTTTCTTAATTAATAATTGCTGCAGTTATCTTGAACTATGACTTACTTTAGGCGACGGCTCAAGATGCGCAAACTGATTGTTGGGTCAGCTTCAACGGCGTCGAGGATTCTCTCGATGGTGCCCAGATTTCGCGCTGCTGCGGGTCTGCCCACCTCGCTGCCTCGCGGCATCATGGACCCCGTCGAGAATAGCCTCGACGCTAACCGACGAAATGTATCCTCGCTTGGCGTTCGGATTTCAGGATATTCTAGCGCAAATGCTCGCGCAGCAGCACTTGCGTCCCCGTTGTTCCGGGCGTACACCCAGAACATCCTATAGTATTCTTGGGCCGTGAACATTTCTGCAACGCGATTGCTAGCTGACTGACAGGATTTTTCCAACCAACTTCCGCTACCCCCAAGTAGCTTCTCTGGTTCCATTATGAGTTAACTCCCACCAGGACAAGAGGCTTTAGGTAAAAAGAAGCCAGCACATTTTCGGAACACACGTGTTTTGCAGAAGTGCAACGAACACTTTCACAAAAGCCCGCGCTCCGTCCTTCTACTGCCAATGTACCCATTGCTTCGAGATAGAAAACAGACACCACGTGTATCGGTTCGAAAGGGTCCGAAGGGAAGAGAAGCAGAAAGTCTTCGAGTTGCTATAAAGAAGAAAATGCATACCATTCCTGTTTCCCTTATCCGATACCCTGAGTTCACGTCTGCTACGAGGCGGAACCAATTAAGTCATAAATTATCCGAAACTGTAGGAAACCGTTCTCTACCGCCGACTGGCGGGACAATACGGTCATAAACCGCGACCCTGGTGAAATGCTCTGGCTGATCAGCCTGATTAATTTTGGAGAATTAGAAATTACAGAGTATTATCCAACATCAATACGCCTCGCGGAAAGACACAGGAACAGAAGGGGTAGTCCGCTGACTGCGCGTAGTCCCGCCTGCTTCGTCCTACATTCAAATTAAAGACGGACCCCTTATCTCTCGAGTATAAACACGTGTTCGAATTTCAAAACAAAAGCACGCGTCGACGAATTCCGTGCGAGAGAAGGTGAGCTTGAAGTTCGATTGGTTCTAAACTAACCAATCGGGCCTGCTTATCTCTCGTGTCTAAACACGCGCTCGAATTTCAAAACAAAAGCA
This sequence comes from Andrena camellia, assembly GCA_029448645.1. Taxonomy (NCBI): domain Eukaryota; kingdom Metazoa; phylum Arthropoda; class Insecta; order Hymenoptera; family Andrenidae; genus Andrena; species Andrena camellia. The sequence goes on from CM055680.1 coordinate 16,648,333, forward strand.
TGCGTCGACGTATTCCGTGCGAGAGAAGGTGGACTTTGGGGAGGAGATATTGCTGTGAAGAGGGCCTCTTCAGGACAGTGGCCGTTTGGGAGGGCTGCAGGACAGATTGGATAGATTAGGGCCAATCGGACTTCAAGCCCACCATCTCTCACACGGAATACGTCGACGCGTGCTTTTGTTTTGAAATTCGAGCACGTGTTTATACTCGAGAGATAAGGGGTCCGTCTTTAATTTGAATGTAGGACGAAGCAGGCGGGACTACGCGCAGTCAGCGGACTACCCCTTCTGTTCCTGTGTCTTTCCGCGAGGCGTATTGATGTTGGATAATACTCTGTAATTTCTAATTCTCCAAAATTAATCAGGCTGATCAGCCAGAGCATTTCACCAGGGTCGCGGTTTATGACCGTATTGTCCCGCCAGTCGGCGGTAGAGAACGGTTTCCTACAGTTTCGGATAATTTATGACTTAATTGGTTCCGCCTCGTAGCAGACGTGAACTCAGGGTATCGGATAAGGGAAACAGGAATGGTATGCATTTTCTTCTTTATAGCAACTCGAAGACTTTCTGCTTCTCTTCCCTTCGGACCCTTTCGAACCGATACACGTGGTGTCTGTTTTCTATCTCGAAGCAATGGGTACATTGGCAGTAGAAGGACGGAGCGCGGGCTTTTGTGAAAGTGTTCGTTGCACTTCTGCAAAACACGTGTGTTCCGAAAATGTGCTGGCTTCTTTTTACCTAAAGCCTCTTGTCCTGGTGGGAGTTAACTCATAATGGAACCAGAGAAGCTACTTGGGGGTAGCGGAAGTTGGTTGGAAAAAATCCTGTCAGTCAGCTAGCAATCGCGTTGCAGAAATGTTCACGGCCCAAGAATACTATAGGATGTTCTGGGTGTACGCCCGGAACAACGGGGACGCAAGTGCTGCTGCGCGAGCATTTGCGCTAGAATATCCTGAAATCCGAACGCCAAGCGAGGATACATTTCGTCGGTTAGCGTCGAGGCTATTCTCGACGGGGTCCATGATGCCGCGAGGCAGCGAGGTGGGCAGACCCGCAGCAGCGCGAAATCTGGGCACCATCGAGAGAATCCTCGACGCCGTTGAAGCTGACCCAACAATCAGTTTGCGCATCTTGAGCCGTCGCCTAAAGTAAGTCATAGTTCAAGATAACTGCAGCAATTATTAATTAAGAAAAAAAATGTTATCTAATAGTGGATGTTTTTGCATTTTGTTCTAGTGTCAGCAGGACGACGATACAACGAATCCTCAGGGATCGCAGGTTGCATCCGTACAAATATGTACGGGTGCAACATTTGCACGCCGGGGATTACATCCAGCGGGTTCAATACTGCAGGTGGCTGTTGGGAGAAGTGCGAAGGAATCCGTCGTTCACCAAATACATATTGTGGACGGATGAAGCACTTTTCAATAGGGAAGGATGCTTCAATTCCCACAATATGCATGTGTGGAGCGACGAAAATCCCCTAGCGCTTCGTCCACGTGCAGCACAAGTCCGTTGGTCGATCAACCTATGGGCCGGCATTTGTGGTGAATTTATCGTTGGGCCGTACATTCTGCCAGACAGGCTGGACGGCCCAGCGTATAAATATTTTTTAGAACATGTTCTGCCGGATCTTATGGACAATATTCCATATGAGATCCGACAGAACATGTACTACCAGCATGACGGAGCTGGGCCACATTACACCGCGAATGTCCGCGCTTATTTAGGTGAAACCTTTCAGGACAGGTGGATCGGCCGCGGCGTGGCCCCCACGGTCACCGGATATGAATCCGCTGGATTTTTTCTTCTGGGGCTACCTGAAGGTAATTTGATTATTGTTGTTACTCTTTACTTATTCCTGTTGTAGATATTCTTTTTTTTACTTACGTCTTGTATTTGTTGTACAACAATCATTTCAGAATGAGGTGTATCGTCAGCCAGTGGACACCCCGGAAGAAGCAATTGCGCTTATTCACGCAGCGGTGGCTAACGTAACGCCGCAAACCTTACACGGCGTCCAAAGGCAAATAATTCTCCGCGCTGAAGCATGCGTGGACAATGACGGTCGCCATGTGGAGCAATTCATCAATTGATAACAATCGGCCCCTTTCGGGGCCACCAATTTTTAAAACGTAGGAACAACACGTTCCATGAAAAGTAAATAAAGTGATCAGTGTTAGTAGCCGTGCAGTGAAGTGAATATTCGGTACGTTGACCTGGACGCACCTGACATTGTGACCCTTAACTTTGGGTAGTGTCGTATACCTGGGACCAGCTGTGCACTGAGTTCGTCCATCGATGACCAGGATCGGTTCAGTGACCCTATGACACAGATTTTCAAGCTGCTGGTGAATTTCCAACAAGGGTGAGTTTTAGTTACTTTATTGGTGATCATTCATTTTTAAATTTAACGCAAGCGATGGCTTATTTCCGGCGATAATTCTCAAAATTCCCGTACCAAAATATTTAATCGGGCTTTTTAAACAGACTTATTCGTTATCACCAACAGTGCTGGCCGTTATTGAATTACGGATTTTTATCACAATAACGAACTACTATCACTTTTCGTTAATTTCCTGTTACATTACCTTTTCGTGGCTACGTTATTAACACAAGGAAATTTACGTATTCCTTATCCTCCCACTTCAAATAATTATTATTTTCGAATCTTCTAAAAAAAAACTGCGTATTTGTCTTTTTACGTTACACGTGATTTTCATCCATTTATCCTTTATTCATTATTCACTTTAAATGACGAACAAACCATGACAACATGTTCGATTTTATTTGTTCCGTCTTTTTCATTTGCCATTCTATGCAATTTTCTTCGATGCATGCCGAGTTGTTCGTTCGCAGTCGTAGCGCGGCTCGTAGCCACGCTGGCGCGGGAACTCGGCCGTCAGACTCGCGCTCTGATTGGTCGGTGCTTTTTATTAATATCTCGTTAACGAAACCTCGGAGAGCATTTTCGCAAAGGAAAAAGTTGTTTGTAATCACCCCCCGAATCACACCCTTTAAGGACCCGCAGCATTTTTGGGACACCCTGTATATATATATATATATATATATATATATATTGCACGTAATAAATATAACATTACAACATTAAAAATCATACCTAATTTTAATTTTAACTATTTTCTTCATTCTCAGACATTTCGATGTCACTGTCATTTGGCACGTCAAAAAACTGGATAACATCCGGTGGATAATTTTTCATTTTTTTCCCAGGTAATTTCCTCATACTGGTTATGTATGGATCTGAAGATATTAATAAATTATGAAAAATATCCTCCATATTTTGCTTCATAGAAAATTTTCTCGAATAAAACTCTCTATATTGCTTTATATCTTTATTGCGGGCTTCTTGTGCTTCTTCTCCCAACTGCCCTATTGGAAGGATTGCGTATTGAAGTATTTCTGCGCCATGGAGTAATATTTTATGCACTGTAGTAGGCATTGGATACCACGAATATAATTGCACATATCTCTTAGCAGTCTCTAAACAATATTGGTTAAAATGTTCTATTTTTATTGGATATGCACTGGAAATAGTTAATAAAACAACACGAAAACGTTTTATTAATTCTTTGTCCACGTTAGTTATTTGTGCTGAAGTATCAGTGTCTTCAAAAAATCGCCGAGCAGTATTGCCATCATTGGTATTACCATATCCTGGTTTTACTTGATCAATAATTAAACCCATTCGCGACTTGAAACTGTTTTGTATAATTGTTTTGTTGTCTACTACCTTCTTTTTGTTTTCCTTTCCACGAGCTTGCCACTGTAAAATTACTAATTTATATGATATGTGGAGAATACATTCAAAAAGTCGTATCCATGCATGTAGGTTTGATATTCCAAAGCGTAATTTCGATTTGTCCTGAATCGTTTGGCGTTTAACTAGGTCAATGTTATTGAATTGCTCGATGTCAATCCACATAAATAGCACCTCTGTGTGGATGAATTTTCGGCAACTGCATTGCATACTTTCTCATCAATCATTGTAAACAATAACTTGTGATGTATAAAAATATCAGTGTCATTAATTTTAACTGTTGTTGGATTTAACGATCCAATTTGATTTTCAATATTTTTGGCTCCATTTTGGATAACATTTGTTGTCTCATGTATAAATTCCAGTCGAATAGGTCGGCAATATCTAGAAGAGGAGGGGCGAGGATTTTGCCACAATATAATTTTTTTCTTTGTGCCCGGGTCCCTTGATATTAATTATATATGAACTAAAGATGTGACAAATATGCTTTCATCAGACTGATTTGGATGTTCAAATTTCTGTTTATATGCACTTAAACCGGATGTTCCATCGCACCCCCATTTTGTAATTAAACGTAGGTTACTGAATTGTTCAGGACGTAGAGTATCCATAACTTGTTGTTGACATTGAAATATTCGATGAATTGTGTGATCCAGTAAACACTATAAGGGTACTTCTGCAATTGTTTCTCCAATAGATATTTGTTGTGGATAACACTTTTTTCTGGCTGCAGTGACAGCTTCATAATTGGGGTACATGTAACTGTTATGTGCTTGGGCAGCATTTCTAATCGCATTGTACTGAAATTTTGTTAATTTTGCGTCTACTGTTAATGATAAAGCTTCATCATGTGAATATGTTTGAACTGCATCACTTGCCTTCTTATATGCTTCTTTGTATTTTGAAGCTCGTTTCGGAGTGGAAAACACGACGTCTCTTATGACAGTGGCAGCATACCCTTTACGTTTTTTCCGGAATTCCATTTGAGCACCGTAACTCATCTCTTCTGGAGTAAACTGCGATCGAAGTTCTTCTGTTTTTCTTCTCTATGACCTTTCACTGGATGTAGAGAACTTAATTGGTGGTCTTCCCCTTGTACTATGAATTGCACTAATGGGAAATTCAATTATGCCTTCTAACCACGATTGATTTTTATTGTTAAATTTTTTGTAACATCTTCCAGATGTAGTCCACTTATTTTTAAATTTTGATGTGAAGTCAATCAAAACTTTTTTGGTTTCTTTGGAAAATTCGCAACCACCCGTGGCTTTTTTTAATTCTTCGAGAAGATGTTCACTTTCTGTTGTATAATTTCTTGACGTACAGTTTCTTAACATGATCACAAGCTCATTTCTACTAAATGAGACATAAATAGCTTGAGAGCTTCCAGCAACTGGTTCCACATCCATTTATTTTAAAACACACTACAAAATATTTTAATACCAGGTTCCTTAAAATGCTAGTCAATGTGGTCATTTGACAACAGGGTCGCGGATACCTGTATACCTAACTACCGATTTTTTCCGACCATCCGCGTCTCCGTTACTCGCGAGGGTGCATACGCTAGCGATTCCTTGGATTCCATTTTATATCCTTACCTGGGAGCAGCGTAGTTAATATTCTAACGAGTGGTCTGTACTGTGTTGCGGAACATCGAGAATCTTTTGTAAATTAAGCCACAGAATTCTAGAATCTTCCACAATTGTGTGCATTATCACAAAACCGATAGACGAACCAGACGGGTCGTAAGTACGTTGCGTGTTTAATAAGCATGTAAAACAAAGCGGAGAACTACATTTATGCGCATACAACGGATTGGAAAATAAAAAATTAACACTAGAATTGTATATTAACTGAAAGGGATCCCTTTTAAAACATTAAAACAAATGGTACCACTCGCGGATATGTAAAGACTGAACTGAGCGGAAATTATACTCGTATCAGTGTGCACATAAACGCTGATATTTGTCAAAGGAGCAAAAAGGGGCAAAATTCAGCAACGGCGCTTTATTATGCACACCTTGAGTTTCAATTTACAAAAAAGAACGGTGCAGCATCTCACGGCATTATCAACTTTTTGCTTAACAATAGACAAAAAATGTATATGTTGTCAGTACTCATTTATAACAGCTTTCAGAGAGTCCGCATTTAAAACAAAAATACTGCATGTGATCCTACATCATAATATATACTACTTACTTTGATAGGTATATTGGATAATCTGAAAATAAATCTTAAAGTAGCGCGTTAAATTTCGATCGTCAACTTTGAACTGATATATCTTCAAAAGAGCTGCAGTTAAAAAAATTTAATTAACGGGAAATTGTGCACAGATAGGTTATAAACGAATTGCACTAATTAGATTTGGCAAATTAAAATCTTTGTATTTCGATTTTTGGCCAGGTTTTCGGGCATTTTCGCCAGTGTACGACGCAACAACTCTGGGATATAGGGGAGGATTACTTCGCCGGACATTTCGCAATACAAAAGTGTATGCTCCGGTCCCCACATCAATCTTTTTAGAGTGAGAATGGGGGGCTTTGATTTTTGGATCTCTTTAAGTTGTGAGTCGGTTTCTTGCTCCTTGGCAAGTTCGACTATATTGAATTCGGTCGAGAGACTAAGCGATTCGATGCGCGAAAGCGGGTCCGCGACAACGTTCTCGCTGCTCGGGAGGTGTTCGATGCGAGTAGTAAATTGAGCGATGTACGACAGTTGCCGAGCCTGCCGCGGAGATGCCTTCTCGGCACGTTGCATAAAGGCGTATATTAACGGTTTGTGGTCCGTCACCACCGCGAAATCGCGACCCTCGAGGAAATATCTATAAAATTTAATTGCCTCGTAGATAGCGATCAACTCGTCGTCGTACGCGCTGTAACGGCACTGTGCCGGAGTGAATTTGTGCGAGAAAAACGCGAGAGGTTTCCAGTCCTTGTAGAGGGCTTGCTCGAGTGACGCACCCATGGCGATATCGGATGCGTTGGTTACAACCCTTGTTTCGCGTTTGCTAGGTTTTCTTTAATTTGACAGAACGTGGTTTCCGCTTCCGCGGTCCAAGAGATTTCGATCTTGTCGTTTTTACGCGAACTTTCTAAGTAGCCGTTCAAGGGCGCCTGAGCGGAGGCGGCCTGGGGCAAACTACGCCTGTAAAAGTTGGCCATGCCCAGAAAACGGCGGAGCTCAACAACTGTACGCGGTCGCGGGTATTTTTTAATCGCCTCGACTTTGTCGGGGGTAGGTTTCAATCCCTCACAATTCACCACGTGCTCGAGAAATTTTAGTTCCGGCATGCCCAATTGGCACTTCTCAATGTTTACTCGTAAGTGGAAGTTTCTAAGGCGTTCAAGCACGGTTCTAATATGAGCTTCGTGCCCCTCCGGCGACGAGGACGCGATGAGTATGTCGTCAATATACACGAAAACGAAATCCAACTCGCCAAGGGCCTGGTGCATGTACCGTTGTAGCGTTTGCCCTGCGTTCCGCAGTCCGAAGGGCATCGCCAAATACTCAAACAATCCGAAAGGAGTAATAACCGCCATCTTGGGTACGTCCTCGGGGGTCATGGGTATCTGGTGGTACACGCCATGCAAATCGAGGGACGAAAAGATGGTCTTCCCGTGCAAATTTGACGCGAAGTCGTATACGTGGGGTATGGGATACTTATCCGGTACTGTGTTAGCGTTCAACAAACGGAAATCACCACATATACGCCATTGACCGTTTTTCTTCTTCGTCATATGCATGGGGCTCACCCATGGGCTACAGGACGGTCTGCAAATGCCCGCCTCGACCAACCGTTTGAATTCCAATTTTGCGGCTCGTAATTTGTCGGGAGGCAGTCGTCTTACGCGTCCCGACAACGGCGGACCGTGAGTCACTATGTAATGAAAGACGCTCCGCGACCCGATAGGAGTCTGTTGGGCTAGGCCCATTACTTCCGGGAAATCCGTAAGGATTCGCGCGTACCGATTTTTTGGGTTCGCGGTGTGGATCGCGGTCAGGCTGGCTGGTCGCACGACGCCCAGAGTATATATACTCGTCAAGGCGACAGTGAGGCGACGTCTCTTAAGGTCTACGATGAGACCGTAATGCTTGATTAAATCCGCCCCGATGATCGGGTGCGGCACATCGGCGATGCAAAAATTCCACGCTATTGGTCGTCTTAAGGCAAGATCGAGTACGCGTCGCGTTTCGCCGTACGTACTTATGACGGTATTATTCGCGGCGTACAATTTGTAAGTATTAGGCTCGGGTCTGCCCTTGTCTGGAGCGGGCAATAGTGAAATGTTCGCACCGGTATCGACTAAACAGAGCTGGCCGGAATACCGGTCACGCACGTGGAGTCGACTTCACGATGTCGCTTTCCCCGCATCCGTCTCCGCGATGGAGAGACGATCTAGTTTCCCGGGCTCTTTTGTTCTTCCCAGGAGCAATTACCCTTGCAAAACCGAACCTCCTTCCCAAATTTCTTGTGCACCCAACACAGTTCTCTGATACGTGAAGGGCTTCTTCTTCCCTCCTTTGTTTGACGCGACCGCGACGGTGTACGCCGGCGGGAACTTATGTCCCTCGCCAGGCGTCCTACTTGGCTCGAGAGTTTTGCAAATTCGCTACCTAATTTGTCGAACATGGTTTCCACAGTGGAGGGTGTTGCGTCGGATACCGACGCGGCGTATTGAGGCCCTACGCTCGTAGCCTCAACGGTTTGGTTCGCACGAGCCGCGGTAGACACAGGTGCGGTATATGGAGTAGAGCTGTTCAAGTACCCGGAAAAAGCAAGCCGAGCCTAACTCAGCTTGAACGACCGAGCCGAGCCGAGTACCCGAATGAACCGAGCGGCTTGAAGGAACCGGGCGGCTTGGATTGAACCAAGTAGCTTGAATTTTTCAAGCGGCCCGAAGGAAGCGGGCGGCTCGAACAGAACCAAGCGGATTGAATTATTTCCAAGCGGGCCGAAAGAACCGAGCGGCCCGAAAGAATCGAAGCAGCCCGAATGAATCGAGGCGCCCCGAAAGAACTGAGGCCGCCCGAATGTATGTTTGTACATTGTACGACGAGCAGATAGGTTAGGAAATAGGTTAGATATACCTAACACAATTATAATATAGACTGCGGAAGTTTATGTAAATGTATGTTTTTATTGGAATGACTTAAAAAAGCGGGACTTTGATCTCATTTTCCTCTCCCCTACCCTATCTTTTCCTTTCTCCTTCTTTCTATACCCCTTTGACAGAACTATGTGTCATCATTAAGAGGATGTTAAAAATATATTTTCGATTTTACACATTTTGCATATTCTGGATATACGTTGCACATTCTGCATATTTTTCATATTTTCTGCAGATACGGAATTTGTTTACAAATTAGCTTGGTGAACCTCGCCATTAAAATTTAAGAGTTTCATATGGTAAAAAGTTTAATAGTGTAATAGTAGGTGCAACGGCTTGATACGTATAATATATAATTATTACAGTATAATTATTAGTATACTACAGTTTTATAAACGAGATTAAATATATATATCCCCCCCCCCCGCTACCTTTTTCAGCATATTTGTATATTCGCGGGATATCATACTTGCATAAACTTCAGCAGTCTAGGTATAATTAAATAAATAGACGAATAATTTTTAAACAACAAACAATATAAATAGACACACAATTTAGTTTTTTTATTTAATTAATGTAAGAACACGGTAGTAATACGTTTGAATGGGGATGGGAAATATTTATGAAAGAAAAATATGCAAAATGTGCAACGTATATCCAGAATATGCAAAATGTATAAAATCAAAAATATATTTTTAACATCCTCTTAATGATGAAACATAGTTCTGTCAAAGTCCCGCTTGTTTAAGTCATTCCAATAAAAACATGCATTTACATAAACTTCCGCAGTCTATATTATAATTGTGTTAGGTATATATATATATATATATATTTAATTTCAACCTTGCTGTCCAGAAATGTGACTTGGTTTACAAAATATCTCCCTAACCTTACCACTACCACTCACACCCCTTCGCACGCACCCATTCACCTCCATTCTGCATTCCACCCCATCTCACCACTATATGTCTAACACATCATCTCCCCCATACTATCTGCTTATCTACTACACTATTCCCTCTCCTACTACTCTAATTTATTGCACACTATTGTTCTTTGATCTCATTTTCCTCTCCCCTACCCTATCTTTTCCTTCCTCCTTCTTTCTACAGGGTGTCCCAAAAATGCTGCGGGTCCTTAAAGGGGGTGATTCGGGGGGTGATTACAAACAACTTTTTCCTTTGCGAAAATGCTCTCCGAGGTTTCGTTAACGAGATATTAATAAAAAGCACCGACCAATCAGAGCGCGAGTCTGACGGCCGAGTTCCCGCGCCAGCGTGGCTACGAGCCGCGCTACGACTGCGAACGAACAACTCGGCATGCATCGAAGAAAATTGCATAGAATGGCAAATGAAAAAGACGGAACAAATAAAATCGAACATGTTGTCATGGTTTGTTCGTCATTTAAAGTGAATAATGAATAAAGGATAAATGGATGAAAATCACGTGTAACGTAAAAAGACAAATACGCAGTTTTTTTTTTTTAGAAGATTCGAAAATAATAATTATTTGAAGTGGGAGGATAAGGAATATGTAAATTTCCTTGTGTTAATAACGTAGCCACGAAAAGGTAATGTAACAGGAAATTAACGAAAAGTGATAGTAGTTCGTTATTGTGATAAAAATCCGTAATTCAATAACGGCCAACACTGTTGGTGATAACGAATAAGTCTGTTTAAAAAGCCCGATTAAATATTTTGGTACGGGAATTTTGAGAATTATCGCCGGAAATAAGCCATCGCTTGCGTTAAATTTAAAAATGAATAATCACCAATAAAGTAACTAAAACTCACCCTTGTTGGAAATTCACTACCAGCTTGAAAATCTGTGTCATAGGGTCACTGAACCGATCCTGGTCATCGATGGACGAACTCAGTGCACAGCTGGTCCCAGGTATACGACACTACCCAAAGTTAAGGGTCACAATGTCAGGTGCGTCCAGGTCAACGTACCGAATATTCACTTCACTGCACTGCTACTAACACTGATCACTTAATTTATTTTTCATGGAACGTGTTGTTCCTACGTTATAAAAATTGGTGGAAATGAATTTTTACTTGGCGTTCGGAGCCGTGGGTATTCTCGCGTAAATTCTCACACTGCAGCACTTGCGTCCCCCTTGTTCGTGGGGTACACCCAGAACATCGCGTAATACTCTTGAGCAGAGAACATTTCTGCGACGTGATTACTAGCTGACTGACAGGATTTTTCCCAAGCAACTTCCTCTACCCCCAAGTAGTTTCTCTCGTTCCATTATGAGTTAACTCCCACCAGGACAAGAGGCTTTAGGTAAAAAGAAGCCAGCACATTTTCGGAACACACGTGTTTTGCAGAAGTGCAACGAACACTTTCCCAAAAGCCCGCGCTCCGTCCTTCTACTGCCAATGTACCCATTGCTTCGAAATAGAAAACAGACACCACGTGTATCGGTTCGAAAGGGTCCGAAGGGAAGAGAAGCAGAAAGTCTTCGAGTTGCTATAAAGAAGAAAATGCATACCATTCCTGTTTCCCCTATCCGATATCCTGAGTTCACGTCTGCTACGAGGCGGAACCAATTAAGTCATAAATTATCCGAAACTGTAGGAAACCGTTCTCTACCGCCGACTGGCGGGACAATACGGTCATAAACCGCGACCCTGGTGAAATGCTCTGGCTGATCAGCCTGATTAATTTTGGAGAACTAGAAATTACAGAGTATTATCCAACTTCAATACGCCTCTCGGAAAGACACAGGAACAGAAGGGGTAGTTCGCTGACTGCGCGTAGTCCCGCCTGCTTCGTCCTACCTTCAAATTAAAGACGGACCCCTTATCTCTCGAGTATAAACACGTGCTCGAATTTCAAAACAAAAGCACGCGTCGATGAATTCCGTGCGAGAGAAGGTGAGCTTGAAGTTCAATTGGTTCTAAACTATCCAATCGGGCCTGCTTATCTCTCGTGTCGAAACACGCGCTCGAATTTCAAAACAAAAGCATGCGTCGACGTATTCCGTGCGAGAGAAGGTGGACCTTGGGGAGGAGATATTGCTGTCAAAAGGGCCTCTTCAGGACAGTGGCCGTTTGGGAGGGCTGCAGGACAGATTGGATAGATTAGGGCCAATCGGACTTCAAGCCCACCATCTCTCACACGGAATACATCGACGCGTGCTTTTGTTTTGAAATTCGAGCACGTGTTTATACTCGAGAGATAAGGGGTCCGTCTTTAATTTGAAGGTAGGACGAAGCAGGCGGGACTACGCGCAGTCAGCGAACTACCCCTTCTGTTCCTGTGTCTTTCCGAGAGGCGTATTGAAGTTGGATAATACTCTGTAATTTCTAGTTCTCCAAAATTAATCAGGCTGATCAGCCAGAGCATTTCACCAGGGTCGCGGTTTATGACCGTATTGTCCCGCCAGTCGGCGGTAGAGAACGGTTTCCTACAGTTTCGGATAATTTATGACTTAATTGGTTCCGCCTCGTAGCAGACGTGAACTCAGGGTATCGGATAGGGGAAACAGGAATGGTATGCATTTTCTTCTTTATAGCAACTCGAAGACTTTCTGCTTCTCTTCCCTTCGGACCCTTTCGAACCGATATACGTGGTGTCTGTTTTCTATTTCGAAGCAATGGGTACATTGGCAGTAGAAGGACGGAGCGCGGGCTTTTGTGAAAGTGTTCGTTGCACTTCTGCAAAACACGTGTGTTCCGAAAATGTGCTGGCTTCTTTTTACCTAAAGCCTCTTGTCCTGGTGGGAGTTAACTCATAATGGAACGAGAGAAACTACTTGGGGGTAGAGGAAGTTGCTTGGGAAAAATCCTGTCAGTCAGCTAGTAATCATGTCGCAGAAATGTCCTCTGCTCAAGAGTATTACGCGATGTTCTGGGTGTACTCCACGAACAAGGGGGACGCAAGTGCTGCAGTGTGAGAATTTACGCGAGAATACCCACGGCTCCGAACGCCAAGTAAAATTCATTTCCACCAATTTTTATAACGTAGGAACAACACGTTCCATGAAAAATAAATTAAGTGATCAGTGTTAGCAGCAGTGCAGAGAAGTGAATATTCGGTACGTTGACCTGGACGCACCTGACATTGTGACCCTTAACTTTGGGTAGTGTCGTATACCTGGGATCAGCTGTGCACTGAGTTCGTCCATCGATGACCAGGATCGGTTCAGTGACCCTATGACACAGATTTTCAAGCTGCTGGTGAATTTCCAACAAGGGTGAGTTTTAGTTACTTCATTGGTGATCATTCATTTTTAAATTTAACGCAAGCGATGGCTTATTTCCGGCGATAATTCTCAAAACTCCCGTACCAAAATATTTAATCGGGCTTTTTAAACAGACTTATTCGTTATCACCAACAGTGCTGGCCGTTATTGAATTACGGATTTTTATCACAATAACGAACTACTATCACTTTTCGTTAATTTCCTGTTACATTACCTTTTCGTGGCTACGTTATTAACACAAGGAAATTTACGTATTCCTTATCCTCCCACTTCAAATAATTATTATTTTCGAATCTTCTAAAAAAAAACTGCGTATTTGTCTTTTTACGTTACAAGTGATTTTCATCCATTTATCCTTTATTCATTATTCACTTTACACGACGAACAAACCATGACAACATGTTCGATTTTATTTGTTCCGTCTTTTTCATTTGCCATTCTATGCAATTTTCTTCGATGCATGCCGAGTTGTTCGTTCGCAGTCGTAGCGCGGCTCGTAGCCACGCTGGCGCGGGAACTCGGCCGTCAGACTCGCGCTCTGATTGGTCGGTGCTTTTTATTAATATCTCGTTAACGAAACCTCGGAGAGCATTTTCGCAAAGGAAAAAGTTGTTTGTAATCACCCCCCGAATCACCCCCTTTAAGGACCCGCAGCATTTTTGGGACACCCTGTATACCCCTTAGCCACTCCACTACTTCCTCCACCCTTCTCTCTTGAAGTATTTTTTCCACACATACATCTATTCTTTCCACACCTATACAGTCTTCCGCCAGATGCTTAAGCGATCCTATATCCCTTTCGCATAACTTACACCTCCTATCCTCCTCCTTCATCCAGTACCTATTCCCCTCCTCCATATTTCCACATCTTGCTCTCGCCATAAGACTCTGACTTCCTCTTACTCCTCTCTCTTCCAAATATCTTGGCAGGTTTCCTCTATATATGTACTTGTACATTTTGTTATATTTTGCTTCCCTTATCCTATTCCATTGCCATTGCCCTTGATTTTCTCTGTCCTTCTCTTTCAGTATTCCCGTTATTTCCTTCCCTTCCCCTTTTTCTAGTTCTATACCTACTTGACTGAACTAGGGATTGCAAATTTACCGATTTTTCAATTACCGGTAATTCGGTAAAATTTTCATTCATAACCGGTTTACCGGTAATTTACCGGTATTTTTTATGGTATTGAAAATAGAAGTAAAAATTTTATAAAAAAGTCTAATCGATCATTATAAAACATAAATGCATATACAACTATTCTTCATATATAATATTTTTTATTTATCAACACTTTTTAATAAATATGCACGCAAAAAGCATAATTATTTAAACTTTCGTCGCCTAATCGCGAACTAATCTTCGTACAAAACAATCCCGCTGTGGAAAACGCCCTCTCCGATTCCACACTTGTCGGTCGGGTAGTCATGAGGAAATCATATGCTAATTGGATATATTTTCCCTTTACGTTTTCTTTGTGAAAATATGCTAATTCTTTTTTTATGACTTGATTTATACTTTTATTTTTTTTCTGAATCAGAGTTGGTTGCGTGGGTACTTCGGGTTTTGCCTTTATTAAGAATTTAAGTTTTTCTTTCATTGATATTGTAGATGTCGAAGGAATTACATTTACAGAATTTTCGGAATCAGAATCACTAATTACTTCTGATAATTCAGTTGATGTTTCATTTTTATTATAAGTACGTTCAATTAATTCCTCGATTATCTTCGCAATTGCAGTTTTACTGGTTTTATTAAAAATTCCGTAATCTTCCTCATTCGAATTTTTGAAATTATAATCAGAAAGATATTGCAAAACATCAGAATAAGCAGTTCGTCTTTCCTTTATTCGTTGTATCAAAGCATTCTTAAGTTCGTTACTTAAAAGCGTGCATTGATTCATTAATTCGTCAAGCATGAATTTCAGTGTAACATCAGCAATATATAAATTAACATTTTCAGAACAAAGTGTTTCAACAGCAAGTTTTATCGGTTGTAACGCTAATATTGTATCGGACAACAATGTAAGTTCACTGCCTGTAAAATTGAATTCTGATTTTAAATCTATGAGAATCTTTCTAATACAATTTTTAATCATTGAGAAACGCTCCAACATAGCCAGCAAACTATTCCAGCGAGTTTTAGAGTCTAGCATCAACGAAAATTCTTTACCGAATTCTCCTTCTACATGTTTTTGTAGTATATCATCGTTTTTTGTTGGGGATTTGCGGAATATTTTAACTACTTTCCGTATCGGGTAAAGAGTACAGTGGTTGGCCACCTGACAGTGATTGGCCATATTTTGAGAAATAAATGAATATAAAGAAATACCAGTGTTATGCCTTTTTTTTAATGAACATATTCATATTCCTTGTACTTTCTTGCTTCGGATGTAATCAATATTTCTCCACTCATTATATACTGTGATTATATATAAAAGCAAATAGGATGACTCGGCTTTGAAGCTTGGAAATTACAGCGTTTTAATCAAAAAACCATAAGAGTACAGTTGAAAGTTTGCGAATAGTTTAATGTATTTATGATATGTATATTTCTTATATTCGGTATATATCGATAAATAAAAGTTGAAACTTTATAAAAGAATTATTTATTTGCTAAAATTATACATATATTATGAAAAATATAGGGGGCCAACAACTGTCATATGAATAATGTTGAATGATAGTAATTGGCCGGGCGGCGAGTGACTGTTTTTTAATCATGTTAATGATGAAACAGTAATTAGCCCCTGTTAAAAACAGAAACAAACACAACAAATACATACATAATAAAATATATGCATTGTTATTGAATAATTTTAATCTTGGTTCTATCACCAAATCAGGTAACATTTTCTTTTAGGTTATATTATCTATCAAATAGCGACCAATCACTGTCGAACCGATTGGACAAGTATTGTCTTGACCATGCCAATAATGATAGTAATTGGCCGGGCGGCCAGTGACTGTTTTTTAATCATGTTAATGGCGAAACAGTAATTAGCCCCCTGTTAAACACAGAAACAAATACATACATAATAAAATATATCCATTTTTATTGAATAATTTTAATCTTATTTCTATAACCAAATCTGGTAACATTTTCTTTTAGGTTATATTATGTGTCAAATAGCGGCCAATCACTGTCGAACTGGTTGGACAATTACTATCTTGACCATGCCAATTACTATATTTCTTCGTAGGAAACAAATTTTTTGTATATTTTATACATACTTGATTTTTTTTTATAAACTCTATTTTTAGATTATTAGGAGTTTTTCGTACTTATTTGTATTGATTTCCATTTCAAATTTACTAAATTCACATTAATAATACATTATTTATGTGACACTCTTGCTTAAGTCGCCAACCATTGTACTCTTTACCCTCTTTGTTATTAGAGAATTCAGTTGTACGTTTTGTAAAGGATTTAGGTGAGAATCAGTAATAATGTTTTGTACCACTTCTAAACCTTCACCATTATTTTCAATATCTTCGTCGATGTCATCGTCGGAGTTGTCACAATCATTTGTATCAGGTAATTCAACAAGTTCCTGATCTTCGTCCCCAATTTCAACGGTATTATTTTTATTATAAAGAACTTTGATTACGGCCAACTGAATTCCATGCACGAGACATAATCGATGATTTGCATCAATCAATTTTACTGTTTTTTTCATTACTGAAGCTCCATCTGTAGTCACTGACACAATATTTGCTAAAGAAATACCAAATTCTTTCAGGTTACTTTTAATGACAATTACACCTCTTTCAGCAGTCATAGATCCATGAATACGACATAATGCAAGGTTCCAAAATTTGTTGTTACTTCTATGGACATTAATGTTCATATATCGGCGGTTCTTAATAGATGTCCACTCGTCTAATGTTAGGCTAAATGCTTCATTACTAAGTTTATGTTGTGATATTTCGTTGACTACTTCTTGCTTAATTTTATCTGCATATTGCGATACAATATTTTTAATAGTATTTGGAGATTTAGGAATGTCTCTATAGCCTTTTGCAGTTAATAACATTCGTAAATCTTGAGATGTACAAAATTTAATAAACGGTATTCCATCCCGCGTTGTCATTCACGCTACTACGGCAGGAAAAGATTCATCACCTGTTTTCTTCAAATATGAAGAAATTTTTGATCGAGGATCCACATCAACAGTTTGAATCGAAGTAGATGTACCATCACTTTTTTCTTTTCCTCGTTTTAATAAATTAATGTTGTGTTGGCTTTTGAGATGGCTATGTAAACCGCTGGTACTTCCACCTACGGCTTTTATTTTTTTTGAGCATTGTTTACACACATCTACATCTCTTACTGCTGTACGATTAAAATAATGCCACGGTGAATTTGTATCCATGGCTGCAAAAAAATTAAAATAAAAATAAAAGTTTACAAACCCAGTACCAGAGCATGGACTAAATAAAAAATTATGTAAATAATGAATCAAATAAAAGTTATATTGTTCGTCAAATAATCTAAAGTTAATGCAACTTTTATTTGATTCATTTTTAATTAATTGTTTTATTCGATGAATAAAGTTAATTTTTTATTCGTAGAGTGTTTCAACTTCAGCGTGAAATAAAGTTTTCAACTTTAACTTTAACTGTAATGTTAACTTTAACTTTATTCGACGTCAAATAATTTCCTGGCACATGTTCGAGCCGCCGAGGACCGTCCTTGGGCGATACTAGGTATATTGTAACGCGCGCGCCAGGCCTCAATCGCCGGTACATACTCGCCAGCTCGAACGTGCGCCAGAAAATTATTCGACGTCGAATAAATGTAAAGTTGAAGTTGAAAAATCTATTGAACGGTGAAGTTGAAACGTTCGACGAATAAACCAATTAACCCCAGTCAACTTAACTTGACACACAACGAATAATGTTTTTTAACTTTTATTCGTTATCCGAAATTTGTTTAAATAAAAATTTTGGTCATCTCTGCCCATTACTTACCTTTGATTTTTGGTTTTATTCGCCTTATAACACAAACTGAGCAATCGACTAACCCACTCACTATGAGTGGAAGACTTTACTTTGTATAAAATGAATCAGTGGTTTGGTCGTGGATAGTCCAGCTTGTCGCTGTCACTTATTTCGTTCTCCCATCACTCGCCGGTTGCCGAGCAACCGTAACTTGCATCTTTTACTTGCGCGGCGCAAGTATAAAACGCATATACGCGCTATATTGGTACATATATGTAATTTACCGAATTACCGGTAAAAAAGTGTCGAATTACCGGTAAATATTTGAGGGAATTTTCCGCGATTTACCGGTAAACCGGTTTACCGGTATTGCAATCCCTAGACTGAACCCGTTTCTGTTTAAATACTCTGTCCTCTCTCTATTATTTCTTGTGCTACACCCCTCTTTTCTTCTTTCCCCTAGACACTCCTTCAACAGGCAACGTCCTTCCTCCTTCTCTATTCTTTCTTCAAATCCCAGTGCTCTTACTCCCGCTTTAACCCGCAACTTCTCCCTCTTTGTTTCCTCCAATACAATATAGTCCGGTGTCGTTCTGTCCAACTTTAGGCTCCACTTTATATATCTTGTCTGTACCTTTTCCAATTCCTCTCTTTCTTTCCATCCAAAAATTTCCACCCCGTACATCATTATCCCCACTACTAAATAGTCAAACAGTAACATCCTTTTCTTCCAGTCCTCCCTAAATAATCTCTCCCCTATGCCCCACACTTGCCCTACTACCATATTTGCTGCCTTTGCCCTTTCCCTAACATGTCCTGCGATGTCCCCATTCTTTTGTGGCTTCACTCCCAGATATCTAAACTCCTTAACTGTTTCAATTTCCTTCCCATTCCACTTCCACTCTGTTTTCTTCTTCTTACCTCTGCCTTTGCTAAACACCATCATTTTTGATTTTTCAGTGTTTAGTTCCAACATTTTCTTTCCTAAATATCGTTTTCAATCTTCGCAACATCTCCCTCATATCTTCCTCCTTCTCCGCCATCATTACTACATCATCTGCGTAGCCCAATGACCAAAACTTCTCCTTACCCCACTCTCACCCCCCTTACTTGTACTTTTTCCATTCCCCCCTCTAGATCCGATAAAAACACCGAGAACAAGGTCGGGCTCAGTGCGCACCCTTGCCTGACTCCCTTTCCCGTCCAGAACTCCTCTGATTCTATTCCATTAACTCTCACCACATTTATTACCTCCTCATACACTTCCTTCGTCCTTTCTATCAAACCTACCCTCACCCCTCTTCTTTCCATACATTCCCATAGCTTTACCCTCTCCACACTATCAAAAGCGGCCCTTAAATCCATGAAAAATGCAAACATTTTTCCACCCTTCTTGCTTAACTCCCTTTCCACCACGTGTTGCAAGACGTACACATTGTCCATCGTTCCTCTATTTCTCCGGAACCCTGCTTGCGTTTCATTAAATATTCCCTTTCCCTGTATACCTTCCACTATCCTCCCATTCAACACGGCCGCACACACTTTATATGCTGTATCCAGAAGTGTAATCCCTCTATAGTTGCCCACCTCCTCAATATTGCCCTTCTTGTGCACCGGTACAATCACCCCCTTCCTCCAATCACTCGGAAAACTCTTACCATTCCACACGTCCTTTACAATTTGTATTAGACTCTCCCTCAGACTTCCCACGCTGTATATCCACGCCTCCCCAGGTATCCCATCCTCTCCTGCCGCTTTCTTTTTTTTCAACCTATTTACTTGCTTTACAATTTCTTCTTCCGTCAACTCCTTTTCTTCGTGTTCCGTCTCCAACCTCCTTCTCTTTTCCATTGTTACTCTTTCCTCCGCTCCCTCTAACAACTTGATAAAATGGTCCCTCCATTCCTTTATCGTGATCTTCTCCCCTATCTCCATCTTCCTTCGCCTTTCCTTATTTATAAATTTCCATAGCTCTGTTACCGTCCTTGCCTCCTTTATTACCTTTAAAGTTTTTTCTCTACTCTCCTTCATCTTCCTCTCCCTCAGTTCCCTCATCTCCTTCTTCCTTTCAACAAGTTCCTCCCTTGTTATGCTCCCCTTCTTCCACTTCCTACATGTGGCCTTAACTTTCCTCTTGATTGTTTTGCATTCCCTATCCCACCATTCTGCATGTCCTATCTTCTTTACCTTCCATCTGCTTTTCTTGGTTACCATGCACTGCTTCGTGTATCCTTTCAGCTTCCCCCATGCTTCCTGCACTTCCTCTGTTTGCCCCTCATACTCCTCACACTTACCTCTAAACACCCTAATGCTTTCCTCATCCCATATTGTGACTACTTTTTCCTTCTCCTTCTCCACCTCCTGCCTTTCTCCCTCCCTATTCCCTTTCCACATTACCTTCAGTGGTAGGTGATCAGACTCTGTTCTCTCCTTAATAGTGAAACTCTATATTCTATTCCATCCTTCATTATTTGTTAACACGTAACCGATTACCGTTGCTCCTTATTTACCTACATATGTATACTCCCCGTCCTCGTCACCCATCATGTTCCCATTTAATATCTGCCATCCTCTATTCTCCGCTATTCGTATTAGTCTTCTGCCTTCCGCGTTTGTCTTTTTGTCTTTCGAGCTTCTCTTACTCCCCTTCTCCTCGTCGTCGCTCTTCCATCTACTTCCCTCTGCTCCTATTCTCGCATTGAAGTCCCCCCCCCCCCAATATAACTATCTCCTCCCTCTCCTGCATCGTTCTTTGCATTTTCTGCTCTAGATCTGCCATACCCTCGCCCTGATACACCGGCCACACATTCCACACTTCTCCATTCACCCTTATCTGTCTTCTCACCAAACCCTCCTCCTCTCTATTTTCTTCTTCCATCCCCCACTCTTCTCTAACTCCTGTTACTATCCCTCCTATCGCTCTTCCCCTCTTCCGCCTCCTTTTCGCCGGCTGGCATTGCCATATAAAACCCTTGGGTAGTCTGCCCTTGAAGTTGCTCCATCTGCTTTCTTCTATCGATGTTTTCGTAAAACCTACAAAGTCCTGCTTCTCCACAAACTCCCAAAAGTCTCTATCCTTACCCAGTAATCCTGCCACGTTCCAGAACACTATACTCCCCCCCTTCCCCGATTTTCCCTTCTTCACTTCCTTCTTCCGTGCCCCTTGTGCCTGTCCGCAAGGTCCCCTTAAAAATTTGCACCTTTCCCGGCTTCCTCTGCCACCTGCCACCTTACTCACTTTCCCTCAATTCTCAGTTTTTGGTATCCCACTTTTACCTCTTTCCCCTTACCCCTTTCCGTCTTAGCGTATTGCACAATCTCCTGCTGTATCTTCCTTTCCGTCCGCATCAGGTCATTATCTATAAAAATTTTCCTCTCTCCAAGCCTGCTTTTCCGCCCTATAATCGCTTGCTTATTCCCCTAGCTGTCCACCCTCGCTATCATTGTGCCTCCCCTCTCCTCCCCTATTCGTCTGACCCATTCAAAATCACACTATACTCCCAATTCTTTCTCACAGAAATTTCTCACTCCTTCCTTTACATCCTCCTCTTTTATCTGCAGACCCCTAATTATTATGTTGTTTTCCCTCTGTTTCTTCTCTTGCGCTTCCAACAGTTCCTCTAGTGATTTAATACCCTCTTCCATCCTTCTTGTCCCTTCCTCACCACCTGATTCTCTCCTCTCTTCTACCCTGTCTAATCTCTCCTCTAACTTCTTTATTTTCTCTGACAAGTCCTCCCTTTCCCTCTCCCATTCCTTTTCCTTTCTCCTCATTTCCTCTCTCATCTCTTTTTTTATTTCCTCTTTCATTTGTCTCATTTCTTCCATATTTCCTTTAGCATGACCCTAATTCCTTTCCCCTCGTCACCGAACTCCTCCGCCCCCCCCGCTCTCCTGTGCTCCTTCCTCCTCCCCCTCCTTCCCTCTGCATACCTGCGCCTTGCCTTCTTACTTCTTCTCCTTGCTTTTTCCCCTCTCCTTTCCAGTATCTATCCAGCCCGCCTTCAATCCTTGCTGATACATCTTTCCCTCTGTTTGCTCTTGTCACTGCCCTCTCTTCTGCCCCACCTTCCTTACCTACCGCCCCTGCTATCTTCTTTACCGACTTGCTTCGGTCTCCCATCCTACTGTATCCCTAACCTCAACTTCTTGCTCTCTGCTTCTGCACCTTCCTTCTCCCCTTACACCTGCTTCTCACCACTCCCTACACTTACCCCTTATCGCGACCTCCTCCGCGCTCTTTCTCACTACCTCCTCTTACAATACACCCTCTTAACTAACAGATATTCTACAATTCTTACACACACTCGTTACATTCCATCCGTCTACACGCACGCCACTTAACCAAGTCCATAATTGTGTTAGGTATATCTAACCTATTTCCTAACCTATCTGCTCGACGTACAATGTACAGACATTCGGGCCGCCTCAGTTCTTTCGGGCCGCCTCGGTTCATTCGGGCTGCCTCGGTTCTTTCGGCCCGCGCGGTTCTTTCGGCCCGCTTGGAAATAATTCAATCCGCTTGGTTTTGTTCGAGCCGCCCGCTTCCTTCGGGCCGCTTGAAAAATTCAAGCTACTTGGTTCCAACCAAGTCGCCTGGTTCCTTCAAGCCGCTCGGTTCATTCGGGTACTCGGCTCGGTTCGGAAATCGGATTTCAGCTTGGTTCGGATTTCAAGCTACCCGAATATTCAAGTACTTGAACAGCTGTAATATGGAGGTCCCACGGTCGTTGCCTCGGCGATTTTATCCGCGAGGGCCGCGATATCTAGCAATTTACTGACTTTCGAAGCCGCAAGGATCGCTCTACAATTTACGGGTAACTGATCTAAAAATATGGCCCTCATTACTGATTTGCTGCACCGGCCGTCATCGAGGTTCCGCAAGCGCATTAAAATCTGGGTAGGTTTCCCGTCTGTTAAAACCTGCCCCTTCAATAATTGCCGCAGTCTGCTCTCCGACGACTCAGAGTACGTTGTTAACATACGCTCTTTAATCTGCGTATACGGGTTTACGAGGTTCGGATTCATTAGCAAATCACGGAAGCTAATGACAATTTCCGCGTCGAGCGCGGTGACGATTGTGTCCGCCTTCGTACGTTCATCGAATATGCGCGCAGTACGAAACGACGCCTCGACCTGGTAAAACCAAAGTCCCGGGTCATCGCGGAAAAAACTGGGGATCTTCGGAACGCGGTACGCGTCCACACGCGGTTGAACGCTAGGAGTCGTGGGCGGCACTTGCGCGGTGTCCAATTCGGACCCTGTATGAAGCGAGAGCGGGTCTACGTTGCCGTCTAGGTGCGACATTTCGGAATGCGGTTTTACTTTGACGCTAAATTATTCACTTAACACAACGCGCGTAACGGCAGACACGATAATGCGTGTTTTACAATGGCTGTCGGCGCGCGTAATAAGACTATGGCGCTGTCGGTACTATGATTCAAGATGGCCGACGTGTCTAATCGCGTGGCCAAGGCAAAGAAAAGAATCTTGGGTTCTACCTCGCGGCTTCAAGAACGTCCAGCGGCAGTAGTCTCTGGATTATCGGCTGTTCTGAAGAGGGCTGATCGAGCTGCGAACTCTACTGCTCTGGCGGAAATCGATGTTGATTCGTGTTGTCGCCACGTGGTGGTCGCTCAGCTTCCTGCCGCCGAGTCGTCAATGGCTGCTTGGCGAAAGATCGTCGATGGCTATCTGCAGCTGTTGTGGCCACAGACCAAATCCTGGGCAGCCTCGGTCTTCCAGCCGATGTAATTCGGGTGGATGGTCTAGCGCCCGTCGACGCCGTGAAATCGCGACGACGAGTGGGCGTCGGGGTCACCAATGTAGGCTGCCCTAGAGAGGACAATGGGTTCTGAGCAGGCCTACTCTGCTCTAGGTTGCATTTCCACTTGTGGACAAATAAATGATTCACTCGGGTCAGTAACAAAAATGGTTTTAATAACCTCAACAACTCCAGGTACAAAAATGCTCTCTGAGCGATACGCGCAGTGCAACACGTTCTTCTCCACGCGTTAGTTCTCGGAACTTCCGTGGCGCTCGCAGCGCTAGTCCCTACAGCCAATGTGGCGAGTGCTGTACCCCCTCTTCGAGATCCGCTCGGGAGTGGGGATCTATGGCGTGAGGCGAGCGTCGCCATGTTGC
This sequence comes from Andrena camellia, assembly GCA_029448645.1. NCBI lineage: Eukaryota > Metazoa > Arthropoda > Insecta > Hymenoptera > Andrenidae > Andrena > Andrena camellia. The sequence goes on from CM055680.1 coordinate 16,672,517, forward strand.
ACTTCACTTGTTTGCGAACCCTTGTAGCGCCTGGTCGCAGTATTCGGCCATTGAATACGATTCGGTTACGTTGTCGGATCGTGTTGCGACTACGCAGTTTATTCAGTGCATTACACTAGCGTTTTGTTCTGTTTGACAGAAGTCATTAATACCGAGGTTATGGTCGAGTCTTGTCGCAATTATAACTAGTATTTTAGATAACGGAAGCTCACGATTGTGAGGCTGGTATATTACAATAAAATCCTTGATCCGACGTCCTGGATTCTGTGGTGCTCTGCCGACTGTGGCTTGGCGAGATTGCTGAGTTCGTAGCTACGGGGACGAGGACTTCGTCTCGCTTTACCCCTGTATTTTTGGACCTGTGGGACACTGCAACCGCCTTGTGGAGGCGCCATTCCGAGCATCGCACGTGTAGCTTCTCCATGCTTCCAGGGTTTCCTGATGATGGAGATTCGTCGAGGGATTTTCGGTAAGCGAGGTGGTTATTTCAATTACGATGCGTTTAATGGTTTGGTGCCGTAATTGTTGTTTACTGACCTTCGGTTAGCCGGTATTAGGGCTATACGGTTTCTAACCCAAATTTGAGTTTCAAGGTCATGATAAGAATATCCCCTGACCTTGAAATCCAAATTTGAGTTTGAAATTTTTTCGAAATTTGTTTTTTTGGAGCGGCGGCGCGGGCGGGCGGCGAATGACGTCATAGAGATGGCGAAGTGGTGGGGATATAGCGCGAGAACTGATAATTATCGTCGAATCGATACCGAATTGATATCGAACGGATACCGAAGTGCATCGAGCAGGAACCGCGGGTGAAGAGCTTACTCTGGAGGGTGGTACAAACTGTCGGTAAGGAAGGAAATATTAATTTTAAGATATTAATATAAATGAAAAACGGAATCTCGGGCGACGGGGCTCGAACCCAAGACCTCCGCGGTACGAGTCAGCCGCCTATCCAACTCCCCCAACGCCAGCTCTCTGACATTAGTCTTTCCTCAATGGTACATATACAATGCGTCACACGCGCGCGTACACACACACACACACACACACACACCATGAGCCGTTGCCAAACGTCAGCGCATAATAATTATCGGATGATGTCGGGCAATGTCGGCTTTTTACGTGCAATCTATTGGAGGAAGGAGGTACATCGAAAGAGTTAGACAGAGATAGCACTACTTAGTGGTACAATCGTATGCATTCTAAAGCTAAATTCTGAGAGAGGGAAAGAGACAGCAGTGGTATAATCACAGTTCTTCTAAAGCTAAAATTTTTCAAAATGTTTTTTCAATCTTAACGTCGCAGCGTATCGCGCGATCGTGTGTAATTTGGCGTGTCAGTGTCCAACCCTTCTAATGTATCCTGCTGTGTCTTAACAAATTTCCTATTTTACAAGTGTTTCCTAATCTATTCTATGCTGTATAATCTTCTTTTATCACTTTCCAGTTCTTTCCATCTTTTCCTTCTCCCTATTATCTCCTGTAAAATAGCCAAGTTTTTCCTTCTCTTCTTTCCAATTCCTGCCACTCTCTCCACTTACTTCACATGCTTCAATCACGTGTTTCACTGTTTCTTCCTCTTTCTTATAAAGCCTAAATACCCTTTCTTCTTTCTTTAGCCAATATTTGCATGCCCTTGTTTCACTACTTTTTTGATTTTCCCCCCAATAGTATTACGGCTTATCTCCAGGTTTCCGTGCGACCTCTCTTAATTCTCTTAGGAACATTGACTCTTTTACTTTCGTCTCTTTTTCTTGTTCTTGGATGTCTTTACTTATCTGCTCTATTTTGATCGACACTTCTTCCCCATTTAATCTTCTTCTTTCCAATTCTTCATTTGACCATCCTCTCCCTTCCAAGAATTTGATTCTCAATCTTTCCCTTTTCGTTACTTCATTTCCTCTCATTAGTCTTCTTCCACATTCATATCTTACCGATCCTTCTTCCGAGTCTATTATCCTCTCTTCAAACTTGATTGCCTTTACTCCTATTTTAATTGCTGTGTCATCTCTTCCTGTTTCTTTTAACAGCCAGTATGTTGGTGATGAACTCTCCAATTTCATTATCCACCGTATGTATTTCGCCTGCAATTATCATAATTAATATAAATTGTATTAATCTCGAAATTAAAAGAGCTAATTATAAATTATTTTTTATGTGGAATAATAATTATAAATTTATAATTAGAGGTGATATGTTATTCGATTTTATTGATATCTAATTTTTAAATGAATTTATTCATAGATTTAATTAATTATGAAAAGTATTTTTATTTTTGTTAAATATAACAAATTTATGGGATTATCTATACATTTATATTATTATTATTATTGATTTGATGTATTTAAGAATTGTAATTTTAAAATTTAATTTCATTTAAGATAATTTAATAATTTATTTCATTGATAAAAAATTTAAGAATTTTGGTGCAATTTTTTAAATAAATTATATAAATGAATTATGCGTAGGGTATAATGATAAAATTAATAACTAATTTAGTGAATATATTTTTTAGATAAAAATGAATTCAAGGAATTCTGCAAATTAAAAATATTCACCTGTTTATCAAAAAACATGTCTTTTTGTTTAATAATTTAAAGCCTGCTCTGCCCAATGAATTATTTTTAAGTGGCTGCAGTATATTGACTACAAGGTAGCATACAAAGGTAGCATAATAATTATTCTTTTTATTGAAGGCTTGAATGAATGAGTTGATGAAATATTTCCTGTCTCTAGATTAAACTGTTAATTTAAATTTTAAGTAAAAATGCTTAGATTTTTTCTATGGGACGAGAAGACCCTATAGAATTTTATAATTTATTTTAAGAATAAGTTTTAATAAAATTAATTATTTTATTGGGAGGATATTTAAAATTATTTAACTTTAAAAAATTTATCCAATTATTTTTGTTTCAAAAGATAGTTTATTAAAAATTGTTAGATTTAATTACCTTGGGGATAACAGCGTAATATCTTTGGAGAGATCATATTTATGAAGATGATTGCGACCTCGATGTTGAATTAGGATATAATTTAAATGCAGCAGTTTAAATTTTAAGTCTGTTCGACTTTTAATATCTTACATGATTTCAGTTCAGATCGACGTGAGCCAGATCGGTTTCTATCTATATTTATCTAATAAATTTTTGTACGAAAGGTCCAAATACTACGACAAGAAAACCGCGGATAGGTCTTTTAAAATCGGAGACCAAGTGCTACTGCACGATGAGACGTTAAGACGCGGACGATCACAAAACTAACACCTGCATGGATAGGTCCCTACACGATTCAAAACATGCACGATAACAATAATTACAGTATAAAGGGCGACGAACAATCCGCGTTCACGCGAACCGACTCAAACACTTTATAGAATAGGGCAGGAATAGGAAAATGGTCGCAGTTATGAGGGGAAGTAACAGCGCATCAACAATTATGTAGATTTGAAAAAAGGGGCGAAATATATTTATTAAAAAAAAAAATGAGGGAGAGAAGAATTTTTAAATAAGTATCTTAAAATAAGTAATTTAACTAATGAGGATATTCGCCGATTTTGAGGGCGACCGCGATGACGGCTTCCCAAAGAGACCACAGGCGAGGCCGTCACGCGGGCCCTACGAACTGGTCTCCGTGACGCTCTAGAACAATCACCAGTTGCAAAACAATTAATTTCGAACAACGGAAAATAAACAAAACATAAACAATGGGAAACTCACCGAACAGGGCCCGCACGCCCCACGCGTCCACATCGTCTAACCAGTCGGCGTTCTCAGCCTCAAACCGACGTCGCTCCGTGCGGTACTCCCGCACCGCCCGCCGGTATTAAATGTTCATGTAACCCGACGGGGTCGGAAACTCCAAACTCTAGAAAAAATAACGAACGTTGAACCCATGCACACTTCCACAGAGACACGAAAACACTAAGGAACTCGCACTTAAACGCACCAGTAGAAACATCGCCAGCTCCCTCGGGATCGAAAGCAACGTCAACATCGTAACGACTCAAAGCGAAATAAGAAGCGACCAAGAAAATCGAGTCCCATATGCCCTCACTTCTCACTTCTACTCAAGTCCAGACAAAGAAGATGAACTGTCCTACGTTAGCAAAAATATTTATCTCGCGCTCGCACAAGAAAAGACTTCGCGACCAACAAAACGAACACCGACTACACCTTGACATTATAATTTACTGGATTTTCGTTCTACTATATGATATGCATGTGCAATGTAAAAAAAACCTTCTACCTACAACTTAGAAAAATTCTGTAAAACATTCGCCACGAAAATCCAAGACAAGGTAGACCGCGTTGCCAAACTCCTTACCTACGTCCAGCAAACTAAAAGCTCAGCACAAAACAGCGTCGTGGACAAATAGACGGATTAGGTTACAGTAGGTATAGCAGGCCAATTCTGGATCACCGCAGGGCGAGGGGTGAAGCGTGGCGAGGGGTGCAGCGGGGCGTGGGGTACAGCAACGGAGGCGAGGGGGCGACGGGTGGGGGGATCGCGACTCGTGGAGGTGGGAGCCGGGATCCAGGATCACTGGAGGGGGAGGGGGCCCTGAGAGCAGGTAGAGGGGGGTACCTCGAGGTAACGTAACGCGTTCCTCGACGATGACACGTCACGCGTTGTAGGAGGAAGCGGTCCGCAACCCTCTTATCTCCCCAAGGCCAGATCGCGCCCCCGATATTCGCTACTTTGGAATCGAGTGTACGATATTATTGTACATCTCTCTCTCGTTGTCGGAGGTCGGAAACAACAACATACGGTGGTATGTCGCGTAGAAGATGCAAGTCGAAACCTGCACGGCTGTTGCGTAATAGCCGCGTCAAAAACATATAATAGGCGAAGGTCAACTTCCGAGAATAATGCGCGGCATCTTTGCGCGCGATATCTCCGAACCACGAAAATTCAAAGCGATCCGCAACCCTGTAACGAGTTATATCGATGGGACGCGAATCTTCCCCCCACCACGCGCGCCTGGCGCGGCCCGCCGCTGCCGAGCGGGGCCGCGAGGTGGATGCGCGCCGAGCAGCGCTCTCGCTCGTGAAGTTCGCGCGGCCACGCATATCAGCCGGCGCGGCGGGCCCATCAGCAGAGTCTACCACGAGCGTTACAGGCGAACGGTCAGAGCTCTCCCGGCGATCTCTTGTCTTGCAAGGTGTATCGCTGTGTACTTTTGGTTTCTCCCTACCTCCACGGCTCCCAGAGGAACGCGAGTTCGCTGACTTCTGGACGCAGGTCGATATCCCCAGTCACTCTTAGGGTCAGACGTCGTCTGTCCCGGAGGACATCCCACAGCCTCCGTTTCTCCCACGGGTTTTACCCACCGGGTGAGCGGACTCAAGGTTTCGCGGTCAGGGCCATTGGTGGAGTTAACAGCCAGGGCGCCAGAACGACCACTCTCCCCACTCCTACCCCCTCCGCTGAAACGCACCGAATTTCGCGCCGCGATCGCGACGCGCCGTCCGCGCTCCACCGCCGACTAACCGTTAGTCACCGCGTTAGATTAAGTTCCGAACACGCTGTTAGCCAGCATCGGCCTGGCCGGGCTTCCTTGTATTCTAGTCATACGAATAAACACCCGTTGCACAATTCACCTTGTCTCACTCACACAACCGTTCAGGACCCTCGCCCGTTTTGTAACCGTCGCGAGGACAGGTTACAACCCTCTTATCTCCTCAAGACCAGATCGCGTCCGCGAACAAGGAGTGTGAGAGAGAGGTACGATATGAATCTATCCTTCTCTCTCTAGGGGCATAGTCGAAACATACGGCGGTACGACGCATAGGAGATGATGCGAGTCGAAACATACCATTTCGTATCGCGTAATCCGAGAATAATAATACGCAGCATCGGTGCGCGCAATCTCGAGACCTCGAAAATTCAAAGCGGCGACGTTTGAACAAGGAGTACGAGAGTAGTATGACATTCTTGTACATCTCTCTCTCTCTCTCTATTCCTCTCGGTGTCGGAGGTAAGAAAACACAATACGGTGTTACAACGCGTAGGAGATGTAAGGTGAATCTTATAGTTTGTTATGGCGCGATAATCGAGCCAAAAGCGTATCACTGTAACGATAGAAGGTTGATTTCCGAAAATAGTACACAGCATCGGTGCACGATAATTTTGGAAGATAAACTTTCGAGAAGGAATAATGCGCATATGACTTAAAAGATATCACGTAACAGCAGAATATGATGTGTACAAGAATAAAGCGATGTAATCGAATACTGTTTTCGGTAGTCCATTAGGCCAGAGATGATTATCAAGAGCATATTCGGTGGGAGAGATGCGATATTATTCGAAATGCGTAATAAGAGGTATAGATGTTTCTAGATCTCGTAACATACCTAGTGTAAGAAACGAAGATTGAAAGAACACTAGTTTTTGGGATAAGCGATATCCTGCGAGGATAGGGAAGGATCGTTTAAGGTATCAAACAATACAGATATTCGTGCGATAAAGTGTTGTTTTTATTGGTAAAGCATATATAGACATGTATACATTATTGGGATACGTTGCGAGCATCACGTATAATGGAGTCCAAGCATAACGCTAATAATTCACAATCTAACAAAGAATGTAGTTCGAAATATTCGCTTTCGGAAATAAGTTTTTCATAGTCCGCGGTCGGTGCCGTAGCGGCACGTATAATGGCTACAAAGGAAGCGTATTTGATGCTTACGGAGTCTAGAATTTCCGACAACCACGAGAACGTGTGATCGATGCAGCGATCGTATTTGAACATTTGCCGTATCGTAGCTTCGACCATGTATATGGTTGAACTACCATCCGATATTTTGACAATTCGTTGACTGTTGATTCGCGTAAAGTCGATGCGTAAATGATCGACGACGATAGGGTCTTGATGCGATGGAGTTGCGACGTTACGGAGACGTCGAAGTATCTCCGGTTCTTGCTGTAGCAGAAGTTTCCACGTAGACATGGGGAAACACAGTTCGTTGGATTTGTTGTCGACTATCGCGATTTCAACGCGACACGAATCCTGCTCGATACGGATTCCAATTGCGATGCGTTTGTACGTGGTCAATGTTAATGGATAATCACGTCCCATGATTCGTATGACGGCTTTCTTGGGCGATGCGACAGATGTATCGCTGTAAGAAACACACACGCAGAGTTAACGCATCGAACGTTTTCGTGTAAATTGAAAAGTATATGGACGTATATAATGTACCTTAGATTCGGACGACGCTGTTTAGCAGGAAAGTCCGTATCGTTGCAGCGGTTGAGGTGGTTTTCGCCCATGTTGGAAGCGTCGTTGAAATGTTGGTTAAACATTTTGAATACGCACTACAGCTAACTGTACCGAACGTACACGATGTAATGTGGTCCGTAAGACCGATCGGTACCACTTTTATAGTGGTTTGCACTCTCACATATGCAAAGTGCAGTTTGTTGGTGGCGGAGATAGTGTAGTTGTACGCAGTATGGAAAAGGAAAAAGGCAAAGGTGAAAAGACGTGATGATAGGGGAAAAAACAGTGCAGGAAGAAGTGTACAGTGAGAAGTGTATAATGAGTAGAATATATAAATGGAAGAAGCAAGTATCGATGTATGAAGTATTCACGTAAAAAGAAAAAATATACATCGTAGGAACCTATCGATAGTAACATGGTAGGTATATATGTTGGCTCGAGGGTGTGAAAGCACACGTGAGCATCGTTCTGAAGCAACGAAGAAGAAGAAGGATAGCTAGAAGAAAAAGAAAGAGAAGAATGTCTGTAGAGTGAACAAGGATCGAGATATCGAAATGACCACTGACGACTGGGATGCTAGTATATCCCTACTCGCGATCCACCCCTACCATGCGCGCTGCTTATCCCTGTCTTTAAAAACGTGAGCGGGTCACCGCGACGACTCATTAGAAGTGTTAATCAGGAAGCTGTTTGCCGACAGGAACGAGTTGAAGAAATATATACGGCAAGTATTAGTTTTTCCTATCTCGTACAAAGTGTAACGTAAGATATATAGTGAGAAAGAGAGAATATTAGAAATAAGTATGATGTACGGTGTTGTCATTCTGGTTTTTTTTCCATTGCATGTGCTGTTTGGACATCGTCGGTGGAGATCATCCCTCCCGAGGAAGCTGGCTTTCCTCATCGCGGAAGCTGACATCCCTCGCCGAAGCTGGTGTCCCTCCCGAAGTGTGTGTATTTGTGGGTATGTGTTTACGTCGATCTGTAGTGTTTACGTCAATGCGAGTAGTGCTACAAATATCCGTATGTCTCTCACTCCTTGTGTCAAACACATATATATGTACGTGTCTTTGCACCATGAGTGAGGTACGTATTGGTAGTATATGTCCAACAACACACATAACAGTAGTGACAATCGTTTTCCGTGTAAGTATAATCCAGCTATACATACATATATCCATGTTGCCCCAGTAACATATATATATACATATACATATATATATATATATATATATATATATATATTAAAGTGTCTCTGGATTAAAATGGATGAATGTATGTGTATAATACTCAACAAGCACACGGATACAAGTCTATGGTGTGAGAACTTTACATCGATAGTGACGGGGCTAGTTTCGCAGAAGCTAGATGTAGATTTAATCATAACGTACGTGTATAAACCAGTCCTACTATCACACACGCACGCACACCCAACACAGAACAGTATCGTAACAAACAGTAGAGACAATAGTTTTCGTGATCGAGGATTACAAGTATCATGTACGTGTACCAACGACCCACGCATACATATATTGGGCGCGATTCAATGACATATACATTGAAGTGTCTTTGGATTGCGGTCGATGGATGTGTGTGTGTGTGTATGATACTTCACAACCATACCGATACACTTGTGGACTATGCGAAGTATGCATTAATAGCGACGGGTAAAACACTATGTGCACACTCCGAGTGTATAGAATCACATACTCTGGGTGCACATAGTGTTTACTTCGTTACTATTAGTATTCTGCGAAAACATCGACGGAAATAAAGAGAGAGAGAGAGAGAGAAAATATAGAGACAGTAAGAAGTGTATATAGAAAATAATTTCGCGTGTGATTGTATCACAAGTAGTATATATAAAGTTAGAGTATAAGAATACTTATGTGACGCATCGTTGTAAGAGGAGGAGAAAGAGAAGAAAATAAAAAACTTTTGTTTTTGTACGTATATAAAGTGTGTCTGCAATCTTTTTTCTTACATATACCTTAACATTCTATATTTCAGGAAAAAAATACGTAGCATCGACGATGTATGCTGTGGAGGAGGACGAGAATAGAGGGTAAGAAAGATGTACACTTCTTCTATGAATAGTAATTGTTTTATTCATATAAAGCAGTTTTGTTATATGTTATACGTTTATAAAGAATAGTAAGAATAGTATGAGATACGATTAGAAGAATAAAGACTGTATACGCGTCGTAGAAGAATAATATCACAACGTCTATGATGTGCGAAGAGGACAAAACCATACAGCAGGTGGTCCGTAGAATCTGGAAACAGCAAAAGAAAGAAACGGTTAGGCAGATTGTAGGATTATTTTAACATGTAATCTAGGAAGACGCCACTCACCTTAAATTTCAGATCGCATGTACTTCCAAATTTTCTGAACGTTTTCTAACGCGCACATACAACCGCCTCCGCCGTTGTGGAAAGCGCATCGTACAGTGTTCTTTGCGGGCATTGTTTTCAGGTTAGGAACGACCGTGGTAGGAGGTACGATTCCACAATAATCGTCGTCAACGTCGGAGCCGTCGTTGCCCTCGTCGGTATCCTCGTCGTTGTTGTTGTTCTTCTTCTTCTCGTACATCTCAACGATATCTACGATGCGTGGATCTGTTCGTAGGAGCAGTTGCGATAACCAGGTCTTCTTCTCCACTCCCTTCAGCGAAGTCCATGATGATGCGTCGTGAGCCAGGTCGCTTGACGCTTCTCGAACGATGACAGGCGAGCGTAGGAGTACGGTGGTTTGAAAATCCAATGACAAATGGTCGTTTCCGTGTCGCGATTGTTCGCGAGAATCGCAATTTCCTTAGCGACGAACGTGTTACGTTCGGTCTTAAAGCCTTGCAGGTCGACCACGACGGATAACATTGTTAGGTAGTAATATGTAGTAAAACAAGTGTCACCGACGGCTGCAGACGAGTTACTGACTATTTCGCGATTATCTTCATCGGTATAATAGTCGAAGTCGTTAGACGAACACCTGATACTAATAAACAGCATCGCAGAAACACTATTGCACGACACGCAAGACTTGTTAGAATTCATTATGGATATAAAGAAAGGAGTCCTAAACCCACGATTAATACCACCGGCACAAATCATAACCTACCTCACTTCCGCACTCGCACATATTCCGAAAGGACTAGACTTCCCAATCGGAATAAAATTAGAAAACTTGCACGTCCTGTACGAAATCCTTACGCTCTCAGCATTTTCGGATACCAAATCAATTACTGTATTACTAGATATTTCATTGTTAAACGCGAAAAAATTCAAATTGAGCAAGGTACACCCGGTACCCATGAAGATAAACGAATCGTTCTACGCGTATATAGAACCCCTCGACTCATACGTGGTACTTGAAACCTCGGTGCAAGATTACATACAACTAAGCAAACAGGGCCTAGCAAAAATGTAAGACAATAAAACGATCTGTACCTCTGCACCTCTAAGCATTCAATGTTCAAAGCGATACCATACGGACCGTGCGAAGTACAGTTGTACATGACATTAACAAAAACCCCAAACAATTGTAAAATGCGAATTATGACACTGAATCACACGATCCTGGTAGAATTACAACAACCAGGCACGAGGATTTATATCGCGCCGAAACCGATACAACCAGCAGTAATTTGCGACGACAAGAGCACAAAAATGTATAGCATTAAGGATTCTGATACAATAACAATAACAATAAGAAACAAATGTACAATCACTACCGCCGAATTCACAATAGAAACTGGAAAACAATACGGAATAGAAAAACATGGTACTACTTACCTGGATACAATTTGTCATTAGATGAAATTACTTCCACAGACCACTGTAAATTCGTACCCAAACACAAATTTCGAGCATAAAAGGGTAATCAAAGCACCCGGAAGAATTAAATAAAGTTAACAAACAAATTAGAAGACTTATAAAACAATTTAGAAAGAACGGTCTTGCGGACCACATTACATCGTGTACGTTCGGTACAGTTAGCTGTAGTGCGTATTCAAAATGTTTAACCAACATTTCAACGACGCTTCCAACATGGGCGAAAACCACCTCAACCGCTGCAACGATACGGACTTTCCTGCTAAACAGCGTCGTCCGAATCTAAGGTACATTATATACGTCCATATACTTTTCAATTTACACGAAAACGTTCGATGCGTTAACTCTGCGTGTGTGTTTCTTACAGCGATACATCTGTCGCATCGCCCAAGAAAGCCGTCATACGAATCATGGGACGTGATTATCCATTAACATTGACCACGTACAAACGCATCGCAATTGGAATCCGTATCGAGCAGGATTCGTGTCGCGTTGAAATCGCGATAGTCGACAACAAATCCAACGAACTGTGTTTCCCCATGTCTACGTGGAAACTTCTGCTACAGCAAGAACCGGAGATACTTCGACGTCTCCGTAACGTCGCAACTCCATCGCATCAAGACCCTATCGTCGTCGATCATTTACGCATCGACTTTACGCGAATCAACAGTCAACGAATTGTCAAAATATCGGATGGTAGTTCAACCATATACATGGTCGAAGCTACGATACGGCAAATGTTCAAATACGATCGCTGCATCGATCACACGTTCTCGTGGTTGTCGGAAATTCTAGACTCCGTAAGCATCAAATACGCTTCCTTTGTAGCCATTATACGTGCCGCTACGGCACCGACCGCGGACTATGAAAAACTTATTTCCGAAAGCGAATATTTCGAACTACATTCTTTGTTAGATTGTGAATTATTAGCGTTATGCTTGGACTCCATTATACGTGATGCTCGCAACGTATCCCAATAATGTATACATGTCTATATATGCTTTACCAATAAAAACAACACTTTATCGCACGAATATCTGTATTGTTTGATACCTTAAACGATCCTTCCCTATCCTCGCAGGATATCGCTTATCCCAAAAACTAGTGTTCTTTCAATCTTCGTTTCTTACACTAGGTATGTTACGAGATCTAGAAACATCTATACCTCTTATTACGCATTTCGAATAATATCGCATCTCTCCCACCGAATATGCTCTTGATAATCATCTCTGGCCTAATGGACTACCGAAAACAGTATTCGATTACATCGCTTTATTCTTGTACACATCATATTCTGCTGTTACGTGATATCTTTTAAGTCATATGCGCATTATTCCTTCTCGAAAGTTTATCTTCCAAAATTATCGTGCACCGATGCTGTGTACTATTTTCGGAAATCAACCTTCTATCGTTACAGTGATACGCTTTTGGCTCGATTATCGCGCCATAACAAACTATAAGATTCACCTTACATCTCCTACGCGTTGTAACACCGTATTGTGTTTTCTTACCTCCGACACCGAGAGGAATAGAGAGAGAGAGAGAGATGTACAAGAATGTCATACTACTCTCGTACTCCTTGTTCAAACGTCGCCGCTTTGAATTTTCGAGGTCTCGAGATTGCGCGCACCGATGCTGCGTATTATTATTCTCGGATTACGCGATACGAAATGGTATGTTTCGACTCGCATCATCTCCTATGCGTCGTACCGCCGTATGTTTCGACTATGCCCCTAGAGAGAGAAGGATAGATTCATATCGTACCTCTCTCTCACACTCCTTGTTCGCGGACGCGATCTGGTCTTGAGGAGATAAGAGGGTTGTAACCTGTCCTCGCGACGGTTACAAAACGGGCGAGGGTCCTGAACGGTTGTGTGAGTGAGACAAGGTGAATTGTGCAACGGGTGTTTATTCGTATGACTAGAATACAAGGAAGCCCGGCCAGGCCGATGCTGGCTAACAGCGTGTTCGGAACTTAATCTAACGCGGTGACTAACGGTTAGTCGGCGGTGGAGCGCGGACGGCGCGTCGCGATCGCGGCGCGAAATTCGGTGCGTTTCAGCGGAGGGGGTAGGAGTGGGGAGAGTGGTCGTTCTGGCGCCCTGGCTGTTAACTCCACCAATGGCCCTGACCGCGAAACCTTGAGTCCGCTCACCCGGTGGGTAAAACCCGTGGGAGAAACGGAGGCTGTGGGATGTCCTCCGGGACAGACGACGTCTGACCCTAAGAGTGACTGGGGATATCGACCTGCGTCCAGAAGTCAGCGAACTCGCGTTCCTCTGGGAGCCGTGGAGGTAGGGAGAAACCAAAAGTACACAGCGATACACCTTGCAAGACAAGAGATCGCCGGGAGAGCTCTGACCGTTCGCCTGTAACGCTCGTGGTAGACTCTGCTGATGGGCCCGCCGCGCCGGCTGATATGCGTGGCCGCGCGAACTTCACGAGCGAGAGCGCTGCTCGGCGCGCATCCACCTCGCGGCCCCGCTCGGCAGCGGCGGGCCGCGCCAGGCGCGCGTGGTGGGGGGAAGATTCGCGTCCCATCGATATAACTCGTTACAGGGTTGCGGATCGCTTTGAATTTTCGTGGTTCGGAGATATCGCGCGCAAAGATGCCGCGCATTATTCTCGGAAGTTGACCTTCGCCTATTATATGTTTTTGACGCGGCTATTACGCAACAGCCGTGCAGGTTTCGACTTGCATCTTCTACGCGACATACCACCGTATGTTGTTGTTTCCGACCTCCGACAACGAGAGAGAGATGTACAATAATATCGTACACTCGATTCCAAAGTAGCGAATATCGGGGGCGCGATCTGGCCTTGGGGAGATAAGAGGGTTGCGGACCGCTTCCTCCTACAACGCGTGACGTGTCATCGTCGAGGAACGCGTTACGTTACCTCGAGGTACCCCCCTCTACCTGCTCTCAGGGCCCCCATCCCCCTCCAGTGATCCAGGGTCCCGGCCCCCACCTCCACGCGTCGCGGTCCCCCACCCGTCGCCCCCTCGCCTCCGTTGCTGTACCCCACGCCCCGCTGCACCCCTCGCCACGCTTCACCCCTCGCCCTGCGGTGATCCAGAATTGGCCTGCTATACCTACTGTAACCTAATCCGTCTATTTGTCCACGACGCTGTTTTGTGCTGAGCTTTTAGTTTGCTGGACGTAGGTAAGGAGTTTGGCAACGCGGTCTACCTTGTCTTGGATTTTCGTGGCGAATGTTTTACAGAATTTTTCTAAGTTGTAGGTAGAAGGTTTTTTTTACATTGCACATGCATATCATATAGTAGAACGAAAATCCAGTAAATTATAATGTCAAGGTGTAGTCGGTGTTCGTTTTGTTGGTCGCGAAGTCTTTTCTTGTGCGAGCGCGAGATAAATATTTTTGCTAACGTAGGACAGTTCATCTTCTTTGTCTGGACTTGAGTAGAAGTGAGAAGTGAGGGCATATGGGACTCGATTTTCTTGGTCGCTTCTTATTTCGCTTTGAGTCGTTACGATGTTGACGTTGCTTTCGATCCCGAGGGAGCTGGCGATGTTTCTACTGGTGCGTTTAAGTGCGAGTTCCTTAGTGTTTTCGTGTCTCTGTGGAAGTGTGCATGGGTTCAACGTTCGTTATTTTTTCTAGAGTTTGGAGTTTCCGACCCCGTCGGGTTACATGAACATTTAATACCGGCGGGCGGTGCGGGAGTACCGCACGGAGCGACGTCGGTTTGAGGCTGAGAACGCCGACTGGTTAGACGATGTGGACGCGTGGGGCGTGCGGGCCCTGTTCGGTGAGTTTCCCATTGTTTATGTTTTGTTTATTTTCCGTTGTTCGAAATTAATTGTTTTGCAACTGGTGATTGTTCTAGAGCGTCACGGAGACCAGTTCGTAGGGCCCGCGTGACGGCCTCGCCTGTGGTCTCTTTGGGAAGCCGTCATCGCGGTCGCCCTCAAAATCGGCGAATATCCTCATTAGTTAAATTACTTATTTTAAGATACTTATTTAAAAATTCTTCTCTCCCTCATTTTTTTTTTTTAATAAATATATTTCGCCCCTTTTTTCAAATCTACATAATTGTTGATGCGCTGTTACTTCCCCTCATAACTGCGACCATTTTCCTATTCCTGCCCTATTCTATAAAGTGTTTGAGTCGGTTCGCGTGAACGCGGATTGTTCGTCGCCCTTTATACTGTAATTATTGTTATCGTGCATGTTTTGAATCGTGTAGGGACCTATCCATGCAGGTGTTAGTTTTGTGATCGTCCGCGTCTTAACGTCTCATCGTGCAGTAGCACTTGGTCTCCGATTTTAAAAGACCTATCCGCGGTTTTCTTGTCGTAGTATTTGGACCTTTCGTACAAAAATTTATTAGATAAATATAGATAGAAACCGATCTGGCTCACGTCGATCTGAACTGAAATCATGTAAGATATTAAAAGTCGAACAGACTTAAAATTTAAACTGCTGCATTTAAATTATATCCTAATTCAACATCGAGGTCGCAATCATCTTCATAAATATGATCTCTCCAAAGATATTACGCTGTTATCCCCAAGGTAATTAAATCTAACAATTTTTAATAAACTATCTTTTGAAACAAAAATAATTGGATAAATTTTTTAAAGTTAAATAATTTTAAATATCCTCCCAATAAAATAATTAATTTTATTAAAACTTATTCTTAAAATAAATTATAAAATTCTATAGGGTCTTCTCGTCCCATAGAAAAAATCTAAGCATTTTTACTTAAAATTTAAATTAACAGTTTAATCTAGAGACAGGAAATATTTCATCAACTCATTCATTCAAGCCTTCAATAAAAAGAATAATTATTATGCTACCTTTGTATGCTACCTTGTAGTCAATATACTGCAGCCACTTAAAAATAATTCATTGGGCAGAGCAGGCTTTAAATTATTAAACAAAAAGACATGTTTTTTGATAAACAGGTGAATATTTTTAATTTGCAGAATTCCTTGAATTCATTTTTATCTAAAAAATATATTCACTAAATTAGTTATTAATTTTATCATTATACCCTACGCATAATTCATTTATATAATTTATTTAAAAAATTGCACCAAAATTCTTAAATTTTTTATCAATGAAATAAATTATTAAATTATCTTAAATGAAATTAAATTTTAAAATTACAATTCTTAAATACATCAAATCAATAATAATAATAATATAAATGTATAGATAATCCCATAAATTTGTTATATTTAACAAAAATAAAAATACTTTTCATAATTAATTAAATCTATGAATAAATTCATTTAAAAATTAGATATCAATAAAATCGAATAACATATCACCTCTAATTATAAATTTATAATTATTATTCCACATAAAAAATAATTTATAATTAGCTCTTTTAATTTCGAGATTAATACAATTTATATTAATTATGATAATTGCAGGCGAAATACATACGGTGGATAATGAAATTGGAGAGTTCATCACCAACATACTGGCTGTTAAAAGAAACAGGAAGAGATGACACAGCAATTAAAATAGGAGTAAAGGCAATCAAGTTTGAAGAGAGGATAATAGACTCGGAAGAAGGATCGGTAAGATATGAATGTGGAAGAAGACTAATGAGAGGAAATGAAGTAACGAAAAGGGAAAGATTGAGAATCAAATTCTTGGAAGGGAGAGGATGGTCAAATGAAGAATTGGAAAGAAGAAGATTAAATGGGGAAGAAGTGTCGATCAAAATAGAGCAGATAAGTAAAGACATCCAAGAACAAGAAAAAGAGACGAAAGTAAAAGAGTCAATGTTCCTAAGAGAATTAAGAGAGGTCGCACGGAAACCTGGAGATAAGCCGTAATACTATTGGGGGGAAAATCAAAAAAGTAGTGAAACAAGGGCATGCAAATATTGGCTAAAGAAAGAAGAAAGGGTATTTAGGCTTTATAAGAAAGAGGAAGAAACAGTGAAACACGTGATTGAAGCATGTGAAGTAAGTGGAGAGAGTGGCAGGAATTGGAAAGAAGAGAAGGAAAAACTTGGCTATTTTACAGGAGATAATAGGGAGAAGGAAAAGATGGAAAGAACTGGAAAGTGATAAAAGAAGATTATACAGCATAGAATAGATTAGGAAACACTTGTAAAATAGGAAATTTGTTAAGACACAGCAGGATACATTAGAAGGGTTGGACACTGACACGCCAAATTACACACGATCGCGCGATACGCTGCGACGTTAAGATTGAAAAAACATTTTGAAAAATTTTAGCTTTAGAAGAACTGTGATTATACCACTGCTGTCTCTTTCCCTCTCTCAGAATTTAGCTTTAGAATGCATACGATTGTACCACTAAGTAGTGCTATCTCTGTCTAACTCTTTCGATGTACCTCCTTCCTCCAATAGATTGCACGTAAAAAGCCGACATTGCCCGACATCATCCGATAATTATTATGCGCTGACGTTTGGCAACGGCTCATGGTGTGTGTGTGTGTGTGTGTGTGTGTACGCGCGCGTGTGACGCATTGTATATGTACCATTGAGGAAAGACTAATGTCAGAGAGCTGGCGTTGGGGGAGTTGGATAGGCGGCTGACTCGTACCGCGGAGGTCTTGGGTTCGAGCCCCGTCGCCCGAGATTCCGTTTTTCATTTATATTAATATCTTAAAATTAATATTTCCTTCCTTACCGACAGTTTGTACCACCCTCCAGAGTAAGCTCTTCACCCGCGGTTCCTGCTCGATGCACTTCGGTATCCGTTCGATATCAATTCGGTATCGATTCGACGATAATTATCAGTTCTCGCGCTATATCCCCACCACTTCGCCATCTCTATGACGTCATTCGCCGCCCGCCCGCGCCGCCGCTCCAAAAAAACAAATTTCGAAAAAATTTCAAACTCAAATTTGGATTTCAAGGTCAGGGTTTTTCTGACATCTGCAATACCGACAAGGCAGCCGGAGATGAGGAGGAGGGGGGGGGTGAGAGAGGGGCAGCGGTGTTTAAATGGAATTTCTCGAGTGACACGATTCGTATCCGAGGTACGCGAGCCCCCTAAAAAGAAGTTGTCTCGATGGCAGCGGTTATTACCGGTCGGCTCGTGACGAGGAACCGCTTGCACCGTACCACTCCGCTGATATCCGGTTGATCTGCTGGCATTGGCAGGCCTGGAAATATCCAGGGGCACTTAGCGCTATCTACAAAGGCTAATGTAGCCGCCCGATAGGAAGGTAGACGTGCCCCTCTGTATATATCCTGCCAGTGAACGAGAAGAAGAACCGAACACCGGTGAAGAGGGGAACACAGGCACGCACGCCTCGCCACGGCGTACGGCATACATTCTCTCTCCCTTGCACGCGCATGCACCCTCCTGATTTCTCAATCTTCACGAGGACCCACTGCTCCCGGACTTTATTCCCTCGTCTGGTTCCATGAAGAAAATCCCCCCCCCCCTCCCCGTCCATGAGATAGGCGTCGATAAAGACCACCACGCGCTGCTTCCAATTCGAATCGCGGTTGCCAAAGTAAAACGTTGAAAGTTTGGAGGTGACATGTGCCAAGGATGCGCCAACTCGACGAATCGATAGCTAGGAACGGGCCGAGTTACCTTCGGTCGGGGACACGTCACCACCCCCCGCCCCGGAAAACATAAACCTGGGAGAAGCTATCGGCACCATCCACGAATCCCATCGCGCATCGACGTTTACGTCCGACGACTGTTTTACCGTAGGTATTCATTTGATCGAGTAATTTACAAGGCGTAAATCACCGGCGTGTATCGCCGTGCTTATTGCGGGTGTCACAAAACGTAGCGTGGAATTCGTGACGGACTTTAACGCATGCCCACTGGCTGCCGAGGGGAATGAATGATACCGGAAAAACGGGCGTAAATCACGGTTAACGAACCGCCGTCGGTCGTCTTCGATGCAAAACCTTCCCTCCTGGATAATTATAAACAAATAGGCGAGGCAGCGTGTACCTCTAGTATACGAGACCGAGGCCCGCGTATAAATATAGCGGGGAGCGAGACAGTGGGGTGGCGGCGCATAAATACGCAACGCTGCTATATTTCCTTTCATCTTTTCTTCGACGAACGTCCGAGTTCGGAATCATTAACCTTTCGAGAGGGAGATGCTCGCGAACGAGTGGATGCTATCGCAATCATCGGAGGCCCGCTCGACCTTATCAGCCAGCTCGGCTTCGAGTGCGAGCACCAGAGAGAGAGAGAGAGAGGGGGCCAGAGAAGAAGAGAAAAAGATGTGAACAGTCCAAGAAGCTGCCGTAATAGACCTTTTTAAATCGTCTCCTTTTGAGCATTGACTTAAGGGAGTAGACACGGGTAATGCAGCGCTCTGTATACCGACACAATTTGGCCCAAAACATGGGTTTAGTAGAATAGACTTTTCGTCCTTATATGAGCGAATTTTGGGCTAGGCGAGGTCTCATTCGAAAAAGGATGGTTCAGTGCAGCGCGCTCTGGTCATGGTTCGACAAGATTGTGTTGACATCTAATAATATGAGTGTTCAAAGTAGAGCAAAAGTCGACAAAATACACCCGCAAGAATCCAAGTATTTTTAGGTCACTAAAAGCGTTTTGTGACTCAAACGATGACCAGAGCGCGCTGTGCCGACCCTTCCTCTTTCGAATGAGACCACACCCAGCTCAAAATCTGCTCATATAAGGACGAAAAGTTTATTCCCGTAACTGCATTCCCAAATATGAATTCCGCCATATTGGCGATAATACAGAGCAAGTCACGTAACAAATTTAGTTCAGCTAGTGGATACGAGATGGCGCCTACTCGGGAGGACTGCCAACGTGGAATCATAGCAAAACTGAAGCGTTAGCTGGATACATGTGCCACAGTAAAAGCGTGATACAGTCAATGTATGTACTTTTGGACGATTGTAGGTTAGGTTATATGCATTTTAGGCATACATTGACTAGGAACTGCTGGGAACTGTATACATTTACTAAATTAACGCTTTTACCGTGACACATACATACATCACTTGAAATCGCTGTTGTATTTACATATGTATAGTAATTGAGGCAGTTAGAGCAACAACGGACTAACCTACATTAAATAAAAAATTTTCCTATTGTATGTACATCGATGGCTTAGTGCACACATATTGTATGTCCACTTTTAGCGTTTTTGAGAAAAACAGGTTCAAACATTCAATGATACTTTATAAATAAATACTTTTTGCATTATTGTATTATCATATATATGTAATATAGGTATCACTGAAAATATGTAATTAGTAGTATAAGTTAGAATATGCAAAATTATAATAATAATTCGATAATAATACTTGGAAGATGGACATGCTATATGTAACCAAGTACAGAGGAGGACATACTATACTGAATGATATTATATAAAAATGAATGAAAGCAATAATACTGGAAATAATCTCACTTCAATATTATATTTATTTTGAAAGTAACAGGAATAAAAAAGTAATTATTCGTTTTCATTTTCGCAGTTTTCATTTTTGTCAATGTCCATGGAAATCGGAATTACATCACGTTGTGATTTTGCTGATGGTATGCTATTGATAAATGCCTTGTAGTATTTAGGACTAATTCCGTTGTGATACAGATCTTTTTTCTTCGCGATAGATATAGGAAGACTTTTTTAAAATTTTTTATTTATTGTCACATTTTTCCAAGACTATTTTCGTCCTCTGGGATGGACACACAACATTTGTGCACTCAGCATAATAAAAGGGACATACAATAAACAAAAATATTATTTCTGGTAAATTTATAAAAAAGATCAAATTTGTATGCCGCATAAAGAAACAGTCAAGCACTATTTGTTGCATATAAAAACTCAAATTTCATAAAAAGTGGACATACAATATGTGTGCACTAAGCCATCGATATGATTCGTAGAGCCTATTGGAATACGTTATTGCTACTAACTCAATTTCGAAAAACATGTGAGTTAGTCCGTTGTTGCTCTTACTGCCTCAATTATATGGCAAAATACCAGAGATGAGCATTACATAACTATAATTGTCATCAGGAATTCAATTGTCGGCCATGAATAATTTTCTCGTATTCATTCGTACATTCTCGACTAAATATATGATTCTCGACTAAAGTACGAATAAATACGAGAACATTATTCATGGCCGACGGATGAAAGGCCTTGGAATAAAAAAATTATTGACTAAATATATGATTTTCGATTAACTATACATTTATTTTATAAAATAATTAATTCAAATAAAAAACATTTTTTGCTTCTCTTCCCCCTCTTCCTCGTCTTCCTCCTCTGCCCCCTCTTCCTCGTCTTCCTCCTCTGCCCCCTCTTCCTCGTCTTTCTCCTCTTCCCCTTTGTTCCCCATATTTGATTCGCCTCAGCTCTTTTTTGAGCTGGCTGTTCTGTAAAATGAAAAATAAACATAAATCTTAAAACTTTCATGACAATGTAAGAAATGTTTGCGCGAGATCGCCTATGTACATATCTACATACCTCCTTTTGGAATTGGATGGCCATCTCCATCCACCGTCGCGAGGACGGAGTCTCCTCTATCCGCGGACTCCGTCGCGAGGACAGAGTCGGCTCTCTTCGCGGACTCTGCCTGCTGCAGCTGCGCGGACTCCGCCTGCTGCGCGGACTCCGTCTTCGCGACAGAGTCCGGCTACTGGTGCGATTCCGTCTTAGCGACAGAGTCCGGCTACTGGTCGCAAGCTGTTTGCTGTTTGCTGGTTGCTGTCCCCTAGACGGAGTCACTTCCTTTTCTCTTTTACTGCCTTCTTCTTTTCCAGACATCTAAAAAAGAGTTGAAGAAACAGTGAAATTATTGAACGTAATTGAAATGGATTTGAAAGTGCAGTAGAAGAGTACTCGTTTATCACGTTGGTACATTCGGGTACAATATAGGCTTCCTTTAGCCAAGATTTAACGCAGGAGAAGAATCTTCAGATTTCTAAATGCTGGAATTTCCAAATTTGAAGGCTTTGAAATTCAAACACGTCCAAAATTTGTAATTGTGAGGTTATCAAGTTTCAAAACATCTGTATTTTAAAATGTCCAACATTTGTGATTTTAAACTTTTCGATTTTTCCACTTCTGATGTTTCGAAACTTTAATTTTCATCACTTGCCTTCAGTTTCAACTAAAGGAAGCCTATATTGCACCCGAATGTATATACCCTTTGTAGACATTTCGCGAGTAAACTATAATATAACTTTCTTATTCTACGTGAGACTGAATGCACGAATCGATGAGCGTGAAGCTGTGTATCGACATTGCGAGGATGCCGCGCGAGGCACGCTTCGCGGAGGAGAGTGTGGAGACTATCTCGATCATGATCACTTTGAGAGGCAGGCGCGTGCGACAGTTTCGCGCTACTTCCAGCATGGTATTTGCGTCGCCCGAACCATGCGATTTTTGATCTTGGGGCTGAGAGGCACCTTTGAGCACGTCGAAAAATCGACGTCTGATGCCTCGTAAAGTAATCATTGTCGAGGTAGTTTCCAGACTCTCCACTCCGCGAGGTGTGCCACGCGAGGTAGCCTCGCAATGGCGATACGCTTTCCAACTGCGCTTAAGATGACACAACTATCCATTGGCCGCTGATGCTCGCAACGAAGACAAGATACAGCGAGAAGAAGGTGATCGTATCGATCACCTATCAAGCTGTCAATCGAGAGTCAACCGCCATATCGTACAGACGTATCTTGGTGCCGCCTCAGATTATTTATCTTGTATTCTGTTACCTCTTTACTGTATTACGCCGTTAAATGTTCTGTTACGCTTGTTATACCTTAAAATTAAATTATGTCAACCGCGAGACGTAACAATATACACAGCTAAAATGCTGTGTTCATACATTCCATTACTCATATCGCGGACATTTTAATTAACCCATCAAAGAGAAAAATGTATAAAATAATATTAAGTAGATATATCTTTGTACAAATAAATATTTTAATACGAATAAATATTTTATTCAAAATACTTGGCGCTGCGAAACCGAAAAAATGTTAATTGTCTTAATATTAATAATTTACAATAACTCCCTTACAATCTAAAATACATAAACATATACATTAGAAACGCAGTCAGATTTATTCTACATCATATATATAATTCTAATATCATACGTATCATATGCATATATACACATTCACGATCGCACGCACAAGAAAGAAAGAAAAAGATTAATGCAATTTATACATATTTATTCAGTTTAGCAACACCAATTCTGGGCGCAGCGCCAAGTACATTTTTTCTTTGTATATATAGCCATTATGAGTAATGGAATTTTAGCTGTGCATATGTAGTTGTCATCTAAAGCGCAGTTGGAAAGCATCTTTATGTACTGGCAGCTCATTCTGATTTCACATCTTTTTCTATTTTGTAATTATTACCTTCTATTTTTTGTGATTTATTTGATTTTTCATGTACTTGGCGTAATTTTTTTACTTTTTTGAAGTTTTTTTATGGGGATCTCACTTCTTTTTACAAAGATAATTTGCATAGGGAATAATTAAAAATATTTTCCATTAATTTTAAAAATAAATATTTTATTATTTTATTTCATACACGATTATTTTTTTTATTTTATACATGAAAATGTGCTTACTTTTTCATTTTCTCGTGCAGCAGGGTTACTTCTCTTTAAGATGTTGAAATAATTCTCTTCGTCTGCATCATTAACTGAAAAAATACGACACAGATTATTTATAAATTATCACACATACTCATATGTCAAGATCATTGAATGAATAATTGCGTGTGCAAACCCTACCTGTAAATTTGTGCATTCATAGTCTGACGTAGATCACATTGCATCATCTGCTGCTTCGATTATCTGTAAATATATGAAAGCCACATTTTTTTTAGTTATACAACTTAACGTAGAACTTATATAGAAATAGAGTGGCCTTTTGCTATAGTAAGTGTAGACTACATAATGTGTTCCAAAGAGGTGAGAGCATATGGTAGAAAGTCTTGTTGCAGGAAATTTAAAAAATACTAATGATAATATAGCGAAAATGAACGAAGAGATTCAATATTTTTATTCGTGTTGGTTTAGTATGTTTATTGATGAATTTATTGGTGAATTGGAATATTGTTAATGGGAAATTAGTAAAATTAATGAATAGCGTGACAACTACTGTGGATTTTATTAATTAAAGTATTACGAATGTCTTTCACAAAAGATTGAAACGTATTGTTACGTCTCGCGGTCGTCATGATTTAACTTTAATGTATAACAAGTGTAACAGAACATTTATTGGCGTAACACAACAAAAGCAGTATTAAACTATAAAGTCAATAATCTAAGATGGTCACGAGATACATTCGTTCGGTATGGCGGCTGACTCTCGATTGACAGCTTGATAGGTGATCGATACGATCACCTTCTTCTCGCTGTCTCTTGTCTTCGTTGCGAACACCAGTGGGCCATGGATCTCATCCATATGGTGTCCGCAACAGTATCAAGAGAGATGCCTTTTCAGCATACTTTTTTCATTAATGTGATCTGAAATTTTGTCGGTTTACCTTATTTGACAAATTTCCAGAAACTTGTGCGAAACAAGATACTTTGTCTATCTTCTAATCTTCTCCTGACAACCTCCAAGCCTGTGCATTCCCTTCATTTCTATCGAAACCTGTGCGTCGCCTTCATTTCTATTTAAGTCTGAGCGTCTCCTTCATTTCTATAAGTTTACATAAAAACTCTAAATTAAAAATAGTTTGCTGATATAAAGATATATCTGTCAATTTAAATGCTATGCAATATGTTATAATTTATATATTGTACATGCATGGTACAAGTTTCCAGAAACTGATGCGAAAGAAGATGCTTCTCTGTCGATCGTACCTTCCCCGGACAACTTCCAAGTCTGCGATCCTACATAAGAAATCTATTAAAAAATTTGGCGACTTACCTTGTTTATTGAGATAATAATTCAGTCTTCTATTTAGTGTAAAAACTCCTGACATTTCAAATTTGGACCACTTACATTATTTGACACTTGGTAGGTTATAAAATGGTAGGTTATATAAAATAGTATACATAGGTATATATATAATATATATGTACAATGACGGACGGCGATCCCTGCCGAATGATCCCGAGAGTCGATGAATCGACAAACGAAACATGTGTTAGTTCGTCGGTGTGCGTGCACGCGTAGTTTATATGTATATATATGTTTGACGAAAAATTCCTTGGAGAATCAGAAGAAGAAGAATCTTACCGTTTCTGACAGATCCATGAGACGATTTTACGATATCTCTGTCATGCGTGGACCGATTTCATTGAATTTGGTCTTATTCGAAAGCTTATATGCGGTTTACATAAGAAAAATGCCTTTATATTTAGAAAATATTGCAGGCTGTAGAATTTTTTCCTTACATCGTCCATAAAATCTTGCAGGTCTTCTAAAACTTTCTGTTGTTTCTAATTTACTGTAAGACATGTATAAATGAAAGTGAATAATTGCTGTATTTGCAATGGCAAGTAATCGCTCGCACAGCACGCGACCAAATACATTGAATAGCAAATGCATGGGAAGACAGACATTTCTTCATGCGTGATGAGATATTAATGAAATAAGTTCGCGACGACGGAGTCTGCTCCCTGCGCGGACTCCGTCGCGAGGACGGAGTCCGCCTGCTGCTTCGACTCCGTCTTCGCGACGGAGTCCGGCTGGTAGTTCCACTCCGTCTTGGCGACGGAGGTTCCCAGCTGATTGGACTCCGTCTTGGGGACGGAGGTTCCCTGCTGGTTGGACTCCGTCCCCCAGACGGAGTCACTTCCTTTTCTGCTTTCCCTTCTTTGCCAGACATCTAAAAACGAGTCGAAGAAACATTGAAACTATTGAACGTAATTAAAATGGATTTGAAAGTGCAGTGTAGAAGTGTACATGTTTATCAATTTGGTACATTCGCGTAGAATATAGGCTTTCTTTAGCCAAGATTTAGCGCAGGAGGGGAATTTTCACATTTCTAAATGATGGAATTTCCAAGTTCGAAAGCTTTGAAATTCAAACATTTCCAAAATTTGTAATATTGTGAGGATATCAAGTTTCAAAATATCTGTATTATCAAATGTCCAACATTCGTGATTTTAAAATTTTCGATTTTTCCACTTCTGATGTTTAGAAATTTTAATTTTCATCACTTGCCTTCAGTTTCAACTAAAGGAAGTCTATATTGCACCCGAATGTATATAACCTTTGTAGACATTTCGCGGGTAAACTATAATATAACTTTCTTATTCTACGTGAGACTGAATGCACGAATCGATGAGCGTGAAGCTGTGTATCGACATTGCGAGGATGCCGCGCGAGGCACGCTTCGCGGAGGAGAGTGTGGAGACTATCTCGATCATGATCACTTTGAGAGGCAGGCGCGTGCGACAGTTTCGCGCTACTTCCAGCATGGTATTTGCGTCGCCCGAACCATGCGATTTTTGATCTTGGGGCTGCGAGGCACCTTTGAGCACGTCGAAAAATCGACGGCTGATGCCTCGTAAAGTAATCATGGTCGAGGTAGTTTCCAGACTCTCCACTCCGCGAGGTGTGCCACGCGAGGTAGCCTCGCAATGGCGATACGCAGCTTGAGAAACACGCGGACACTCAAACAATCACAGTTCACACGATAGATTTTGCACAAAAAATTACAACAATACTATGACGGTAATGAATCTTTACCCGGAATATGTCTAAATACAGTCTTCGGTTGGAAGTAAAATGTAGAAGTATGTCAGTTGTTATGAAAGTGGCGTCGGTGGAAATTTAAAAAAAAAAGAAATTGCACTGTACGTTTATTATGTATCACGTTGATATAATACGTAAAAAAATAAGTGAAATGTAACCAACCAAAAATTTGGACTTGGACCACTTTCATAATAACCGGCACATATAGTGAAAAAGACAGGAATAGTAAGCGCGAAGGTACTTACGATCTTTACTGCTGGACAGTCGCTTTTTTTCTGACGATCGAGCCTTTGCTACCCTCAAGGGTGGACGGGGCCCAAACTGCCTTTCTCACTCCCTCAAGATTTTGTATTTCACTCGCACCAAGAACCGAGCGGGGCGTCATCGGCCCGCGTAAAAGTTCGAATGCGCAAAGGTTTGAAAACGCGGCGCGTGCCCGCGCATACTTGCGGGATGTTCCTTCATCACCGTCAGGCAATTGGGAAAGGATAATAGTAGAACGAAATATGAATTCTTCGCTAATAAAGTCGCTGATACGTCAGCAGTATATGCACAGAATAATCAAAAATTCTTTCCTGTGCACATTTCTGTGCACCAAACAGTATTCCCGGAAGTACATACAATCTACGTAAATGTATCAGCATACCACCAATCCTAATGAGAAAGAGAGGAACAGGGCGCGTATATCCGTCCCTTTCCCACTATCTTCTGTTTAGCCTCTCAGCATCTGTAACCAATGCAGCGACAACGCTAGCTGATCAGTTTCTTGTCGTTTGCACCACGGTGGAGACGCAGAAAGCAATCGGGCTTTTATTTGATACGCGGATATTGATATATGGAATATTCATATTTTGTGAATTGTTCCATTTCCGCATGGTTCGTTACTGTAGTGCCGATAACTGTGTGTTTGTGTGTGATCATTCACATTCATCATTGTCATGGAATCAAAGAAGGAAACCGCAGATGCAAGAAATAAACGCTATTTGGAGGATGGTACAACAAGGAAGCAGCCTAAGTTATTTGCAAGGCGTTTGTCGAAAAATAGAAAGTATCGAGGAAGGTAAGTTACGTGTTATGGTACAGATTAGTATGGAGTTACAGTCTGTGATGTAGTAGTAGCAGCACGGTATTTTGTCGTATATAATACAGTATTATTCATATTCTTCAAATACGTATATGAACAGCTATCATTGACACTTTACGTACACATATTCGATGCTATGCGCACAGCAACACATGTCATTACTTTATCCCTCGTGCCCCACTCATTCTATTCCCATTCGTACGTTCATCGTTGTTTAATTAATTAATAATCCGATTTATACCGTGTTTGGACTCATTTTCATGTAAAAACGGTTAGCAGTACGTTCCTGCAACTTTCGGGCCGATGAGACGGAATGTAGAAATTTTAAATTTCGTTATATACGATACACAACATTTCTATGCACTACTTTTCCCTGTCTTCTTTACATATGTTCAGTAAATACAAATGCAGCATTTTGTTCTCATTTGAAAAGTGGTAGAAAATATATTTCAAACTATATGCGTTTTATTATTATAAAACTTTCAAACTATAGGGTCATTCCACGCGAAGTCGGACACTTTTCGGAGTAACATTTAGGATTTTGGTGCAACTTGGATATGTTGTAGTTTTTAGGGATATATAAACATATCTCGAAGGATTTTTCAAAATGTCAAAAATTGTGGATATAAAGTAATATAGTGTTTACTTTTTCCAAAAATTGTAACTGTTGAACTAACCAACTGATAAAAATGACCTTTTGGGCGCTTACAGTGGAGATATAAGAGTACCTAATAAAAATTATTTCACTTAATAAAAACGAATATTTGACCATTTATTTAGCAATTGTTCTTAACAAATGCAATTTTATAATTGAAGGCCCCTTTTTAAACATTTGGAAAAATAGGAGGATATAGCCCTTGTTATCCTCTTTACGGACACGTTTTGCAAAACGCGAACACTTTAAAAGTAGCCAAATGAAAAGTAATTGAATGTAACGCTGCGTCAAATCACACCGGCTCGACTGGCTGAGCCGTGCGGTACTCGCAGCGGCCAAGCGGCTATATCTGCTATTCTTATACAGTGTTCTCTAATATGGTAAGTATTTGTAAAAAACTGAAGGAAAACTTTTACTGTTTTTTATACATAACATAATACGGTATCTTAATTTTTGGTGTTCGCAATATTTTCCTTGAAACGAGGGTGACCTACAGTTTTTTTAAATGGAATCTCTCTACTATTTAGATAGATAGTTCGATATATTTATTTCATTCCTAACCTTGTGTAGCATTGAAGGTCATAGTATACCATATCAATATATATGGATAATCAAATACATAGCATTCCATTTAAAAAAACTGAAGGTCACCCTCGTTTCAAAGAAAATATTGCGAACACCAACAATTAAGATACCGTATTATGTTGTGTATAAAAAGCAGTAAAAGTTTTCCTTCTTTAGTTTTTTACAAATACTTACCATACTAGAGAACACTGTATAAGAATAGCAGATATAGCCGCTTGGCCGCTGCGAGTACCGCACGGCTCAGCCAGTCGAGCCGGTGTGATTTGACGCAGCGTTACATTCAATTAATTTTCATTTGGCCAATTTTAAAGTGTCCGCGTTTTGCAAAACGTGCCCGTAAAGAGGATAAACAGGGCTATATCCTCCTATTTTTCCAAATGTTTAAAAATGGGCCTTCAATTATAAAATTGCATTTGTTAAGAACAATTGCTAAATAAATGGTCAAATATTCGTTTTCAATAAGTGAAATAATTTTTATTAGGTACTCTTATATCTCCACTGTAAGCACCCAAAAGGTCATTTTTATCAGTTGGTTAGTTCAACAGTTACAATTTTTGGAAGAAAAGTAAACACTATATTTCAAAGAGCTGTAACATCCACAATTATTGACATTTTGAAAAATCCTTCGAGATATGTTTATATATCCCTGAAAACTACAACATATCCAAGTTGCACCAAAATCCGAAATGTTACTCCGAAAAGTGTCCGACTTCGCGTGGAATCTAGAGACGCGGTAGCATCTCGACGCCAAGTACATGAAAAACACCCTGTATATGTCGACTGTCGCTACAGTGTATCTTTACTCGTCGCGGAGACACTCTAACCTAATTCTGACATTTATACATTAATATCTCATCACGCCTGCAAAATTTTGTAAATTTAAAGGAATTTTTCTTATGTAAACCGCATATCGGCTTTCGAACAAGACCAATTTCAATAAAATCGGTCCACACATGACAGAGATATCATAATATCGTCTCATGAATTGGTCGGATCCGATACGGTTTTTCTTCTGATTCTGATTCTTCTCCTGATTCTCCAAGCCAAATTTTCGTCCACATAATACGTATACACGCGTTACACACACACCTTCAGCCAACACATGTTCGTTCTTCTTTTCGTCGACTCTCGGAATTATTCGGCAGGAATCGTCGTCGGTCATTGTACATACACATACTTATATACAGGGTGTCCCAAAAATGTCGGAGTTCCTTGAAAGGGGTGACTCAGGGGGTGATTTGAAACAACTTTTTCCTTAGCGAAAATATTGTCCGAAGCTTCGTTAACGAGATATTTCGCCAGGGTCGCGGTTTATGACCGTATTGCCCCGCGAGTCGGCGGTAGAGAACGATTTCCTACAGTTTTGGGTAATTTATGGCTTAGGTGGTTCCGCCTCGTAGCAGACGTGAACTCAGGGTATCGGAAAACGGAAACAGGAATGGTATGCCTTTTCTTCTTTATGGCAACTCGAAGACTTTCTGTTTCTCTTCTCTTCGGACTCTTTCGAACCGAAACACGTGGTGTCTGCTGTCTATCTCTAAGCAATGGATACATTGGCAGTAAAAGGACGGAGCGCGGGCTTTTGTGAAAGTGTAGGATGGTTCGTTCGTTGCACTTCTGCAAAGCACGTGCGTTTCGAAAATGTGCTGGCTTCTTTTTACCTAAAGCCTCTTGACCTGGTGGGAGTTAACTCATAATGGAACGAGTGAAACTACTTGGGGGTAGAGGAAGTTGCTTGGGAAAAATCCTGTCAGTCAGCTAGTAATCACGTCGCAGAAATGTTCTCTGCTCAAGAGTATTACGCGATGTTCTGGGTGTACCCCACGAACAAGGGGGACGCAAGTGCTGCAGTGTGAGAATTTACGCGAGAATACCCACGGCTCCGAACGACAAGTAAAATTCATTTCCACCAATTTTTATAACGTAGGAACAACACGTTCCATGAAAAATAAATTAAGTGATCAGTGTTAGCAGCAGTGCAGAGAAGTGAATATTCGGTACATTAACCCGGACGCACTTGACGTTGCGACCCTTACCTTCGGGTGGTGTCCTGCGAATACCTGCGATCAGCTGAGCACTGGCACTATCCTACCATAAATCTTTTCGTCCACCGATGACCAGGATCGGTACAGTGACCCAGTGACACAGGTTTACGAAAAAGAAGGAAAGGAATGTCCGAATGGGTGAGTTTTATTTAATTTATTGCTGATTATTAGGTGTAGAAATAAATTCTTACCGATTTTAGGGTACAGTAACAGTTTGATTTAAAAAATATGAAAACAAATCAATCACAAAATAATTTCCACTATTGTTAATTACCTTTTGCCATTTTTCGGTCAGCTTACGAATATCACCGCGATAAAAATTCGGTAGCTTTGTACTGATTATGTAAAACCAGTCGGAAAGAATTTATTCATGCACCTAATATTATTTTTTAAATTTAGTTGTGTTGGCCGTTATTAAACTACGGCTTTTGCCCTCAATAACGAATTACGATCACTTGTCGTACATTTTCTGTTACATTACCTTTTCGTTTATGCGGTATTTGAAAACGAAATTTACGTATTTCTTGTCCTCTCACTTCAAATAATTATTATTTAAGATTCTGCTTTAGAAAAAAAACTGTGTAACGCGGTTTCTTTCGATGCATGCCGACATGCTTGTTCGTACTTGCGTAGTACAAGCGCAGCCGCCTACCGCGTAGCCAACGCTACCGCGGGAGCTCGGGCGGAAGGCGCGCGCTCTGATTGGTCCGGGTTTTTTTGTTAATATCTCATTAACGAAGCTTCGGACAATATTTTCGCTAAGGAAAAAGTTGTTTCAAATCACCCCCTGAGTCACCCCTTTCAAGGAACTCCGACATTTTTGGGACACCCTGTATACAATGTTGTACCATTTCAATTATATTATTACCAACTCTCCCTCCCTCTCTGTCTCTCTCTCTCTCTCTCTCTCTCTCTCTCTCTCTCTCTCTCTCTCTCTCTCTCTCTCTCTCTCTCTCCATTTTCGCGGCATTCATACAAACACACTCTACAAGTTTTAATTTTAAATTTTGATTGCGTTAGTATTGTCTCACACGCACACGGGTATTTAAATTCACTTCGTTCCGAGGCTTTCGTTTATATCGAGGCTTTACTGTACTATATCTTCTTTTACTATGCCTGCTTTTTTTCTAATGTATGTTTTTCTTATTTCTATGCATGTACCACGTGTTACTGTTTATTGACTCTTTACGTGCAGGCAACGATTGAAAACAGCAGCGTGCCTCACGGTAGGTCAGGGCACCGTGGCGGAAGCAGGTACGCGTGCAGGTACCTCGTATGACGAAACACTTCCAAGCACATCTGCTGCGTACGATTTTCCTACGGACAGAATACGCAGAGAAGACGTAGGAAATTTTCAAGACTTCCCAATTATCGAAGGATTCATGGAACAAGTACATTCCGATACGGACGCGGAAGATATACATTTCAATGCGGACGAAAAGGAAATTGTAGAACAAGTGCATTTCGACACAAACAGGGATGAGATACATTCCGTAAGAGACATCAATGAAGAACCGAATGAAGATGCTGGAAGTGATGCCGGTGATTACTGGGTGGTGGAAAATGCACAACCAGAACAGCCGGAAAATCCAATTTCAGAAGGAATAGACTTCGTTGATTTTCCGTATGTTTTCGAACAAATAAAAAATCTTCGAAAACATTCGACTATTGGCTGTGGCATCGAACATTTTGAAATAATTAGATGTCAACGGAATGGACTAGAAAATACATATTATGTAGAATGCAAAATGTGCGAACGTACAGAGCGCATATCCTGTCTTCGGAAGAGTGATGCCACTATGGATATCAACCGCGGATATACTATATCAACTGGAGGATATACTGACTGTCGTGAACGTGTCCTGTACGACGAAAAGGATCTACGAGGACTGTCAGAATGACCTAATCGATGCCCTCGAAGTGGCCGCACAACGCGAAATGGAAGATGCTGGAAAAGAAGAAAAAGCGTTAGCTATAGCAAGAGGCGACGTACATGCAGAATCCAATCTACCGTTTATCCCAGTTGTCGCGGATGGCAGCTGGATGAAAAGGTCCTACCGCGGAGGAGATTACAATTCTCTTTCTGGCGTAGGAGCCATCGTGGGATACCACACGAAGAAAGTGCTGTACATCAGCGTGAAGAATAAATTCTGCATGACTTGCCAAATAGCATCTACGAAGAAGCAAGAACCGCACGAGCATCGTTGCTTCAAGAACTGGGGTCGTAATCAGAGTTCAACTGGCATGGAGAGTGTTGCTATTGTCGAAGGCTTCAATTGCAGCATAGATATGCACGGCCTAATATACTCTATATTATTTGCCGATGGCGATAGCAGTGTGTACAAGAAGATATTGGACAATAATCCATATGAAAAGTATATGGTGCAGGTACAAAAAATTGAATGCACCAATCACCTGTTACGCAATTTCAGTAAAAAAAATAACCGAAATCGGAACAAAAGGCCGCGATAAAGATCTAAGAAATATCGTACAGAATAATGCTCTCCGCCTGCGTACTGGTATAGAGAAAGCTGCGGAATACCGGTTGCGAGAAGAAATACCACTCGAGGAACGAATACAAAATTTGAAGCAAGACTTGACAAATGTACCGAGTCACGTTTTCGGTGAACACAAGGAGTGTCAGAAGTTAGCATACTTCTGTAAGAAATACTCTGATCCCAACAGAGAAGACTACGTTCCACGACTGAGAAATGCTGGTATTTATCAAAGTATCGAAGAAGCGATGCAGCCACTTTTCGCTAAAGCTGACAGTTTGCTGCACGGTCTAAATAACGATGCTGTTGAAAGATTTAATAACATCATTGCGAAATTTATTGGAGGCAAAAGGATAAACTTTGGACGAGGGGGCTTGTATCAGGGTAGAGTCTCCGCTGCAGTCGTCCAATATAACAAAAGAGGCGTTTAGCATTTTGAGTACGGCAATGAATAAAGAGCCGTCAACCATGGTAAGAAAGCTGGAAGGACGTCGGAAACGCGCAGCAGAAAAGCAATGAAATATAAAAAAGAAGCGAAAGCATCCTCCTTCCGAAATAAAAAACAATCGTGCGACCAGGATTACGGCCCTAACGCCGAAAAACCAGATATGGAAGAGACAGTATTGAGATGCCTTCCGAGTGTGAAAGGCACGCGGATATACTCCATGAGTGGTAAAGGAGGCGATGCGAGATCGAAGAGGAAACTCGCGATCAGGAGAATAGCAAAAAGTGGATTTGTTATAGGAAACAATTATTAACTGCATCCAATTTCGGCAAGGTATGCCGATTACGAAAGACTACACCACGGGCAAATACTGTGAAGAGTATAATGTACCCGCAACTCCAAAATTTACATTCTCTCCAATACGGAAGGGAAAATGAGGCAAACGCCTTGAGACAAATGGAAGAAGAATTAGGAATCCATATTCTACCGTCTGGCCTCTTCATCTATGACACTGTGCCCCACTTAGGTGCAACCCCTGACAGCCTCGTGGACCATGATAAAATCGTCGAAGTAAAGTGTCCTGAATCGGCCAAGGATTTATCACCTGCTGAAGCAATAAAGCAACTTGGTAATATAAGGCGTATTTTCAAGGGTAATGAAATGAATAAAAATCATCATTGCTATTATCAAGTGCAAGGACAATTGCACATAACGAAAAGGCAACGGGCCTATTTTTGTTTATGGACGCCGAAAAGAATGAAGGTTACAACAGTATCGAGAGATGATCGATTCTGGGCAACAGAGATGGAAGAAAACCTGAGCAAGTTCTATAAGGACTGCATATTGCCAGAAATTATAGATAGTAGATACAATCGACAACAGCCGATTAGAGAACCTCCGTACATACAAAAAGGAGGAGCACGTACGAGTACACAAAAAAGTACATAAAACGATGGATGACAACATCGCGATAGCACCGGCGAGTGCAACCAGCGCATATGAAGAGCTGTCGAATAAGCAATTGCAATTCAAAGTCACTAATGCACCGGCGAGTGCATCCAGCGCATATGAAGAGCTGTCGAATAAGCAATTGCAATCCAAAGTGACTAATGCACCGGCGAGTGCATCCAGCGTATATGAAGAGCTGTCGAATAAGCAATTGCAATCCAAAGTGACTAATGCACCGGCGAGTGCATCCAGCGCATATGAAGAGCTGTCGAATAAGCAATTGCAATTCAAAGTCACTAAAGCACCGGCGAGTGCATCCAGCGCATATGAAGAGCTGTCGAATAAGCAATTGCAATCCAAAGTCACAAATGCACCGGTGACTGCATCCAGCGCATATGAAGAGCTGTCGAATAAGCAATTGCAATCCAAAGTCACAAATGCACCGGCGAGTGCATCCAGCGCATATGAAGAGCTGTCGAATAAGCAATTGCAATCCAAACTCACTAATGCACCGGCGAGTGCATCCAGCGCATATGAAGAGCTGTCGAATAAGTAATGTTCCAAAATGTAAGTAAGAAAGTATGTAGAAGATACATACGGAGAGTGAATAGGACCGTCTATGACGGGGGTGGTGGTGGGCCTTTTCACACTCTCCTAATAATAAATACCTATAGCTATTCTTTCATATCAAGTGGAAATGACATGTATAAAAGCGTAAGTATAACACATACTTTTGTTATGCAAATAATTGGATTAATTGGAAATCATCATGAATGTTTCTCTCATATATGAATTTGTTTTAGATATTTCCATCAACCAGTATCAAAGGTGAAAATCATGCTGTATGAAGCGAGGAAAGGAAGACAGTCTTCTCCGCAAGCATAAAGATAAGTAAATAACATACATGCATTTACATTTTTACTGCATTCAGATGAATTACAACTCGTTCTAACTTTTTATCACAGGTTCTACGACAACTAACTGTAATCGAAAGGGGTCAGTACCATTGCAAGAAAATATTTATGAGGATTAGCAAACAATAATAATGGATTCTTTAGGAAGTGTAAGTATCAGTTTTTACGTTCAAGTGGTATAAATACAAAAAGTAATTTTTATTAAATTTATTTATTTTTGCAGATCAAACCAGAGTGTACATATGTACACTGGGCTCAGGAATATCGTTGCAAGTACCACAAATGCAGGGTAGAGGATGTACCCCTTCCACGACGCCAACCGGGCTAGGAGGAGCGGATTTTCTATCACTTGGAGGAGCGGATTTTCTGTCCTCGAAGTGACAGAAAATATAACCTATATGCTATACCCGATTTTCTAAAGATACTGTTGCGGCGTAATAATAATGTTTCGGAAGGATGATAAAAAGTTCACAAATGTAGCGCAAAAGAACGAAATAGCCGCTAAACATTTATTGTCATATAGCATACCCTGATAACCAGATCTGGGGCGCAGAGCCTGACGTCAGATCCGTAGTCATCTATGTCCGCATTAGGATGCGTTCTGAGGTACAGAGCCTGACATCAGGATTCTGACGTCAGATGGGCAGCAGATTCGCAGCAGATCCTGCCGTTCGCCTGACACGTATAACAGCGCCATCTGAGGGCCAGAATTATCAAACTATTCCCTGCGCGTGACGTCACATGGCCGCCCCTACATACCAACACAAATGTAGCGTTATTGCTGTAGGTGTATCCATACCCCTATATAACCTGCCAGCAGATTCTGCAGTTCATTAAATAATTAATTCTACTTATTTCCAAAAATATTTATTTATTCTTTAAAATCGTTACAGAATAATACAAGTAGCGCATATAAATTCAACGAAGAACATTCAATATTTACATTTATAAATCCATATACAATACGTCCCGTAACCAGTGGTACATATTAGGTGCGATATCAGAAAATTTCCTATATTTTCGACTTCGTTTTTCTGCAGAATCACCATATGCCGTATTGTGTTAGCGCTGAAAACAAATAGAACATTAGTATAAAATTAAACGTAACGTATGAATAAACAGGATACATGCGATACTTACTTCAGCTCCATCTCCGCACAGCACATAGCCTCGGCGATCATGCATGCTCCTGCGAACATTAACATTTATAAGAAAACATGTGTTAAATTATTATTTACGAAACAAGACGCTAAACATTCGCACTTCGCGCATAACCCTATTTTTCTGTCTTGCAGATAATGTGATTCTCGATTTTCGCGACGTAGATAATTGGAAATTATTCAATACCATAATTACGTTTGCTTTCTGGATACTTCGAGATGATTTGTCTGGATATTGATTCTGAGAATCGCCGTGGAATATTTTCCGGTTTTGTCGGCACTGACTGCCACTGACTGCCACCGGCCCACCGCCACCTCAGACCTCGCAAACGAACGCGAACTGGACGTAGAGTCTTGACCAATCACGAGTTTCGGCACTATAGCGCAGCCAATCCGAGCGTAGCCCATTGTACTGCCACATTGGTACACGTGTTACATCTGCATACTATTTGTGCAAAGTGGAATCCGTTGTGTTTGAAGAGAAACGCTCGAAAAATATTCCACGCGCTTCTCAGCATCAATATCTAGACAAATCATCTCGAAGTATCCAGAAAGCAAACGTAATTATGGTATTGAATAATTTCCAATTATCTACGTCGCTTAAATCGAGAGTCACATTATCTGCAAGACAGAAAAATAGGGTTATGCGCGAAGTGCGAATGTTTAGCGTCTTGTTTCGTAAATAATAATTTAACACATGTTTTCTTATAAATGTTAATGTTCGCAGGAGCATGCATGATCGCCTAGGCTGTGTGCTGTGCGGAGATGGAGCTGAAGTAAGTATCGCATGTATCCTGTTTATTCATACGTTACGTTTAATTTTATACTAATGTTCTATTTGTTTTCAGCGCTAACACAATACGGAATATGGTGATTCTGCAGAAAAACGAAGTCGAAAATATAGGAAATTTTCTGATATCGCACCTAATATGTACCACTGGTTACGGGACGTATTGTATATGGATTTATAAATGTAAATATTGAATGTTCTTCGTTGAATTTATATGCGCTACTTATATTATTCTGTAACGATTTTAAAGAATAAATAAATATTTTTGGAAATAAGTAGAATTAATTATTTAATGAACTGCAGAATCTGCTGGCAGGTTATATAGGGGTAGGGATACACCTACAGCAATAACGCTACATTTGAGTTGGTGTGTAGGGGCGGCCATGTGACGTCACGCGCAGGGAATAGTTTGATAATTCTGGCCCTCAGATGGCGCTGTTATACGTGTCAGGCGAACGGCAGGATCTGCTGCGAATCTGCTGTCCATCTGACGTCAGGATCCTGATGTCAGGCTCTGTACCTCAGAACGCATCCTAATGCGGACATAGCTGACTACGGATCTGACGTCAGACTCTGCGCCCTCACGGCAGACCCTGCTGCCAATCTGACGTCAGATTGCAGACATCTGGTTATCAGGGATATACATACGTTATATTTTCTGTCATTTCGAGGAGGGAACCACACAATAATCACGCGTATCCAGCCTACGCATTTTCACTAGCCCAATTCAACATTCAACACACTTTTATATATAATGTTTGTTCATAACTGCTTTCTGCTGTAATAAGTGTATTTCATGTTCTGTTTCAGTGTTTTGCTAGTAAAAAATGTCTAACCTAACAAACTTCATTTTCTGGGGACATCCCCTCATCTATTTTTCTTTTTCACTTATAATTCCTTACTGCCAACGTAGCATATTGTAGCATAAGCACATTTTATGTAATTAAAATGTACAATGCATTTTCTACGTTTGCTCTATCAGCAGACCTTCCGTTTAAATATTTACAAGTGCAACGCAACAGCTGAGAATTTATTTCCTTATTCAAAATAGAATACGGAAATAGCAAACAGCTCCCTCTCGCGTGCACCAGGCAGCCGCGTATCTATGGGTATTACCATTTCTGTGCAGAAAAAACCTGCTGCAATACCGACCTGCCAAATCGGCCAGACCACGCGACGTGTCTACCCCCTTAAGATGACACAACTACATATACACAGCTAAAATGCTGTGTTCATACATTCCATTACCCCTATCGTGGATATTTTAATTAACCCATCAAAAGATGCCCATTTAAAAACATTGTCGTAAATTAATAGCTTTACAAAATTACTCATATACACAAATTGCGCCAATTATCACAATGGCTATTTATACAAAGAAGGTGGAAAGTCTTGTTATTGGCTTTTACGTGGCCTTTTACTACCGCCCACGCGAGCTCAATTGGATTCAAGTCGCAATGATAAGGCGGTAGTCGGAGAATAGTTCTCCCCGTTGCCTTTGCGAATTCATCGATCACATATTTATCGTAATTGGGCTTAATTCTGCGAACCTCATCCAATAATTGCCACTTCAGTGCTGTATCTGGCATTCGTATTCCCTTGCTGGTAAGCCACTCTCTTATCTGCGGTTTGTTCCAGCTCGTTACGGGACAGCGCTCCTGTTTGGCAGAGTGGTACGGCGCGTTATCCATCACAATAACGGCGTTTGGTTTTAAATATAGTACCGTGCGCTTAAACCACTCGAAAAAGTGTGCCGCATTCATCTCGTCGTGGTAATCAGTGCTCTTGGTCTTCGATTCAAAACACAGCAAGCCATTTTCAACAAAACCATCCTCCGATCCAATATGGAGTACGATGAGGCGCTTTCCTTTCGCAGTCGGAGTAGGTGGGCCAATCGTCAGGTCCTTTTCTCTGGCGTTCGATGCCGAAGCTATGGTGTTGTCCACCCACACTCGCTTTCGTGTGTCGGCCGCATTTACCCATGTCTCGTCCAAATAATAAATGGGCCTTCCCGCCGCTCTGTATTCTCGAATTTTCGTGATGAATGTTCGGCGCCAACGAATTATATCTTCCCGCTCGATAAGGGCACTCTTGCGTTGTCTCTGTTTGTACTTGAAGTTCATTTTCTTCAAGAGCCGTTGTAACGTACTCTCCGACATAAGTGGTAAATTTTCGTCTCTTCGGATCGCCGCCAAAACTTTCGGAACTGTCAGTAGTTCTTTTCGTTCCCAAAAGGCGTGCACATGCTTCCTTATTGCTCCAATTTCCTCTTCCGACATCTTCTGTATTATATCGGGCCTTACCCGTTTCTTTGAACGTGAGGTCACGGTCCCCGTCCTTTTAAATTCTTTTAAGGTGTCGACGACGGTGCGATAGCCCACGCCGCAAGTATTTCCCACTAATTTGATCATTTCTTTATACTTTTTTCTGGAAACTGCGCTTTCTTTTCATTATAAACATTGATGATGATTTTTCTTTGTCCAGAGTGAACTATCTGTAAGAGAAACGTTTCCCATTAAATTAAATTATACATATCTTGGGCCGTTCAGGTTAATATTTATCCTTATAATATTTTAATTGCTTATAATACTTCAGTTGCTTATAATACTTCAGTTGCTTATAATACTTCAGTTACTTATAATATTTCAGTTGCTTACCTTTCCTTTTTTATTTTTTTGTATGGGGAAATGCGCGTTTTCCATTTATCGTAATGTTTGTTTTGCACGACATTTTAATAAGTATGCCTTTAATAGACATTTGCAGTAAAAAAGAGACAATCAAATCCGACAAAAAGTCGAAACACGCGGTATATACGAAAGTGGCGCCACGCCAATGCTTTCGGCGCAGAACGGATGCGCAGCCGAAAGACCATTGGTGGTGGCATAGCCAATGAGCGCCAACATGCGCAGAACCGATCTAAACTCGTCGGTCGGCAGGTTCCTTCTAAAATGACTGGGACTATACATAGTCTGGCGTAGGTCACAGCATCATTTTACGTTTCGATTATCTACACATATACATAAAATCCTCAGTTTAGTTAGAATAGAATTAAAACACAGTTTGATGATATACAAACATGTCGCAGTTCAAATTTCGGCAACTTACCTTGTGTTTGAGACTGCACTTTGGTTGCAATTCAATGGTACAACGATACATATTTGTAACAACACGTGGCATCTCAAATTTTGAAAACTTACCTTATTTAACACTCGCCAGGTTATAACCTGACTGTAAGCTGTCAAAATTTTGAGTAGATTGCATAGTGAAGATAGCGTTTGACGAACGAAACATGTGTTAGTTTCTGTTGACTGAAGGTGTGCGTGTAACGCGTACCGAGAGTCAACGAACGAAACATGTGTTAGTTTCTTTTTGGCTGAAGGTGTGCGTGTAACGCGTATACGTATTATGTTGACGAAAAATTTCTTGACGAAGGAGAAGAAGAAGAAAAATCTTACCGTTTCTGACTGATCCATGAGACGATATTACGATATCTCTGTCATGAGTGGACCGATTTTATTGAAATTGGTCTTATTCAATATCTGATATGCGGTTTACATAAGAAAAATGCCCTTAAATTTAGAAAATATTGCAGGCGTGATGAGATATTAATGAAATAAATATCAGGTTAGGTTGGATTAGCCGGGCGACGAGTAAAGGTCGATTTATACTATCCGTATCCGACACGGAACGGTTTCGTATCGGCTCCGTTCCGACACAGACACGAGTGTTTATATTATAAGTTCGTCGATGGGTGGTACCGATCAGTCAGTTAACAGAAAGCGTTCCGTAAAGGCACGTAATAGCACAAATAGGAAAAATGTTTTCACATTTAAGTATGCGAGATTTGGCTGTAATAGCTATACTATTAGATGCAGACGAAGTTGTAAAAAAAAGATGCCGCCGTTTTGGTGTGCACAAGTGCTTGAGAAGAAGACAAGTTGAAGGAGAATATTGGACACTCTACAAAAAACTAACAGACGACGAAGAAAAGTTTTTTCAATATTTTAGAATGTCGGAATATAGTTTCAATTTTCTTTTGGGAAAAATTGAAAATTCTCTCAGAAAGAAGAACACGACTTTTAAGGAAGCAATTAGCCCAAAAGAAAAATTAGCAGTATGTTTAAGGCAAGTATTTTTCAATAACAATTCATAAATACACAACATAGGTACAATTCACAAACAATTCATAAATGCAAGCATATAAATAAAGTAATATTATTGATATTCTCCACCAGATTGCGGTTGTGTCTGAAGTCTGAACGGAACCGAAACATATGCATACTGTGAGCGCCGACACGGTCCGACACGTTCAGACACGTTCCGTATCCGATAAAGTATTCTTCGCGATAATGCCGGATGGCCGGACCGATGTCGGTAGGTGTCTGTGCTGATACGATACGATATGTATAAACACCTATATACAAATTGCATTATAGAATACTTTTCTGATTGGTGCTGAACGGATACGTTCCGGGTATGTGCGGATAGTATAAATCGACCTTAAATGATAGCGGTAGCGACAGTCGACATATACAGGGTGTCTTTCATGTACTTGGCGTCGAGACGCTACCGCGTCTCTGGATATTTTGTGCGGATTTCAGTTTAGTTTTCTTTCAGTTGGTTTTGTATGCAGTCTATTTTATTGTGTTATATTCTTGTAGATCCATAAATATAAAATGAACTCAAAATTTGTACGGATTTTAGTTAATTTAATTTTTATTTATTTGGTTTTGTATAGATACAGTATATTTCATTTTGTTATATTTTGGTAATTCCATAAATATTAAGGAAACTAAACAGTTTTAAAATAAGTACAAATATTTATTTACAATATTAATTATATATTTATTGTGAAAATTTGAAAACATGTTTAACCGGTTTTTTGGGAATACTGGAATTCGAAAACCGTTTTTTTTCAAAAGTCGGTTTTTGTATAAACCCTAGTGGAGGCCGCGGCGGCAATCCAATAATCATAAATAATTATTCAAAAAATTTATATGCAAGAAATCTATTAAAAATATAATTCTTATGATTGTTCATTTTGTTTGTTTTAATGGAATGTAAAACTTTCACATTCTCTATCGTATCGGCATGAACGTTTCAGTAACATACTGCTGATATTTTCCAGATGAAAATGAATTTAAATACGGTATAAATCGGATTATTTCTAGAACTGTACTAGATAATTAAATATAAATGTAACAATTCTAATCTAAAATGCTAAAAATAATCCGATTTATACCGTGTTTAAATTCATTTTCATTGTAGTATAAGAAAATAATTATTTTTTTAGTTTTTAATGCATTTTTAATAAAATCGTTTATTATAAATTTTTTTATTTTCAAGTTTTTAGTTTTCGTGGATTTACATTTCACAGCTCAAACTTCTTTACAAATATCTTTTATTGCTGTATGCAGTTTAACAGTTTGCTTGAACCCTACAGTGCTAAAAGTTCGTAAAGAACGCGAGTGGTTGATTTTAAGTCGATTGGATTTGTGGTTATGGGTTATTATTTATTGGTGACTGGGTAATTTTTTCACCCCCTTGGAGGTTTTTTCCACAATTTTGTACTGTCATCCAAGCTACGCACCCCTGCAAAGTTTCAAGACAATTGGATGGTTGGAAGTGGATTAAAATTGATTTTCCAGATTTGAATCAAACATACAAACAAACAGGGGATCGTAGCTGAATAAAATCTTTTAATGAGACATTCCAAAATATACGTATTGTTAGTACTGATCTCTAGTTTATATTGATAAATTTTTACAATCGTGGAATAACAATTCTGAAGAAAACCATGTACAAAAGTATTAAATTGAAATATACTTTTGTACAAATTGATGTTTTAAAAAAATGATTACGTTATTAAATTTGTGTTTAAACAACAGACAATTCTTGTTGATAAAACGGATCATTTGATGTATAGTTAGATAAGAAAGAAAGCGTCATATGTTTTTAAAAGAACTATAGCATTTATAGATTTCGTTACGATCGGCGTGTTACACTTCGGTGATGTCCCTTATTCAAATTGTATGCTTTGAAATTGCACATTGATTATACAAAATATTACATCGCAAATTAGTATTGTTTCATTGACATGTTTCCTAACTTCACTACCCAACCTCTCTATCTTTCATTATTGCTATCCTCTTTTACGTTCAGCGAGGAAATAATTTAAATCGAACTACTTTGAACGAAA
Source organism: Andrena camellia (assembly GCA_029448645.1). Taxonomy (NCBI): domain Eukaryota; kingdom Metazoa; phylum Arthropoda; class Insecta; order Hymenoptera; family Andrenidae; genus Andrena; species Andrena camellia. The sequence continues at coordinate 16,716,540 of CM055680.1, forward strand.
CGGGCTTTCAATTCTGCAAATAAATTTTATCTGTAATATCGTTAATAATGACAGTTCAAATTGTGTCAAGTTTGGTATCTTTCCATCTTTCCTTCTTACACTCTCGGACCTCTTTATCTATCATTATTGCTATCCTCCTTTACGTTCAGTGAGGCTCTGACGCTAGACGCAGCTCTCGTGCCGTATTCCTTCAAGACTTTTCGATAGAAAGAGCTGTGGCAACAGCGCGGCAGAGACGGGAGAACAGAAAATGTGGCAACTATGCGTCAAAAATTCGTCTATATAGAGTACCTGGAGATGTCACCTCTGTATAAGTTCTTTTTATCGACCGCAGTAGTTTCATTACGGTCCGTCTGTTTACTGAGGACGCTTCGATCGATTCGGACCATAAACTTGAGACGGCAGCCTTAACTTAGCTTGTGTGAACGTACGCACACATTCAAGGCCTGGAGAGACGGCCCCCTTAAGGCAGCCACACACGGTCCAGTCGGCCTGTCAAGTCTGCCTGCGCAGGTAAGCCTGTGCAAGTCGGCCTGACGCCCGTACTGCCTCCACACGCTCCGTCCGGCCTGACAGGCGGACCGGATGGTGCATCCACACGCTCCAGTCGGCCTGACGGTATTTTAAATTTTTAAAATTTTGTTTCCTGCGCTTCATCTTGATAAAATAGTATCATAATGGCTGGAAAAAATTGGTGTCCCTAAATCAAAAACTAGAAACTTGAAGCGTTAAAATGCTTTTTTAAAATATTTTTTGCGACTATTTTTCGCGGAGATACAGCCATTTCAAAATGACCAAATTTTTCGGCAAATTATAGTGTTCCTTTAATTTAGTCCACCAGTGTATTTCCATTTTCAGTTTACTTTATAATTATTCACATTATTAACAACCATTATTCACACTCCAGTAGATACGCGTTTCTTAAAATATTGGAAACATTTTCATTGCCCGAAACGTCCAATCTCCAACCTACTCGGACCGTTCGGAAAAATTCGAGCTACTCGGTTGTTTCGGACCGATCGGTTTTTACGGATACTTGGCTCGGCTGGACTCGGCTTGGCTCGATTCGACTTGGCTCAGCTCGCTTTTTCCGGGCACTGGAACAGCTAGCAATGTGATGATCGTCCCGAGGCTCGAGTTCCCGGCCCTCGGGACGGGTCGGAAACTTTCAGGCGGGGTCCCGATACTTTCGTATTGCTCGAGTATTCGGGATCCCGAGACTCGTTTCGGGCTACAAGCATGATTGCCATGAGCGGGCAATTTGATTTCAGGTCGGCTCGGCAAAACTCGGACGCGATCGGCTCGAAAGCCAGCTACTACGAGAGAACCGCGACGGAAAGAATTATGTATATCAATTTATATCAATACCAGAATGATAAGTTTTTACCTTTCTGTCTCCTGTTGAATAATAATTTGTATCCGATTATTTATTTACATATATATGTATTTTCATTGCTACCTAATACTGAATATGTCCAATACGTACTTAAATAAATACCATGTTCAGAACGTGGGAGGAAGACTATTTTTATATACAACAATATTTTAAAATCATAATAAAATATACTTCAATAGGATATTATCTTTTTCGGGATAGGTTCAGATTTAAAATAGAATCTTTATCTATTTCAAGTAAAATATATTTTAATAGGGTATTATCTTTTTCGGGATAGGTTCAGATTTAAAATAGAAAACGTACGAACAACTATAAGCATACCGAAAGGAATATTTCCTGGATGTTTCATAGTAACAACAATATACAGGAAGGCGAATATTTTATTATTTCAAATTAACGTGTAAAAACATAATTTTACTATGTTCTCAGGTAATAATTTTGATCTATTACTGGTAACGATATCGTCCAATCGCGTTCGAGTTTTGTCGAATCGACCTGAAATCAAATTACCCGCTCATGGCGGCTATGCTTGTAGCCCGAATCGAGTTTCGGGATCCCGAAACTGTCGGGATCTCGAGCAATACGAAAGTATCGGGACCCCGCCCGAAAGTTTCCGACCCGTCCCGAGCCCGAAAAGTCGGGTACCCGCACACCCTTGGGAAGTTCCCAGTGGGAACAGCCCTACAGTGTTCAGTTTTGTCAGCCGAACATGACATCGACGGACGACGTTTTAGCTGTAGTAGGCTTATTATTAGCTACAAAAAAAGTGTTGCAAACGGAAAATAGAACGTAGTTTGTGATGCAAAGAATGGTTAAAAAAAAAGGGAACGCTATTCACACGTGAAGTTATTAAAGGAATTGCATTTTGCCCCTAAAGATTGGCACAATTATTTAAGGATGAATGAAGAGACATATTTAAGGCTCCTCTCTTTAGTCACTCCCTTCATTCAAAAGCAAGATACAAATATGAGAGACGCCATCTCACCGCACGAGAGATTAACTGCCACATTGAGATTTCTTGCAACTGGAAGAAGTTACGAAGATCTGAAATTTACTACAGTAATATCACCTCAGGCTCTTTCGTATATTATACCTGAAACATGTGATGCTCTCTATAAAGTTCTACATAAGGATTATTTGAAGGTAAGGAAAATGACCATCTTTTAATTTAGTCACATTTATTGCGTTACTTAATTGGATAATTATTTACAAAACAGTAGTCTTCACCGATTTCGATGACCTTGAAATATGTTGTCTGGTGCATGATTCTGAACAACTTTTTCCTATACATGTTGCCGTCGCTCGACCTTAGGTTTGGAGATATTTGCAAAAAACTGTGATCGGTAGTTGCTTTGGGTTAGATGGTTTGGCCAACTTTTCGGACATTTACATATTTCTTTATGTTAAATCTCCGAAAAGTTGGCCAAACCATCTAACCCAATGCAACAATCGATCACAGTTTTTTGCAAATATCTTCAAACCTAATGTCGAGCGACGGCAACATGTATAGGAAAAAATTTTTCAGAATCATGCACCAGATAACATATTCCAAGGTCATCGAAATCGGTGAAGACTGCTCTTTTGTAAATAATTACCCATAATTCACATAATTATACATATGAAGTAAGAATAAAAATACTATTTACAATTATTATTATTACTAGGATTATTATTATTACTATTATTATTAGGATTATTATTATTATTTAAATTTAATAAAAACGAGCCTCCCGAGTCTTCCGGAATGAAAAGTTGAGGTGATGGAGAATGGTAAGGGTAAGATGGTACATAATACGGTTGCATTGGACTGGGACTGGGATTAGGAATAGTTGGGCGAGGAGTTGGGTTATATGTATATGTTTGTTGCTGATAGTGATGATGCATTTGTGGGAGAGTAGGAGTATGAATGTGTCTATTAATTACTTGATCAGAAATTAACGTATGTGCTAGATCCAATTTTCCCATTTCAGCCACAAAGAGCGTATCATTTATAATGCGTTCGGCTAGCAGCCTCTGCTTTTTGGGCAAGTCCCGTAATTTCATTCCAACGTTTCTCCCGTAAACGTCAAAACGGTCCTCCTGCGCTGCTGGACGTTTAAAATGCTGTTGCACAGACAGAAGTACATCGTGCTGTAACGCAGCTTCTTCCGATCTTGCACTCCTTTTTGACGGTCTTGGTCCATTAGTTTGGCCTGTCGATCTTGTACAGGGGGTTGGAGGTGTATCTACTGCATTTTCATCCCCTTCTGTATTATTTGAAGCAGCGACATCCGTGGTACAACCATCCGCAATGCATTCCACAGATGTTTGCCCTGTATTTGCCATTCCGTGTTCCCGAAACAATATTTTTTTCTATTTTTAGTTTCCACGAACAACGGAAGAATGGAAGAATGTAGCAAAAGTTTTTGAAGAAAGGTGGAACTTTCCACAATGTCTTGGAGCGATTGATGGAAAGCACATCGAAATTATTCCTCCAAATGGAAGCGGGACGGAATTTTATAATTATAAAGGGCGACACAGTATGGTTCTACTAGCGATAGTGGATGCTAAATATCAATTCCTGATGTACGATTTTGGCACCAACGGCAGAGTTTCTGATGGAGGAGTTCTTCAAAACACTAAATTCTTTGAGAAACTTCAAGACAAACGTTTAAGGATCCCAACTGAAGAAAACATCAGAAATACTTCTAGGAGTTTGCCCTACGTTTTTGTAGCGGATGATGCCTTTCTGTTGAGAGTTGATATGATCAAACCGTTTAGACAAGCAGATCTAATTTGCCAAGAAAAAAAAATTTTTAATTACCGTGTATCGCGAGCGAGACGTATTGTCGAAAACGCGTTTGGCATCATGGCATCACGATTCAGAATTTTTCACACCCAAATTAATCTAGGACCGGAAAAAATTGATTCTGTTGTGATGGCAAGTTGTGTATTACACAATTTTTTAATGAAATCGGTGCCAAATTCTTACTCGCCTCCAGACTGTTTTGATCGAGAAAACACAGAAGATGGGACTACTGTGTCGGGATTTCATACAAACAATTGTAACATGGAAAGTTTGAATCAAAGAAACCCAGGAAATACGGCTAATGATGCTAAGAAAGTTAGAGCAGATTTTATCAATTATTTTGTGAATGAGGGTGCAGTCCCGTGGCAAAATAACTTTATTAATTAAATTTAACGTATTTTTTGTGTTCGGATTATTTTACGCGAAACGACAGTGAGCTTCATTTCTTTTTAAATAGAATGCTATATATTTTTTCACACAATATGAAAACGACTGTGAAGACAAATTGAACCATGTGGCATACTATGACCTTCAAAAACACACAAGGTGTTCAATGAGAGATATAGATTCAAAATATTACATATTTAAATAGTTCAATAAAAAAGTCTATATTTGAAAGAGCTGTAAGGTCCACAATTTTTAATATTTTGAAAAATCATTCGTGATACGTTTATATATCAATAAATATTACAACGTATCCAAGTTTCACCAAGATCTGAAATGTTACTCCGAAAAATGTTCGACTTCACGTGGAATACTGTATCTAAAATTTATACTTGTGTATTTTGTATAAAATGTATGTAGTGGCGAAAAACCGTCAGTGTATGGGTGATGCGGACGTATGAGTGTGAATGCGTGGTGGGGATTGGTGACGAAGTGGCAACGTTGGCCACGCGAGACATAGAAATTTGGCGGAGACGACGGTGAGCGTGACACGCGGAACGACGAGAACACGACGCATGGCCGCGACGATTATTCTTTCTTTATATCTACTTTTCTTTTGTATTTTTGTGTATATTTTACGTAAATACATATTCTTATATATATATATATATATATATATATATATCCTGATCCTACATGTAAAAAATGTTCTTGAAATATAATATGCGTAAAAAAATATTTTATTTTAACTTACCTCAATCCAGGTTTCGTCGTCATCGCTTTGAATATTCGACCGAGAGTTTCTAGGTTTCTTCCTGATCGTCTAAGAAATTTAGGTCGTTGAAGTACCATAGTGTCGGTTTATACACCTCGTTTGCACCCGATCCTGTCCTCATGGAGGCCTTTATTTTCTTTAATTCCTTCCGATAATTACTCCGCATACCATTAATTCTGGTCACCACACTTTTCTTGGTGCTGGAAGGCTCGATCTCTTTTAATTTGCTCACTAATTTTAAGTAGGCTGTACTTTTAAGGTCACGATCACGATACTCTGTACTATTAATCTTCCAGAGGCAAGGTTCACTTTGATATATTTCTATAAATTCTTCAATGCATTTTTTCTGCATAGCAGAAACTGACTCCGTCATTTTCTTTCGTAATGTCACTCGTGTCGTTGAATGTAACGATACAATTGGTACAGTTACGATTGACAGAGGTGTTGCTGAACTGACGCTCGACAGTCTTCCGATTTTCCGGGAAGACGGTGATTGGTTAACTTAACGTACGAATGTCGACCAATCAGGTAATTTACCGAACACCAATAGCGCCCCCTATTTCTTGTGCCCTTGGTGTCATTTCCGGAAACGGGGGTGCGATTTTAGCGGGAGCTCCGGTCCGAAGCGCGTGACGTGGCCGGTTGCAGGCCGCCGGGCCTGCATCGTGGGCCCATCAGAAACTCCAGGTTTATGACACCCGCAATAGCTGTTCAGGCAGTATAAACGAAAGACTCGAAAGGAAAACATGCGAACGGAAAGCGGCTTCCTCAACAATAGCTTCGCTGGCGCGCGTCATAAACCAAACCGAACATCAATATTCCAAACGTTTTCTATGTACAAACCGTAGGTCGCTACAACGGTATTAGTGAAGACCACATTTTGTACAGGCTTAATTTTGAAAATCGTTTTAATTAAGTTTAGGTTGTAGTGTTTATTATATTTAAAGTAGTGAGACGATAAGTCAACAAATCCCGGCTGTGGGGTTAGTTGACAAATATGATGGGGTTAGTTGACAACATTTGCTTTTCACATTTAACCCTTTGCCTGCAAAAGGCGTGTATATACGTTGTCACAGTTCCATCAATATACTATACGAACGGCGTACATATATATATACTGGAGCTAAGGTCGGGGCCAGATATATTGGCCGGTGAATTCGTTTTCGCGAACAGCGATCGAGAAGAAATCAGCCACCACCATCTGACGATCGTGGATTTGTCAGTGGGAGTTGCGACGAAAATACACGTCTCGTTTGTTTGAAATTATTTTTCCAACGGAAGGTCGTGTTTAATTACTTCGGTGAAAAAAATACAAGACACGTACAATTCAGCGGACGTCCTTAAGAAATAAACGTGGCAAGTCATTATACTTTGCTACGGTCAGTACGAAACGTTTTATTATTTTATTGGTAGTAGCATATATTCGCATAGGTCCTACGACGTAGGGGCGAAAGGCCGTTTTACCTGTACCTGCAGCTAAATCCGCGCGGATAAGGTGCCGCGGAAAGGAACAAGTCAATTAGCATACGGATTTGAGAAGAAAAAAAATTATTGTACAAATGAGAGCAAGATGAAAACCACTATTAATTTTTTACCTAACAAAGCAAATTTAAAACATTTATTATATACGAATGGGTTATCGCATAAAATAAAACGATATGCTACATTTTAGATAATACCATGAAGAATATATGTACCAAGTTTCAAATAAATCGGACAAATAGTTTTCGATCTGCTCGAAGTTCATTCGGCCCGCTCGCTTCTTTCCAAGCCGGCTGGTTTCTTTCGGGCCGCTTGGAAAAATTAAATCCGCTTGGTTCTATCCAATCCGCCCGTTTTTTTCGGGACTCTCCGTCGGTGCTTTTTCGAAGCACCGTCGAAAAGGTGCGGAAATAGTAGGCGCGAAAAGAGAGCGTACCTATACATACTTAAAAATGGTAACTTCCGCGCGCGGAAAAACCAGACCTCAGCGAGTTTGACTGCCAGATACGTAGCTCGGCTATGTCCCAACTCACCCAGGACCTCGGGGAAAAGCCCGAAAGTTTACTTATTTCCGAATCATTGTTCGGGAAACATTTGCCTACCTGATGTGGAAATAGGGGGCAATCAACAACGTGCCCTTTTTTTTGGGGGGGGGGGGGGGCTTCGACTTTCCTCGCTTCGGGTTAAGCCTTGTTGATCTGCTGACATTTAGTAACCATCCGTACCCGCGTGTACCGTTGTCCACCACTGACTCACAGGACAATACCGTCATAAACCGCGACCCTGGCGTGACGCTCTGTCCGATCATCGCGGCTATTTTTTGGGACCAGCTGACTGTGCTTTTCCGCCACGTCGTCAGGACGGTGAGGGTACCTGTTCCATCGACGAATTCACAGACGGGAGACCCTCCTCTTCCTCAAAAGTGCAACCAATTAGAATTGTCAACTCTCAAAATTATGGAGATCCCGCCTATTCCGAGTTTACCTCCTGGACTACCTTGTGGCTAGCGATCATTCTCTTGCTTAATATTAATTATGGCGAGTGATAAAATATCGGGCAGCACGCGTACCATCATATTAATTGGGTTTTAAGGTGAAATCAGGCGGCACGTGGATCGGCGAACCGAGACGGCTCGCCCAGGATCGTCCAGGCTCGCGAAAAAACATAAGGAATCCATCGGCATCACTTCCATATCGATACGATAAAGAATAAATAATTATTTTTTCCTGAAACAGGTATGAATCCTCGGGTGAACGTAGCGAATGGAGGTCGACATATGAAATATTCATTTCAGCGTAGTAAGAAATTCTTCACTCTTTATCGTATCGATATGAAAGTGGCACCAATGGATTCCTTATGTTTTACTGATGAAAATCATACTAAATTTTATGTAAATCGGACTACTTTTACATAAGGAATACCAATTGCTTGTGTAAAAATAGTTCGATTTGCATGAAATTTGTTATGATTTTAATCGGGAGAACGCCAGGAATCCATTGGTGCCACTTTCATATCGATACGATAAAGAATGATGAATTTCTTACTACGCTGAAATGGAGAATAGGGAGCCTCAAGTGGCGTTCGGTTTAGATCTGGCCGCGGTTTCAGGCCGACCGAATCGTTTTTCGAATTTGCTCCGGCCGGCCTGCAGAGTCCTTATTGCGCAGGAAAAATAAACTTTCTCCTACCGAATTCTACTGAATGTATACTACAGGGTGATTCTCCAGCGACGCGTGTCAAAGAGATGCCGCCTAGTACCCCGCGGCGAGGACAGGATCCTCCATTGCTTCACCGAATTTGATGCCTCTCGATCTTCGAAAGTGTTGGAATACCATTAAAAAGTCAGAAATGTCCAGGATTTCCGCATTTCTCATCCGATCTTTGCGAAAACGACGCCTACCGATTCCTTATGTTTCGCCAATGAAACTAACACCAATAATGACATAATTCGGACCATAATGAAGGAAATTCCATGAAAAATCGAATTATATAATTTCAAGCTAAATTTGTTAAAAATAGTCCGATTTACATGAAATGTTGCATGATTTTCATCGGAAAAACATAAGGAATCCATCAGTATTACTTCTATATCGATACAATAAAGAATAAAGAATATCTTAATACGCTGAAATGAATAAATCCGTTGAATAAATGAATAATAAATGAATACTAATGTTTAACTAAACTGTAGATTTCGTCACAATTTCTAATAGTACTATTTGGTTTTTCCTTATAATGGGAAACTAAAACTTTTCCCAACAAGCGATTTAAATCGCTTAAAGACCATTAAATAAACTCCTAAATATAAAGTTTTCAAATTTTTTATAACAATTAAGTTGAAAAATTGAAAAAAAAAACATTAAATGGGTGTACAATATATTCAATTATAAATCATTAGAAAGGAATAATTTTCTCATTTTATGTTTTTTGGCGCCATTCCGATATCTTTTATAGTTTAAAAATTATACAACAATGAATATCACTAACTATGCCTATCCCGACCACTGTGCAGCGTCAGGCCGGCCTGCGCAGGCCGGCCGGGCGGCGCGTAGTGCAGCCACACGGTCCAGCCGACTTGCACAGGCCTGCCTGCGCAGGCAGACTTGACAGGCCGACTGGACCGTGTGTGGCTGCCTTTAAGGGGGACGGCACGTCACGTCACAGACCAGGTATAAGATAGACCTATCACGCAATGTAATTTTGTGTCACATGCTCGGGGGGCTCGCGAGCACCCTTACCATTTTCTTGTCACACCCAACGTTATCGATTCAGTCTAAAATAAGATTACAATGCTACGAGTGGTAGGAATTAAAATTAAATCTTATCGGAAACATTTAAAATCTAAAAGAATCAGAAATATTATATAAAACAACCGCGTAATAAATATTTGTACAGTCTCTTAGGTTATATTTTCTGTCACTTCGAGGAACGAATTTTCTGTGGCCTCGAAGTGACAGAAAATATACTTAACCTATATGCTACATGATAATAAATGTTTATTGGATATTTCGTTCTTTTACGCTACATTTGTGAACTTTTTATTACTTAACATCCTTCCCAAATATTATTATTACGCCGCAACGGTATATTTATGAAGAATTATTCGTGGTTAAGAAATCAAAATTTCCATTCATAACGTCATTTTCTGAGTATATTTCATCGAAATAGTAAATTTTAACTTAATTTGTTTATGTTTGCTAAGTTCATGCGTTTTATTAGACTCTAATTGATTTTAGCATAAATTTTCATGTTTACAGATTTCTTTGCTTAATGAAGTTTTGGCATCAATTTTCACGTTTGCAGTGTCATGGAATTGTTCGAGATTGTAACTAATTTTAGCTTCTATTCTTAAATTCACATCTCTGTGCATGGAAAAAGGTTAGCACCGTTGGGAACGGTGCTCGAAAAGTGAGCACGTCGGTGAAATGATTGTCGGTGAAGTAAATGTAACCCCCGAAAACTACGAATATAGATTTTACAAAAACGTTTGGATTCCTTGTTCTCAATGAATTTATACATGCGTGGAGTGCAGAGATTTGCGGAAATGTCAGTAACAGCGTCAATTTTTAATATTTTTTGACGTACGACACGCGAAAATGCTAGTTAAGTGTTCAATTACACGTAAAGCACTAACAATCAATGTCATCTTGCAATTTATGGCTTGTATAAGCTTTCAAGAAGAGCCATATTTCGGCGCTATATAGTCTCCAGATCACCGAAATAGATCTTCGGAGAAAAATCTACGCGAATCCACGTGTGTCGCTGACGAACCGAGCCAAAGCGTAGCGTAACAAAAGCCTGCCCTCTATGTCAGGGGGGCCAAGCTTCCCTCTTACGAAAGTTGAAGCAGAGTTTGTAGCGCCTCCTACCAACTAGGTGCGTACTAAACTGTGAATGTGTGAATCGGGACGTATGTGTATGTGTATATGTGTAATGCACCGCTTACTTTCAAACCTGTCCACGGATCGTCGCGCCAGCGACACGTATGCAGCAGATAGAAGGATAAACATTGAAATTGAATATTTCTTCTTTTCATAGGAAAAGAAAATATATTCAGTTTCTTTGTATATCCTTCTATCTGCTGCATACGCGTCACTGACGCGACGATCCATGGTCAGACGGCCTTAGAAAAGGTAAACCAGGGAAAGTGAGGACGCCATTTGAAGGATTTCTGGTCATTCCAAAATTTAATCTTTTAAATTTTATTTTAGAAATGACAGGGGTCCTTTGAATCACGTCCGTACTTCCTCCGATTTACCTTCTGAAAATATAAATATAATTAAAAGTAAAAGTATAATTAAATACATAAATATATGTTAAATGATATATAAATTCTTTATTAATTTTAAATAATATTAATCATTACAATTATTACAATAACAATGATCATATTAAATTCAACAATAATATTACAAAATTTATACAACTTCTAAAATATTTTATTTTATTTTCGAAATTACTTCAACTCGTTGACATCAATAGAATCTGCAAAATAATTAAAGTGCTTACAAAAATTTTTTTTCTTTGGATTGTATTTACAAAGGAAAACAGCGGGAATCTTCAAAAGACGCCTAGTAGGATCCGCACTACTAGGCAGTGTCGGCTTTATAGCGAATAAAACCGCTAACCCCATACGCATACAAAACACTCATTTCCACTCCTACATGCAATATAAAAAGTCAAACACTCATGCAATATAAAAAGTCAAACACTCATGCAATATAAAAAGTCAAACACTCATGCAATATAAAAAGTCAAACACTCATGCAATATAAAAAATGAAACACACAGGCAATATAAAAAATGAAACGCACATGCAACAGTCCGACAGCCAAACATATATACATAATAAAAAACGCATTACACACTCATACTGCAATCGCATACATGCAAAAAGCACAATTAGAACCTTTGATTCCCATGTGATCTGCCATACGTCAAAGCACATAATGACAAACCAGACATTGGAATCATAGGTTCTTCAGAACAATTTAGTAGCCTATTGGTGGAAGAAATACATTTCTTTAATACATGATCGACATAGTTGTCGGTCAAATACACTTTGAGATGCCCTAAAGGGCAATCGCTCAGGTTGACATCAACTGAAAGGCTGAGACAAGTTTGAATTAAAATTTTTAAATTACAATGTTCCGCGAAGTTATCGAAACAGTATTTAGTTAAAACATAAACCTCTCGCATAAATTGTATTATTAATTTTTTTTGTGTTAAAAAAGCTTGGCAACACGTAGCACAAGCTTGAATAAACGGTTCTAAGTAATCTAAATTGACAGTAGTAGCATCATAATTTTGCAAAATTGACTCTATTGATTCTACAGCTACTACTGGTACTGCATTATTAGAAAATTGAGAAATTTGATTACGAGAGGAAAATTCGAAAATTTCTTTAACATTTAACAAATTTTCACTACAATCTGCCTCGCAGTTTTGTCTTCCTGAGTTGGAAAACAATGAATTTATGAGCAATGACTTGTAGTATCCGGTAAATACTGAACAAGTCGGATTTGTATTTCTTCCACCATGTTGTCTTACTAGCGAGAAAAATTTTTCCAAAGGATCTTGGTTAAAATCTCTGGTTCTGAATCCTACAAACCCAAGATCCAGCAAATAAGATTTAAGAATTTTGAACCCTTTCAGGGTATGTATCCAATTCTGCAACGCCACAGGATACTCTTTATCTCCCGCTTTGCGTTTGATAAATCGCATACTTTGGAATAAGTTTATACACTTATTGCAAATATCTGTGGCGTTACTTTCGTTATCCAAAATGGCCATACTATTGACACTGTCGAAAAGTGAATTTAAATTTAGAAATAATATCGCCGTATCTATTCCCGAAGCTGACATCTTTCTGGATTTACAAGCACTTTCCGTCTCAGTAGTGCTCATAAGTTCCATAAGAGATGCTACTTTACGCGAGAAGACTTGTGTACAATATTTGACACGCATCTTCTTAATTCTACTTGGAACGACATGCTGTTCCGTAATATTGATTAAAGTTCTAAAATCACCTCTACACCGATCAATGAAATAAGTATCCTCGAAGTGGGACCATTTTGCTGTTCTTTCTACACCGTCCAGAGTATAACGAAGATCCTTCGTTAACAAATTATTTCTAATACATTTTAATAAATGAGGCGGATCAAACAGTGGTACTATCTTTTGTTCATCTACCATGATGAGCCCCTCTTCAGCCGATTTGCAATCTCTTTTCGTGTCGAAAAGTAATTGCTTAACCGCGCGTACATTTGTTGACCCTTGATCGCAAACCGAAGCAACAACTCTTAAGCGTACAAGAGTGCATTCCCGCACTATGGCCTTAAATGTACGCGCTATCGACTCCCACGAAGCGGTGCCCCTACAAAAGGAGTACGACACTGTTTGCTTCCACGGTTTATCTCCAAATATCCCTCTTAACATAAAGACCTGAACATGGTCTGCAATGTCTCTATTACGCGAAAACCCGAAATCTACTAGTCCCTCTACAATATCGGATTTGACATTATAATGAAGCCGGGGACTAAGCTTCATTTCGTCAAATAACAAAATGCAATATCTGTACCGCGAATCCTCGAAATTGTCGAGTATATTTTCGATGCTGTTGAAGACAGACTTACTAATACCGGGAGATACAATGATTTTAGTGACCAATTTTCTTAAGGTCTCTGTACTTGGTAAGAGGAAAATATTGGAAAGGTATCGATAAACCTTTGGACTTTGCTTCAGCAATGAAAGCGCAAAAATTTTGTCATCTAAACTGTAATCTCTATTGAACTTAGATCGTCCCATGTTACGGACTTGTAATGCAAAAAAGTCTCGCACAGTTGATTGCAGACTTTCAATGCGTTCCGCAAAGCCACGTTTTAGCAACATTTCAGTATGTTGCGAACGTTCCTTACATTCTATATGGCGTTTACGCATTTGTCTCCTTGTTTTCATCAAGGAGACAATTACGTCATACTGCCGCACCTCTTCTGGAGAAAGGCTGGACCTCCTATTTGCCCTGAACAATTTCAGCACAGATGCTAAATAGTAAAACGTAAAACAATTTATGCATGCAAAAAAATACAGTGCAAATAGCAGAAGTTTAAGGGAGTTTTTAGAGGAACTGGATTGTGGATAAAACAACCTTAAGAATAGTTTCTAATATAAAACGTCACAGTACCTTTCCTTGTCCGCAATGATTGTCCAGAGATACCAGCAACAGCATATCCAGTATCTGTAAAATTTATTGCAAATGATTAATTCGTTAACTCGAATCTGAAGGGAAGAACTAAAATCTTCGAGTTATAGAGGTTTCGACTTATCGAAGTTATGGGGTAAGAGAGACTTTTACGGCCGATTTCTTCACCTCTAGATAAAAGTTATCTGGCGGATAGGTACAGTAGAGTGTGATTGACTCGCGTTCTCCTAGGCTAGTTACATCAGAAAAATATTAATATTAAGCTGCTGTTGCAGAATTAAACTGGTGAATGTTTAAAGAATGACCATTTATTAATTGATATTTATATCTATACAATTTTCACTTTGAAATAGCAGCTTAATATTGACATTTTTGCGATGTAACTAACCTAGGGAAACACGAGTTAATCATACTCTACTGTACCTATCCGCTAGATAATTTTTATCCAGAGGCGAAGAAATCGGCCATTACAGAGGCTTTGTACGAAAATTAATAATTTACTGATCGGAATGGCATAAAGATAGAAAAATTCAATTTGTACTACTACGCTACTATTCATTGTTATTGAAAAATATCTGTTATTCTAACAGTTGAAACAAGGGAGACAGTATAGAATGTTTGTATTTTCTTACCAGTATGGACCTCCATACGTTCAGCTGCTTGCTGAACCTTGTTAAACCCTAAGAGATACAGAAAAATGTATGAATACTTTTTTGTTCCAGACTTCCGGTTCCGGACGCGAGCGAGAAAGGAGTGTGTGTTTGGTGCTGCGAGTTGGGTGGAGGAAGAGTGAGTGAAGAGGTGGAGGAAAGGATAGGGAGTAAGTGTTGGAGGTGCGGTAGAGGTGGGGAAGTGAGGCGGGTAAAGGGAGTGCAAAGGGAATAGGGGGTGTGGCGAAAAGGAGGCGAGTAAGGGGACCGATTTATAGGTTAGGTGGAAAGAACGGTGATGAGTGGCGGGAAGTGAGAGAAAGAGGAGCAGGTAGAGGGATCTGTCGGACAGGAGAGGAATTACGAAGGAGCTGGCAGAAAGGCGGGAGATTTGAAAAGGAGTAGGAAGGAAATAGAAGAAGGGAGAATTTTCTTCAGAGAGGAGAAAAGTAGTGAGAGGTTAAATGGAGGGGAGGAAGGGAGAGGAGGGAAGGGAAGGAGGGAAGGGAAGTTGAGATGGAATAGGGAAGGAAGCAGGAGGGCTGGCAAAGGAGGAAAGAAGAAGGAAGGAGAGTATAAGTAGTGTGAGCAGCGTGGGGAGTAGTGCAGGAAACCTGGATAGCTACTGGGGGAAAAAGAGGAAGGAGAGGGAGGGGGAGGAAGGATCGGAGGGGGAAGGGAAGAAAATGGGATTTAAAAAAAGTGTGAAGACGGTGAGATCACTGGAGGAAAGGAGGAAGAGGGGGGGAAGCGAGGGAAAAGATGAGATGGGAAAGATGATGGAGATGATGAGGGAACTGATGAAGGAGGTAAGGGTGGAGAAAGAGGAAATGTGGAAGGAGATGAGGGAGATGATAGGGGAAATGAGGAAGGAAGAAAAGTGATGAAGGAGTGGAGGGAGGAAAGAAGGAGATGGGAGGAGGAGAGAAGAGAGGAAAAAAGGAGGAGGGAAGAGATGGAAGAAAAGTTGGAGAGGATGGAAGAGAGGAAGGGGAGGGTGGAGGAGATGATAAGGAAGGTGGAAAGGTGGGAAGAGGAAAAGGAAGGGAGGGGAAGAAGGGAGAGGGAGGGTGAAGAGTGTAGGTTAAGATTAAGGAGGATGGAACTAAAACAGGACAAAAAGGAGAGGGAAGAGAGAAGGAATAGGTGGAAAAAGAGGTGCAGAAGATATGGGCGAGGATGGGAATGGAGGATGAAGGAATAAGGGAAGTGAGAAGGGTAGGGAAAACGGAAAAAGAAGGGAGTGGACTGGTTTTGGTGAAGCTGGCGGGGAGGGAGGAGAAGAGAAAGGTGATGGAGGCGAGAAAAAAACTGAAGGGCAGGAGGGAAAGGATAGACGACGATTTAACGGAGGAAGAAAGGAGGGCGAGGTGGAAGGTGGAAAGAGAGGCGGAGAAGGAAAGGGAGAGGAGAAAGAAGGTACAGGTAGGTTATATGAAAATGTGGGTAAATGGGAAGATGAGAAGGTGGGATGAATTATGGGAAAGGTGGTGTGATGAGCAGGGAAACGAATGCTAAGGGAAAGGGGGAGGGGGAGGGGAGGATGGGGGGGGGAAGTAAAAGGGGACAAAGGGAGATATAAGGTTGGGTTTTGGAACGTGGCGGGGTTGAAAAATAAAGATGAGGAATTTTAGAAAGGTTTAGAGGAATGGGAGGTAGTTGTGATGAGCGAAACGTGGGTGGAGGAGAGGGAATGGGAGTATGTAAGGGGCAGATTGCCGAAGGGTTATGGGTGGGAAAAACAATGGGCCAGGAGGGAAAGCAAGAAGGGAAGAGCGATAGGGGGGATGATAATGGGGGTGAGAAGGGGAATCGAAATAGGGCGGGGGGAAGAAGGGGAAGGGGAAGGGATAATGGTGAGGAAAGTGAAATTGGGGGGGGGGGGAATGGTGGAGAGTTATAGGGATATATGTAAATAAGGACTTGCAAAGGAAGCTGGAGGAGCTGGGGGAGTGGATAGAGGAGAGAGACGAGGGAATGAGAGTGATAATTGGGGGAGATTTTAATGCGAGGACGGGGAGGGACAGGGGAATGATATGGGGGGAGGGGCAAGAGGAGGGGGAGGAGAGGGGAGTAGAAGGTCAAAGGATAAAGTGGTAAATGGAGAGGGGAGGAGACTATGCAGATATCTGGGGGAGAGGGGGTGGGGAATTATGAATGGAAATGAAGAGGGGGACGAGGAGGGTGAATGGACGTATACGGGGGGAGGGGGAATTCTGTGATAGATTATGCAGTGGGGAACGAGGAAACAAGGGTGAAGGTAGAGAGGATGGAGGTAGCGGAGAGAGTAGATTCAGACCACCACCCTGTGGTGGTCTGGCTCAGGGGGAAGTGGGGGAGCAGGGGGAGGGGAGGAAGAAAGGTGGGGGGCGGGGAGGGGGGAGAGGAAACTGGACGGTGGAGGGAAGGGAGGAATTTGCAAGGAAATTTGGGAAAAGAGATAGGGAGGGAAAGGAATAGAGGAGAAATGGGCGGAACTGAAGAAAAGAGTGAAAGGGGCAATGGGGAATGTGGAGATAGGGGGCAGAGGGGAAAGAAGGGCGGGTGGTGGGACAGAGAGTGCAGGGAGGAGAAGGGGAGGGTGAGGAGAGAGCTAAGGAGATGGTGAAGGGAAGGGGGGGATGGGAAGGAGTATAGGGAAAGGAAAAAGGAGTATAGGAGGATATGCGAAGAAAAGAAGAAAAAGGAGGTGGATAGGTGGGAGAAGGAGATAGAGGGGATAAGAACGGAGGGGCAGGTATGGAAGGTAGTAAATAGGGAGAGAAAGAGGAGAAGGAGGGTAAATGAGGAGATAAAAATAGAGGAATGGGACGAGTACTTCAGGGAGTTACTAGGGGGGTGGAGTGGAGGGTAAGAAAAGGGGCAGAAAAAAGGAGGGGCGAGGACGGAGAGGGGGATATAGAAAAGGAGGAAATAAGAAGGGTGGTGAGGGGGCTAAAGGACGGAAAGGCGATGGGAGGGGACGGAATACCGAATGAAGTTTGGAAGTATGGGGGGGTGGAGGTGGAGGAATGGCTGGGGGAGGTGTGTAATAGGGTGTGGAAGGGGGAGGGATCGTTAGAAGAGTGGAGGGTAGGAGTGTTAGTACCGGTGGTGAAAAAAAGGGGGGGGAAAAGGGTAGAGGAGTACAGAGGAGTAACGCTGACACAGACAGCATATAAGGTGTATGCGTCTGTGTTAGCGGAAAGGTTGAGAAAGGAGGTAGAGGAAAAGGGGATATTGCCACCGAGTCAGGCGGGGTTCAGGAGGGGGATGGGGTGCATGGACGAGGTGTATGTGCTAAATTACTTAATTAACAGGCAGGTGGAAAGGAAAGGGGGGAGACTGGTAGTGCTGTTCCTCGACATGAAGGCAGCATTCGACTCAGTTGACCGGGAGTTGTTAGTGAGGGCAATGAGGGAGAGAGGAGTGAGGGAGGGGTTAGTGGAGAGGTGTGAGGAGGTGTTGAAAGAGACAGTAAGTAGGGTAAGGGTGGGAGAAGAGGAAGGCAAGGACTTCTGGACGGCTAGGGGAGTGAGGCAGGGGTGCCCGTTGAGCCCCAGCTTGTTCACTTTGTTGTTGGCAGATATGGACGAGGAGTTGGAGAAAGGGGGGTGGGGAGGGGTGAAGGTGGGGGGAAGGAAGGTGTATACGTTGGCATACGCGGATGACATTGCGGTGCTGGCGGAAGACGAGGAGGGGATGAAAGGGATGATGGGGAAGATGGAGAGATATCTGGATAAGAAGGGGCTGCAGGTGAACGTGGGGAAGACAAAGGTAATGAGGTGTAGAAAGGGGGGAGGGAGGTGGAAGAAGGTGACGTGGAGGTGGAAGGGAAAGGTGGTGGAGGAGGTAAAGGAATTCAAGTACCTGGGGTACACGCTGATGAGGAGCGGGGGGCAGGAGGCACATGTAGGAGAAAGGGTAAGGAAGGGGGCAACAGTGATGGGGCAGGTGTGGGGGATAGGGAAGAGGAGGTTTGGGAAGGATTGGGGAAAAAGGGTGTGGTTGTTTGAAAAGTTAGTATGGGCTACGGTGAGCTATGGGGTTGAGGTGTGGGGGTGGAAGTGTAGGGACAGAATTGAGGGGTTGCAGGAAAGGTTTTTGAAGTGGGTGTTGGGTGTGGAAAGGTGTACACCAGGATACATGGTGAGGGAGGAGATGCAGAGGGAGATGTTGAGAGGGAAGGCGGGGATGAGGGCGTGGGGATATGAAAGGAAGTTGGAGGAGGGGGGTGGGGGGAGCTGGCAAGGAGATGTTGGGAGGAGATTAAGGGAAGGGCAAAGAGGGGGAAAGTGCTGGGAGGGTGGGAAAAGGAAAGGAAGGAATACTATGAGGAGAGGGGGTGGACAATAGAGGGGATAGAAAGAATGAGGGGGGGAGCTGAGGGGGGAAGAATTGGTGGGTAGGGAAAGAAGAATGCAGAAGGAGGAAAGATGGAACAGGATTAGAGAGTCAGGATATAATAGGTGGTATAGGGTGGTGAAAGGGGAAGAGGTGCCAGGATACTTGAGGAAGGGATGGGGGAAAGCAGGTGGCAAAGGGTGGCGAAATTTAGGCTGGGGAATGGGATGAGGGGGGGGGGAAGTATTGGGAGGAGGAAGAAAAGAGGAAATGCAGAGTATGCGGATGGAGAGAGGAAACATGGGAGCATGTGTGGGAGGAATGTATGGGTTGGGAGGAAGGAGGGTGGCAGGAGAGGGTAGGGGAGGTATTGGATGACGAGGGCGGGGGGGAGAAGTGGATGAGGAAAGTGGAGGAAAGGAGAGGGGAAGGAGTGGGGGAATGAGAGAGGAAGGAATGAGAGTGAGTGGTGGCGTGCGGAAGCGGAGGTCAAAGGATAGGGAAGGGGGGGAAGGCGGCGTGCGAGACGGGGGAGAGCGGGCGAGGAGGCGAGCGAGGGTTAGGAGCGTGTAGGTTTAAAGAATAGGTTTAAGGAGTAGATTAAGGCATAGGTTAAGGATTAGGTTAAGGCGAATGTATGGAAGAGCGGAGATGGAAAAGGATTGTAATCCCCAAGGGGAAACAAATAAACGATACTACTACTTTTTTGTTCCATTGCTAGTCGATAATGTAACTATAAAAGCGCAGTGTCCTCCGACTATTAGTACACCCTATATATTAAACATACCTGGAAGTTGAAGCGTTGGAACAGCAGTCTTACAAAGATTCTTTTGTAATTTGTAAATGCCTACGAAGTGCGCATCGCAGATCTTCCTGTTGCGAAGAGATTGGTGCATTAACAATGGATTGCCGCAAGCAGCAATCCATTTTAAGCACCTCTCTCGGTCTTTAACAATATCGGGAAATGCCCTCAGTAGTTTATTTCCCGATTCGCAACCTTTCACTTCGCACTTCTTAGGCCCGGACATAATCTGAAACTCAATTGATGCAATTAATAAAAAAAACTTACAGTATCTCAAAGACGCTATATTACAAAAATTACTTATCTTATGTGATGACTGATCCACGTGGGTTACACTTCCTCGTGTTTGCGCCAAACATTTAAAAATGGCGACGGTCGTCATGGTAACATTTCACCAACGTCGAAAGGTTGTGTGTCGTGCTCACTGATACACCTAGGTATGTGTGTGTGATGTAGCTAGCGCCTCCTACCAACGTGGTGCTAACTAAACGGGAACTTCGGCCAATCAATGACGGCTTGGTCCCCCTGCTCTATGTCAAACTCTCGCTCTTGTTACGTGAGGGCGTTAATTTTTAAAGCGACCGAGCGGTTGAGTCTAATTCCTCACGCAAAGCTTAACGAATTTTAAAGATTTGTATTATTTTGATATAACCAGATGATTATGCAAAATATCAGGATTATTTTTGGGGGCCGGCTTTCGTCTACAACCTATACAGGTTGTCCGATCAGGATGTGGTATTCTGGTGAGACAGGTTTGAACAAAATATGACGAGATTTAAATCAGATATTACCATGTATTACAAAATCAGCAAGGGAAAGATTTTAGAAGGTGGTACACAATAATGGGGAATTTACATGGTTTTACGTTATGGATAACAATGCGAGGTTAAATCACTATACGTAGAATTCTACAATATTCCCGAAACGGTATTCTACAGCCAACAGACGACAGAAATACGGCCTCAACCGTCAGTTAATAGTCAATGATTGACGGGCAACAATTGAGCGAGGGAAAATCCCATAACACCCAATGGTTGGATCAACTGTCACCTCCGTGCATGGGTAGCAATAGCCAATTTCGAAAACTGACGTGGCCTCACAATTTACATTATAAAAGTGAAGGATTCAAGCGGTGCACACTATTCAATGACAATTTTAATCATAATAACATACTTTAATGCACTCACCGTCCTTGTACACGGTGACTGTCAGATTTAATAAGTCTTACTCTCTTTCCGTGTTTCTCTGTCCTTCTCTCTCTGACCTGGAGGGGTCTGCGGTTGATGGTGAACCGCAACAACTTCGCACAATACACCGATGTCGATGTTGATTCACAGTATATTGTATTTAAAATATTAAGCGCAAGAATATAAATGATTTAATTAGAAGTGGTTAAAATGAATAAAGATTTAAAACGATGAAAACGCGAAAATATACAAGTCTCTACGGGGACTGAGTCTTTCCACGTTAAGTATTAACTATTCACGATGGAACTCTAGCTCAAAACGCCTCCTGTACAGTACGGCAATATGTCCTCGGACAGAACAACCACGCACTATGCGACTTGTCAGTTGACTGCCACGAACGAACGCAGGGTAGGCCCGAGCACTTGGGACTTTGAACAAAGAGCGCCAAAATTGCTGACTCCGCACCTCATGCACACGGGCCCAACCGTCGCTGCTCGGGACGTTCCCAGCATCTCAGTGCCCAGGTTGTTATCGCGTCCGGCGTTCTAAGAACGTCGACGGCGTTGGAAGATATTCGCATGGAAGAACGCAGTGGCGTAACGGTTCATGTATAGTTACTATTACAATTTGGTCTGTAGATCATTGACAATCGATTGAGGGAAAATCCCACAACACGTAATGGTTGGATCAGATGTCAATGGTAGTGTAACAGAAATTTAGAAGGGAAAAAGAATATAAGATGATCTACTCCAATGCTTGAGGTTCGTAATGCTTATCGCAACGCGCATTCTAAGAACGTCGGTGGCGTTGGAAGATCGCTGACAATAATCTTCCATGAGAATATGCCGTGGCGTGAGAGGCTTCATGTTAAATTATAATCGAAATGAATTTGAAAAAGTATCCGGCACGTAACACTCTAAACACAAGTCACACGTATACAAGCACGCACACACCTTTCAGCATTTAAACCCATTTCAGAGTAGTTCCGGAATTGGACGCTGTTCATGAACAGAGGCCGCTAAATTCAGTCCTCGTATTATGGGTCGGTAATACAGTTTGGGTGGTGACACGAAGTCCCATAAGATGATAGGCCTATCCTATACATCGTCGATGGTCCCGTGACCTGGCCGATTTGGCAGGTCGGTATTACAGCAGGTTTTTTCTGCACAGAAATGGTAATACCTATAGATACGCGGCTGCCTGGTGCACGCGAGAGGGAGCTGTTTGCTATTTCCGTAATCCATTCTGAATAAGGAAAGAAATTCTCAGCTGTTGCGTTGTACCTACTTGTAAATATTTAAATGGAAGGTCTGCTGGTACTGCAAACGTAGAAAATTCATTGCACAATTTAATTACTTGAAATGTACTTATGCAACAATATTCTACGTTGGCAGTAAGGAATTATAAGTGAAAAGGAAAAATAGATGAGGGGACGTCTCCAGAAAATGAAGTTTGTTAGGTTAGACATTTTTTTATTAGCAAAGCACTGAAACAGAACATGAAATACACTTATTACAGCAGAAAGCAGTTATGAACAAACATTATATATAAAAGTGTGTTGAATGTTGAATTGGGCCAGAGAAAATGCGCAGGCTGGATGCGCGTGATTATTGTGTGATCCCCTCCTCGAAATGACAGAAAATATAACCTATGTATATGCTATATGACAATAAATGTTTAGCGGCTATTTCGTTCTTTTGCGCTACATTTGTGAACTTTTTATCATCCTACCGAAACATTATTATTACGCCGCAACAGTATCTTTAGAAAATCGGGTATAGCAATCGGTTATATTTTCTGTCACTTCGAGGACAGAAAATTCGCTCCTCCGAGTGACAGAAAATCCACTCCTCCTAGCCCGGTCGGCGTCATGGAAGGGGTACATCCTCCACCCTGTATTTGTGGTGGTTGCAACGATATTCCTGAGCCCAGTGTACATATGTACACTCTGGTTTGATCTGCAAAAATAAATAAATTTAATAAAAATTACTTTTTGTATTTATACCACTTGAACGTAAAAACTGATACTTACACTTCCTAAAAAATCCATTATTATTGTTTCCTATTTCTCATAAATATTTTCTTGGAATGGCACTGACCCCATTCGATTACAGTTAGTTGTCATAGAACCTGTGATAAAAAGTTAAAACGAGTTGTAATCGATCTGAATGCAATAAAAATGTTAATGTATGTATGTTATTTACTTATCTTTATGCTTGCGGAGAAGACTGCCTTCCTTTCCTCGCTTCATAGAGCATGAGTTTCACCCTTGATACTGGATGGTGGAAATATCTAAAGCAAATTCATATATGAGAGAAACATTCATGATGATTTCCAATTAATCCAATTATTTGCATAACAAAAGTATGTGTCATACTTACGCTTTCATACATGTCATTCCCA
Source organism: Andrena camellia (assembly GCA_029448645.1). NCBI lineage: Eukaryota > Metazoa > Arthropoda > Insecta > Hymenoptera > Andrenidae > Andrena > Andrena camellia. The sequence continues at coordinate 16,739,931 of CM055680.1, forward strand.
CTTGACATGAAAGAATAGCTACAGGTACTTATTATTAGGAGAGTATGAAAAGGCCCACGTCTCAAGGCGTCTCAAGGCGTTTGCCTCATTTTCCCTTCCGTAATCGAGAGAACATAAATTTGGAAGTTGCGGGTACATTATATTCTTCACAGTATTTGCCCGTGGTGTAGTCTTTCGTAATCGGCATACCTTGCCGAAATTGGATGCAGTTAATAATTGTTTCCTATAACAAATCCACTTTTTGCTATTCTCTTGATCGCGAGTTTCCTCTTCGATCTCGCATCGCCTCCTTTGCCACTCATGGAGTATATGCGCATGCCTTTCACACTCGGAAGGCATCTCAATACTGTCTCTTCCATATCTGGTTTTTCGGCGTTAAGGCCGTAATCCTGGTCGCACGATTGTTTTTTATTTGGGAAGGAGGATGCTTTCGCTTCTTTTTTATATTTCAATGCTTTTCTGCTGCGCGTTTCCGACGTCCTTCCAGCTTTCTTACCATGGTTGACGGCTCTTTATTCATTGCCGTACTCAAAATGCTAAACGCCTCTTTTGTTATATTGGACGACTGCAGCGGAGACTCTACCCTGATACAAGCCCCCTCGTCCAAAGTTTATCCTTTTGCCTCCAATAAATTTCGCAATGATGTTATTATAACTTTCAACAGCATCGTTATTTAGACCGTGCAGCAAACTGTCAGCTTTAGCGAAAAATGGCTGCATCGCTTCTTCGATACTTTGATAAATACCAGCATTTCTCAGTCGTGGAACGTAGTCTTCTCTGTTGGGATCAGTGTATTAGTAGTTAGGACCCCCAAAAACTTCAAAAAAGTAAAAAATTACGCCAAGTACATGAAATCAAATAAATCACAAAAATAGAAGATAAGAATAATAATTACAAAATAAAAAAAAGATGTGAAATCAGAATGAGCTGCCAGTACATAAAGGTGCTTTCCAACTGCGCTTAAGATGACACAACTACATATACATAGCTAAAATGTTGAGTTCATAAATTCCATTACTCATATCACAGACATTTTAATTAACCCATGAAAAAGAATCCCATTTAAAAACATTGTCGTAAATTAACTAATAGCTTTACAAAATTAATGATATACAAAAATTGCGCCAATTTTAACAATGGCTATTTATACAAAGAAAAAATGTATTAAATAATATTAAGCAGTTATATTTTTATACAAATAAATATTTTAATACGAATAAATATTTTATTCAAAATACTTCTATGCTTCAATGTGTCTAATATTTTCTTGTTGTTTTACTTGCTATACAATTACGGTCTACTTCCACTTATACTTAACATAGGCAAAGACTTTCAAAATGTAGCTTACATGCACATTCGTTAGTTTTATCTTGAGAATTTATTTTTAATCGTGATATTTTTTCGTGATTATTTCGTGATTTATGAGATAAAACTAACGAATATACATGTAAGCTACAACATTTTGAAAGTCTTTGGTATGCACTTTGCCTATGTTAGGTATAAGTGGAAGTAGACCGTAATTGTATAGCAAGTAAAACAACAAGAAAATATTAGACACGTTGAAGCATATTCTAACTTATAATGATTAGAAATATGAAACACATCTGAGTTAATTATTAATAAAATATACTCCTTTGTATCCAATATCTTCTTGTTACAACAACATTAGATGTTCCAACAAGAAGATATTAGACACGTTGAAGCATATTCTATAACTTATAACATCAACAATTAGAAATATCAAACATATCTGAGTTGAACGTAAACGAACATGTAAACTACAACATTATGAAAGTCTTTGATAGGCACTTTGCTACGTTAACTATCAGTGGAAGTGGACTGTAACTGTATAGCAAGTAAAACAACAAGAACATATTGGATACATAGAAGCATATTTTAACCCAGATGTGTTTCATACTTCTAATCGCTGGCATTACAAGTTATTAGAATATATGCTTCAATGTGTCTAATATCAATTCGTCATATCAAAATCTATATTACAAATTAAAATAAGCATAGTACCCTGATAACCACATGTCTGCAATCTGACGTCAGATTGGCAGCAGGGTCTGCCGTGAGAGCGCAGAGCCTGACGTCAGATCCGTAGTCATCTGTGTCCGCATTAGGATGCGTTCTGAGGTACAGAGCCTGACATCAGGACCTGACGTCAGATGGGCAGCAGATTTGCAGCAGATCCTGCCGTTCGCCTGACACGTCTAACAGCGCCATCTGAGGGTCAGAATTGGCAAACAATTCCATACCCGTGACGTCACACGGCCGTTCCTACGCACCAACACATGTGTACCGTGATTGCTATAGGTGTGTCCCCCACCCTTTCTACTGCGCGCAGGGAATTTGTAAGCAGTTTTGGAGCAGATTATGTTCACATAACCTGCGAGGTTTATTAAATAACATTTCAATTTATTCGTAAAGGTATGTATTTATTAATTTTAATAAAATAGCAGTAAGTGGCACACACACACACACACTCATATATACAATTAACTCTGAAAACAAATACATTATTATAAAATTGAAATGATACTGGGAATGTACCAATCCACGAGTATTTTATTAAATGGGCGCTGAAAAGTGGCGATTGATGTTCATTGTGAACATCGAGAGGTTGTTCCCGTTTTAATTAATTAAAATGGGCACTGAAAAGTACCGTTTGGTTTCTTCGCCACTGTAAAAGGAGACACACCTCTACTTTTAATGGGCACATTTCTGAAAAATAAAATATTTACCATATTTAATTATCGCTTTCCCGCGACAGTAAATCGTGACTTTTACGGTCATGACACTAAATGTCATGACTTTTACTGATACGGACCTTTAAAGGTCAGCTTCTTCTTCGGGCTGCTGGTCGTCCGTCCACAAAACGCGGCGCATTCGCGATGCATTAGAGACTGCCGCCGCGCGTGGACCATTCTTCTTACTTCGAACCCTCTCCTTGGCGGCTCGAAGTACCTGCTGCATCAACCGTTGAAAATCCGATCGGAGCGGCTTGGTGAAGTGCGGGTTCCCAGACACCGCTTCTGAAAAAGTAATGCACGCAAAGTACGTTAGCATAATTATGCATAAAAACATGGAAATGCTTATTGATTCGTACCGTAGATCGCCATCATGATACGGGTGTTGTACAACGGCCTTTGACCTGTTCGGCCGAACCACGTGAAGGACCGTGTCACGTCGTCGACCAGCGCTTCCTTCAGGCAAATACCGACCGCTTCCTTCAGGCTGAACCCACCCACGTATTTTAAATATTGACCCTAAACAACGTAAATAAAGATTGATGTATGTATTATATAAAATTAAATAAGAGCATAATTTTGTTTTCGCTTACAACATTGGAATAATTGTCGTCATCGATATTCTCGAAACAGTCCACCTCCTCCGGCGACGATAGCGGAATGACGGCTGGTGTTTGTGGTGGACCGTTATGGGTGGGCTGCACATGTCGAAGAATACTCCCCAACAGAGTATTCATTCTTCTGCAAATAAAACGGATGGAGACGTAACGTATTAATAAACACGATGCATGCGATACTTACTTTAGCTCCGTCTCGACGCGCGCCGTGCGATCTTCCAGGCTCCTGCGAACATGAACATTTATAATAGAAAACTTTACACTATCAATATTTTTATAACAAAAAAAAAGAAACATGTAAATTTACCCATTAGGAGAAGGTTGGATATGCACTGTATGGTGCTGCAACGGCTCACTCCGGATCACAGTGGCGCGTGCAGACGATGTCCCTGGATCGTGATGATCCGTTAATGCTGCGAGGGCAGGAAGACTGGCAGCAGCAGAAGTGTTCTGAAACACACGAACGTTACTTGGATTAGTCGTAGAAAAATCCTTTGACGTTGTTGGAATGTATTCTTCCTGCAGGATCATCCTCAAATCCTGGACGTCCTGATCGATTGAATGCTTCGTCACGGTTGACGTCCTTCTCTTTTTCGGGGCTTCCTCCTCCGAAGATGTCGTCTGGTACCTCGTTGGTTTGGCGACCACACGCTTCTCTCGTTGCGACATGTTAACCTGTGAGTAAAAGTACATGTTACAATACTTAGCAAAGGTGTGTTGGCTGTTTTTCCTATTTTACATGCATACATGCAATATTAACCTAACCCAAACCTCAAGATGAACCCAGGTAATGTATTACTCAATAATTCGAGTGTAACTCGACAAAGGATATAACAGTAGAAAACGTGAAAAAACGACCCATGAAGAAATATTCGAACCAAACGATAAAATAACTCATGACCAGAAATTAACAAGGATACGTGTAAATATAATATTAATTATGAAGAGCAATACAAAAGGAAAGTACAGTACAAAAGAAGAAAATGTAAATATTATAGAGCATGCCACTCACCAGAAAATAGTCGTAACTTACCAAAAACAAGAGACGAGGCTGGAAAGGGAAGAGATAATTTTTTTTTTTTTTTTTTTTTACATGGTGGAAATCCCTAACGGATACCTCACCCCCCCCCCCATGACAGGGGTGAGATTATGTGGGGCTTGCACCCACTAAAACCACCATGGTGACCGCCTGACGCGAGAAGCTACACAAGGGAGAGGGACTGGCAGCGAGATACATCTAGCGAAAATAAAGGTGGAAGAATTTAAATACTATGGATCTTACGGCTTCTCGCTGTGCGTAATAACAGCAGCGATATACCTACGGGGTTCTGAGGGATTTGTGTCAGTGGACATACTACAGTGAAAAGGCATTCTGTAACATTTGCCACGAACCTGATCAGGGGAGATATATAAAATTTCAGGGCTCAATGTGGCGCATTTATATATGCCAAGAGCCGAAGACTCTATGCCGATATCATAAAAATTATTGACTTCTAAAAATTTTTTGACACCCAAACGATACGAGTCTTTGTCCATGCCAATATTGAAAATTATGCAGATCGAGCCATCGTCTGAGATGCAACAATTGTCGCGTACATTTGTGCCTAGAGATATGTTATTGAATTCTATCTTACGGTACTGAGAACAATTGGTGTCGTTAGTAAGGGGTCTAGATACGCGAATAGAAAAATCGACATTACGATGAATGTTTGTGCCATGAGATTGTATCTCCCTCATCCTGTTGGAAAATTGTTGGAGAGGAAGAGATGGCTTATTAAGAAATTTTTTAAAAATGGACATGTTGTTTTCATAGGGAAAAGCAGAACATGAATCTAAATTACCAAAACGTCTGACATCGTTGGTTAATTGAAGAAGACCATGGACGTTATAACTATTAAAAGTCGGACCATATAGTTCTTCATTACGATGAACAAATTTCTCTAAAGCTGATTCTGCGAATCTCAAGTGTGGGCTGGATGGAGATTCTGAAACTAAAACCCGTATGGCCGCATGTAAGTATAAGAAATGCTTGTATATTGTATTGATGATTACACCATATAGTACAACTGGCCCTGTATATAGAAGGAACTGACGAAACTCGGTCGCCTTATATTTACAATATTCTTCAATAGCTCTGGGACGTCTGGCAAAGTCCAAGGGACAATATCTTGCGAGACTGTTGAGTCTCGTAGATATCACAGAAATGTTCAGTGCGGGTAATTTTGAGAAAAATGTAAAGCTTCCAGATACCCACGCGGACAAAAGTTTCTTCATTACGCCCAAGCATACAAGATGCATATACTCGAACGGAACTTGAGAAACCATTCCTATCGGTAGTGATGCCAATGGGCTTGGACCTTGTTTGTGGTGGTTCTCGTGTAACCGTTTAGGGTATTCCTCATCGGTACGAGGAGAATGATCTATACCATCGAAGGCATAATGTTTACCGTTCAGGGTACCAAAAACCATACATTTGGAACAGGGAGATTGAGACATATGCCCAAAATGATTCAACACGAATGCTCGAGCTGGTGCGTCAGCTATGAAACATCTCAGACGTATGGGCAACTTATTGGTATGAAAATTTATACCTCCGTTGGACATGATGGCTTTGACGTCTGCAATAAATTTCTCAAAGAAAATATTGAGGTCACGTGGTTTATGGCAACCTTTATAAATTCCTACCACTATCGGCTTTAGACGGGGAATATTTGAAATCCTACATTGGATGGGCCAGATCTGAATGGAACCTTTGTCCACACGACATCCGTCGGTATGAAAATCTAATTCTAACTCTCTAACAAAAGATACGGACAAAATATTCGGGAGACTTTTAACAATTTCTGTTTCCAGATCGAAATGAATGTATTCTCCTGGTTCCACGACGAATGTAACAGCAGGATTACGTGGCGTATCGAGAAGTGTTCTAACATCCTGAGGCAACTGGGAAAAACAGGAATGCGTTCGAAGGAGAGATAATATATTATTTCCTTGAACGTGTGTTAAATTGCTGTCTACGAAACAAGACGCTAAACGTTGGCGAAAAGATGGCTCGGAGGAAGTACCACAGGACAATGAAACTGTATCGTGGATAGAAGAAACGCGTGACGTGGAAGTAGAAGGACTGGCGCCTTCTACATTTATATCGCGCCTAACACTGAATCTTTCGGGGATTAAATTAACAGGAACGGACGAACTACAACCTGCAGATGTGCTAGCAGCATCTAGCACGGTAGAAGTATTATCCACTACTCTACTGACCGTATTCAATCCGGAACGGTATCGCACGCGTAAGTTATTTCGCCTCTCGCGCATAACCCTCCTTTTTTGTCTCGCCGATAATGCGTGTATCGATTTCCGCGACGTAGACAATTTGAAATTATTAAATTCCATAATTACTTACGCCTTCTGGATATCTCGGGATGATTCGCTTGGATATAAGATGCTCTCGAAATTCTTTGGTACTGCTGTCGACGACTGCCACCTCAGAATGAACGAGAATTCGAAACAAACGCGAACTAGGAAATAGAGTCCCGACCAATCACGAATGTCGGCAATACGGCGCAGCCAATCCGTAGCGTAGTCCACTGTATCGCCAAAATGTACGGCCAATCCGAGCGTTCGCCGAGTACCTCATACCCCGTGGTACCCGTTGTTCGACGACGTGGTACCCTTTGTGCTTGAAAGGGATCGCTCGGATTGGCCGTAAATTTTGATATAATAGGCCCTATGAAAACAACATGTCCATTTTTAAAAAATTTCTTAATAAGCCATCTCTTCCTCTCCAACAATTTTCCAACAGGATGAGGGAGATACAATCTCATGGCACAAACATTCATCGTAATGTCGATTTTTCTATTCGCGTATCTAGACCCCTTACTAACGACACCAATTGTTCTCAGTACCGTAAGATAGAATTCAATAACATATCTCTAGGCACAAATGTACGCGACAATTGTTGCATCTCAGACGATGGCTCGATCTGCATAATTTTCAATATTGGCATGGACAAAGACTCGTATCGTTTGGGTGTCAAAAAATTTTTAGAAGTCAATAATTTTTATGATATCGGCATAGAGTCTTCGGCTCTTGGCATATATAAATGCGCCACATTGAGCCCTGAAATTTTATATATCTCCCCTGATCAGGTTCGTGGCAAATGTTACAGAATGCCTTTTCACTGTAGTATGTCCACTGACACAAATCCCTCAGAACCCCGTAGGTATATCGCTGCTGTTATTACGCACAGCGAGAAGCCGTAAGATCCATAGTATTTAAATTCTTCCACCTTTATTTTCGCTAGATGTATCTCGCTGCCAGTCCCTCTCCCTTGTGTAGCTTCTCGCGTCAGGCGGTCACCATGGTGGTTTTAGTGGGTGCAAGCCCCACATAATCTCACCCCTGTCATGTGGGGGGGGGGGGGTGAGGTATCCGTTAGGGATTTCCACCATGTAAAAAAAAAAAAAAAAAAAATTATCTCTTCCCTTTCCAGCCTCGTCTCTTGTTTTTGGTAAGTTACGACTATTTTCTGGTGAGTGGCATGCTCTATAATATTTACATTTTCTTCTTTTGTACTGTACTTTCCTTTTGTATTGCTCTTCATAATTAATATTATATTTACACGTATCCTTGTTAATTTCTGGTCATGAGTTATTTTATCGTTTGGTTCGAATATTTCTTCATGGGTCGTTTTTTCACGTTTTCTACTGTTATATCCTTTGTCGAGTTACACTCGAATTATTGAGTAATACATTACCTGGGTTCATCTTGAGGTTTGGGTTAGGTTAATATTGCATGTATGCATGTAAAATAGGAAAAACAGCCAACACACCTTTGCTAAGTATTGTAACATGTACTTTTACTCACAGGTTAACATGTCGCAACGAGAGAAGCGTGTGGTCGCCAAACCAACGAGGTACCAGACGACATCTTCGGAGGAGGAAGCCCCGAAAAAGAGAAGGACGTCAACCGTGACGAAGCATTCAATCGATCAGGACGTCCAGGATTTGAGGATGATCCTGCAGGAAGAATACATTCCAACAACGTCAAAGGATTTTTCTACGACTAATCCAAGTAACGTTCGTGTGTTTCAGAACACTTCTGCTGCTGCCAGTCTTCCTGCCCTCGCAGCATTAACGGATCATCACGATCCAGGGACATCGTCTGCACGCGCCACTGTGATCCGGAGTGAGCCGTTGCAGCACCATACAGTGCATATCCAACCTTCTCCTAATGGGTAAATTTACATGTTTCTTTTTTTTTGTTATAAAAATATTGATAGTGTAAAGTTTTCTATTATAAATGTTCATGTTCGCAGGAGCCTGGAAGATCGCACGGCGCGCGTCGAGACGGAGCTAAAGTAAGTATCGCATGCATCGTGTTTATTAATACGTTACGTCTCCATCCGTTTTATTTGCAGAAGAATGAATACTCTGTTGGGGAGTATTCTTCGACATGTGCAGCCCACCCATAACGGTCCACCACAAACACCAGCCGTCATTCCGCTATCGTCGCCGGAGGAGGTGGACTGTTTCGAGAATATCGATGACGACAATTATTCCAATGTTGTAAGCGAAAACAAAATTATGCTCTTATTTAATTTTATATAATACATACATCAATCTTTATTTACGTTGTTTAGGGTCAATATTTAAAATACGTGGGTGGGTTCAGCCTGAAGGAAGCGGTCGGTATTTGCCTGAAGGAAGCGCTGGTCGACGACGTGACACGGTCCTTCACGTGGTTCGGCCGAACAGGTCAAAGGCCGTTGTACAACACCCGTATCATGATGGCGATCTACGGTACGAATCAATAAGCATTTCCATGTTTTTATGCATAATTATGCTAACGTACTTTGCGTGCATTACTTTTTCAGAAGCGGTGTCTGGGAACCCGCACTTCACCAAGCCGCTCCGATCGGATTTTCAACGGTTGATGCAGCAAGTACTTCGAGCCGCCAAGGAGAGGGTTCGAAGTAAGAAGAATGGTCCACGCGCGGCGGCAGTCTCTAATGCATCGCGAATGCGCCGCGTTTTGTGGACGGACGACCAGCAGCCCGAAGAAGAAGCTGACCTTTAAAGGTCCGTATCAGTAAAAGTCATGACATTTAGTGTCATGACCGTAAAAGTCACGATTTACTGTCGCGGGAAAGCGATAATTAAATATGGTAAATATTTTATTTTTCAGAAATGTGCCCATTAAAAGTAGAGGTGTGTCTCCTTTTACAGTGGCGAAGAAACCAAACGGTACTTTTCAGTGCCCATTTTAATTAATTAAAACGGGAACAACCTCTCGATGTTCACAATGAACATCAATCGCCACTTTTCAGCGCCCATTTAATAAAATACTCGTGGATTGGTACATTCCCAGTATCATTTCAATTTTATAATAATGTATTTGTTTTCAGAGTTAATTGTATATATGAGTGTGTGTGTGTGTGTGCCACTTACTGCTATTTTATTAAAATTAATAAATACATACCTTTACGAATAAATTGAAATGTTATTTAATAAACCTCGCAGGTTATGTGAACATAATCTGCTCCAAAACTGCTTACAAATTCCCTGCGCGCAGTAGAAAGGGTGGGGGACACACCTATAGCAATCACGGTACACATGTGTTGGTGCGTAGGAACGGCCGTGTGACGTCACGGGTATGGAATTGTTTGCCAATTCTGACCCTCAGATGGCGCTGTTAGACGTGTCAGGCGAACGGCAGGATCTGCTGCAAATCTGCTGCCCATCTGACGTCAGGTCCTGATGTCAGGCTCTGTACCTCAGAACGCATCCTAATGCGGACACAGATGACTACGGATCTGACGTCAGGCTCTGCGCCTCAGATCTGGTTATCAGGGGTAATTGTCAAAATCTATATCACAAATTAATATAAGCATAGTAATTGTTAAGTTAAATCATTTTATAAAGGTAAAAGGAAATTCAAAATTATTTGTAACAAGGTTGAAAACAAAATATTACTAATGGGAAGCATAGTGATTAAAGTAACTAGATTAAGAATATTTAAAATATGTATTCGTAGGAAGTGTAAAATTCTTTAAAGTTCTGCAACGAAAGTGAAAAATACTCGCATTTATTTACATTTTTTTGTGAATGCCAATGAGACTGTGGAAATTAATGAATTGCGGATTTTAAAGTATTGCGTAAGGATAAAACGAATGATACCGCATCACTTTTTAAGAATAATTTATACACTTCTAGAATTGCATTCGGAAGTATAGATCTTGAGCAAACATCGGCTTAACTTTTCACGTTTATTTTATGTAAAAGTTTATAAGTATTATCACGTATTATTAATTATTCTGGTCATACGTTGTTCTCCCAAATAGCAGCAAGTTAAAGGCGGCGATAGGATGAGAAGAAATGGTTTATAGAAAGAAAACGAAATGAAACAATCGTTTAATATTATTGTATTCTCGTTGGTAATCTTTTTATGTAAAAGTTTAAAAGCACGAGAGCATTCTCATCACACATATCTAATCGTTACACAAATTAATATTCCGTCACATTATTGTCTGCTTTTTAATGAAATTAGGAAAGAACGTATAAATCGGCTTCAAAAATACTATATTACACGTACTTTTTTGTAAAATACACGTATAGATCAAAACGTGGCCTTTTCCTACGGATCGCTGTACCAGCATCTTCGGAATCACCATTGGAAGATAAAAAATCTCGTTTCCTCTGGGCGTTCTGAAACAATATTATTAAACGATACATTTTGAAACGTGTAGCAACTCGTACAAGACATATTATGCAAATATACAATTTCTACCTTTTTATCCCATATCCCATAAGCTTTACATAACAACTCTAAATTGCTGGTATACAATATTATTAAACGATACATTTTGAAATGTGTAGCAACTCGTAGAAGACATCTTATGCAAACATACAATTTCTACCTTTTTATCCCATATCCCATAAGCTTTACATAACAACTCTAAATTGCTGGTATAAAAATAAATATCTGGCAATTTAAATACAATGCAATTTGTTACAATATATATTATTTTGTACATGCATGGTACAAATTTCCAGAAACTTATGTGAAAGAAGATGCTTCTCAGTCGATCGTACCTTCCCCGGACAACTTCCAAGTCTGCGATCCTACATAAGAAATCTATTAAAAAAATTTGCCGACTGACCTTGTTAATTGAGACAATAATTCAGTCTCCTATTTAGTGTAAAAACTCGTGACATTTGAAATTTGGACAACTTACCTTATTTCAGACTTGGCAGGTTATGATGGATTGACACTTGGTAGGTTATAAAATTCAAAATAGTATACATAGATATATATATATATATATATATATATATATATATATGTATGTACAATGACGGACGACGATCCCTGCAAAATGATCCAGAGAGTCGACGAATCGACGAACGAAACATGCATTAGTTCCGTTTTGGCTGAAGGTGTGCGTGTAACGCGTATACGTATTATGTTGACGATTGACGAAAATTTGGCTTGAAGAATCAGAATCAGAAGAAAATCTTAGTTATTTCGACTGATTCATGAGACGATATTATGATATCTGGGTCATGCGTGGACAGATTTTATTGAAATTGGTCTTATTTGAAAGCTTATATGCGGTTTACATAAGAAAAATGCCTTTAAATTTAGAAAATATTGCAGGCGCGATGAGATATTAATGTATAAATATCAGAATTAGGTTAGAGTGTCTCCGCGACGAGTAAAGGTACACGGTAGCGACAGTTGACATATACAGGGTGTCTTTCATGTACTTGGCGTCGAGACGCTACCGCGTCTCTAGATATGCCGATTCTGGACCAAATTTTGGCGAGGGTGAGGCGGGGCGTGGCGGGGGAGGGTACCGCGCTCTTAGGCGTGGTTTGTAAGGGTTGGGGCGGGGAGGGGGTACTGAGTTTGTTGGTGAGGGGGTGACGTCACAGGGGAGGGGGATTTCAAGATGGCGTCGATCGAGTTCGTCGGCGAGGGGGGATGACGTCACAAGAAGGGGGGTTTCAAAATTTTCAAAATGTCGTCGCGTGCGCAAGCCGAGTTCATTGGTGAGGGGGATGACGTCACAGGGGAGGGGGTGGATTTTAAAATTTTCAAAAATGGCGTCGCGCGCATTTCGTATTGGCGCCACCTATTGGATGTTTAAGGTACCTTGTGCCCGCGTCGGTATTTGGGCCCATGGGCGGTAAATTCCCTAAGTTTTTCATACATTTCGTATTGGCGCCACCTGGTGGATGTTTTAAGTACTTTAGGCACGCGTCGCCGCCGCGCAATCTCCGTACGCGTGCGGGAATCGCTGCGCAGGCGCGACCGCGACCGATTCATGGAAATTCAAATCGCGTCTTCGATGATGATTTCTGAGTAAGAGGGTGATACATGATTTCTGAGAAATATAAGAAATCATGGTGCGAGACAGGATTGAACACGGTTTGACACCCATGTGCACGCGCTTCATGCCGTGTGTTTATATTTGAATCTTGGGACCGATACAGCGCACGTGTAATGAAGAAATGAATTATGCGTTGCGTTCGCGCAAACAACCATCGTAAACATAGAGCAATTCGGGGTAGAGTTCCGAGTATTTTCACGAAAAGAATTCGTACATAGATCCGCGGTCATCTGGTTTACAGGAGACCAGTCTCAGGTCCCCCATATTGCCTACGAAAATATAGAGCAATAATTATTCGACATTACATTCGTGTAAGCAACCATCGTAAGCATAGATCGATAATTATTCGGGGTAGAGTTCCAAGTATTTCATATCGAGGAGGCTGTAAGTCAATCTCGTCGCGGTAGCCCATGGAGTAAGCATGACACTGCACCACGTGATGCAGTATGTTTTTAGTAATGGTGTATACGTATACGTGAATTAGTATAAAGTGACGTGGATCAGTCTTGTAGGCATCATTACACCACGTACTCTCGAGTGTCAAGCATCGTTTGCTACATTTTTTCCGCCGATGAGAATCATACGCAGTGCATATCAAAATGCACAAACGCAGCTTAAACGATTCATCCTGCGCATCCGACAACGATGGTGGTTTTCCAAATAAACGCCAACAACAACAGTCCAATATGAGGTACGTACGCGTTACTATAAACTTTACACTTACCTCATTCACTTACTTCTTTCACTGTAAACGGAAACGAATAAAGTTTTAATTTCATGTACATAGTTCTTACAGTTCAGGGGCCGCAACGCCAAAAACGTTGAAAACACCAAAACCATCAATCGTACGGATCCTGGGGCGTGATTACCCACTGACCGCAACAGCTTATGAACGTCTAACTATTGGAATTCGCATTGGCATGGATTCGTGTCACGTCGAGATCGCCATAGCCGACAATAAAGGCAGCGAGTTAACCTTTTCAATGTCGACATGGAAGCTCTTGCTGCAAAACGAGGTGGACATACTCCAACGATTACACAGCAACGCAACATCGCCCCAAACTCACATCGTAAGTGACCATTTACAACTAGAATTCACGCATATGCATGATGATCAACTTATTAAAATCACCGATAATCGCGTTGTCATATATATGACTGAAGCCATGATGCGTAAACTATTCGCGTACAAACATTGCATTGAACATATGTATACCTGGCCAACTGAAAATATGTACTCTGTAAGCAGTAAATATGCCACCTTCGTAGAAGTTCTACGTACCGCTTCCGTACCAACGAATTATGTGAAATTAATTTCCGAAAGCGAGCACTTCGAACAGCATTCATTGATCGATTGTGAATTGCTAGCGTTAGGGTTACAATCCATGCTGCGTGATGTAAACCGCGTACCATTGTAGTACGTGCATATATATATATATATACATATATATATATATATATATATATATATATATATATATATATATATATATATATACATATATATATATATATATATATACATATATATATATATATATATATATAATACTAAAGGTATAACAATTTTTAAATAAATATAATTTTTATTCAAAACAGTGTGTGATTATTAATGTACATTCATGCATGCATACTTAAATTATAGAAACAGTATTTGCGTAAAAACAACGTTCATATGGGTGGGGTATTCTTGCTCGTGGGTAAAGGAAGTAGTCGCCGCTGTCGTTGCGCTCATCGCCGCCGCCGTTGTGCTCACCACTACAGAAAACAAAAAAAATTGTTACATGCATATTCGTTTCTCTGCGTTGATGCGTAAAGTAGATGCAATGCGTGCGTAGGACTTAAATTAGGCGACGCTGCCTATATAATTCCATATTTTCTGGACGTTCTCCAGCGCGCAAACACCGTCGTTGGTGTGAAATGCGCATCGTGGAGCATTCGTTGAAGCCATAGACTTCAGGTTAGGAACGTCGGTATCATCGTAGTCGTTCACTGTGTTAGGCGTGATCGCGCAATAATCATCGTCAACGTCGTAGCCGCCGTCGTCCTCAACGGTTCAAGCGTTGTTGATCATTTCTCCCTTCAGCTTGTACAGATCCCAGACATCCTCGACGATTATGTCCGGTAGTAGCGACCGCATCCAAGTTTTCTTTTCCGTACCTTTTACGATGACGAAGTCAATGTTCGCGAGTACACTGGTGAGCAGCCATGGAAGTTTGGAGTATGGAACGTAGCCGTCGGACCAGCGAAGCCCGTGATGATGCTTTGCGAGCCAGGACGCTTGACGGTTCTCGCATGAATTCAGATGTCTCCAAAAGTATGGTGGTTCGAAGATCCAATGGCTGATCGTCGGCGTTGTATCGTTGTTGCTGTTTGCGCGAATCGCGATCTCTTTGACGACGAACTCGCGTTGGGTATTGAAACCTTGTAGATTGACAATGGCGAACATTATTATGCGTTTAGGTAGCAGCGCCGCGTTGGCGTCGGCGTCAGAATAGTAATTGAAGTCATCGACATCATCGTTTCAAAACAGTAGCAGTATCCACAGTAGTAGTAGTAGTAGTAGTAGTAGTAGTAGCAGCAGTAGTAGTAGTAGTAGTAATCGTACACATACGCACACTATATTAGTTTGCGTACCACGCTGGTTAAAGGGCTGTATTCGACTATACGATCGTGTATGGTCAAACAGTACGCGGTAGTATTAGCGGGAACATTTTCTTTGCATTCGAAATCTATTCGCACGTCCACCGTAGCGCCCTTCAACGACTCGTTTTGCCTAGAACAATCTATGACCGCGATAGGCGCGTATTGAAAGAATTCGATCGCGTTCAGCAACGGTTCTCCGTGACCGTAGTACGATCGACCGAATTTCGCGTACATATCATGCAGGATCACGTATTTATACTTATCGAAATCCAAGTTCAAGTCGTCGTACGGATACGCCTCGGAATTTAGGTACAATCGAACGTTTGTGAGATTACACGGATCGAATGTGCTGGAGGGTCTATCGGAGCGACCCTGTCGATCAGTTTGTATGGCGAACATCACCCATCGAGGTTTCTCAATTTGCGACGTAGCTTTCACAGTCCATGTGTGTTTCGTTGTCGCTTGCAGTAACGGGTACTCGTTCATGGCCCACGATTGGAAACTCATCGCGATCGGCCTACCGCTTTCCAGGATATGCAGCATCGATAGTTTATTCACTTCATCCAAAATGACGTGGGGCATACGCCACTGAATCTTGCGTATCTTTAGTTTCGGTCTCGCAGTGACGGATGTACAGTGCATCGCGTTCGTATCGGCTCGCGATCGAATAAGGATCAGCTCGTGCCGCGCGTTCACCACGATGTGTTTCTAATCCTCGCAGAATCCTAATAACATGTTCATGGATACGCAGAAATTGAAAGAGCCCGAATGAAAAATATCTTTATCGTAGTCAATGGTATAATTCCAACCGGCATTCGCAAGCACTTTGCTTCTATCGACTGACAATGAAACGTAATTTTTGTCAACGTGGTAGTGATCCCGGGATTTCGGCAATGATCAATCTCGACACCGTTCAATTTGTATCGAATCTTATCGAACATGAACGCTACGCAATTGTTGTCGAGAACTGCGGTCGCGGACGTTGCCGGGATTTTCGCATCCTGCGCCGTCAACGTGCCACGACCTTCGATGTAGAGAAAACTTTCGCACGGGAGCGTGTACAGATCTTGCTGCTGCATGGAGATTCTTATCTCATCGTTATTGTCGAACGTCGTGTTGGCGTACGGATTATACGTGTGGTATTCAATCTTCGTGATACGATTGTCGAAGATTGGCGTATTCGCCACGTCCAGAATAATAGACATCGTGTCGCTCTCTCCGCTTGTCTAATAGGCGACGATGAATCCTAGCGATCGTAAGAAACGCGCCTTTCGAGGAGTCAATGACTTTCTTATGCTTCTTACCGGTCCTCTTCTTCTTATCGCTCCACCCGTCTTTATTCTTCTACTTCCACTTTTCGATAAAGGGTTGCGCCCATGACGCGAGACAGAGACGATTGATGATTCGTACGTACGATCTATCACTAACATACTACAGACGCGCGCATACACGTGCGGTCACGCTACCTATCGCGCGGGCGTCGTTGAATGTGCAAACGAATCGTTATTTCTTCTCCACGGAAATCTATAGGACGATCGTATTGATCGACAATGCACAACGTTAGATCGTGTATTGCTCGTGCGACGATCGGCAGGTAAATGACGTGTCGCGGGGTTTCCGATATCTTATATCCCGGCGGCACGCGAGGTGAAAATTCGTGGATCGTGTGTACCGGTTTATCGTTGCTGTACGCGCCGGTAGTGACATTGCACGTTACTCTGATCACGTTAACGTTTATAATATTCACGGGTACGTCGGACTCGAACCAGATTCTCGGCAATAAGACACGGTTCGGGGAAAATCCTAGCAACGAGCCCACATTGTTCGATTTCGTAAAGTCTACAAAAAACGAGCAGTACAGCTCACTTTTCGTGGTATTGTTGTTAGCTCGTAGCATTAGAGGGTACTTGTCGTCATCGTCGTTCTCGTTGTTACCGCGTCTTCGAGGATATCGATCGTGTAATCGTTGCTTCAGGTACTCGGCGATAGCGTCTAATTCGTAGGAGCTGTGGGGGATCATAATGCATTCATGAGCGGCGGTGGCGATGGAGTTGTTTTCGGTGTTATAATTCACGACGAAATAGAATTTATCGTCTCCAAGTCCGCGAGTCCTAATTCGTATTGACCATCACTCAAATCTATCGGAGGGAAATAGTTTACCCTGAGCACGCCGCTGCGACCCGTTAACGTGAGCGTGAACGACATATCATAGATTACACTCGCGAGACGGAGAGAGAGGAAGTGACGCGCGCGTACGAATATTCGGCAATTTATCGATATTTTGAGTCTTTATTATAGAAGATGTGGATTGCCATTACGCATGGATACATTGCAACATAATCTTAGTATACATCATTATTAATATTAGTATTAGTATATAGGCCATAATTCCATAGACTTTTTCTGTAAAAATTGCATGTATAAGCGACCGCAATTCATCTCGTCGAAACGTTGAAAACGATTCTGATTGCACGTGATCGTTGTATCACGTCCGAAATAGTAGATCAATTCCGCGGGTGGTCGCAGATTCCCAAAACTATCAAAGTATTGTACTCGCGGTCCACGTTTCGTGTACGCTACCTAGTGCGTACCGGCGCCTCGATTCTCGTCCAAATTCGCGATACCGCATTCGTTGGTTCGTACGCGCGTGGGAAACGTGTCACGCATAAACACCCCTCGAAAGAACGGTACGCTGGCGCACTCGCGCTCTAATTGCAGGTTCGTCATAGGTTGTTGCGTTATCGGCGCCACCGTCGCCACGCGCCTACTCGATCGACGTTTTTTTTTCTTTGATCGCAGTCGTCGTCGGCGTCTAGGATTCAAACCCGCGCCTCGCTTGTACGGTGTCAGATGCATTCCTCGCCCTTCCATCGCCCGATGATGACGCAACGTCTCTTCCAGCTATTTTCGAGAGGACTTCGAATCGTTGACTGCTTTGGTTATACCAGCCGCACCACCGGCCAATGCCCCAGTAGCCGATAAAGCAGGCAGCACGAACGGAAGAAATTGAACGAAGCCCCCGCATTTCGCCACTCGTAGATTACGATGTCGTCGTCGCCGTTACGGATGTTTCCTTCCAGATTTACTCTGTTTACGTTTTGTCCTTCTCATACCCATGCCGAGTTTAGTCTTAGCCTTTATCGTTGCTCACACTCCAGGCGCTGCGGCTTTTTCGCCAAAGGTCGCGTCGTTCGCGAACACGCGTTCTCGCGCTCGTTCGGCTAACGCACGATCCGCCTCGTGTCGTCCCTCCAAATTCTTTCGACGAGAGTACGCGATATCGTGGTCACAGCACGCGGCGTCCAGGGGATTCACACCTTCGTCGCCACGAGCCAATCGCTTTAGCAAACGCGTTCCTAGTCCGCAGAACTAATAACCCGGAACGTGTAGTTCGAACGGTAAGCAGTTTATGATACTGTTCACGAGACCCGATCCGGTCTCCTTCTTTTTCAGATTCTTCTTCCCTACTTCACGAGACGCCGCGGTTGTTGATGCCACCATATACCTACGTTAGAATAACCACGATAGGTACTACAATAATAAATGCGTACGCACGCTTAGCCGGTCACAGTGGTAGTGACCTGCTCGACGCATGCCACGAATACAAATAGTTGTCCTTCGTCACACGCGCGCGAGTACCTGAGAAACATCGCGAACATGCGATTCGCGAAACAGTCGGACGTTATTCGCGTGACCGCGAACAGAATGCTTGAGGATGATAGGGATGCGAGTCGATCGAACAGACACGGCCCGTTGTTGCCGAACAGCGTGCGAGGCGAGATTTTGCGGTCCGTCCAGGTGCGGAAAAACGAACGTGCTTCTGAGAATGCTAGAGAGTCCGAACGGTTTGCGCTTCGAGAACGTGTACGTGTACTCGAAATCGTTGCATCAGCCAAAGTATCGATATCTCGAGCAGGTGCTGTCGCTCGTCGACGGAATCGAATACTTTCCCTACTCGGACAACACTAAGATCGTTCCACCGAGAGACGCTCGGCCCGATTCGATCTTCGTGTTCGACGACGTGGCGTGCGACGAACAGAACGCGATACGCGAATACTTCTCCATGGGCCGTCACGCCAACGTGGATTGCTTTTACTTGTGTCAGTCGTACGCTAGAACACCTAAACATTTGATCAAGAACAACGCGAAGTTTCTCATGCTGTTCAAACAAGACGGCACGAACTTGCGTCGCGTGTACACAGACATGACGTTCGAGTCGTTCAACGAATTGTGCGTGGGATGTTGGCGTCGACGATACGATTTCGTGGTGATCGATAAGGATAGTTCCATGGGGTTACCTTTACTTCATCGACAATCATTTCATCGACAATCATTTCACCGACACGATTTCATCGACACCGTATTTGGTCGACAGTATTTACTCACCGACACGTTTAGATCACCGACAATCATTTCACCGACCAGAGCCGTCTTAACAAATTTGAGCGCCCTGGGCTATACAAATTTGGCGCCTCAACACCTTAAGTAAAATACCAACTCTATACACCGTATAGACTGCAGTTTCTTCCCAATCTATACGATGTACCGCCTTGCACCGATTGGGAAGAAACTGCAGTCTATACGGAGTATAGAGTTGGTATTTACTTGAGGTGTTGAGGCGCCAAATTTGTATAGTCCAGAGCGCTCAATTTTGTTAAGATGGTCCTGGTCGGTGAAATAACTGTCGATGATCTAAACGTGTCGGTGAGTAAATACTGTCGGCGAAATACGGTGTCGATGAAATTGTGTCGGTGAAATGATTGTCGATGAAATGATTGTCGGTGAAGTAAAGGTACCTCTTACGCCTGAGCAACACCGCCGTGACATGTTTTTGGAAGAAAAGGGACTTTTCTTTAAAACAAAATATTTATAATTTCTCCACAAACAAAATTTTAATTAAACATTGAAATTAATATTTTTACACAACAACACACAATAGTAATATAATTAATACATAATATTGAACAATAACTTTTTAATAAAATTCTGTATGAAATTTTTCAAAACAGGGAGACAAACATAACCCAACATCGCAAATCTTACACTCGTATCGCGAGTGACGTCTTTGATCATTTTTTGCACATACCACACATTTTCATAATGGTTCTTTCTTTTTGCATTGTGATTTACACACACTGATGGGAAGTGTCTTGCAGTAAGACGCATTTAATTAATACGAACAGATTTAGTACATTTGTTGGCGATTTCCGGTTGTTGATAATGTTTCAAAATTTGTCGGATTAACTCGAGATGGAATTTTGCCATCGATATAGTCGCTATATAAACTATAGTTGCCCGTCGTATGTACACGGCGTCTTGTGGCCAGCGACTATAGTCGCCCGTCGTATGTACATAGGCATCTTGTGGCCAGCGACTATAGTCGCCCGTCGTAAGTACGTGGCGTTTTGTGGAGGGCGACTATAGTTGCCCGTAGTAGCGAAAGCGCTAATGGGCGATGGAATATATTATTGAATCTTTAAACCATCTTATATATCGTCTACTACAATAGAATAGCGTACTAGAAATATAAAAAATAAAAGTATAATTCTTCATGTCTATAATTAATAGCATTAATATCTTACCGCTCAGTTCTAATAATATGCAAATTATTACTAAAGGCGAATATTTAAAACATGATCATATGGAATATTTTCATAAATTATTACAAGCTAACTCTAATTATAAACTACAGTAGGTATAGTAGGCCGATTCGAAATCAACGTAGGGCGAGGGGTTAGGCGGGGCGAGGGGAACCGCAGCCGGGGCGAGGGGGAGGCGGGTGGGGGACCGCGACACGTGGAGGTGGAGGCCGGGACCCAGGATCACTGGAGGGGGAACGCGCGCGCGAGCACACAAACACGCGCGCGCGCACACACACGTGGGGGAGGGGGAGGGGGGTGGTACCGCCGATGACTCATCCTCTCGGCCCGTGGTCAAAACATGCGGAGGTATTACGCGTAGAAGATGCAAGTCGACACCTGCACGGCTATTGCGCAATAACAGCGTCAAAACATATAACGAGCGAAGGTCAAGTTCCGAGAATACCGAGGTATTTCGCGTAGAAGATGCAAGTCGAAACCTGCATTTCGGTATAGCTCCAAGGTCAGATCGCGCCCGCGAACAAGGAGTGTGAGAGAGAGGTACGATATGAATCTATCCTTCTCTCTAGGGGCATAGTCGAAACATACGGCGGTACTACGCGTAGGAGATGATGCGAGTCGAAACATACCATTTCGTATCGCGTAATCCAAGAATAATAATACGCAGCATCGGTGCGCGAGAAGTTCGCGATAATGTTTTGAAGGTAAACATTCGAGAATGAATAATGCGCATTTGCTTAAAAGCGCAATATGACTTAAGGTATGATTGTGGGTGTTATTTCATTGGTTTGTAAATGTAGGGGTAGGGAGATGTTAGGTAGGGATGGTAGTATATTTAAGGCAGCTCGCATCTTCGACACGACAAAATCGTGAATGATAACGCGTCGGAAGACTTCTTTGATACGGTCGTTGCGAGTATCGTGTTTTTTTTTTTTAAAAACGTATCTAGTGAAGTGTTACATACGTTGACGATAATAATAATAATAATAAATGTGACCGACATCCTGATGCGAATTTGACTACGTGGTGTAAACGTATTATGGAACATCATACAATGGTTTTTATCGATTAAATAAGAAGAACATGGATACGTTCAAGAACGCGTTTGTGACGTTGTCTCGAATGTCCGAATTTTTGAAAACCACCGCGGAATTTCGCGATTGGATGGACAGGTGCGACGAGACGATACGATACATGGTCGCGTATCAACGAGGCGAACGCGTACCGGTGTGGGAGAAGCAGCGAATGGTGTCGTTGCTCGGGCGAACGCAAACATTGCGCGCGGTAGTGCGAGGACGATTATCGCGAGTAGGGTGCGGGGTCGCCGTTCGAGCTACGGCACCCAAGGTCGTGTGGGAGGAACTCGAAACCGCGTTCGAGAAGTGTTTGTCGACCGGGGCCGTGATAAACGTGGGGGCCGTTGATCCACGCAAATTCTTCGAGAATGCCCGTCGTACAGTGATTTCGCGCGTTACGAATGCTATTATGGAGCACCGCAGCGATTCAGTGAACACTGTGCTAAACGCGGAATACATTTTGCTAGACGCGACGGACGTAAAGAGTTTCGCGACACGTAATCACGTACTTTTCATGACATCGAACGTTCGCGAGTGGTACGCGACGCAAGTGGTAGCTCCGACGTTGATCGCGATGGAGGAGTTTCAGGAGCACGAGAGTGGCTGGACATTACGAGCGGTACAAAATCTCCTGATAAATGTAAATCAGCATAATCCATTGCGCGCCGGGTGCGACGTGCCGTTTCCGCGAGCGGTTATGTTGAAAAGAGCTGTGATAAACGTGCAGTGTAAAGAGAACGCGTGTTTTTTGTGGTCGGCCGTCGCTAGTCTGTTTCCTGCTGATACGAACGGCGACAGGATGACGTCCTGTCCACATTATTCGACGGTGTTCTGTACGGATGGCGTGCAACTCCCCATGTCCATGGACCAGGTACGGAAATTCGAGATGACCAACGACGTTTCCGTAAACGTACACCTGTGGTCCAACGTGGATGGATGCATACCTCTACGCGTGTCCGACAACAAGCGGGAAGGGAGATATGCGAATGTGCTGCTGGTGCAAGATCCCAAGGATTCACAGCGGTACCATTTCGCGTGCATCCGCAGTCTCTCCCACTTGATATCCAGCCAACTCAGCAAACACGGGCATCAAATGTTCGTTTGCGATAGGTATGCAAATAAGAGTAATAATTACAAAAAAAATTCGAGCGATACGTGGCGATGAAGAAGAACCGTTTACATTGCTTTTCTCGTATACGTTTCAGGTGCCTCAACTTTTTCTCCTCGGCGGAGCGATTTCAGCGGCACACCGCAGATTGCATGCGATTGAACGAGTGCGCGGTGCAATTACCATCCGAAGAGGAGAAAATTTTGCGGTTCCAGCATCACGAACGCAAGGAACGCGTGCCCTTTGTGATCTACGCGGACTTTGAGTGTTTGCTGGAGGAACTGGAGCGGTCACCGATGGATCGTCGTCGCACGTACGAGTACCAACGTCACAGAGCGCACAGCGTGGGATACTACGTGTACTGTTCCGAAGACCCGGCTCTGTGCGGATATCGAGCGTATCGCAGTGACACCGACTGTGTACAGTGGTTTGTGCGGGAACTGCGGGAATTCGCGAACGTTGCGTACACAGTGGACGAGTTTTCACGGGGCTACCGCGTGTCACGTGTGCGGAGGACCCTTCGACCCAGGTGAGGACGATGCGAAAGTGCGCGATCATTGCCACTCGACGGGCAAGTACAGGAGTGCGGCGCTCAGATCGTGCAACTTGCGCTATCAACGTTCGTGCGCGATACCTGTGGTGTTCCACAACCTGTCCGGCTACGACGCGCACTTCGTTATCAAGGAGTTGGCAGACGCGTTCAAGGGAAAGATCAACCTCCTACCGATAACGATAGAACGATACATATCCTTTACGAAAAACGTCGAGGACCTCAGGGGCGAACGCAAGGACTGGCGAAAAATGTTGAAGTTTCGATTCGTCGATTCCTTCAAATTCTTGGCCACGAGTCTGCAGAAACTTGCGTCGGATCACGGGAAAGATAGACTGACGATTCTAAGACGCGAGTTCAAACATCTCCCTGACGAACAATTCGATCTCCTCACCAGAAAGGGTGTCTTCCCGTACGATTACGTGGCGTCGTACGACAAGCTGAACGATACGCGACTGCCGCCTCGTGACGCGTTCTACAATCGTCTGAACGATAGCGATGGGTCGGAGTCTGATTACGCGCACGCAACCAACGTGTGGAACACTTTTCGTATACGGACATTAGGCGAGTACAGTGATTTGTATTTGAAGACGGATGTATTGTTGCTCGCCGACGTGTTCGAAAATTTTCGTATCGACTCTATCGCGAGCTACGAACTGGACCCCGCGCATTACTATACGTTACCGGCGTTCACGTGGGACGCGATGTTGAAATACACGCCCGTCGAATTGGAACTGCTCACCGACGTGGACATGCTGTTGTTCGTGGAGCGAGGTATACGCGGCGGCCTGAGTCAGTGCTCGCACAGGTACGCTCGCGCCAACAACAAGTACCTGCCGACATCGATGTACGACGCGTCGCAACCATCCACGTACTTGATGTACTTCGACGTGAACAACCTGTACGGATGGGCGATGTCACAGGCGATGCCGAACGATGGATTCCAATGGCTAGACGAGGACACGTTTGCCGATTTGGACGCCAACTCCTTGCCGGAGGACGACGGACCGGAGGGATACCTGCTGGAAGTGGACCTGGAGTATCCGCGGGACATTCACGACGAGCACGCGGACCTTCCGTTCTGTCCTGTGCGCGAGCACGCGGACCTTCCGTTCTGTCCTGTGCGCGAGCACGCGGACCTTCCGTTCTGTCCTGTGCGCGAGCACGCGGACCTTCCGTTCTGTCCTGTGCGCGAGTACGCGCCCATCGGTAAGGAAAGCAAGCTAATCGCCACGCTCCGCGACAAAGAACGATACGTGATCCACTATCTGTACCTGAAGCAGTGCATTCGACACGGACTTCGCGTATCGAGAATTCATCGCGTTCTGCGGTTCGATCAATCGCGTTAGTTGCGCGACTACATCACGCTGAACACTGAGTTGAGGACGCGAGCCATCAGCGATTTCCAGAAAACACTGTACAAGCTAATGAACAATGCCGTGTACGGTAAAACGATGGAGAACGTTCGAAATCGAGTGGACGTGCGACTGGTGACGCGGTGAGACGGTCGTTACGGCGCCGAATCGTTGATCGCGAAACCAAATTTCCACAGTCGCGCGATATTTTCCGAACACTTGGTCGCTATAGAGATGCGAAAATTAAAAGTGAAATTCGACAAGCCCATATATGTGGGCATGAGCGTGTTGGATGTGTCCAAGGTGTGCTTGTACGAATTTCACTACGACTACATGCGCGCCAAGTTCGGTGATGGGTGCAAAGTGTTGTACACGGACACCGACAGTCTCATGTATCTGCTGCGGTGCGAGGACGCTTACGAGCAGCTGAAAAGTGACGTCAGTGCGCGATTCGATACGAGCGATTACGGGACGGACAACCCGTACAGTATGCCGCGCGTAAACAAGAAGGTGCCGGGACGCATGAAGGACGAGAACAACGGTGCCTTGATGACGGAGTTCGTGGGACTGCGATCTGAGATGTACGCGACCCGAGTGCGTGACGCGTCGTCGGTGGGAACGTCTGAGACAAAAAAAGTGAAGGGGGTGAAGAGAAGTGTCGTAGCGAACGGAATACATTTCGAGGACTACGTGCGGTGTCTTCTCGAGCACGCGGAAACAACGATTCGACAGAACCATATTCGCGCGCGATTACACGACGTTTATTCCGTGAACGAACTGAAGACCGCGCTCAGTCCGTACGACGATAAGCGGTACGTTCTAGCCGACCAGATCGAAACCCTTCCGTGGGGACACTGTTGGATTCCCGAGTGCGACGATAGTGACAGTGACAGTGACAGTGATACGTATGTGGGTAAATACATACAATAGTTATATGTATATGTTGATACGTAGTAATGTCGCGTACGATATATATTTTGCTATGTATACAAGTATGATACACTGTATGAACGTAGAGGGGGTTTTTAGTGGGTAGGCCAGAAATGGAGAGTCCCACATAACCCCGACATAACTGTTGTCAGGGTATGCGTAATGCATTTTCCCCTCTTTAAAAAAAAGAAGTATGTAATGGATGAACGTAATTTTTTTTTCTTAATATACCTATGTATAATATTACACACATTCACGTAAATAATGTACAAGTATCGTGATATATATATATATATATATATATATATATTGTGCTTTATTGTTTTTGTTAAATACAAAGAATGAAATAAACGATATAAATGTATATGTAAATGTATTTAAGTAATATTAATAAAGCGCCTCTGTTGCGTCACAGAACATCCTTTTCCCGTATCCACGAGTTCTTGGACGAGTCGAATCCCAACCATTTCACGTACACCTGATTAACCTTGCGACGAATAATCTTCCGATCAGATATACGTCCGGATTCGCGACCGAATGCAGTTCGTGCTCGTCGAATCCGCCCGAGATCGGCTCTCCCGCGGAATCGCGTAGAATGTACGTGACAGGACGCGTTCATTGTACAGCGGTGATTTCGAACACCTCGGTCGACCAGTTCGGCGTGTATCCCTTCTCGAAGATCGTCTTGAATTTGCTCACGCGTACTTTGTCGCCGCCGCGGAATTTGGTGCGTCGTCGTAGTCGTTGCTCGACACCTGACGATACGATGAACGGTAAACGAGTAGCAGAGGTTACGTCGACGGGTCGCGCGTTGGTCGTACGATGTTTACGATGATTGTAGGTGCGTACGAGCGTCGGTAGCAGATCCAACCAGCGATAAGAATCGTTCAAGGAGAATTGTTTCCACATCAGATTCTTCAGCGTACGATTGAAACGCTTGACGATCGACGCTTTCATCACGCTGTACGTCGAGTAGTGATTGATTCCGCGAGTCTTCGCGCATCTTTGAAACTCCGCGTTGTAGAACTCCTTTCCCATGTCGGTATGTAAGTTTCGCGGACATCTGCCGCTTCGTCGCAACACGGTTGCGAACGCCTCGGTAACGTCGCGACCGCTTTTCGTTTTCACGGGCACGGCCCACGCATACTTGCTGAACGTATCGATGATCGTGAGTATGTAGTTGTAGCCTCGATTGTGGGTTTCGTACGCGCGCATTTTCACCAAATCCGCCTGCCACAGATCGTCGTAGCCTCGAGTAACTACGCATCTCCGTGGGAAATTTCGTCTCGCTGGAGCGTGCAGTTCGTCGACCAATTGTATTCGCTCCTTACTCGCGTCCATAGCGACGATAGTGACGGTAACGTTCCACGACCAGCAACAGATACTGTAACAGGCACTCGAAGCCCGTACGGTGTTGACGGGGTTTGTCGTCGTCGTCGCTCATCGTCGCGCTTCCTTGCGTTTCTGCGCTTCCGCGATCGGTGTCGCAAGGTCGTCGAGTCTATCCTTCATGTGATCGAAGCGTCGTTGCAGCGTGGTATTTATCGAATTCTCCGAATCACGGATGCGTCCTTCCACCGCGGTATTTATCGCGGTCGTCAAAGCGTTCAGTCGTTTCGTCGTCAATTCATGCATGTCTTCCTCCATAGTGTCGAGAGCACGTCCGAGGGTACGTTCCATGTCGTCCACGTATCGTTTCGTCGCAGCGTCGGTATCCTCCTGCGGATGCGCCACGCGACGTATCTTGCGTTCCATTGCGCCGAATATTGACCGATCGGTGCCCAGACACAACGCGTTCTCTCGCACGTGATTCGCGACGTACAGATTCCGCGAGCGAATCGTCTCCGTGCGTCGATCGTTGTCGTCGGTACTACTGTGCAAAGGTGCGCCAAACTTGTTTACCGACATGTTGGGTGGGCGGTGATCGCGAACGAGACTGACGCGTCGTCGATCCGACCGATCAATTTACGATGAAACCGGCTTCGCGAAGTTCCTCCAGGATGGACGCAATTTCGTTGTCATGTCCGGTGTGTCCGGCGTCGCGCGACGCCAAGAGCAATCGCAGGCTATCGACCAATTCGTTCAGATCGTCTCAGTACACGTAATCGATCGCGTTATCGGTAACCGTCATCGCGTCGTCGATGGATAATCCTCGACCTTCGCGCGTGACTCGGTCACCAGAAGCGCGGTCTCCACTACGCAACAACACCGACACGATCTTCCTATACTTGTAGCCCTTGTTGCCTAGCGTAGGTTTGCTAGCCGAATGGTCCCGTCGATGCGCGTTCGTCGCCAACAAGATGTCGCGGTACGCGTCGAGATCAGCGTTCGTGTACGCTTGCTCGTTAGGCACTCGCATGAACAGCAATTCGTACAAGCCTCGCGTACCCGTGTATCGCTTGCCTTTCACGCTAACATCGTCGTCGTCGTTCTCGCCGATAGTGAGCACGGAATCACCGATCATCAGCTGTTCGTCGTCGTCTAGGTACACGCCGTACACGTTGTCGATCAGTTTCTTAGTGTCGGTGAAGAACAAGCACAGATATTCGCGCGACAGCGGCCCGCTGATGTTTCGAGTGTACGCGTCGAGGTTTTCGAAGGTGGTGGTGGTGGGGGTTTTTGGATCGAGAACTTCTCGAATCGTTTCATCCGTCTCGCCATCGTCCGGCTCATGTTCCTCGGTTGTTTCGTAGACGGTGCTGTTGTCGTCGTCTTCGTCGTGCGAATCCGGAAGTGGAGTCGTTTCGGGCAGTATCGTCGCTTCGACCATGGACGGAGTAAAGGATAATCGTTTCTTCGAACGTTGCTGCTGCTTCCGCTTGACGAGCGATGACGTCGCTGGAATCGTTTTCCACGTCGCGGTATTCTCGACCAAATGTTTCAACGGTTCGACGATCGGACGCGCGCTCTCCTCCGCAGCAGCTTTCGTAGCCATTTTACCGAGTTTCAGGCTCATGTACTTCCGTCGTATAGCGTCGCTGATATTAACATTTTTCTTCTTCGTCTCAACCTCTCGCGGTTGTTGTCGTTGTCTACGATGCCGTTTCTGTTTCCTTTCTTGTTGTTGTTGCGCGATCTCAATTTTGACACCGCTGGTAGCTGCTTCGTTAGACATCCTCGCGTGTTGCTCGACGAAGGACTCGCGATCTACTGAGGTTCGCGAGCTACCACGAACTCCTTAAATCCTCGTCGATACCGACCATCGTACATGACACGGTCCTTGTCGATGACCACGAAGTCGTAGCGTCGTTTCCAACATCTGGCGCACAGGTCGGTGAACGCCTCGAACGTCATGTCCGTGTTCACGTGATCGTTGTACACGCGACGCAAGTTCGTCCAGTTCTGTTTGAACAGCACGAGAAAATTCACGTTGTCTCTGATCAAGTGTTTCGGTATTCGCGCGTACGATTGGCACAGGTAGAAGAAATCCACGTTCGCGTGCCTGCCCATGGAGAAGTATTGGCGGATCGCCGTCTGTTCGTCGCACGCCACGTCGTCGAACACGAAGATCGAATCGGGCAGAGCGTCTCTCGGCGGGGCGATCTCAGCGGTGTCCGAGTAGGGAAAGTACCCGAGTCCTCCGACGCGCGACAACACTCGCTCCAGATACCGATACTTTGGCTGTCGCAACGATTTCGAGTACACGTACACGTTCTCGAAGCGCAATCCGTTCGGACTCTCCAGCAGGCTGAGAAGCACGTTCGTTTTCCCGCACCCGGACGGACCGCAGATCACGGCTCGCAAGCTGTTCGGCAACAACGAACCGTGCCTGCGCGAACGACTCTCGTCGTCCCACGTCGAATCCTCCAACGTCCTGTTCGCGGTCACGCGAATAACGTTCGGTTGTTTCGCGAATCGCATGCTCTCTCTCTCTCTCTCTCTCTCTCTCTCTCTCACCCACAGAAACCGTAACGAAACTGCTATTTATACCCGCGACAACTGTCGAGCGAATCAGAATCGTAGCGCTCCTCGAATCGATCGCTATCGAAGAACCGTCGACTTACGACTGTCTTCGCGTCTCCGTGTATATGCATTTTCACGCGTATGGTTCCGGTACCGCGTAGACCAACGAAGAAGAAGAAGAAGACAGGATCGGGACTCGTGAGCACGCTCATAAATCGTTTACTGTTCGAACTACACATTCCGGGATATCAGTTCTGCGGACCGGGGACGCCTTTGTTGAAGCGATTGGCTCGCGGCGACGAAGGCGTGAATCCGCTGGACGCGGCGTGTCGGGAGCACGATATCGCGTACTCTCGTCGAAAGAATTTGGAGGAACGACACGAGGCGGATCGAGCGCTAGCCGAACGAGCGCGAGAACGAGCGTTCGCGAACTTTTGGTGAAAAAGCCGCTGCGACCGGAGTGTGGGCCGCGATGAAAGCAAAGACTAAACTCGGTATGGGTATGAGACGAGGAGGAAGAAGAAGAAGAGGAAGGACTACGAGAAGGAAACGCAAATCCAGAGGACAACGCCGTATCCTACCGGTAGCGAAACGCGGAGGCTTTCTTCCGATTCTACCGCTCGTGCTGCCCGCTTTGTCGGCTATCGAAGCATTGGCCGGCGGAGCTACCGGTATCGCCAAAGCGGTCAAGGTCTCGCGAAAGCAGCTGGAAGAAACGATGCGTCATAATCGGGCGATGAAAGGGCGAGGAATGTATCGCCAGTACCGTACAAGCGTGGCGCCGGCATGAACCTGAGATGACGACTGAGGAAAAAAAATCTACTCCGTTCGACCGGGCCTGCGGCGATAACGCGACATCTGCTACAACAACAACAACAACCACACCAACAAACTATGACGAATTTGCAATTAGAACTCGAGTGCGTCGACGTACCGTTCTTTCGGGGGGTGTTTATGTGCGATACGCTCCCCGCGCGCGTACGACTGAACGAATGCGGCATCGCGAATCTTGACGAGAATCGCGGCGAAGGCACGCACTGGGTAGCGTACGCGAAACGTGGACTGCGCGTACAGTATTTCGACAGTTTTGGGAATTTGCGACCGCCCGCGGAACTGATCGACTATTTCGGACGGGGAACGAAAACTGCGACAACTACGATCAAGTAAAATCACGATCGTTTTCAACGTTTCGACGAGATGAATTGCGGCCACATGTGAGTACAATTTCTGCGACAAGAAGCTTTGAAATTTTGTCCTCGATGCTACCCGAGATAAATTGACGCGCAATCGCACGTCCGAGACACTTCCGCTCTCTCGGTCTCACTAGCGTCACCTACAGCGGTGTTTGTACAATGTCGCTCTCGTTAACGTTAACGGGTCAGAGCAGCGTGCTCACGGTCAATTATTTTCCACCGATAGATTTGAGCGACGGGCAGAACTAGGACTCGCCGACTTGGAGACGTTTCACACGATACCGAACATCGACTCGAGCAACGATACGTTCTACTTCGTCGCGAACAAGAACACCGCGATCCCCAGCGTCGATGTCGCTCGCGACCGCGTTACGATCCCCCATGGTTCCTACGAATTAGACGCTATCGCCAAGCACTTGAGGCGTTAACTGCTCGATCGATATCCTCGAAGACGCGGTGACAACATGACCGACAACGACGACGACAAGTATCTGCTAGTGCTACGAGCTAACAACAACAACATGAAAAGCGAACTGTACTGCTCGTTCTTCGTGGACTTTACGTAACCGAACAATGTGGGTTCGTTGCTAGTATTTTCGCCGACGCGTGTCTTATTGCCGAGAATGTGGCACGAGTCCGACGAACCCGTGAACATTATAAACGTTAACGTGATCAGAGTAACGTGTAACGTCACTACCGGTGTGTACAGCAACGACAAACCTGTACACACGATTCATGAATTTTCTCCTCGCGTGCCTCCGGGATATAAGATATCGGAAACTCCGCGACACGTCATTTACCTACCGATCGTTGCGCGAGCGATACACGATCTAACGGTACGCATCGTCGATCAATACGATCGCCCTATAGATTTTCGCGGAGAGGAAATAACGTTTCGCCTGCACGTGCAACGACGTTCGCGCGATAAGATAACGTGAGCGTGCGAGTGTTTAATATGTTGGTGTTCGATCACACGTACGACTCATCATCATCATCGTTCACCGCTCCTACTCCGGTCTCTGCCACGTATTATCGTCGAAACGCAACACCTTCACCGCTACCGACAACGCTGATAAAGACAGGGAGCGGAACAAGAGGAAGAAAAAAAAGAAGAAGCTTCAAATCGTTGACTCATCGAAACGCGCGTTTCCTACGATCCCTGGGTTTCGTCGTAACGTACGAACGTATCACTTATACATACATACACACGTCTAACACGATGTATACCATACTGAACGTGACGAGTACACCGACGTTCGACGATCGTATCACGAAGATCCAGGTGCACGGCTACAATCCGTACGCCAACACGACGTACGACAATAACGATGAGATAAGAATACCTATTCAGCAACAAGATCTGTACACGCTCCCGTGCGAAAGTTATCTCTACGTGGAAGGACGTCTCTCTTTGATGACCGCCCCGACGACTGCCGCGGACGTGAAAGCTGCTGCGAGAGTTTTTCTGGACAACAATTGCGTCGCGTTCATGTTCGACGAGATTCGATACGAATTGAATGGCGTGGATATCAATCGTTGTAGAAATCCGGGAATAAAGACCACGCTGAAACATTACGCGTCATTGTCCGTCGAGAGGAGCAAAGCGTTGATGAACGCCGGTTGGGATCACAACATCGCACACGACCGCGACATTTTTAATAGCCCGGCGTTCAATTTCTGCGTGCCCATGAACGCGCTACTAGGATTCTGCGAAGATTACAAGCGTATCGTGATGAACGCACGACACGAGTTGATCCTGATTCGCGCGCGAGTCGATACGAACGCGATGTACGCGCCCTCTCTATCCTCCGCGATAATACCGAAACTGGAGATACGCAAGATACAATGGCGTATGCTGCACGTCGTGCTAGAAGACACTCAAAAACTGTCGATGCTACGTCTCCTGCAAAGCGATCGACCGATCGCTATGAGTTTTCGATCGTGGGAACTGCAAGAGTATCCGTTGCTGCAAACGACTACCAAACACACGTGGACCGTGAAAGCCTCGTTGCAGCTCGAGAAGCCGCGATACGTGATGTTCGCTACGCAAAAGGATCGAAAGTATAATCTCCAAAAAAGCGCGAGCAAATTCGACGCGTGCAAACTCACGAACGTACGATTGTTTCTGAATTCCGAGACGTATCCGTACAACGACCTGAACCTGGATTTCAATAAATCTAAATACGCGCTCCTGTACGATATGTACGCGAAATTTACCCGTTCGTACTACGGTCACGGCGAACCTTTGCTGAACACGACCGAATTTTTGCGATACGCCCCTATCGCGATCATAGATTGTTCTCGACAGACCGAGTCCGTGAAGAGCGCCGCGGTGGACGTGCGAATCGACTTCGAGTGCAGAGAGAACGTACCCGCTAATACAACCGCCTACTGTCTCATCATATACGAGTGCATGATCCAATTCAATCCTTTGACGAACGTAGTGCGAAAAATCACGTGATTCCAACGAATACGACTACGACTACTATAACGATGACGATAATCGCGAAATAGTCAGTAGCTCGTCTGCAGCTGTCAGTGACACTTGTTTTACTACATATTACTACATATTACTACCCAACAATGTTATCCGTCGTGGTAGACCTGCAAGGCTTTAAGACCGAACGTAACACGTTCGTCGCTAAGGTAATTACGATTCTCGCGAACAATCGCGACACGGAAACGACCATTTGTCATTGGATTTTCAAACCACCGTACTCCTACGCTCGCCTGTCATCGTTCGAGAAGCGTCAAGCGACCTGGCTCACGACGCATCATCATGGACTTCGCTGGTCCGACGGCTGGGTGCCGTACCACAGGCTTCCAGAAATGCTCGCTCGCGAGCTCGCAACCATCGATGTGGTGTTCGTGAAGGGAGCGGAGAAAAAGACCTGGTTATCGCAACTGCTCCTACGAATAGATCCACACATCGTAGATATCGTTGAGATGTACGAGAAAAAGAACAGCAACAACAACGACGATGACACCTGCGACTCCGACGACGACGACGACGAGGATACCGATGGCTCCGACGTTAACGACGATTATTGTGGAATCGTACCTCCTGCCACGGTCGTTCCTAACCTGAAAACAATGCCCGCAAAAGAAACGTTACGATGCGCTTTCCACAACGGCGGCGGGTGTATGTGCGCGCTGGAAAACGTTAAAAAAATTTGGAATTATATGCACTGTGGAATCTAACGCTACACTTTCTTTTATCTTCTATATTATATATAGTATATTCCTTATATTTTACATATTTTATGCACATTTATTGCATAAATAAACGCAATATTTTTTATGAAAATATGTTAAGGCTTTTATTTTAACACTCCTCCTCCTCCTCATCCTACTACTCTTCCTCCTCCTCTTGCAACGACGATGGCTACCACCCCCACCACCAACATACTACACTTTGCATATGTGTGAGTGCAAACCACTATAAAAGTGGTACCGATCGGTCTTGCGGAGCACATTACATCGTGTACGTTCGCGCTTACACAGTTAGTATCCATAACCGTTCAGTACAGTTAGCTGTAGTGCGTATTCAAAATGTTTAACCAACATTGCAACGCTGCTTCCTACATTGGCGAAAACCACCTCAACCGCTGCAACGCTACGGATTTTCCTACTACACAGCGTCGTCCGAATCTAAGGTACGTATACGTCCGTATACTTTTCGATTTACACGAACACGTTCGATGCATTAACTCTACGCGTGTGTTTCTTACAGCGATACACCTGCACCATCGCCCAAGAAAACAATCTTACGGATCATGGGACGTGATTATCCATTGACATTGACCACGTACAAACGCATCGCAATTGGAATCCGTATCGAGCAGGATTCGTGTCGCGTTGAAATCGCGATAGTCGACAACAAATCCAACGAACTGTGTTTCCCCATGTCTACGTGGAAACTTCTGCTGCAGCAAGAACCGGAGATACTTCAACGTCTCCGTAACGACGCAACTCCATCGCATCAAGACCCTATCGTCGTCGATCATTTACGCATCGACTTTACGCGAATCAATAATCAACAAATTGCAAAAATATCGGATGGTAGTTCCATCATATACATGGCCGAAGCTACGATACGGCAAATGTTTAAATACGATCGCTGCATCGATCACACGTTCTCGTGGTTGTCGGAAATTCTAGACTCCGTAAGCATCAAATACGCGTCCTTTGTCGCCATTATACGTGCCGCTACGACACCGACCGCGGACTATGAAAAACTCATTTCCGAAAGCGAATACTTCGAACCACATTCTTTGTTAGATTGTGAATTATTAGCGTTATGCTTGGATTCCATTATACGTGATGCTCGCAACGTATCCCAATAATGTATACATGTTTATATATGCTTTACCTATAAATATAATACTTTTTCATGCGATTACCTGTATTGTTTGATACCTTAAACGATCGTTTCCTATCCTCGCAGGATATCACTTATCCCAAAAACTAGTGTTCTTTCAATCTTCTTTTCTTACACTAGGTATGTTACGAGATCTAGAAACATCCATACCTCTTATTACGCATTTCGAATAACATATATTCTATTGTATAGTCTCCGGCAATGTAACTGTACTCGCGCGCACCAATGCTGCGCAATATTCTCGGAAATCAACCTTCTATCGTTACAGTGATATATTTTTGGTTCGATTATCGCACCATAACAAACTATAAGATTGACCTTACATCTCTTACGCGTCGTACCGCCGTATGTTTTGCCTGTGTCCCTAGAGAGAGAGAAGGATAGATTCATATCGTACCTCTCTCTCACACTCCTTGTTCGCGGGCGCGATCTGACCTTGGAGCTATACCGAAATGCAGGTTTCGACTTGCATCTTCTACGGGACATACCTCGGTATTCTCGGAACTTGACCTTCGAGCATTATATGTTTTTGACGCTGTTATTGCGCAATAGCCGTGCAGGTGTCGACTTGCATCTTCTACGCGTAATACCTCCGCATGTTTTGACCACGGGCCGAGAGGATGAGTCATCGGCGGTACCACCCCCCTCCCCCTCCCCCACCTGTGTGTGTGTGTGCTCGCGCGCGCGT
This sequence comes from Andrena camellia, assembly GCA_029448645.1. Taxonomy (NCBI): domain Eukaryota; kingdom Metazoa; phylum Arthropoda; class Insecta; order Hymenoptera; family Andrenidae; genus Andrena; species Andrena camellia. The sequence continues at coordinate 16,776,125 of CM055680.1, forward strand.
TCCCCCTCCAGTGATCCTGGGTCCCGGCCTCCATCTCCACGAGTCGCGGTCCCCCACCCGCCTTCCCCTCGCCATCGCTGCGGTTCCCCTCGCCCCGCTTCACCCTTCGCCCTGCGTTGATTTAGAATCGGCCAACTATACCTACTAACTATGCGAGTCATGGAGAGTTCAGTTGCCTGCTACAATTCAGCCAGTTCCTGAAAATCAGGATCACATACAGATTTTGCACCAATGCAATAATTATAAAACCAATGCAGGGGGACATTGGATTTGTAGGTTTTAAAAATATGATGAAAAAAGACTTTATATTTATGATTCTGTTAATTCCTTGAAGTTGCATAGTATTCATAAAATTTATCTGGAGAAGTTATACCCTTTTTTGAACAAAAATGACGGTAAAATTGACGAACAATTTATTGAATTTCCACATGTACAAGCTCAACCTAACATTCGGGATTGCAGATTTTTTGCGACTGCATTTGCTGTCTCGTTATTATTTAAAATATTACCAGACAAAGTAACGTACAATCATGCGTTGATAGGTCAACATTTGATCAAAATGTTTCAATCGAATCGTATAGAACATTTTCAATGCATTTGGGATCAACAATTAACACGTTTTGTGTATGAATATGAATCTGCAATTGGTAGTACAATTAATAAAAATTGCTCTTGTGGAAATGATCCTCCATTTAAAATTGGTCAAAGTGACATTACTAATGACAAAGATGAAATATCCCCAGTTCACAATGTACCACTTAGTGACAAAGAATACAAGTCTAATTATCATAAAATGCATAAAGAGGAAATTAATTTAAAAAGAAGTGCTGTTTATGAAGCAAAGAAATGGGAGTGTAATGTTGTGCCCAGGCAACGCCCAAGCACGCGTATCATACATTATACATATTATATTACGTTCGTTACGAAACGTTCGAGACGTTTCCAAGCTAAGACAGCCGCTAAGCAGCCGAATCTACAAAATCAGCAAAATGCGAACTCTCCACATTTACCGGGCATGGTAACGCGTACCACGCCCAAGAGGGATATAAAACCAATTCGACTCCGCTAATGGGGAGACTCGAGATCCGACCCTCGACCGGGCAACACGGCTAAAAACCTACTTGTACACCTCAGTCTAGTTTTAGTTGTTTCTGAATAAAGACTTAGTCTTTGAGTTTAAACACATATGGTATAGTTCACCCGGTGGATTCTCATCCTTTAATCACTCCCGAACCCACGAATACGCCAGATCCCGTACCAGCTTTGCGAGCCATCACGCAGGGCACAACAGTAACATGAAAAAAGGTAAAGATTGTAAAAAAAGGGAGAAATACATAAAACTTTATAACTATGAATATTATAATGCACATAAAGAAGTGATATACGAAAAGCGAAAAGATGATTATCAGCTAAACAAAGAAGTTATCTCCAAAAAGCGAAAAGTACATTATGATGAAATACTTAAAGACGATGATTATAATAAAGTACCAAAACGTCGTGTTGCTCTGAAAATAATAAAAAACTATCGTTATGTTGATATAACAAATAACAATATAGCAACCAAAAATAAAAAATAAACTTATATTAGCAAACTTTAAAAAATTATTAAAATGCCGTCCCGAGAAACAAGTAGATTGGAAGCTGAGCATATAATAAAATGGTGTTTTCATATTAGGCAAAAGTACATGTTGGAAATGAGGAAACTGTTGAAAGATTGTAAACAAAAAGTGGAAGTTTCCTTAACGCGCACAGCAGAATGTTTAGAAATTGAGGACAAGATTATTGCTTTGTGTGAAGAATCCAGACATACATTTTCAGAATCATATTATGCGGAAAGTTCCTACCATCCTTTTAGCGGTTCTGAATCAATCTGTAGGAATAATTAGCGAGGACCGATTTAATACTGGCATAAAAGAAAATTTTATTAAAGTATGATATTGCGTGAGCCACGTTTAACGATCAACAACGGTATGGAGGGCAAAAGATACATTCCGGATACATGCTAACTAACGGTTGCTAGTTTACATGGTTAGGTACAGATGTCGCCACGCATGCATAGGAAGATCAAATGTACTATATGCGTAACACAATCATACTGAATTCGGAAGGGAAAGCTATAAACGTTTTACCTGTATTGCAATCGAAGAAGACGACAAAAGCATGGCATTGTAGTTATCTTTGTAAAACAAAAGATGTTGAAATTCTGAATAATTTACAGGATTTCTTCAAACGATTGTTAGAATGGTCATGATTAAAAAAGGTACGTAATTTGAACAACCATATCAGTAACTGTTCTAATAAAGTGCATGTTGAAAAAGTTGGTCATTCTCATGGTTGTTACATAAACCCTAAACTATGTAAGTCCAATTTTTTAGCCATTGAGATTTTGGCACCTCACTTTCCGGATTTACGACATTTGAAGAGAATGATATACAAAATAGCGAGCATTTATAAAGACCTACATAATTTAAACAAAGCCTTAAACGATAATGACCTTGAAACACTTGAACGAATAACACTGCAAGCTCGGAAAGAAGCTGAAGCGTTACAAAAAAATAATACTGACATAAGCTTGAACGAAGAAGAGATTACATCTCGATATTATTTTGCATTTAGAACTTTCACAAAGCGGTCTATGGACACACCACGTATTCCGTGTGTTTCCTGCGAGAAACTCTGTTTTCAAAGAGAGGTTCTTAAGTTTGATATTTCTAAAAGAACATATAAGGGAAATGTAATGCCAATATTGTTAAATCATATTGGATACAAAATTGGTGACATGCATTTTATTTGCCGATATTGTCACGATAAAATTCGTAACGATTCCATACCACCAAAATGTATTTTAAATAAGCTTGATGTACGTTCAGTTCCAGAAATAGCAGTTTTGAACGATTACGAACGAATTCTCATTCAAAGAGCTAAACCGTTTCAAACGATTGTGAGAATGGATACAGTAATGCGTAAAAATATGCCACATAAACATATGTTTCCAAAAGTAAAGGGGAGAACATTTCACCTTCCTTTGCCGTTAGAAGAAAATTTAAAAAAAAATCTGTCCTTCGACTGAACCTTTAAATCAAAATCTTGAATTATACATATTGGTGCGGGGCGTTTCAACAAAATCTAAAATAGTTTGGGAAAAGTTAGTTGACTTGAAGAAAGTATGGAATGCCTTAGTATGGTTGAAAGCCAATAATTCTCTATACTCAGAAATTGTTTTACCACAATCGTACGATTTATTGCTGAATGCTAAATTACCAGATACAGAATTTCAAGAAGAAGTTGTTGCCAATGATAACAATAACGAATCTATCGAGGACGTCGAAGGTGAAACACTTAATATCGATGAAAACAAGAAACGTGCATTATTGACGCAAATGTCACAATCTGATTCATATTATGATCAGTTTACGATTTATCCAATGTATGACAAAAGGGTTAATGAATCTGCTATCGCACTCTATCAAATGCTTAAAGTTCAGGATATTCCGTTGGGCCATCGTGTTGAACAATTAGATGTGAAATGTTTCCCAGATTTATACTTATGGGATGAACGGACAGCATGAAGAAAGATTGGTTCGTTTGATAGGTCATGAATTCATTAAGTCCAAACTGATGTCCAAACATTCGCAATTTCGATTGAACATGCATTGTTCAGTAATAGTAAGTTCTTGTTGTTTGCCGATGATCTAAAGATCTTTAAATTAGTATCTTCTGAATCGGATGCGCTAGGCTTACAACCCGACCTACGCAAGGTTGAAGACTGGTGCCGACGCAATAATCTCCGTATCAATGCTGATAAATGTCATGTAATACGTTTTTCTCGTGGTAAGTGCGCCATTACCTATGATTACTCCCTTAACGATACTGCTCTTGTGCCAGTTAATACCGTTCGTGATCTCGGTGTCATTATAAACTCGAGCTTGACTTTCTCTGAACACGTAGATCATATTTTCCACTCTGCTATGAAGAAGGTTGGTTTCCTGCAGAGATTTTCCACAAATTTTTCCAATCCTTGTACGCTCAGAACGCTGTACTTCTCTCTCGTAATACCCCTTCTTGAATACGCATCGGTTATATGATCTCTTAACCTTGTCAAGCACAGGACGCTGCTCGAAAGGGTTCAGCATAAATTTCTCCGATATGTGGCATACAAAACTGGATATCATATGTCCTACACTAATCAGGACTATAATCAAATAATGGGCAGGCTTAAAATAGACTCACTCCACAAAAGAAGTGTAGTGGCTGATCTAACTTTTCTTTACAAAACTTTTAACGGCCACATTTACTGTTCCGAAATCCTTGGCAAAATGTGTCTAAATGCGCCTGAACGGAAGATAAGATCTTTTCCCTTCCTTAAGGGGGTAGACACGTCACGTGACCTGGCCGATCTGGCAGGTCGGTATTACAGCAGGGTATTTTTGCACAGAAATGGTAATACCCATAGATACGCGGCTGCCTGGTGCACGCGAGAGGGAGCTGTTTGCTATTTCCGTATTCTATTCTGAATAAATAAATAAATTCTCAGCTGTTGCGTTGTACTTGTAAATATTTAAACGGAAGGTCTGCTGATAGAGCAAACGTAGAAAATGCATTGTACATTTTAATTACTTAAAATGTGCTTATGCTACAATATGCTATGTTGGCAGTAAGGAATTATAAGTGAAAAAGAAAAATAGATGAGGGGATGTCCCCAGAAAATGAAGTTTGTTAGGTTAGACATTTTTTACTAGCAAAACACTGAAACAGAACATGAAATACACTTATTACAGCAGAAAGCAGTTATGAACAAACATTATATATAAAAGTGTGTTGAATGTTGAATTGGGCTAGTGAAAATGCGTAGGCTGGATACGCGTGATTATTGTGTGGTTCCCTCCTCGAAATGACAGAAAATATAACGTATGTATATCCCTGATAACCAGATGTCTGCAATCTGACGTCAGATCGGCAGCAGGGTCTGCCGTGAGGGCGCAGAGCCTGACGTCAGATCCGTAGTCATCTATGTCCGCATTAGGATGCGTTCTGAGGTACAGAGCCTGACATCAGGATTCTGACGTCAGATGGACAGCAGATTCGCAGCAGATCCTGCCGTTCGCCTGACACGTATAACAGCGCCATCTGAGGGCCAGAATTATCAAACTATTCCCTGCGCGTGACGTCACATGGCCGCCCCTACACACCAACTCAAATGTAGCGTTATTGCTGTAGGTGTATCCCTACCCCTATATAACCTGCCAGCAGATTCTGCAGTTCATTAAATAATTAATTCTACTTATTTCCAAAAATATTTATTTATTCTTTAAAATCGTTACAGAATAATATAAGTAGCGCATATAAATTCAACGAAGAACATTCAATATTTACATTTATAAATCCATATACAATACGTCCTGTAACCAGTGGTACATATTAGGTGCGATATCAGAAAACTTCCTATATTTTCGACTTCGTTTTTCTGCAGAATCACCATATTCCGTATTGTGTTAGCGCTGAAAACAAATAGAACATTAGTATAAAATTAAACGTAACGTATGAATAAAGAGGATACATGCGATACTTACTTCAGCTCCATCTCCGCACAGCACACAGCCTAGGCGATCATGCATGCTCCTGCGAACATTAACATTTATAAGAAAACATGTGTTAAATTATTATTTACGAAACAAGACGCTAAACATTCGCACTTCGCGCATAACCCTATTTTTCTGTCTTACAGATAATGTGACTCTCGATTTAAGCGACGTAGATAATTGGAAATTATTCAATACCATAATTACGTTTGCTTTCTGGATACTTCGAGATGATTTGTCTGGATATTGATGCTGAGAAGCGCGTGGAATATTTTTCGAGCGTTTCTCTTCAAACACAACGGATTCCACTTTGCACAAATAGTATGCAGATGTAACACGTGTACCAATGTGGCAGTACAATGGGCTACGCTCGGATTGGCTGCGCTATAGTGCCGAAACTCGTGATTGGTCAAGACTCTACGTCCAGTTCGCGTTCGTTTGCGAGGTCTGAGGTGGCGGTGGGCCGGTGGCAGTCAGTGGCAGTCAGTGCCGACAAAACCGAAAAATATTCCACGCGCTTCTCAGCATCAATATCCAGACAAATCATCTCGAAGTATCCAGAAAGCAAACGTAATTATGGTATTGAATAATTTCCAATTATCTACGTCGCTTAAATCGAGAGTCACATTATCTGCAAGACAGAAAAATAGGGTTATGCGCGAAGTGCGAATGTTTAGCGTCTTGTTTCGTAAATAATAATTTAACACATGTTTTCTTATAAATGTTAATGTTCGCAGGAGCATGCATGATCGCCTAGGCTGTATGCAGTGCGGAGATGGAGCTGAAGTAAGTATCGCATGTATCCTGTTTATTCATACGTTACGTTTAATTTTATACTAATGTTCTATTTGTTTTCAGCGCTAACACAATACGGAATATGGTGATTCTGCAGAAAAACGAAGTCGCAAATATAGGAAATTTTCTGATATCGCACCTAATATGTACCACTGGTTACGGGACGTATTGTATATGGATTTATAAATGTAAATATTGAATGTTCTTCGTTGAATTTATATGCGCTACTTATATTATTCTATAACGATTTTAAAGAATAAATAAATATTTTTGGAAATAAATAGAATTAATTATTTAATGAACTGCAGAATCTGCTGGCAGGTTATATAGGGGTATGGATACACCTACAGCAACAACGCTACATTTGTGTTGGTATGTAGGGGCGGCCATGTGACGTCACGCGCAGGGAATAGTTTGATAATTCTGGCCCTCAGATGGCGCTGTTATACGTGTCAGGCGAACGGCAGGATCTGCTGCGAATCTGCTGCCCATCTGACGTCAGAATCCTGATGTCAGGCTCTGTACCTCAGAACGCATCCTAATGCGGACATAGATGACTACGGATCTGACGTCAGGCTCTGCGCCCCAGATCTGGTTATCAGGGTATGCTATATGACAATAAATGTTTAGCGGCTATTTCGTTCTTTTGCGCTACATTTGTGAACTTTTTATCATCCTTCCGAAACATTATTATTACGCCGCAACAGTATCTTTAGAAAATCGGGTATAGCATATAGGTTATATTTTCTGTCACTTCGAGGACAGAAAATCCGCTCCTCCAATTGACAGAAAATCCACTCCTCCTAGCCCGGTCGGCGTCATGGAAGGGGTACCTCCTCCACCCTGCATTTGTGGTGGTTGCAACGATATTCCTGAGCCCAGTGTACATATGTACACTCTGGTTTGATCTGCAAAAATAAATAAATTTAATAAAAATTACTTTAGTATTTATACCACTTGAACGTAAAAACTGATACTTACACTTCCTAAAGAATCCATTATTATTGTTTGCTAATCCTCATAAATATTTTCTTGCAATGGTACTGACCCCTTTCGATTACAGTTAGTTGTCGTAGAACCTGTGATAAAAAGTTAGAACGAGTTGTAATTCATCTGAATGCAGTAAAAATGTAAATGTATGTATGTTATTTACTTATCTTTATGCTTGCGGAGAAGACTGTCTTCCTTTCCTCGCTTCATACAGCATGATTTTCACCTTTGATACTGGTTGATGGAAATATCTAAAACAAATTCATATATGAGAGAAACATTCATGATGATTTCCAATTAATCCAATTATTTGCATAACAAAAGTATGTGTTATACTTACGCTTTTATACATGTCATTTCCACTTCATATGAAAGAATAGCTATAGGTATTTATTATTAGGAGAGTGTGAAAAGGCCCACCACCACCCCCGTCATAGACGGTCCTATTCACTCTCCGTATGTATCTTCTACATACTTTCTTACTTACATTTTGGAACATTACTTATTCGACAGCTCTTCATATGCGCTGGATGCACTCGCCGGTGCATTAGTGAGTTTGGATTGCAATTGCTTATTCGACAGCTCTTCATATGCGCTGGATGCACTCGCCGGTGCATTTGTGACTTTGGATTGCAATTGCTTATTCGACAGCTCTTCATATGCGCTGGATGCAGTCACCGGTGCATTTGTGACTTTGGATTGCAATTGCTTATTCGACAGCTCTTCATATGCGCTGGATGCACTCGCCGGTGCTTTAGTGACTTTGAATTGCAATTGCTTATTCGACAGCTCTTCATATGCGCTGGATGCACTCGCCGGTGCATTAGTCACTTTGGATTGCAATTGCTTATTCGACAGCTCTTCATATACGCTGGATGCACTCGCCGGTGCATTAGTCACTTTGGATTGCAATTGCTTATTCGACAGCTCTTCATATGCGCTGGATGCACTCGCCGGTGCATTAGTGACTTTGAATTGCAATTGCTTATTCGACAGCTCTTCATATGCGCTGGTTGCACTCGCCGGTGCTATCGCGATGTTGTCATCCATCGTTTTATGTACTTTTTTGTGTACTCGTACGTGCTCCTCCTTTTTGTATGTACGGAGGTTCTCTAATCGGCTGTTGTCGATTGTATCTACTATCTATAATTTCTGGCAATATGCAGTCCTTATAGAACTTGCTCAGGTTTTCTTCCATCTCTGTTGCCCAGAATCGATCATCTCTCGATACTGTTGTAACCTTCATTCTTTTCGGCGTCCATAAACAAAAATAGGCCCGTTGCCTTTTCGTTATGTGCAATTGTCCTTGCACTTGATAATAGCAATGATGATTTTTATTCATTTCATTACCCTTGAAAATACGCCTTATATTACCAAGTTGCTTTATTGCTTCAGCAGGTGATAAATCCTTGGCCGATTCAGGACACTTTACTTCGACGATTTTATCATGGTCCACGAGGCTGTCAGGGGTTGCACCTAAGTGGGGCACAGTGTCATAGATGAAGAGGCCAGACGGTAGAATATGGATTCCTAATTCTTCTTCCATTTGTCTCAAGGCGTTTGCCTCATTTTCCCTTCCGTATTGGAGAGAATGTAAATTTTGGAGTTGCGGGTACATTATACTCTTCACAGTATTTGCCCGTGGTGTAGTCTTTCGTAATCGGCATACCTTGCCGAAATTGGATGCAGTTAATAATTGTTTCCTATAACAAATCCACTTTTTGCTATTCTCCTGATCGCGAGTTTCCTCTTCGATCTCGCATCGCCTCCTTTACCACTCATGGAGTATATCCGCGTGCCTTTCACACTCGGAAGGCATCTCAATACTGTCTCTTCCATATCTGGTTTTTCGGCGTTAGGGCCGTAATCCTGGTCGCACGATTGTTTTTTATTTCGGAAGGAGGATGCTTTCGCTTCTTTTTTATATTTCATTGCTTTTCTGCTGCGCGTTTCCGACGTCCTTCCAGCTTTCTTACCATGGTTGACGGCTCTTTATTCATTGCCGTACTCAAAATGCTAAACGCCTCTTTTGTTATATTGGACGACTGCAGCGGAGACTCTACCCTGATACAAGCCCCCTCGTCCAAAGTTTATCCTTTTGCCTCCAATAAATTCCGCAATGATGTTATTAAATCTTTCAACAGCATCGTTATTTAGACCGTGCAGCAAACTGTCAGCTTTAGCGAAAAGTGGCTGCATCGCTTCTTCGATACTTTGATAAATACCAGCATTTCTCAGTCGTGGAACGTAGTCTTCTCTGTTGGGATCAGAGTATTTCTTACAGAAGTATGCTAACTTCTGACACTCCTTGTGTTCACCGAAAACGTGACTCGGTACATTTGTCAAGTCTTGCTTCAAATTTTGTATTCGTTCCTCGAGTGGTATTTCTTCTCGCAACCGGTATTCCGCAGCTTTCTCTATACCAGTACGCAGGCGGAGAGCATTATTCTGTACGATATTTCTTAGATCTTTATCGCGGCCTTTTGTTCCGATTTCGGTTATTTTTTTACTGAAATTGCGTAACAGGTGATTGGTGCATTCAATTTTTTGTACCTGCACCATATACTTTTCATATGGATTATTGTCCAATATCTTCTTGTACACACTGCTATCGCCATCGGCAAATAATATAGAGTATATTAGGCCGTGCATATCTATGCTGCAATTGAAGCCTTCGACAATAGCAACACTCTCCATGCCAGTTGAACTCTGATTACGACCCCAGTTCTTGAAGCAACGATGCTCGTGCGGTTCTTGCTTCTTCGTAGATGCTATTTGGCAAGTCATGCAGAATTTATTCTTCACGCTGATGTACAGCACTTTCTTCGTGTGGTATCCCACGATGGCTCCTACGCCAGAAAGAGAATTGTAATCTCCTCCGCGGTAGGACCTTTTCATCCAGCTGCCATCCGCGACAACTGGGATAAACGGTAGATTGGATTCTGCATGTACGTCGCCTCTTGCTATAGCTAACGCTTTTTCTTCTTTTCCAGCATCTTCCATTTCGCGTTGTGCGGCCACTTCGAGGGCATCGATTAGGTCATTCTGACAGTCCTCGTAGATCCTTTTCGTCGTACAGGACACGTTCACGACAGTCAGTATATCCTCCAGTTGATATAGTATATCCGCGGTTGATATCCATAGTGGCATCACTCTTTCGAAGACAGGATATGCGCTCTGTACGTTCGCACATTTTGCATTCTACATAATATGTATTTTCTAGTCCATTCCGTTGACATCTAATTATTTCAAAATGTTCGATGCCACAGCCAATAGTCGAATGTTTTCGAAGATTTTTTATTTGTTCGAAAACATACGGAAAATCAACGAAGTCTATTCCTTCTGAAATTGGATTTTCCGGCTGTTCTGGTTGTGCATTTTCCACCACCCAGTAATCACCGGCATCACTTCCAGCATCTTCATTCGGTTCTTCATTGATGTCTCTTACGGAATGTATCTCATCCCTGTTTGTGTCGAAATGCACTTGTTCTACAATTTCCTTTTCGTCCGCATTGAAATGTATATCTTCCGCGTCCGTATCGGAATGTACTTGTTCCATGAATCCTTCGATAATTGGGAAGTCTTGAAAATTTCCTACGTCTTCTCTGCGTATTCTGTCCGTAGGAAAATCGTACGCAGCAGATGTGCTTGGAAGTGTTTCGTCATACGAGGTACCTGCACGCGTACCTGCTTCCGCCACGGTGCCCTGACCTACCGTGAGGCACGCTGCTGTTTTCAATCGTTGCCTGCACGTAAAGAGTCAATAAACAGTAACACGTGGTACATGCATAGAAATAAGAAAAACATACATTAGAAAAAAAAGCAGGCATAGTAAAAGAAGATATAGTACAGTAAAGCCTCGATATAAACGAAAGCCTCGGAACGAAGTGAATTTAAATACCCGTGTGCGTGTGAGACAATACTAACGCAATCAAAATTTAAAATTAAAACTTGTAGAGTGTGTTTGTATGAATGTCGCGAAAATGGAGAGAGAGAGAGAGAGAGAGAGAGAGAGAGAGAGAGAGAGAGAGAGAGAGAGAGAGAGAGAGGCAGAGAGGGAGAGAGAGTTGGTAATAATATAATTGAAATGGTACAACATTGTATACAGGGTGTCCCAAAAATGTCGGAGTTCCTTGAAAGGGGTGACTCAGGGGGTGATTTGAAACAACTTTTTCCTTAGCGAAAATATTGTCCGAAGCTTCGTTAATGAGATATTAACAAAAAAACCCGGACCAATCAGAGCGCGCGCCTTCCGCCCGAGCTCCCGCGGTAGCGTTGGCTACGCGGTAGGCGGCTGCGCTTGTACTACGCAAGTACGAACAAGCATGTCGGCATGCATCGAAAGAAACCGCGTTACACAGTTTTTTCTAAAGCAGAATCTTAAATAATAATTATTTGAAGTGAGAGGACAAGAAATACGTAAATTTCGTTTTCAAATACCGCATAAACGAAAAGGTAATGTAACAGAAAATGTACGACAAGTGATCGTAATTCGTTATTGAGGGCAAAAGCCGTAGTTTAATAACGGCCAACACAACTAAATTTAAAAAATAATATTAGGTGCATGAATAAATTCTTTCCGACTGGTTTTACATAATCAGTACAAAGCTACCGAATTTTTATCGCGGTGATATTCGTAAGCTGACCGAAAAATGGCAAAAGGTAATTAACAATAGTGGAAATTATTTTGTGATTGATTTGTTTTCATATTTTTTAAATCAAACTGTTACAGTACCCTAAAATCGGTAAGAATTTATTTCTACACCTAATAATCAGCAATAAATTAAATAAAACTCACCCATTCGGACATTCCTTTCCTTCTTTTTCGTAAACCTGTGTCACTGGGTCACTGTACCGATCCTGGTCATCGGTGGACGAAAAGATTTATGGTAGGATAGTGCCAGTGCTCAGCTGATCGCAGGTATTCGCAGGACACCACCCGAAGGTAAGGGTCGCAACGTCAAGTGCGTCCGGGTTAATGTACCGAATATTCACTTCTCTGCACTGCTGCTAACACTGATCACTTAATTTATTTTTCATGGAACGTGTTGTTCCTACGTTATAAAAATTGGTGGAAATGAATTTTACTTGTCGTTCGGAGCCGTGGGTATTCTCGCGTAAATTCTCACACTGCAGCACTTGCGTCCCCCTTGTTCGTGGGGTACACCCAGAACATCGCGTAATACTCTTGAGCAGAGAACATTTCTGCGACGTGATTACTAGCTGACTGACAGGATTTTTCCCAAGCAACTTCCTCTACCCCCAAGTAGTTTCACTCGTTCCATTATGAGTTAACTCCCACCAGGTCAAGAGGCTTTAGGTAAAAAGAAGCCAGCACATTTTCGAAACGCACGTGCTTTGCAGAAGTGCAACGAACGAACCATCCTACACTTTCACAAAAGCCCGCGCTCCGTCCTTTTACTGCCAATGTATCCATTGCTTAGAGATAGACAGCAGACACCACGTGTTTCGGTTCGAAAGAGTCCGAAGAGAAGAGAAACAGAAAGTCTTCGAGTTGCCATAAAGAAGAAAAGGCATACCATTCCTGTTTCCGTTTTCCGATACCCTGAGTTCACGTCTGCTACGAGGCGGAACCACCTAAGCCATAAATTACCCAAAACTGTAGGAAATCGTTCTCTACCGCCGACTCGCGGGGCAATACGGTCATAAACCGCGACCCTGGCGAAATATCTCGTTAACGAAGCTTCGGACAATATTTTCGCTAAGGAAAAAGTTGTTTCAAATCACCCCCTGAGTCACCCCTTTCAAGGAACTCCGACATTTTTGGGACACCCTGTATATAAGTATGTGTATGTACAATGACCGACGACGATCCCTGCCGAATAATTCCGAGAGTCGACGAAAAGAAGAACGAACATGTGTTGGCTGAAGGTGTGTGTGTAACGCGTGTATACGTATTATGTGGACGAAAATTTGGCTTGGAGAATCAGGAGAAGAATCAGAATCAGAAGAAAAACCGTATCGGATCCGACCGATTCATGAGACGATATTATGATATCTCTGTCATGTGTGGACCGATTTTATTGAAATTGGTCTTGTTCGAAAGCCGATATGCGGTTTACATAAGAAAAATTCCTTTAAATTTACAAAATTTTGCAGGCGTGATGAGATATTAATGTATAAATGTCAGAATTAGGTTAGAGTGTCTCCGCGACGAGTAAAGATACACTGTAGCGACAGTCGACATATACAGGGTGTTTTTCATGTACTTGGCGTCGAGATGCTACCGCGTCTCTAGATTCCACGCGAAGTCGGACACTTTTCGGAGTAACATTTCGGATTTTGGTGCAACTTGGATATGTTGTAGTTTTCAGGGATATATAAACATATCTCGAAGGATTTTTCAAAATGTCAATAATTGTGGATGTTACAGCTCTTTGAAATATAGTGTTTACTTTTCTTCCAAAAATTGTAACTGTTGAACTAACCAACTGATAAAAATGACCTTTCGGGTGGTTACAGTGGAGATATAAGAGTACCTAATAAAAATTATTTCACTTATTGAAAACGAATATTTGACCATTTATTTAGCAATTGTTCTTAACAAATGCAATTTTATAATTGAAGGCCCATTTTTAAACATTTGGAAAAATAGGAGGATATAGCCCTGTTTATCCTCTTTACGGGCACGTTTTGCAAAACGCGGACACTTTAAAATTGGCCAAATGAAAATTAATTGAATGTAACGCTGCGTCAAATCACACCGGCTCGACTGGCTGAGCCGTGCGGTACTCGCAGCGGCCAAGCGGCTATATCTGCTATTCTTATACAGTGTTCTCTAGTATGGTAAGTATTTGTAAAAAACTAAAGAAGGAAAACTTTTACTGCTTTTTATACACAACATAATACGGTATCTTAATTGTTGGTGTTCGCAATATTTTCTTTGAAACGAGGGTGACCTTCAGTTTTTTTAAATGGAATGCTATGTATTTGATTATCCATATATATTGATATGGTATACTATGACCTTCAATGCTACACAAGGTTAGGAATGAAATAAATATATCGAACTATCTATCTAAATAGTAGAGAGATTCCATTTAAAAAAACTGTAGGTCACCCTCGTTTCAAGGAAAATATTGCGAACACCAAAAATTAAGATACCGTATTATGTTATGTATAAAAAACAGTAAAAGTTTTCCTTCAGTTTTTTACAAATACTTACCATATTAGAGAACACTGTATAAGAATAGCAGATATAGCCGCTTGGCCGCTGCGAGTACCGCACGGCTCAGCCAGTCGAGCCGGTGTGATTTGACGCAGCGTTACATTCAATTACTTTTCATTTGGCTACTTTTAAAGTGTTCGCGTTTTGCAAAACGTGTCCGTAAAGAGGATAACAAGGGCTATATCCTCCTATTTTTCCAAATGTTTAAAAAGGGGCCTTCAATTATAAAATTGCATTTGTTAAGAACAATTGCTAAATAAATGGTCAAATATTCGTTTTTATTAAGTGAAATAATTTTTATTAGGTACTCTTATATCTCCACTGTAAGCGCCCAAAAGGTCATTTTTATCAGTTGGTTAGTTCAACAGTTACAATTTTTGGAAAAAAGTAAACACTATATTACTTTATATCCACAATTTTTGACATTTTGAAAAATCCTTCGAGATATGTTTATATATCCCTAAAAACTACAACATATCCAAGTTGCACCAAAATCCTAAATGTTACTCCGAAAAGTGTCCGACTTCGCGTGGAATGACCCTATAGTTTGAAAGTTTTATAATAATAAAACGCATATAGTTTGAAATATATTTTCTACCACTTTTCAAATGAGAACAAAATGCTGCATTTGTATTTACTGAACATATGTAAAGAAGACAGGGAAAAGTAGTGCATAGAAATGTTGTGTATCGTATATAACGAAATTTAAAATTTCTACATTCCGTCTCATCGGCCCGAAAGTTGCAGGAACGTACTGCTAACCGTTTTTACATGAAAATGAGTCCAAACACGGTATAAATCGGATTATTAATTAATTAAACAACGATGAACGTACGAATGGGAATAGAATGAGTGGGGCACGAGGGATAAAGTAATGACATGTGTTGCTGTGCGCATAGCATCGAATATGTGTACGTAAAGTGTCAATGATAGCTGTTCATATACGTATTTGAAGAATATGAATAATACTGTATTATATACGACAAAATACCGTGCTGCTACTACTACATCACAGACTGTAACTCCATACTAATCTGTACCATAACACGTAACTTACCTTCCTCGATACTTTCTATTTTTCGACAAACGCCTTGCAAATAACTTAGGCTGCTTCCTTGTTGTACCATCCTCCAAATAGCGTTTATTTCTTGCATCTGCGGTTTCCTTCTTTGATTCCATGACAATGATGAATGTGAATGATCACACACAAACACACAGTTATCGGCACTACAGTAACGAACCATGCGGAAATGGAACAATTCACAAAATATGAATATTCCATATATCAATATCCGCGTATCAAATAAAAGCCCGATTGCTTTCTGCGTCTCCACCGTGGTGCAAACGACAAGAAACTGATCAGCTAGCGTTGTCGCTGCATTGGTTACAGATGCTGAGAGGCTAAACAGAAGATAGTGGGAAAGGGACGGATATACGCGCCCTGTTCCTCTCTTTCTCATTAGGATTGGTGGTATGCTGATACATTTACGTAGATTGTATGTACTTCCGGGAATACTGTTTGGTGCACAGAAATGTGCACAGGAAAGAATTTTTGATTATTCTGTGCATATACTGCTGACGTATCAGCGACTTTATTAGCGAAGAATTCATATTTCGTTCTACTATTATCCTTTCCCATTTGCCTGACGGTGATGAAGGAACATCCCGCAAGTATGCGCGGGCACGCGCCGCGTTTTCAAACCTTTGCGCATTCGAACTTTTACGCGGGCTGATGACGCCCCGCTCGGTTCTTGGTGCGAGTGAAATACAAAATCTTGAGGGAGTGAGAAAGGCAGTTTGGGCCCCGTCCACCCTTGAGGGTAGCAAAGGCTCGATCGTCAGAAAAAAGCGACTGTCCAGCAGTAAAGATCGTAAGTACCTTCGCGCTTACTATTCCTGTCTTTTTCACTATATGTGCCGGTTATTATGAAAGTGGTCCAAGTCCAAATTTTTGGTTGGTTACATTTCACTTATTTTTTTACGTATTATATCAACGTGATACATAATAAACGTACAGTGCAATTTCTTTTTTTTTTAAATTTCCACCGACGCCACTTTCATAACAACTGACATACTTCTACATTTTACTTCCAACCGAAGACTGTATTTAGACATATTCCGGGTAAAGATTCATTACCGTCATAGTATTGTTGTAATTTTTTGTGCAAAATCTATCGTGTGAACTGTGATTGTTTGAGTGTCCGCGTGTTTCTCAAGCTGCGTATCGCCATTGCGAGGCTACCTCGCGTGGCACACCTCGCGGAGTGGAGAGTCTGGAAACTACCTCGACCATGATTACTTTACGAGGCATCAGCCGTCGATTTTTCGACGTGCTCAAAGGTGCCTCGCAGCCCCAAGATCAAAAATCGCATGGTTCGGGCGACGCAAATACCATGCTGGAAGTAGCGCGAAACTGTCGCACGCGCCTGCCTCTCAAAGTGATCATGATCGAGATAGTCTCCACACTCTCCTCCGCGAAGCGTGCCTCGCGCGGCATCCTCGCAATGTCGATACACAGCTTCACGCTCATCGATTCGTGCATTCAGTCTCACGTAGAATAAGAAAGTTATATTATAGTTTACCCGCGAAATGTCTACAAAGGTTATATACATTCGGGTGCAATATAGACTTCCTTTAGTTGAAACTGAAGGCAAGTGATGAAAATTAAAATTTCTAAACATCAGAAGTGGAAAAATCGAAAATTTTAAAATCACGAATGTTGGACATTTGATAATACAGATATTTTGAAACTTGATATCCTCACAATATTACAAATTTTGGAAATGTTTGAATTTCAAAGCTTTCGAACTTGGAAATTCCATCATTTAGAAATGTGAAAATTCCCCTCCTGCGCTAAATCTTGGCTAAAGAAAGCCTATATTCTACGCGAATGTACCAAATTGATAAACATGTACACTTCTACACTGCACTTTCAAATCCATTTTAATTACGTTCAATAGTTTCAATGTTTCTTCGACTCGTTTTTAGATGTCTGGCAAAGAAGGGAAAGCAGAAAAGGAAGTGACTCCGTCTGGGGGACGGAGTCCAACCAGCAGGGAACCTCCGTCCCCAAGACGGAGTCCAATCAGCTGGGAACCTCCGTCGCCAAGACGGAGTGGAACTACCAGCCGGACTCCGTCGCGAAGACGGAGTCGAAGCAGCAGGCGGACTCCGTCCTCGCGACGGAGTCCGCGCAGGGAGCAGACTCCGTCGTCGCGAACTTATTTCATTAATATCTCATCACGCATGAAGAAATGTCTGTCTTCCCATGCATTTGCTATTCAATGTATTTGGTCGCGTGCTGTGCGAGCGATTACTTGCCATTGCAAATACAGCAATTATTCACTTTCATTTATACATGTCTTACAGTAAATTAGAAACAACAGAAAGTTTTAGAAGACCTGCAAGATTTTATGGACGATGTAAGGAAAAAATTCTACAGCCTGCAATATTTTCTAAATATAAAGGCATTTTTCTTATGTAAACCGCATATAAGCTTTCGAATAAGACCAAATTCAATGAAATCGGTCCACGCATGACAGAGATATCGTAAAATCGTCTCATGGATCTGTCAGAAACGGTAAGATTCTTCTTCTTCTGATTCTCCAAGGAATTTTTCGTCAAACATATATATACATATAAACTACGCGTGCACGCACACCGACGAACTAACACATGTTTCGTTTGTCGATTCATCGACTCTCGGGATCATTCGGCAGGGATCGCCGTCCGTCATTGTACATATATATTATATATATACCTATGTATACTATTTTATATAACCTACCATTTTATAACCTACCAAGTGTCAAATAATGTAAGTGGTCCAAATTTGAAATGTCAGGAGTTTTTACACTAAATAGAAGACTGAATTATTATCTCAATAAACAAGGTAAGTCGCCAAATTTTTTTAATAGATTTCTTATGTAGGATCGCAGACTTGGAAGTTGTCCGGGGAAGGTACGATCGACAGAGAAGCATCTTCTTTCGCATCAGTTTCTGGAAACTTGTACCATGCATGTACAATATATAAATTATAACATATTGCATAGCATTTAAATTGACAGATATATCTTTATATCAGCAAACTATTTTTAATTTAGAGTTTTTATGTAAACTTATAGAAATGAAGGAGACGCTCAGACTTAAATAGAAATGAAGGCGACGCACAGGTTTCGATAGAAATGAAGGGAATGCACAGGCTTGGAGGTTGTCAGGAGAAGATTAGAAGATAGACAAAGTATCTTGTTTCGCACAAGTTTCTGGAAATTTGTCAAATAAGGTAAACCGACAAAATTTCAGATCACATTAATGAAAAAAGTATGCTGAAAAGGCATCTCTCTTGATACTGTTGCGGACACCATATGGATGAGATCCATGGCCCACTGGTGTTCGCAACGAAGACAAGAGACAGCGAGAAGAAGGTGATCGTATCGATCACCTATCAAGCTGTCAATCGAGAGTCAGCCGCCATACCGAACGAATGTATCTCGTGACCATCTTAGATTATTGACTTTATAGTTTAATACTGCTTTTGTTGTGTTACGCCAATAAATGTTCTGTTACACTTGTTATACATTAAAGTTAAATCATGACGACCGCGAGACGTAACAATACGTTTCAATCTTTTGTGAAAGACATTCGTAATACTTTAATTAATAAAATCCACAGTAGTTGTCACGCTATTCATTAATTTTACTAATTTCCCATTAACAATATTCCAATTCACCAATAAATTCATCAATAAACATACTAAACCAACACGAATAAAAATATTGAATCTCTTCGTTCATTTTCGCTATATTATCATTAGTATTTTTTAAATTTCCTGCAACAAGACTTTCTACCATATGCTCTCACCTCTTTGGAACACATTATGTAGTCTACACTTACTATAGCAAAAGGCCACTCTATTTCTATATAAGTTCTACGTTAAGTTGTATAACTAAAAAAAATGTGGCTTTCATATATTTACAGATAATCGAAGCAGCAGATGATGCAATGTGATCTACGTCAGACTATGAATGCACAAATTTACAGGTAGGGTTTGCACACGCAATTATTCATTCAATGATCTTGACATATGAGTATGTGTGATAATTTATAAATAATCTGTGTCGTATTTTTTCAGTTAATGATGCAGACGAAGAGAATTATTTCAACATCTTAAAGAGAAGTAACCCTGCTGCACGAGAAAATGAAAAAGTAAGCACATTTTCATGTATAAAATAAAAAAAATAATCGTGTATGAAATAAAATAATAAAATATTTATTTTTAAAATTAATGGAAAATATTTTTAATTATTCCCTATGCAAATTATCTTTGTAAAAAGAAGTGAGATCCCCATAAAAAAACTTCAAAAAAGTAAAAAAATTACGCCAAGTACATGAAAAATCAAATAAATCACAAAAAATAGAAGGTAATAATTACAAAATAGAAAAAGATGTGAAATCAGAATGAGCTGCCAGTACATAAAGATGCTTTCCAACTGCGCTTTAGATGACAACTACATATGCACAGCTAAAATTCCATTACTCATAATGGCTATATATACAAAGAAAAAATGTACTTGGCGCTGCGCCCAGAATTGGTGTTGCTAAACTGAATAAATATGTATAAATTGCATTAATCTTTTTCTTTCTTTCTTGTGCGTGCGATCGTGAATGTGTATATATGCATATGATACGTATGATATTAGAATTATATATATGATGTAGAATAAATCTGACTGCGTTTCTAATGTATATGTTTATGTATTTTAGATTGTAAGGGAGTTATTGTAAATTATTAATATTAAGACAATTAACATTTTTTCGGTTTCGCAGCGCCAAGTATTTTGAATAAAATATTTATTCGTATTAAAATATTTATTTGTACAAAGATATATCTACTTAATATTATTTTATACATTTTTCTCTTTGATGGGTTAATTAAAATGTCCGCGATATGAGTAATGGAATGTATGAACACAGCATTTTAGCTGTGTATATTGTTACGTCTCGCGGTTGACATAATTTAATTTTAAGGTATAACAAGCGTAACAGAACATTTAACGGCGTAATACAGTAAAGAGGTAACAGAATACAAGATAAATAATCTGAGGCGGCACCAAGATACGTCTGTACGATATGGCGGTTGACTCTCGATTGACAGCTTGATAGGTGATCGATACGATCACCTTCTTCTCGCTGTATCTTGTCTTCGTTGCGAGCATCAGCGGCCAATGGATAGTTGTGTCATCTTAAGCGCAGTTGGAAAGCACCTTTATGTACTTGCAGCTCATTGTGATTTCACTTTTTTTTTTATTTTGTAATTATTATTATCTTCTATTTTTTGTGATTTATTATTACTATTTTCTATTTTTTTTTTTTATTTACTTGAGTTCGTGTACTTGGCGTAATTTTACATTTTTGAAGTTTTTTATGGTTGATGTTACACTAGGTCTTGTCAACGGTACCATTGCTAAACTTATTTCAGTTACACGAGGTATTGATAATGACGTTGAAAAATTGAAAATTATATTATCCACGGGGCAAGAACATATAATAGAACGGATAAGTGTTAAATTTGAATTAATGGATAGAGCGTTCGTTATTAGAAAACAATTTCCGATTTGCCTCAGCTATGGATAACTATTCACAAAAGTCAAGGACTAAGCTTGCAGAATGCTGTCATAGAAGCAGGTAATTCAATATTTACATGCGGACAAATTTACATTGCTCCTTCTCGGGTGACCACATTACAAGGAATGCATCTTATCAATTATGATCCATCTTCCGTAAAGGCACAAGAATCGGCTATAATAGAGTACAATAGATTGCGAAAGAATATAGACCTGATCTTATGACTATTTTAATTTCTAAAAACCGCGTTCTCAATGTTCGTGGTGCTGTTTGGGCAGTACCTAATTATAATGTATCTGAATGTCAGAATACTAATGATCACATCGTGGATACCATTCAATACTACGTAAGAGGTCTCCCGAATTCTGATGGTGTGCCTTGTTATGCGAATGCTACAATCCAATGCATGTTATATTGTCCATCCATAAGAGAAAACTTATTTTCGACTGAAAAAGCTGATCGTATTATAAAAGTCTTTATGGTCCAATATAAATCGGATCAAAATCCAAACATAATATCATTACGGCAATTCGCAGGAGAAAAATACGCTAACAATCAGCTACATGATGCAGCTGAGTTTATTACTTCTCTTTGTGATCATGAGATTCTTATTAAGAATGCAGTACGACACGAAATTACAACGGTATTAAGATGTTTAGAGTGTAATTACACAAATACTACTATCAGTACAAATTGTGTGCTACATCTTGCACTGCCTAAGATGTTAAACAAAAAAACATTTGAATTTCGAGATATAATAAAACACAATTTCGCAGGATGGAAAAATCTGATAGATCCTCGCAATAATCGTGATAATTCAAATTCAAACACAGTAGGTACGGTATGAGAGTTCTGGACCAAATGTGGGCGAGGGGTGAGACGGGGCGGGGGGAACCGCGCGCGCAGGGCGAGGCGTAGAGGGGGTACCACGCTCTCGGGCGCGATGGGTGAGGCGGGGAGGGGGGTACCGAATTCGTGGGTGAGGGGGATGACGTCACAGGAGCGGGGGATTTCCAGATGGCGTCGCGCGCAAAACCGTTTGCCTTACGCGTGCGGGGATCGGTGCGCAGGCGCGAAAGGATGTACCACGGATGCTGTAATTCGACACGGATGACGATTCGAGATTAATTAACCTAAATAGCGCAACCGTCTCACGATCGCCGTGAAAGAATGCAACGTCGCGTTCGTATAAACATCCGCCTACGCAATATAATTCGATGCGCTATCGCGATAACTATTCGAGATCGATTAATCTAAACAGCGCAACCGCCTCGCGAAAGAATGCAACGTCGCATATAAATATCTGCCAACGAAAATGCTTTTACGCCGTTTCACACGCTCTTATCCCACTTTGGGCAACCGCTAAATGTTTTCGACCATGACTATGGGCCAGTACAACGCAGATTCAACTTTTTAACGATGCAGCAGAGATTAGTGTTGGCGGATCTGTGTTTTCTGTTTAGAATTATTAATGGTAACATTATTAATGTCCCCGGCTATTGGAGTTAATTAACTTTAGTGCTTTATCCAGACCGATACGCTTTTCTACGCTGTTTCGGGTCAGATTGTTCCGGACCAACCTTCGCCTGAACGATCCTGTCACTAGGGTTTGTGTGCGGGGAAGCGAGGTGGCCGACCGGATTGATTTCTTTGGTTCATCGCCTGAAGTATTCAGACGGTCGGTAATCTCGCTTTTTGGTGCACCTAGGGCCTAGGTTTTCTTGCGTAATTCTAATGTCTGTATACTGCTGTAATTAGTACACCGGTGTGTACTTTCTTATTTGTTATTATTGGGCTGGTCCCGTGAAATAAATTATTATTATTATTATTATTATAATCGCGATACATGCAAATACTTGAAATGTTATTTCGCAGGGAAGGTGGAAGATAGGTGAGTAAATCTGACATATTAATATTAAGATTTGTAATTTATTTGACTTAATTATCCCCCTCGATAACATCGTCAGCATATAAATCAGTTAATAATAAATCTACAGGAACTTGCGCAGGGTCAGCTTGAACTGAAATATCGCTAGCCTGAAGCCCCGATACCGCATTCGTAAAAACGGCGTTATAATCAATCCTTTTCGCATTGACGCAGTTTCGCCAAACCACGCTCTTTGGAGTATCGGCACGATACCGCTGATATATACTTGCGTGTACATAATCATCATCATCATCGTCATCGTCTAATAAATATGTTCGCTGCGCATGTCGATTCAGCCAGAATTGCTCATCCCCGTAGTGATCATCCGGTGGTCCATCACGTATTGTGTCAGCATTATGAAAAACCTTTAAAAAAATGTCACCATCGTGAACACCTTCCCCCTCGTGAAGTTATCCACCTTGAATATTTTCGGTCTGAACCGCGACATTTCGACACGTCACATACACTTTCGGGCTGGAAGTATGGATAGGTGTCACAGCAGAGGTGATTGTAGCTGCAGCTGGACGTTTCAGATTCACGGGCAATGACATAATCTGAAACCGATTTTTTCTTATAATTCTCAAAGTTACTAACAGAACGATTCACTAAAATATGATAATGGAAACTTACGGTATTGTTGGATTGTATTTCCCGTGCGCTGAACGACTGACGATATCCTTCAAAAACAATCTCCTTCAAACGCAGTCTTCTTCAAACCAATTTCACTTAAAGCACTCAACTTATATGTAATCAACTTAGATGCAATAGACTTAGATGCGATAAATTCTTAAAGCGTTTCTCGTAGCAACGTATGTCTTGACCGCTACGGCAGCATTTGAGAACTGAGTTTAAGGTGGCTGCTGCATGATCACGCATACGGAAGTATAGCGCGATAATTATTCAAGTATCACCCAACGTATTTTGATGATCGAGACCACCGTGACGGGTGTAAACACCCTTATCACGAGTGTGCGAATTCGATACGCATGGTAACGCATCGA
Organism: Andrena camellia; assembly: GCA_029448645.1. NCBI lineage: Eukaryota > Metazoa > Arthropoda > Insecta > Hymenoptera > Andrenidae > Andrena > Andrena camellia. The sequence continues at coordinate 16,800,230 of CM055680.1, forward strand.
GCCAGCGCGGCATCACGTCACCTGATCGAGTCGTTGAGGGTGAGAGAGAAAGAACGCGAGAGCGAAGAAAAGAATTCGGAGCGATAACGACTCATGAATCTCGGCTAGGGTAGATGGTTAGATATTCAATCAGAGCCGCGCAGTCGTTCGGTAAAAATCTTCGCGAAAACACTTGTCAAGCATCATTCTTCCCCTGGGTTTTCGATATCCGGATCATAATCGCATCACGTGGAAGAGTCGCATCAACCACTCGCGCCTGATCGAAGTGATATGAATATTGAATATTGAATATTGAAGTAGAAGAAAAGAGAAGTAAACATGGAGGTATTCATGAACGCGTTCAATGTTCTTTACCAAATGGCAGCGCTTTTACGCACCATTGTGGAATTCAGGGACTGGATGGATCGGTGCGACGCGTGCTTGCGACTCATCGTCGAGTATCAGTGCGGCGAAGGAGTGTCGGTGACATCGAAGCAGCGTCTGGTGTCGCTGATCGTGCCAATAAAGATATTACGTACGATCGTGCGTCGGCTCGATCGACGACACCTAAAGTCGTATGGGAAGACGTGGAAACCGCGTTTCGGAATCGTATTTCGACTGGTGCGGTCATCAACGTGGGTTACATCGATCTGCGTCGATTTTTGGAGGGTGCCCAACGAATGGTGCTCTCGCGCGTCACGGACGCTACCAGGGAACATTCTGGTGTGTCCGTAAATACGGTCCTGAACGCGAAGTTTATGTTGAACGAGAATACGGATATGAAAAGTTTCGGTACGCGAAATCGCGTACTGTTCAGGACATCGAACGTGCGCGAGTGGTATTCGAAGTGCGTGGTCGCTCCCACGTTAGTGGCGATCGAGGAGTTCCAAGATCGCGATAGTGGATGGGCTCTGAGGGCTGTGCTAAACCTCCTAATAAACATTAATAAGTATAACCCTCTTCGCGCCGGTTGCGACGTACCACTTCCGCGCGCCGTCGTCCTGAAAAAAGCGGTGGTGAACGTAAAGAGCAGAGACAATGCGTGCTTCTTGTGGTCCGTTGTCGCCAGTTTGTACCCTGCTGCTACGCATGGGGATAGGGTCGCGTCGTACCCACACTACTAGGCGGTGTTTTGCACGGACGATATGACTCTTCCCGTGACATTGGATCAGCTGGCGAAGTTCGAGAGGTTGAACGACGTGTCGGTGAACGTGTACGCGTGGTCCGACGGAAGCTGCGCGCCTCTGCGTTTGACCAAGGACAAGCGAGAGAGACACGTGAACCTGCTACTGGTGCAGGACTCCAAGGAGCCACAACGATACCATTTCGCGTGCATTCAAAGCATGTCGAGGCTGATATCGAAGCAGCTCGGCAATCACGGACATCAAGTATTCGTTTGCGAAAGGTGAGTCGAATACGGAATATTTCGATCGATGCATTATTTATTCTTATGTTTATTATTGATGTTGTTATCGTTGTAGATGCCTGAGTTACTTCTACTCGTCCGAGCAATTGACGAAACACACCGTGGACTGTCAACGTATGAACGAGTGCGCCATCGAATTGCCGTCCGCGGAGGAAAGATGGTTGCAGTTCAAGAATTTCAAGAACAAGGAACGAGAGCCATTCGTCGTGTACGCGGACTTCGAGTGCATGCTGAAGGATGTCGAGCCTGCGGAGCAGAGGCGCACGTACACGTACCAGCAGAACAGAGCGTACAGCGTAGGATACTACATTCATTGTTCCACCGACGCGTCTCTGTGTCGTTATCGCGCGTATCGTCACGAAACCGAGTGCGTGAAATGGTTCGTGCAGGAACTTCGAGACTTTGCTGACACTGCGTATTCGTGCTTACGGAACGCGAAACCAATGAACTCGTTGACGAGTCAACAGTGGCGTAGTTTTAACGACGCGATCGTGTGTCACGTGTGCGGGCAACCTTTCGTCGACGCGGACAAAAAAGTACGCGACCATTGCCACTCGACGGGCGAGTACCGAGGCGCGGCTCACGTGACTTGCAACTTGCAGTATCAGCGATCGTACACGATACCGGTCGTATTCCATAATGTGTCCGGATACGACGCGCATTTCGTGATTAAAGAGTTGGCGACCGCGTTCGAGGGACAGATCGACTTGCTGCCGGTGACGAAGGAGCGGTACATATCGTTCACCAAGCATGTAAAGGGAATCGACGCTGAGAACAACGATTGGCAGAGGGGATTGAAGTTTCGTTTCATCGATTCGCTGAAGTTCTTGGCTGCGAGTCTGGAGAAACTCGCTTCGGACCTTGGCAGAGAACGACTCGCGATTCTACGACGCGAGTTCCAACACCTGCCCGATCATCGTTTCAATCTCCTGACCAGGAAGGGCGTCTTCCCGTACGACTACGTGACGTCATACGCCAACCTGAACGATGCGTGTTTACCGTCCCGCGAAGCGTTCTATAACCGGCTGAACGATAGCGCCGCGTCGGAGGCCGATTACGCGCACGCCGCGAACGTGTGGAACTCTTTCCGCGTACAGACATTGGGCGAGTACAGCGATTTGTATTTAAAAACGGACGTATTGTTACTCGCCGACGTATTCGAAAGTTTCCGCACCGACTGTATCGCGAGTTATGACTTGAATCCTGCGCATAATTTCACACTTCCAAGTTTCACGTGGGACGCGATGCTGAAGTACACGTGCGTACGGTTAGAGCTTCTGACGGACGTGGACATGTTACTGTTCGTGGAGCGTGGCATACGCGGTGGTCTGAATCAGTGCTCGCACAGGTACGTGAACGCCAACAACAAACACCTGCCTGCAGGGATGTACGACAAGTCGAAGGCGTCGACGTATCTGATGTACTTCGACGTCAACAACTTGTACGGATGGGCGATGTCGCAGGCTATGCCGCAAGGAGGGTTTCGATGGCTGGACGATGCGACAGTGACCGCGCTAGATGTGTCATCCCTGCCCGGCGACGAGGACTCCGAGGGATACCTGTTGGAGGTGGACAACGAATACCCCGAAGAGATTCATGACGCGCACGCCGACCTACCGTTCTGCCCGGTGCGCGAGCACGCGCCACACGGTAAACAGACCAAGCCGCTTGCCACGCTCGACGATAAGGAGCGATACGTCGTCCACTATCGCTACCTGAAACAGTGCGTGCGACACGGTTTACGCGTGGCGCGAATTCATCGGGTGTCGCGATTCGATCAGTCGCCTTGGTTGCGCGACTACATTCAATTGAACACCGATTTGAGGACGCGAGCCACGAGTGAATTTCAGAAGACTCTATATAAATTAATGAACAACGCGGTGTACGGGAAAACAATGGAGAATGTGCGGAATCGCGTAGACGTGTGACTGGTGACGCAGTGGGACGGTCGTTACGGCGCGGAAGCGCTGATCGCGAAGCCGATCTTTCACAGTCGTACGATTTTCTCCGAGGAGTTGGTTGCGATTGAAATGCGAAAACTCAAAGTGAAGTTCGACAAGCCGATATACGTGGGGATGAGTGTACTGGACGTATCGAAAGAATGCCTGTACGAGTTCCATTATGCGTATATGCGTGCGAAGTTTGGTGATCGGTGTAAGGTCCTGTACACCGACACCGACAGTTTAATGTATAGCGTGGAATGCGATGATGTATACGAAACGATGAAGCGCGACGTCGACCGATTCGACACGAGTGATTACGCGGTGGACAATCCGTACGGTATGCCCCGCGTAAACAAAAAGGTGCCAGGACTCATGAAAGATGAGAACAACGGTGCCTTGATGACCGAGTTCGTCGGATTGAGGTCTAAGATGTACGCGACTAGAACGTATAACGCTGCAGTGGGGTCTACGAGCGAGACTAAAAAAGTGAAGGGTGTGCGGAGACACGTGGTCGCGAACGATATACAATTCGACGATTACATTCGTTGCCTGCACGATCTCACCGAGAAAGCGGTTCGGCAGAACAACATTCGATCAAACCGGCACGATGTGTTTTCCATGAGTGGGGAAAAGAACGCTCTCAGTCCGTTCGACGATAAGCGGTGTATTTTAGCCGATCGGGTCAGCACCCTTCCGTGGGGACATTATCGAATCCCCCAGCTCAAGACCCACGAACGCATCGAGTTTGAGCCCGACGAGTCCCTCGAGAATCCCGTTGTATAGTATGTTTGTATGATTGTATGTTTGCATATACATATGTATATACGTTGCGTTGTAAGCGTTTCTTTCTTTTGTTCATACCATTTATCTATTTACGAATGTCTAATATATGTATATAGCGTAGGTTTGTATGATTGTATGTTTGCATGTACATATGTATATACGTTGCGTTGTAAGCGTTTCTTTTTTTTGTTCATACCATTTATCTATTTACGAATATCTAATATATGTATATAGCGTAGAATGGATAAAATTTGTATTTTATACGTGTTAGTATATATGTATATATTTTTTCCTTATTTTATTAAGATTAATTGTACGCATATATGCGAGAAGAAGGAGAATAATTGAATAAACGGACAATGTATATATTTATATTTATATGTATTTATTTATTTCAGTAACATAGAGCGCGTTTATGATCGCGAATCATAGAATATCCTTGTCGCGTATCGCGTCGGGCTAGGTCTGGAAATTTTGTATAACCTAGCCCGACGTCAAAAATTTTTCAGTACAAACAGGCGACCAAATTTTTCAGAACCAACCCGCGACCATTTTTTGCGGAACTAACCCGCAAATGTTTACCTGGATTCCTCCTAACACCACCAACAACAACATCGACAACAACAACCCCAACAACAACAACACATCGACAACAACAGCACTAACAACGACAACATCGACAACGCCAACAACATCAACGCCGACGCCGACAACATCAACATGAACAACAACATCAACGTCAACTCACGATTATCGGTATGTTCAGCAAGTACGCGTGGGCCATATCCGTAAACGAAAAGCGAGTGCGATGTGGCCGCGGCGTTCGCGAAATTTACAAACCGACATGGGAAAAGGAGTTTTACAACGCGGAGTTCCAACGATCCGCGAAGACACGCCGGATCAACCACTACTCCACGTACAGCGTGATGAAAGCGTCGATCGTCGAACGTTTCAATCGCACGCCGAAAAATCTCATGTGGAAACAATTCTCCTTGAACGCGTCCTATCGCTTGGTCGACCTGTTACCTGCACTCGTACGCACCTACAATCATCGCAAGCATCGAACGATCAACGCCCGACCCGTTGACGTGACCCCCACGACGTGTTTGTCGTTCACCGCGAATGAGCCCCTCTCCCCCTCCACATCGAAAGGGGTTCGACGGCGCGCGAAATTCAACGTCCGTGGCAAGGTACTCGTGAGCAATGTCAAGACCCTCTTCGAGAAGGATTACACTCCGAATTAGTCGACCGAGGTGTTTGGAATCGTAACCGTACAACTAACGTGTCCGGTGACGTACATTCTGCGCGATTCCGCGGGAGAACCGATCTCAGGTGGATTCTACGAGTACGAACTGCATTCGGTCGCGAATCCGGACGTCTATCTGGTCGAGAAGATTATTCGTCGCAAAGGAAACCAGGTGTACGTTAAGTGGCTCGGGTTCGATTCGTCGCGGAACTCGTGGATACGCGACAAGGATATTCTATGATTCGCGATCATAAACGCGCTCTATGTTACTGAAATAAATAAATACATATAAATATAAATATATACATTGTCCGTTTATTCAATTATTCTCCTTCTTCTCGCATATATGCGTACAATTAATCTTAATAAAATAAGGAAAAAATATATACATATATACTAACACGTATAAAATACAAATTTTATCCATTCTACGCTATATACATATATTAGATATTCGTAAATAGATAAATGGTATGAACAAAAAAAAGAAACGCTTACAACGCAACGTATATACATATGTACATGCAAACATACAATCATACAAACCTACGCTATATACATATATTAGACATTCGTAAATAGATAAATGGTATGAACAAAAGAAAGAAACGCTTACAACGCAACGTATATACATATGTATATGCAAACATACAATCATACAAACATACTATACAACGGGATTCTCGAGGGACTCGTCGGGCTCAAACTCGATGCGTTCGTGGGTCTTGAGCTGGGGGATTCGATAATGTCCCCACGGAAGGGTGCTGACCCGATCGGCTAAAATACACCGCTTATCGTCGAACGGACTGAGAGCGTTCTTTTCCCCACTCATGGAAAACACATCGTGCCGGTTTGATCGAATGTTGTTCTGCCGAACCGCTTTCTCGGTGAGATCGTGCAGGCAACGAATGTAATCGTCGAATTGTATATCGTTCGCGACCACGTGTCTCCGCACACCCTTCACTTTTTTAGTCTCGCTCGTAGACCCCACTGCAGCGTTATACGTTCTAGTCGCGTACATCTTAGACCTCAATCCGACGAACTCGGTCATCAAGGCACCGTTGTTCTCATCTTTCATGAGTCCTGGCACCTTTTTGTTTACGCGGGGCATACCGTACGGATTGTCCACCGCGTAATCACTCGTGTCGAATCGGTCGACGTCGCGCTTCATCGTTTCGTATACATCATCGCATTCCACGCTATACATTAAACTGTCGGTGTCGGTGTACAGGACCTTACACCGATCACCAAACTTCGCACGCATATACGCATAATGGAACTCGTACAGGCATTCTTTCGATACGTCCAGTACACTCATCCCCACGTATATCGGCTTGTCGAACTTCACTTTGAGTTTTCGCATTTCAATCGCAACCAACTCCTCGGAGAAAATCGTACGACTGTGAAAGATCGGCTTCGCGATCAGCGCTTCCGCGCCGTAACGACCGTCCCACTGCGTCACCAGTCACACGTCTACGCGATTCCGCACATTCTCCATTGTTTTCCCGTACACCGCGTTGTTCATTAATTTATATAGAGTCTTCTGAAATTCACTCGTGGCTCGCGTCCTCAAATCGGTGTTCAATTGAATGTAGTCGCGCAACCAAGGCGACTGATCGAATCGCGACACCCGATGAATTCGCGCCACGCGTAAACCGTGTCGCACGCACTGTTTCAGGTAGCGATAGTGGACGACGTATCGCTCCTTATCGTCGAGCGTGGCAAGCGGCTTGGTCTGTTTACCGTGTGGCGCGTGCTCGCGCACCGGGCAGAACGGTAGGTCGGCGTGCGCGTCATGAATCTCTTCGGGGTATTCGTTGTCCACCTCCAACAGGTATCCCTCGGAGTCCTCGTCGCCGGGCAGGGATGACACATCTAGCGCGGTCACTGTCGCATCGTCCAGCCATCGAAACCCTCCTTGCGGCATAGCCTGCGACATCGCCCATCCGTACAAGTTGTTGACGTCGAAGTACATCAGATACGTCGACGCCTTCGACTTGTCGTACATCCCTGCAGGCAGGTGTTTGTTGTTGGCGTTCACGTACCTGTGCGAGCACTGATTCAGACCACCGCGTATGCCACGCTCCACGAACAGTAACATGTCCACGTCCGTCAGAAGCTCTAACCGTACGCACGTGTACTTCAGCATCGCGTCCCACGTGAAACTTGGAAGTGTGAAATTATGCGCAGGATTCAAGTCATAACTCGCGATACAGTCGGTGCGGAAACTTTCGAATACGTCGGCGAGTAACAATACGTCCGTTTTTAAATACAAATCGCTGTACTCGCCCAATGTCTGTACGCGGAAAGAGTTCCACACGTTCGCGGCGTGCGCGTAATCGGCCTCCGACGCGGCGCTATCGTTCAGCCGGTTATAGAACGCTTCGCGGGACGGTAAACACGCATCGTTCAGGTTGGCGTATGACGTCACGTAGTCGTACGGGAAGACGCCCTTCCTGGTCAGGAGATTGAAACGATGATCGGGCAGGTGTTGGAACTCGCGTCGTAGAATCGCGAGTCGTTCTCTGCCAAGGTCCGAAGCGAGTTTCTCCAGACTCGCAGCCAAGAACTTCAGCGAATCGATGAAACGAAACTTCAATCCCCTCTGCCAATCGTTGTTCTCAGCGTCGATTCCCTTTACATGCTTGGTGAACGATATGTACCGCTCCTTCGTCACCGGCAGCAAGTCGATCTGTCCCTCGAACGCGGTCGCCAACTCTTTAATCACGAAATGCGCGTCGTATCCGGACACATTATGGAATACGACCGGTATCGTGTACGATCGCTGATACTGCAAGTTGCAAGTCACGTGAGCCGCGCCTCGGTACTCGCCCGTCGAGTGGCAATGGTCGCGTACTTTTTTGTCCGCGTCGACGAAAGGTTGCCCGCACACGTGACACACGATCGCGTCGTTAAAACTACGCCACTGTTGACTCGTCAACGAGTTCATTGGTTTCGCGTTCCGTAAGCACGAATACGCAGTGTCAGCAAAGTCTCGAAGTTCCTGCACGAACCATTTCACGCACTCGGTTTCGTGACGATACGCGCGATAACGACACAGAGACGCGTCGGTGGAACAATGAATGTAGTATCCTACGCTGTACGCTCTGTTCTGCTGGTACGTGTACGTGCGCCTCTGCTCCGCAGGCTCGACATCCTTCAGCATGCACTCGAAGTCCGCGTACACGACGAATGGCTCTCGTTCCTTGTTCTTGAAATTCTTGAACTGCAACCATCTTTCCTCCGCGGACGGCAATTCGATGGCGCACTCGTTCATACGTTGACAGTCCACGGTGTGTTTCGTCAATTGCTCGGACGAGTAGAAGTAACTCAGGCATCTACAACGATAACAACATCAATAATAAACATAAGAATAAATAATGCATCGATCGAAATATTCCGTATTCGACTCACCTTTCGCAAACGAATACTTGATGTCCGTGATTGCCGAGCTGCTTCGATATCAGCCTCGACATGCTTTGAATGCACGCGAAATGGTATCGTTGTGGCTCCTTGGAGTCCTGCACCAGTAGCAGGTTCACGTGTCTCTCTCGCTTGTCCTTGGTCAAACGCAGAGGCGCGCAGCTTCCGTCGGACCACGCGTACACGTTCACCGACACGTCGTTCAACCTCTCGAACTTCGCCAGCTGATCCAATGTCACGGGAAGAGTCATATCGTCCGTGCAAAACACCGCCTAGTAGTGTGGGTACGACGCGACCCTATCCCCATGCGTAGCAGCAGGGTACAAACTGGCGACAACGGACCACAAGAAGCACGCATTGTCTCTGCTCTTTACGTTCACCACCGCTTTTTTCAGGACGACGGCGCGCGGAAGTGGCACGTCGCAACCGGCGCGAAGAGGGTTATACTTATTAATGTTTATTAGGAGGTTTAGCACAGCCCTCAGAGCCCATCCACTATCGCGATCTTGGAACTCCTCGATCGCCACTAACGTGGGAGCGACCACGCACTTCGAATACCACTCGCGCACGTTCGATGTCCTGAACAGTACGCGATTTCGCGTACCGAAACTTTTCATATCCGTATTCTCGTTCAACATAAACTTCGCGTTCAGGACCGTATTTACGGACACACCAGAATGTTCCCTGATAGCGTCCGTGACGCGCGAGAGCACCATTCGTTGGGCACCCTCCAAAAATCGACGCAGATCGATGTAACCCACGTTGATGACCGCACCAGTCGAAATACGATTCCGAAACGCGGTTTCCACGTCTTCCCATACGACTTTAGGTGTCGTCGATCGAGCCGACGCACGATCGTACGTAATATCTTTATTGGCACGATCAGCGACACCAGACGCTGCTTCGATGTCACCGACACTCCTTCGCCGCACTGATACTCGACGATGAGTCGCAAGCACGCGTCGCACCGATCCATCCAGTCCCTGAATTCCACAATGGTGCGTAAAAGCGCTGCCATTTGGTAAAGAACATTGAACGCGTTCATGAATACCTCCATGTTTACTTCTCTTTTCTTCTACTTCAATATTCAATATTCAATATTCATATCACTTCGATCAGGCGCGAGTGGTTGATGCGACTCTTCCACGTGATGCGATTATGATCCGGATATCGAAAACCCAGGGGAAGAATGATGCTTGACAAGTGTTTTCGCGAAGATTTTTACCGAACGACTGCGCGGCTCTGATTGAATATCTAACCATCTACCCTAGCCGAGATTCATGAGTCGTTATCGCTCCGAATTCTTTTCTTCGCTCTCGCGTTCTTTCTCTCTCACCCTCAACGACTCGATCAGGTGACGTGATGCCGCGCTGGCTCGATGCGTTACCATGCGTATCGAATTCGCACACTCGTGATAAGGGTGTTTACACCCGTCACGGTGGTCTCGATCATCAAAATACGTTGGGTGATACTTGAATAATTATCGCGCTATACTTCCGTATGCGTGATCATGCAGCAGCCACCTTAAACTCAGTTCTCAAATGCTGCCGTAGCGGTCAAGACATACGTTGCTACGAGAAACGCTTTAAGAATTTATCGCATCTAAGTCTATTGCACCTAAGTTGATTACATATAAGTTGAGTGCTTTAAGTGAAATTGGTTTGAAGAAGACTGCGTTTGAAGGAGATTGTTTTTGAAGGATATCGTCAGTCGTTCAGCGCACGGGAAATACAATCCAACAATACCGTAAGTTTCCATTATCATATTTTAGTGAATCGTTCTGTTAGTAACTTTGAGAATTATAAGAAAAAATCGGTTTCAGATTATGTCATTGCCCGTGAATCTGAAACGTCCAGCTGCAGCTACAATCACCTCTGCTGTGACACCTATCCATACTTCCAGCCCGAAAGTGTATGTGACGTGTCGAAATGTCGCGGTTCAGACCGAAAATATTCAAGGTGGATAACTTCACGAGGGGGAAGGTGTTCACGATGGTGACATTTTTTTAAAGGTTTTTCATAATGCTGACACAATACGTGATGGACCACCGGATGATCACTACGGGGATGAGCAATTCTGGCTGAATCGACATGCGCAGCGAACATATTTATTAGACGATGACGATGATGATGATGATTATGTACACGCAAGTATATATCAGCGGTATCGTGCCGATACTCCAAAGAGCGTGGTTTGGCGAAACTGCGTCAATGCGAAAAGGATTGATTATAACGCCGTTTTTACGAATGCGGTATCGGGGCTTCAGGCTAGCGATATTTCAGTTCAAGCTGACCCTGCGCAAGTTCCTGTAGATTTATTATTAACTGATTTATATGCTGACGATGTTATCGAGGGGGATAATTAAGTCAAATAAATTACAAATCTTAATATTAATATGTCAGATTTACTCACCTATCTTCCACCTTCCCTGCGAAATAACATTTCAAGTATTTGCATGTATCGCGATTATAATAATAATAATAATAATAATTTATTTCACGGGACCAGCCCAATAATAACAAATAAGAAAGTACACACCGGTGTACTAATTACAGCAGTATACAGACATTAGAATTACGCAAGAAAACCTAGGCCCTAGGTGCACCAAAAAGCGAGATTACCGACCGTCTGAATACTTCAGGCGATGAACCAAAGAAATCAATCCGGTCGGCCACCTCGCTTCCCCGCACACAAACCCTAGTGACAGGATCGTTCAGGCGAAGGTTGGTCCGGAACAATCTGACCCGAAACAGCGTAGAAAAGCGTATCGGTCTGGATAAAGCACTAAAGTTAATTAACTCCAATAGCCGGGGACATTAATAATGTTACCATTAATAATTCTAAACAGAAAACACAGATCCGCCAACACTAATCTCTGCTGCATCGTTAAAAAGTTGAATCTGCGTTGTACTGGCCCATAGTCATGGTCGAAAACATTTAGCGGTTGCCCAAAGTGGGATAAGAGCGTGTGAAACGGCGTAAAAGCATTTTCGTTGGCAGATATTTATATGCGACGTTGCATTCTTTCGCGAGGCGGTTGCGCTGTTTAGATTAATCGATCTCGAATAGTTATCGCGATAGCGCATCGAATTATATTGCGTAGGCGGATGTTTATACGAACGCGACGTTGCATTCTTTCACGGCGATCGTGAGACGGTTGCGCTATTTAGGTTAATTAATCTCGAATCGTCATCCGTGTCGAATTACAGCATCCGTGGTACATCCTTTCGCGCCTGCGCACCGATCCCCGCACGCGTACGGACATTCCACGGCAAACGGTTGCGCGCGCGACGCCATCTTGAATTCCCCGCCCCTGTGACGTCATCCCCCTCACCGACGAACTCGGTACCCCCGCCCCGCCTCACCCCTCGCCCACATTCGGTCCAGAATCGGCATACCCTACCTACTGAAAGAGGTGTTCAAAGAGAGGTGAGTAGAATAGCAAAAGAGGAAAAAGCGCAGGGGAAAAAGGTAGAAATAAATTACTGGAAATTCAAAGTAGAAGATAGGTGGTATAGGTGGAATGAAAAAACCGGCAAAATGGAAGCACGGGAATTTTTTCGAAGGGAAGGAGAAAAAAGAGCGTAGGAGACCATGGAGGTATAATCGAATACAGAGCAAGAATCATAGAAAAGATCTGAAGAATATTATTTTAGAATGTAGCGGGATTAGGAAAGTTAGATGCAGAGAACTGGGAATATATAAAAAGTTTCGATATAGTTGGACTGAGAAAAACATGGGTAGAAGGAAACAATATTGATATGTACATGAAAATCCTAGGAAATTTTTATTGTAAAGTGATAGTAGGAGCGGAAAAAGGAAAAAAGAAAGGAAGGGCAAAAGGCGGCATACTTGTGGGGGTAAAAAAGACAAGCGCTAGATGGAGTAAGGAAATGAAGGAAATACTGGAAAAAGAATTAATAGGAGGAGGCATTGAAACAGAACAAGAGAAATGGATTATTGCAACAACGTACATGAGAGAAAAAAAGGGATGAAAAGTGGGAATTACAGGAGATGGTAGAAGAAAATCCAATAGGTAAAATAATTGTAGGAGGAGATATTAACGCAAGAACGGCAGAGGAGGGAGACACAGTAGGAGAAGAAGCGAGAGGGAGAAAATCCAATGATAAAGTATTGTACAGTGTACGCGAAAATCGACAGACTAACACCATCTCCTAAGGACCACCGCTAATTAGGCACATGGCAACGGCCCGCTTGCTCATGCAGAGCGACGATCACGGCCCCTTCCCTTGACTCGAGATCGATGGAAGAGGAAGGCTCTTCCTTCCAGGAAATCGACCGTGAATTCCTGGATCGCTCCCTCTGTTCGCGGCTCTGATACGAATAACACGTCATAATGGCTTACGCTACGCGCTTCTTCTGTCCGCGCTTTGCTTTGTTAAAGTACTCCTCTGCTGAGTAACGTTCTGCTCGTGCTTGTTAACTTGCTACGCACTTGCTTAATTTGCTAAAGCTTCATTGCCTTAAATTGTGACTTAAACCTTTAAACATTTTGGTGTAAATAGTATTTATTTTACTTGTGACCTTGTACATAATTTGAATATAATCTTGTGTGTGAACGCTTAAACATAATTGTCTTCGTGCTCCTTAAACTTTTCGAGTGTTTCTGTGCTTCTTTATACGCTTCTCAATTCCTTGCTCCGATCTGTTACTACGCTTTATAACAAACAGTGAGAGAGCAGTATTATTAAATAAATTAAGCGACAATGGCTTAGAAATAATAACGGAAATATACAAGGAGATGAAGATGGGGAATTAACATATGTAGGAGGAAATGGGTGTTCGACTATAGACTACGTGATAACAAATATGTTAGGAAGAGAAGGGATAAAAAATGAGAGTAGGAGAGAAAACGGATTCAGATCGTATGCCGGTAGAAGTACAGATGGTGAAGAGCATAAAAGACAGAGCAGAGGGGAGAGAATGGATAAAGTACACGGACTGGTCAGAAAAAGGCAAAAAAATATATGAAGAGATGACTGAAGAACTATTAGAAACAGAAGAATGAAAAGATTTGAAGGAATATATATACAAGATGCAGTACCGCTAAAGAAAATAAAGGCAAAAACAAGGAAAAAAAGAAATGGTGGGACCAAGAATGCAAAATGACAAGAGAAAAAGTGAAGGAAACCTAAAAGAATGGGGAGCAGGCAATATAGTAAAACAAGAATACATAGAAGAAAGGAAAAACTACAGATCATTACTAGAAAATAAGAAAATAGCAGCAGGAGACAGATTATTAGAGGAACTACAAAAAGATAGAACAGAGAAGAAATTCTGGGAAGTAGTAAACGAAAGAAGAAAGAAGAGAGTAGTATGTCTAGGCGGGTTCTAACTCCGGTCCTCTGAGGGGAGCGCGGGGGCGGGTGGGAAGTGATGGCGCGCGGGGGAGTGCGGTGGGGGGAACTTTAGGCGCGGGGACAGCGGAGAGTGGAAGACTGGCTGCGCGCGCACGAGCCGCGGAGTGGGCGAAGCGGTAATCGTGGACCGGATCAGTCCAGGCCAAGCGGCCGCGGAGACCTCTCCAGACCTGGCCCACCGTCGGAAATTTTTCAGAGGGAGGGAATGACCTTGGCCCACCAACGGAAACTTTTCCAACGCACCCCCGAAAATTTTTCAGACCTGGCCCACACCGATCTAGCGAACCAATATGCAGACAGAAATTTTTCCGAAGCGCAGAGAAATAATAATTTTTATCAGAAATTGTTTCGGGCGATGTCGGGAAAGATCGACGTTTTACAAACCATATATTCGGGGACGGGAAAAAGAGAGCATTATTTAGTGGCACCAGCACAGTTATTTTAAAGATAAATTCGGGGGAGGGAAAGAGACAGCACTACATAGTGGTACAATCGCATGCATTCTAAAGCTAACAGTATTTCAAAAATGTTTTTTCAATCTTAACGTCGCAGCGTATCGCGCGATCACGCGTAATTTGAATCCTTTGGAGCAGCTGTGAGAGATGACGTCATTTGGCAGCGCGAAGAAGGCGCAGATCATAGAATTATGCGGTGTCATCAGAAATTGGTGAGGGAGAAGGAGGAAGACGGATAAGTAAATGGAGAAAGAATATGTTTTAAGTAATTTTATTTTTAACATTTGCTAAGAGCATCATCTATAATATCGTTCAAGGCGCGTGCCAGCAGTTCGCAATCGACAAGAGATTCGCCGTCGAAATATTCGCTGTCGCATATAGTTTTAGCGACGCCGCACGAGCCTAAAGTCTCACAGTTGACATCACACCGTTGTAACACGGTAATAAAATTTGAAAATTTCATATGGACAAGATGCGTGTCTTCGTAAAGC
Source organism: Andrena camellia (assembly GCA_029448645.1). Taxonomy (NCBI): domain Eukaryota; kingdom Metazoa; phylum Arthropoda; class Insecta; order Hymenoptera; family Andrenidae; genus Andrena; species Andrena camellia. The sequence continues at coordinate 16,815,357 of CM055680.1, forward strand.
TACGAATTCATGTGGTTGATACAACGCTCGAGATTAAATAAAAAGTTTACAGTTTCTAATTTGAAATACAAAGACTTATTATGTAGCACCATCTTCATAATTCGGGTATCGCGCATCTTGCAAAATTCCACCGATAATTCGCCAATCCATAGCGGCGCTGATCCAGTTAATAGTGTGCATTCTTCGATATCTGTGTGTTTTTCGACTATTACGCCCCATGTTGAAATCGGCAATATGAGATGATTGCCGCGATTGTCGCCAAGAACAATTTCCACAAGCGCTATAGGTCGTACGCTGATTCTGATTTCCGAATATTTGCAGGCCATGGATGTTAATGCATATCCCCCACCAAAAACTTCAAAAAAGTAAAAAAATTACGCCAAGTACATGAAAAATCAAATAAATTACAAAAAATAGAAGGTAATAATTACAAAATAGAAAAAGGTGTGAAATCAGAATGAGCTGCCAGTACATAGAGATACTTTCCAACTGCGCTTTAGATGACAACTACATATGAACAGCTAAAATTCCATTACTCATAATGGTTATATATACAAAGAAAAAATGTATTAAATAATATTAAGCAGATATATTTTTACGCAAATAAATATTTTAATACGAATAAATATTTTATTCAAAATACTTGGCACTGCGCCCCGAATTGGTGTTGCTAAACTGAATAAACATGTATAAATTGCATCAATCTTTTTCTTGTGGGTGCGTTCGTAACTGTGTGTGTGCGTGTGCATATGCTACATATTATATTAGAATTAAATATATGTAGAATAAATCTGACTGCGTTTCTAATATGTGTATGTATATGTTTATGTATTTTAGATTGTAAGGGAGTAATTGTAAATAATTAATACTAATTGTAAGACAATTAACATTTTTTCGGTTGCGCAGCGCCAAGTATTTTGAATAAAATATTTATTCGTATTAAAATTTTTATTTGCGTAAAAATATATCTGCCTAATATTATTTAATACATTTTTTCTTTGTATATATAGCCATTATGAGTAATGGAATTTTAGCTGTGCATATGTAGTTGTCATCTAACGCGTAGTTGGAAAGCATCTTTATGTACTGGCAGCTCATTCTGATTTCACATCTTTTTCTATTTTGTAATTATTACCTTCTATTTTTTGTGATTTATTTGATTTTTCATGTACTTGGCCTAATTTTTTTACTTTTTTGAAGTTTTTTTATGGGGATCTCACTTCTTTTTTCAAAGATTAATTGTACTATTATTTGCAAATTCATATTCATACACATGTGTTAATTGTTTATTTATCCTGAATGCATGGAAAATCTTCCAGACGCTTAGATCGAAACATTTGGATCAAATATTTTCAAATAAGGATCATTTTATAATAAATGTGGTTATTGGGGGAAAATAAGAATATGAGATTATTATTAAAAAAAACGTGATTTTTTTTATTTTTAATGAACACATATTTTAATTTGTTGTTTATATTATTTATTATACTTATTAAGTTAATTCCCACACAGTACACAACAAGGGTGTAAGGGTGTAAAGGGTGTAAAGGGTGTAAAGGGTGTAAAGGGGGTAAAGGGTGTAAAGGGGGTAAAGGGTGTAAAGGGGGTAAAGGGTGTAAAGGGGGTAAATGGTGTAAAGGGGGTAAAGGGGTAAAGGGGGTAAAAGGGTGTAAAGGGGTAAAGGGTGTAAAGGGGGTAAAGGGTGTAAAGGGGGTAAAGGGTGTAAAGGGGGTAAAGGGTGTAAAGGGGGTAAAGGGTGTAAAGGGGGTAAAGGGTGTAAAGGGGGTAAAGGGTGTAAAGGGGGTAAAGGGTGTAAAGGGGGTAAAGGGTGTAAAGGGGTAAAGGGTGTAAAGGGGTAAAGGGTGTAAAGGGGGTAAAGGGTGTAAAGGGGTAAAGGGTGTAAAGGGGGTAAAGGGTGTAAAGGGGTAAAGGGTGTAAAGGGGGTAAAGGGTGTAAAGGGGTAAAGGGTGTAAAGGGGTAAAGGGTGTAAAGGGGGTAAAGGGTGTAAAGGGTGTAAAGGGGTAAAGGGTAAAGGGTAAAGGGTGTAAAGGGTAAAGGGTGTAAAGGGTGCAAGGGTGTAAAGGGTGCAAGGGTGTAAAGGGTGCAAGGGTGTAAAGGGTGCAAGGGTGTAAAGGGTGCAAGGGTGTAAAGGGTGCAAGGGTGTAAAGGGTGCAAGGGTGTAAAGGGTGCAAGGGTGTAAAGGGTGCAAGGGTGTAAAGGGTGCAAGGGTGTAAAGGGTGCAAGGGTGTAAAGGGTGCAAGGGTGTAAAGGGTGCAAGGGTGTAAAGGGTGCAAGGGTGTAAAGGGTGCAAGGGTGTAAAGGGTGCAAGGGTGTAAAGGGTGCAAGGGTGTAAAGGGTGCAAGGGTGTAAAGGGTGCAAGGGTGTAAAGGGTGCAAGGGTGTAAAGGGTGCAAGGGTGTAAAGGGTGCAAGGGTGTAAAGGGTGCAAGGGTGTAAAGGGTGCAAGGGTGTAAAGGGTGCAAGGGTGTAAAGGGTGCAAGGGTGTAAAGGGTGCAAGGGTGTAAAGGGTGCAAGGGTGTAAAGGGTGCAAGGGTGTAAAGGGTGCAAGGGTGTAAAGGGTGCAAGGGTGTAAAGGGTGCAAGGGTGTAAAGGGTGCAAGGGTGTAAAGGGTGCAAGGGTGTAAAGGGTGCAAGGGTGTAAAGGGTGCAAGGGTGTAAAGGGTGCAAGGGTAAAGGGTGCAAGGGTAAAGGGTGCAAGGGTAAAGGGTGCAAGGGTAAAGGGTGCAAGGGTAAAGGGTGCAAGCGTAAGGGGTGCAAGGGTAAAGGGTGCAAGGGTAAAGGGTGCAAGGGTAAAGGGTGCAAGGGTAAAGGGTGCAAGGGTAAAGGGTGCAAGGGTAAAGGGTGCAAGGGTAAAGGGTGCAAGCGTAAGGGGTGCAAGGGTAAAGGGTGCAAGGGTAAAGGGTGCAAGGAATAACGGTATATAAGGGTACATAAAGGTATAAGGGTATAAGGGTATATAAGAGTATAAGTGCATACGGGTATAGAAGGGTGTAAGGGCATAAGGATGTAAGGATATAAGGGTATATAAGAGTATAAAGGTATAACGGTATACAGGGTGTCCGCGGGAAGACTGAACAGCTGGATATCTCCTAAAGTATTGGTGATAAAAATATAAAAAGAATATGAAATCGCATGGTTCGAGGGGGCCAATTTATTAGCGCAGACGAATTTTTTCTTCGATTATTATTTTAAATGTTACGATGGTCAAGTTCAGTTTTTTAAAATGGAACTATTTTTTTGAAGAGGCCACTTGATAGTGCGTTCCAAGACAAATTTAATAAGCTATAATATATACACTTTATTTCCACTGGTTTTTAGGATATTGTGCTTGCAAATTTACTGATTTTCCTTGGAAGAAAACGCGCTGGAATAGCAAGGACCCGGGACGGTCTTGCTGGCGCCACGGGTGGCCTTGCCTATTGAAACAGACACCTACCTGCCAAAGGTCTACGCCGCGAATGGCAGGCCCAAAGGCTGGACAATTCCTTTCCGTCAGAAATGCTACTTAGGTAGGTACATCTGCGGTATCGAGAAGCGCACCGTTACTTTTATTTCGCACTTGCTTCTACGCTCGGATGGCCTGTTCTTTTGGGAGGGATGCAAGTTCGATTGATTAGAGTTAGGAGGTGTGGAAGTTGCTAGAACAAATTTCAACCATAGGGAGCAGATTGTATTAGGACCAATCGGATTTGCATTCATCGCAAACGGCTGCTCTCTTGAGGAGAGCCTCTTCACAGCAATACCTCCTCCCCAATGCCCACCTGCTCTCGCACGGAATACGTCAACGCATGCTTCTGTTTGAAAATCATGCCAAATGTCGAGTAAATCGGACAACTTTTACATAAGGAGTACAAATAGCTTGTGTCAAAGTAGTCAGATTTGCATGACATTTGGTATGATTTTCATCAGAAAAACATAAGGAAACCATTGGCGTCACTTCCCTTTCGATACGATGAAGAAAAGTATTTCTTAATATGCTGTAATGGATATTTCAACCTCGACTGCGGGGGCTCGACCTCAATTCGCTACGTTCGGCCCAGGATTCTTACCTTTTTCCGGAAAAGGCCATAAAATTCGGTGGGGCACTGCTGGGGGGTTGTCCTCGTCACGGGGTACCAGGCCGCATCCTTCGACGGGCGTAGCTCCAGAATCACCCTGTATTATATGTGCAGTGTGTGACTCGAGTACCCTTCGTGTAATCGGTCTGCGCGAAGTAGGGCGCAAGTTCGATCATTATCAGTACTCCTGCCCGAGAGGAATACGATTTACTTTAATATTATAGTGCATGTGTGTTTTGTAATAAAGTGTTTCTATCGTCTCCTGAATTCAATAACTGGCATCCAGACATCTACGCTCCTACAATCCACCGTTAATACACCTCGTGGAGAGACACAAGAAGAAAGCGGGTAGCCCGCTGTCGACGCGAGGTCCTCCTTAAAAATTCGCACAGATCCCTTATCTCTCGAGTATAAACACCAGCTCCAATATCAAAACAGAAGCATGCGTTGACGTATTCCGTGCGAGAGCAGGTGGGCATTGGGGAGGAGGTATTGCTGTGAAGAGGCTCTCCTCAAGAGAGCAGCCGTTTGCGATGGATGCTAATCCGATTGGTCCTAATACAATCTGCTCCCTATGGTTGAAATTTGGTCTAGCAACGTCCACACCTCCTAACTCTAACCAATCGAACTTGCATCCCTCCCAAAAGAACCGGCCATCCGAGCGCAGAAACAAGTGCGAAATAAAAGTAACGGTGCGCTTCTGGATACCGCAGATGTACCTACCTAAGTAGCATTTCTGACGGAAAAGAATTGTCCAGCCTTTGGGCCTGCCATTCGCGGCGTAGACCTTTGGCAGGTAGGTGTCTGTTTCAATAGTCAAGGCCACCCGTGGCGCCAGCAAGACCGTCCCGGGTCCTTGCTATTCCAGCGGGTTTTCTTCCAAGGAAAATCAGTAAATTTGCAAGCGCAATATCTTAAAAACCAGTGGAAATAAAGTGCATACATTATAGCTTATTGAATTTGTCTTGGAATGCACTATCAAGTGAACTCTTCAAAAAAAATAGTTCCATTTAAAAAACCGAACTTGACCATCGTATCTTTTAAAATAATAATCGAAGAAAAAATTCGTCTGCGCTAATAAATTGGCCCCCTCGAACCTTGCGATTCCATATTTTTTTTATTTTTTTATCTCCAATACTTTAGGAGATATCCAGCTGTACAGTTTTCCCGCGGACACCGTGTATAAGAGTTTAAGGGTATATAAGGGTATATACTCTGCGGAATGATCCCGAGAGTCGACGAACGAAACATGTGTGTGAAACTGATAGGTGTGTGTGTATACGTATTATGTCGACGACGACAAATTTTCGACTGGAGAAGAAAAATTTTCTCTTACCATTTCTGACAATTCCATGAGACGATATTACGATATCTCTAGCATGCGCGGACCGATTTTTTCGGAATTGGTCTTATTCGAAAGCTTATATGCGGTTTACATAAGGAAAATGCCTTTAAATTCAAAAAATATTGCAGGGGTGATGAGATATAATGAAATAAGTTTCAGAATATTTTCGGGACGAGTAAAGGATAGCGGTAGCGACAGTCGATACGAATGCAGGGCTCGGAATTTCGAATTTCGGAAAATGGAGATACATGGCAGGGGCAGTCGACATTCATATACAGGGTGTCTTTTACGTATACAGGGTGTTACGTATACAGGGTGTCTTATATGTACATAGTACAGGGTGTCTTTTCTTTCATGTACTTGGCGTCGAGACGCTACCGCGTCTCTGGATATTCTGACAATGACATGCAGTCTAAGAGAACAATCAAAGATATGAAATTGTCCGTTCGTATCAGAAATAAACATAAAAATTTCGAGAAGTTATGAAAATTAAGCCTTACCTGTTACATGTATTCTCCATGTACGTAGCTCATCCAAAAGCTGAGCCAGCCATATTGGCTGCCCCGGCCGCAGCTGCACTCGTCGAATCCTGAGCCGCGGGGCCCAAAGTATCGGCGGCAAAGAAGGTGGCGAGCGCTAGAACATACAAACACTGATATAACACTGATACATTAAACACAATAAACATCAAACGCACAAAACAATTCAAAGTGTTACATACCGGCGGAGACGGCGACGGTGATGGCTGCGGCGTCGGCTCGGGCGAAAGCGGTGGCGTCGGCTCGGGCGAAAGCGGTGGCGTCGGCTCGGGCGAAGACGGCGGCGACGGCTCGGGCGAAGACGGCGGCGACGGCTCGGGCGAAGACGGCGGCGACGGTGTAGAAGGCCGCGAGTCCTAGAACCCAATAAGTAGCGATATATATTAACACAGTAAACGTAATAAGCGTCAAAATTCGCAAAACATTGCACAGTATTAGGTACATACCTCCTGATTGTTCCGGCATAGAGACAGGTCGAACTCCGGGGCGATGCGCAACAGTCTCATTTGAGATAGTTGCTGGCACAACGATTGACAGACAACTGATTTCGCAGCGTTCATACAATTTGTCACATGTAGATAAATGCCTAAAGTTGTATACGTTGCAAAGTAGGATTGCTTTGTTCTTCACATTCTTCTTCACTCACCATCCCCTTACTCCTTGCACTCATCTTCTTCGAATTCTTCACTGGCGATCCTGTCCTTTTTTGCACTCCTCTTCTTCGAATTCTTCACAGATCATCTTCTCCTTCTTTGGACTCATCATTCAACTAGACCATGTCATTTGAACGTGTATTAAACGTCTATGGTACCATTTTGAACGACTATTCAACGTCTATGGTACCACTCCGAACGTGTATTAAACGTATTATCGTACCACTTTGAACGTGTATCGATACACGATTGGTACGATAGACGTTGATACACGTTTCGAGCGGTACACTCAGCTCTGTTGCGACTCCCGTCTAGCGGCTTGTAGTATAAACTTCAGAGGCGCGAAGTTCGAAACGGATCACACGAATGTAATAGGAAAGGGAAATAAAGCGAAGGTCGCACAAGCCCGAGGGGTTTGAAAATAGTTAGACATTCTTTTAATTAGTAAACTTCAAGATTATAAATTAATCAATACCCACTTGGAAACGGGTGTTTGAATAAATAAACTTCACTTTGATCCCTTCTCCTAAGTGTGTAAAATCAGCGCAATGTTGTTAAACGCTTGTTTCTAAAAATTGATAACCGAAAGGAAATAGATTGACCAACAAGAATTTAGCTAATAAATATTTCATTGACTTTTAGATTTTAAGGACATTTTATAAAGAACAAAAGATGGAAAAGCGTTTGCCTTTGAAAGGACACTCGAGCCCTGAGAGCAAAAGCGAACGGACGTTCAATTAAAAGCTTTGTGAATTCCTTATTTGTATTGTTTCAAATCGTCTATTGAGTTCATTACAGTTATTAGTTATTTGTGTTAAATTGTTTTATTACATTATTATTATCGTTAATATTATTTTTACAACTAAAAATCCGCGTCCATTGAGCAGAACGCCTTAGCGTTCCACGGGCATCGTCCCACGCCTGATTTATCCAAGAGAGGACGACATTCCCCAGACGGCCATGCAACATTTTGGTGACAGCGGTGGGATTGTTCAAATTCGCCGGCTCGTGGACGAAGGATTCGAAATGCAGCCATCAGCCAGTTCGTGCAGTCCCTCTTTCCTGGTTTTTTAGACGGTTTCCCTCGGAACACGGGTGAATGACAGAGGGAAGTGACTTCAGATGACCGTACCAGTTCTCCTGAAAACACACGCAACCGAACGGAGGTTTACCATCGTCGAGGCCAACCTGGATAGCGTAGCTGACGTCAATCACCGTAATTGCAAGAGCTATTAGTTTGTTTAAATTTGATTATTGAGTTCACCGGTCTATAATTTACCACTACAATAAGATAGTTATTGTTTCCGTTAAATTCGTTAATATTCACGTTACGAAAATGTGGCGTATCATTAAGAGTTCGTTAAGACGTGGGAGGAAACGGCAATTTCGGCCGGATAGGTTACAAGATTTTGAGGTCGAGGATATATCCGTTGAGCCTACGCGAGTAGAGTCCCCCATTGCCATGTCACAGCCTCGGGCACTGGTTATTTTGCCGACACAAATAAGAAATTCTGTCGACGATTCACCCGAGTTAAGGGGTAGTTTGCCCTGCCCAACCACGGTTGTTGCTACTAATTTAGAAATTCCCGGTGATGAGTCACAGTTGCGCAAACTAAACTTTTTGCCGACACGACTGGATCCACCCGTCGTCAATTTGTCCGAACTAAGTAGTAAGTCGCCTTGCTCGAGTGTAGTTCCTGCACAAAAATCATCGGAATTAGCGAATTCTGTTCCTAAATCTTATTTCTCGTTAAAGTTGGTGAAGGATTCAATTCCAAAGTTTGACAGGAAATTCGACTCCTTGATCAAGTTCATCAAACAATGCAAATTAATTAATTCGAAAGTAAGGCCTAATGATCGGAAGAATCTTCTTTTCCTAATTCGGAGTAGGATCGAGGGACACGCCAATTTAGCGTTGTCAAATCGACGGGAGACTAAAACTTTAAGCGAATTGATTGATCTTCTAAAAAGGATTTTCGCGCAGTCATTTAATGTCCATAGTTTGAATGCTGAACTAATGAATTTACACCAGGATACAAATGAAACGGTAGAGAGGTTTTGGGGGCCCGAGTAAATGAAGTATTAGATAGTGGATTAGAGACCGCCAGGGACGCGTATAATCCAGAACAAGTAGTTGGTGTTAACGATTTATTAAGGAACACGGCAATAATTAGTTTTATTAAGGGCCTTTGGAATGAAAACGTGCGATTCTATTTGAATAGACAGAAAGATAGTAAAAATTTACCTGATCTCGAAACTGCCATTATCATTGCCAGAAAGATAGAGTCAGAGTCAGAATTGGTTGACTATTCAAGGCCCCTTCATCTTCGAAATCTTTTATCACAGATGTAAAGTATTTTGAACAGACATGAAAACCCATAAATCGCACATCTAACTGAACTAAGACGGACTATACAGACATCTCTTCTTCTAAGTGTCTGCAAAGGGTTGTCGTAGGTGCCGACGATTTGCCACTTGCAGATTCTGAAAAGTAGAGAATACAGACTGTAATAGAATATGGGAAAATAATGGAAAGGTAATAGCTACCATTTTCCTTATCCATGAAACAAATTGTAACGGTCCACCTGAGGTCTTAGTTGGGATTGATCACTTTGATGATGGTTCAAATAACAGTGACGCTCACCTTAGGATAGGAATAGTTGAGACAAGTGGATCTCCCATTAAAAATGTAGTGGTTGGAGGATCGCTCTCGGGATGTCGTGAGGATGTGCTCCGACCCAGGTCTGTTGGACATCGGAAAGGCCGATTTTAAAGGCACCCCGCCACAGAACCCGCTAGCGGCCTCCTACGTACCTCAGGGTTCAGGCTCGTCTAACCTGGAACATCGAATAGGCTTTGACAAAAAGCACCCCATCCAGGTGCACGACCTGCTACCCGCAACTTGTGTCTGGTTAGGGGCTGACGAGCCAAATTTAGAGGCTGAACTTTGCCGGACTTTGTTTGAGACCAAGTTTGTTGATGATGGGACACGATCCTCCGTTAAAATAACCTCAGGAAACGGTGACTTAAGTGAACAAAGTAACAGTAGAGTTTTAATGACAAAGACTACTTCATTAATGCCAGGTCTTCTCTTATTAATATTACTTACTTTAGGGATTACCTCCATATGTGCAAGGATAATTTTATTCATTTTTGTTCCTCCTCTCCCTTGACTATGAAGTCATCTCAAACCACTAAAGATTTGTTAATCTATAATGAATTTTCACTCCAACAGATTGAATAAAATCGTTGCAAAAAAAGTCATTTAACATTTATTCTTGGTGTCATTTACGCTACAGCATCGCGAACAGAGCCGATCGCGCAGATTTATATAATTATGATAATCATAGGCAGATGGTGCCACAGTGGTGTTTCAACATGAATTAGAAGTGTTCTAGACGGGAACCTGTGGCTTGGCAGTGCCTTCGCCATATTCATGAAATACTGTAGAATGTTAGCCATGGAAAAAGCTAACCCTGCTAAGCTCAAATACAATTGAATCTCGATCGGCCACAATCGTTTGAGCTGAGTGTACGATAGATGTTCGGTACGCGTTCAGAGTGGTACGATAGATGTTCGATACACGTTCCGAGTGGTACGATAGATGTTCGATACACGTTCAGAGTGGTACGATAGATGTTCGATACACATTCAAGTGATATGGTCTAGCTGAATGATGAGTGCAAAGAAGGAGAGGATGATTTCTGAAGAATTCGAAAAAGACAAGTGCAAGGAGGAAGGGGATGGTGAGTCAAGAAGGAGGTGAAGATCAAAGGCATCCTACTCTGCAACGTATGCAACTTTAGGCATGGGCCCCCATGTGATAAATCCCATTATTGTAGATAGTGTAAAGAAGCTATAGTGATACTCGGTTTGTATAATTTCGGGTTTTTCTAAATCGTTTTGTAAGTCTTCTAATTGGTTTGCTAACTTTATTTAATTCTTCCGAGGTGTTTGATTATCCTGTTAAGCTCGAAAATTGTGTTTCGGTACGAATTTACAGTGGTCTGTGGAAGTGTAATTTCATCTAATGACAAATTGTAACTAGGTAAGTATTTCCATGTTTATTTCTATTCCGTATTGTTTTCCAGTTTCTATTGTGAATTCGGTGGTAGTAATTGTACATTTGTTTCCTATTGTTATTATACCTGAATCCTTAATACTATACATATTTATGCCCTTGTCGTCGCAAATTACTGCTGGTTGTATCGGTTTCGGCGCGATATAAATCCTCGTGCCTGGTTGTTGTAATTCTATCAAGATCGTGTGATTCAGTGTCATAATTCGCTTTTTACAATTGTTTGGGGTTTTTGTTAATTTTGTGTACAACTGCACTTCGTACGGTCCGCATGGTATCGCTTTGAACATTGGGTGATTAGAGGTGCAGAGGTACAGATCATTTATTGTCTTACATTTTGCTAGGTCTTGTTTGCTTAGTTGTATGTAATCTTACACCGAGATGTCAAGTACCAAGTATGAGTCGAGGGGATTCTATATACTCGTAGAACGGTTCGTTTATCTTCGTGGGTACCGGGCGTACCTTGCTCAATTTGATTTTTTTCGCCTTTAACAATGGAATCTAGTACTACAGTAATTGATTTTGGTATCCCCAAATGCGGAGAGCGTAAGGATTTCGTACAGGACGTGCATGTTTTATAATTTTATTCCGATTGGGAAGTCTAGTCCTTTCGGAATATGTGCGATTGCGGAAGTAAGGTACGTTATGATTTGTGCTGGTGGTATTAATCGTGGGTTTAGGACTCTTTCCTTTAAATCCATAATGAATTCTAACAAGTCTTGCGTGTCGTGCAATAGTGTTTCTGCGACGCTGTTTATTAGTATGAGGTGTTCGTCTACTTTTTCTCGAAATTTAGTAATGTTGGTTGTCTATTGGAGTAAGTATTGAATTTGCCAAGTCACGTTTAAGGGTGTGTTTTCGTTGTCTCGTATGTCATGTATAATTTCGTTGAGAAGTTCGGTATTTGTTCTTACAATTTGCATTTGTCCCTTGATTGCATTTTTTAGTCTGTTATCTTGTCTTTTTAAAACGTCTATTTAATCATTGACTTTCTTTCTATCTTCGGAATCCATTAGCCCGAAGAGTGATTTGTCTATGTAACCTAATCCGTCTATTTGTCCATGATGCTGTTTTGTGCTGAGCTTTTAGTTTGCTGGACGTGGGTAAGGAGTTTGGCGACGCGGTCTACCTTGTCATAGATTTTCGTGGCGAATGTTTTACAGACCTTTTGTAAGTTGTCGGTAGAAGGTTTTTTTTACATTGCACAAGTATATCATATAGTGGTTTGGAGTTTCGCTTCGCGTCAGTAGATGTAAGATATGTCTACGTGTAATACTAACTTCTAGCTATCCCAATAAATCTGCAGATCGCTTAGGTTTTCGAAGTAAATGTCGGAGTGGTGTTGGAATTCTTTTATAGTGAAATCTGTGTCGGGAGTTGTTCCTCCTGCGGATAGTATCGTCGTTTGTAGGACGAAAATCCAGTAAATTATAATGTCAAGGTGTAGTCGGTGTTTCGTTTTATTGATCGCGAAGTCTTTCCTTGTGCGTGCGCGAGATAATTTTTTTACTTACGTAGGACAATTCATCTTCTTTGTCTGGACTTGAGTAGAAGTGAGAAGTGAGACTCGATTTTCTTGGTCGCATCTTATTTCACTGCGAGTCGGTGCGATGCTATCTCTGTTGACCATCTCGCAGGAGCTAGCCATTTTTTGTTGATACGTTAAGTTCAAGTTCGGTAGTATTTTCGTGCCTTCGCGGGCGTGTGCATGGATTAAACGTTCGTTTTCCCCCTTTCTCAGAGTTTGGAGTTTTGCCCGACGGGTTATATGAACATTGCGTACCGATGGGCGGTACGCAACTATCGCAGGGCGCAGCGGCAATTCGAGGCTGAAAACGCCGAGTGGTTGGACGACGAGGATGCGTGGGGCGAGCGGGCCCTATTTGGTGAAGTTTCCGTTACTTATGTTTTGATTGTTTTCCGTTGTTCGAAATTAACTGTTTCCGCGTCTGTTGTTTATTCTAGGGCGTCACGGGGATATATTCGTCGGGCCCGCCCCGCGGCCTCGGCTGTGGTCCCTTTTTGAGGCCGCCATCGCGGCCGCCATTGAGAATTAATACACTTATATCAAAAGTTTTTTTTTTAATAAATCTATCTTTTTTTTCTACCTAATCGTTAGTGCACTGTTACTTTCCTTCATAATTGCGACCATTTCCTTATTCCTGGCCTATTCTACACTTCTCACATTAATTAATGTATCACCTCTAGGAACCCGAAAAATAGGGGCAAGTTCACATGGCCATAACTCCGGTAAAAATAGTCGTATCGATATTTTAAAAATATGGTTTGAATGCTCGGAATCTCTGCTTTCAGCTGCTTTTTTCAAATTTTAGATGAATTGCTTTTCAGCAAATTTATAGCAATATAAAGAGCACTTGGTTAATTTTAAAAAATTTTCTTCCACTTTGCGATGTTCCACGGGAAGTATAGATTTTTTTTACACAAATTCCATTTAAACCAGTCAAAAGCGACTACTTTTCTGTGTAAAAAGAGAGTAATAAATTACTTGTGCGATTTTTTTTGCCGAGTTATTCAACTTTGAAGTAAAAACCGTTTTTTTACTTTAGTTCCTTCTAGCAAGCGAAGGAATAATCGTAGAACGTTCATGAAAAAAGCAATAGAAAGATCAGTCTTTTCTCTTTAAGATACATCTTCGACTTTTTCGATTCGGTTAAAATGTTGGTCTCTGATGTCCTTTCCAAAATATGCTTAAAAATTGCACAAATTCCATTTTTTCTTCAACTCGCTGCATCTCCGCCAGGGATAACCGGAACATCATTGTGTTAAGCTCATTTTGAAGCGGAGAGTCTGCCGATTCTTTTGAGTTCCACCGGAACTCGCTGCGATAATTTTTTACCTGTGACCTTTAAATTTGAAGTTACCGTTTCGGAAAAACTTACGCGGTGGCTTCAACGGCCGTGTGGCTTCAACGGCCGCGTGGCTGCCGTACCGCATGCCGGGACCACCGATGGCATATCGCGAGGAGGTATGTGTCATATGTGTGTGCACACACAGGAACCTTCGGTACGGTCGGCGTAACTAGGCTCGTTTTCGGCTGCTATCGTTACTTATGTCGACGGGTGGGGATACGGACAAGAGCGCTCGCTTCCACGAGGACGACTGACAGTGCGATACATTTTGTAGCCTTATTTTTCCGAAACGGTAACTTCAAACTTAAAGGCTTCAGGTAAGAAATTGTCGCAGCGTATTCCAGTGGAAATCAAAAGAATCGGCAGACTTTCTGCTTTAAAATGAGCTTAAGACAATGATGTTCCGGTCATACATCGTGGAGATACAACAAGTTGAAGAGAAAATGGAATTTGTGCAATTTTTAAGCATATTTTGGAAAGGACATCAGAGACCAAAATTTTAACCGAATCGAAAAAGTCGAAGATGCATCTTAAAGAGAAAAGACTGATCTTTCTATTGCTTTTTTCATGAACGTTCTACCATTATTCCTTCGCTTGCTAGAAGGAACTAAAGTAAAAAAAAAAAACGGTTTTTACTTCAAAGTTGAATAAGTCGGCCAAAAAAAAATCGCACAAGAAATTTATTACTCTCTTTTTACACAGGAAAATAGACGCTTTCGACTGGTGTAAATGAAATTTGTGTAAAAAAATCCATACTCCCCTTGGAACATCGCAAAGTTGAAGAAATTTTTTTAAAATTGACCAAATGCTCTTTATATTACTATAACTTTGCCGAAAAGCAATGCATCTAAAATTTGAGAAAAGCAGCTAAACGTAGAGATTCCACGCTTTCAAACCATATTTTCCGAAATATCGATACGACCATTTTTACCGGAGTTATGACCATGTGAACTTGCCCCTACTTTTGGGGCTCCTAGAGGTGATGCTGTAATTAATGCGAGGAGTGCATAAAGTGTTTAAGCCGGTTTGCGTGTACGCGAAGCGTTCGTCGCCCTATCCACGCGGGTATTAGTTTTTTGACCGTCCGCGTCTTAGCGGCTCGTCGTGCAGTAGTACTTGGTCTCCGATTTTAACAGACCTGTCCGCGGTTTTCTTGTCGTAGTATATATGTATTGCTGTATTGAGTTCCCCTGAGGGTTACAAGTAAACCTCTTTCCACCTCTCTCCTCCCCTCTACGTCCATTCCTTAACCTATCTTACTTCTAATTCTGAATGCACTCTCTCTCTCTCTCTCCCTCTCCCACTCCCCCCCTCTCTCTCTATCTCCGTTCGCTCGCCTCCGCCGCCTGCCTTTCCCTCGCCCTCCGCTTAAACTAGTCTTAACCTAACGCTTTCGCTTCTGAATTCTACGATTTTCGCGCTTGCTTCTGCTCGCACCCTCCGCCTTTGACTTCCATTTCCACTCTTTCATTCCATTCCTTCTGTCGGTCCTTCCTTCCTTCAACCCTCCTTCCTTTCCGACCCCTTCTCCACCGTTCCTTCTTCTCTCTCTCTCTCCTCTTTCCCTCTAACCTCTTCATCCGTTCCTCTCCCTTACCTCCTTCGTCCAAGATTTTCCTTACATTTTCTCCGAGCCCCATTTCATCACCTTCTTTCCCTGTGTATCTTTCCAGCACGTGCTCCCACGTTTCTTCTTCCCCTCCACACATCATGCATCTCCTCTCCACCTCCTCCTCCCAAAACCTTCCCCCACACATCTCGTTCCCCAGCCTGAATCTTGCTATCCTCCCGTTCCTCGTTTCGCCTCCTGCCGTCAGATATTTCGGGGTCTCCTTCGTCACCACCTCTCTGTACCATCTGGTATATTTTGACTGTCCTATCTTTTCTGTTCTCTCCTCTCCCTGCCTCCTGCCGTCTTCCTCCTCCCACCACTCCAGCCCCTCTCGAACCCTTAACCCTTCCCTTCTTCCCTCGCCGCTTTCTCCCTCCACTCCATCCTCTCTCTCTTTCTCCCATGCAGACAGTTCCGCCCCCGCTTCCTTTTCTCTTTCTCTTACCTCTTCCAAACACCACCTGGCCAACTCCCCTTCCTCTCCCCTACGCAGTTTCTCCTCATATCTCCACGTCCTTCCTCCCGCCCACGTCCTCAGCTTTATCCTCTTCGTCTCCTTCCTCACCATGTATCCTGGTGTCCTCCAGTCCACCCCCAACGCCCACCTTAGATATTTCTCCTGTATCCTCTCCACCTCTTCTCTTTCCTTCCACCCCCATACCTCTGCCCCGAATCCACCACCGTCCACACCAGTGCGTCGAACAACCACATCCTCTTTCCTCAGTCTTTCTCAAATTTTCTTTTCCCAATTCCCCAGACCTGCCGCATGACCACCCCCGCCTTTTTCACCCTATCTCTGATCTGTACTTCCTGTCCTCCGTTCTTCTTGAACACATACCCCAGATACCTAAACTCTTTTACTTCATCAATCCTCTTTCCTTTCCACCTCCAATCCCCCTTTCTTTCTCTTCCTCCCCCTTCCTCCCCCCTTCCTCTTTCCCTCCATATACCCTTCTAGCCGTCTAATCATGGTTCCCATCTCCTCCTCCTTTTCCGTAAGTTTCACCAGGTCGTCCGCGTATGCCAACGTGCATATCCTCCTTCCTCCTACTTCTACCCCTCCCCATCTTCCTTTCCTAAACTCCTCCTTCACGTCTGCTATGAGCAGATTGAACAAAATCGGGCTCAGTGGACACCCTTGCCTCAGGCCCTTCGCCGTCCAGAAGCCCTCCCCTAACTCTCATCCCACCTCTACCCTTCTCGTCATCTTCCTATATATCTCGTTTACACTCTCTCTCTCTCTCTCAAGCCCTCCCTTACCCCTCTCCTCTCCATCGCCAACCACAGTATCCTCTTGTCCACCATGTCAAACGCCGCAGGGAGATCAACAAATAGCGTTACCAGCTTGCCTCTCTTCCTTTGAATCTGTTTACCTATTACGTGGTTCAGCACATATAAGTGATCTGTCGTACTTCTCCCTCTCCTAAACCCCGCCTGATTCTCTGGAATCATTCCCTTCCCTTCCATCTCCTGCTCTAGCCTCCCTACCAGGACCGCTGCATAAACCTTGTACAGATTCGGCATCAAAGTTATCCCCCTGTACTCCTGTACCCGCGCCCGGCTCCCTTTCTTCGCCAGAGGCACTATAATATCCTTTCTCCACGTCTGCGGCCAACCCTCCCCTTCCCACACTCTTCTGCAGATCTTCCACGCTAACTACAACCCCCTCTGTCCCCCGTACTTCCATACCTCGTTCGGAATCTCGTCCCCCCCATTGCCTTCCCTTCATTCAGCTTTCTCACTACCCGCCTTACTTCCTCTTTACTTATTCCCACTTCGTCCCCCCTTCTCCTATCCCCCTCCCCATCCATCCTAACTCTATTTTCTACTCCTCCTAACAACCCCATAAAATACTCCTTCCATTCCTCCTTCTTTATCCTTTCGTCCAACCCTTTCCTTTTCTTTCTTCCCCTGTTAACTATCTCCCACACCCTATTTTCCGTTTTTGCTTCTGCCACCTCCCTTATTAGCCTCTCCCTCTCCTCCTTTTTTCCTTTGGCACAGCTCTTTGTACTCCACCCTCCTTCTCTTATAGTCCTCCCTCCTCCTTCTTGTCGTCGTATTGGAATTAAAATAAATTTAACATAATATTGAAATTTAATTATGAAATTTATATGAATCCCATAATGAATAACTTTCAATTAATAAAATTACAGAAAATATTGTTAAAAATAAACTTACTTCATAAGAAACTGACTGTGAAATTGATCCAATCGCTCCCAAAATTGAATAATTAGAATTTGAAGCCCAACCAACCATTATCGCAGGGCAAACACCTATTCTTAATAAATATAAAATTCTAATTTTTATTGAATATAGCAAAAATAATTTATAAATTAAGTCCTTTCGTACAAACTTGATTAGATAAATATAGATACAAACCGATCTGGCTCACTCAAATCATGTAAGATATTAAAAGTCGAACAGGCTTACAATTTAAACTCCGGCATTTAAATTATATCTTAATTCAACATCGAGGTCGCAATCATCTTCACAAATATAGGTAATCTAACAAAGGTGATAAACAGAACATGGAAGAAAGGGGACTTTCCGGAAGAATGGAAAGAAGGAATAGTAAGTCCGATGTTCAAAAAAAGGAGAAAGGGAAATGGTTAAGAACAATAGGGGCATAACTTTGATGGATACGAGTTATAAGATATACGTGGAAATTCTAAGGTAAAGATTATAAGAACAAATGGAAAATGGGATATTAAACGATACGCAGATGGAATTCGGGAGGAGAGATACAGTAGACGCAATAGTGATAGTTAAAACGGCTATAGATATAGAAACCTCAAAAGAAAGAGGGAAGCTATACCTGTTTTTCGCAGATATGAAGGATGCATTTGATAGATTGAAAAGGGAAGAAATTTGGAAAATACTTTAAGAAGAAAGAGTAGACGAACAACTAAGAATAAGGATACGGGAAATGTATGACATAACTATATGCACTTTAAGAGTGAAGAAGGAACTGATAGGAAAGTTTTTAACAGGAAATGGTGTTAGACAAGGGTGCCCGATAAGTCCGACACTTTTCAATGTCGCATTTGCAGACCTGGAAAAAAGAAATGGGCAAAGAACAGGAAGGAGGAGTCGTAATAGGTAGAAGGAAAATTTGGACGTTAATGGTAAATAATGCATAGGGACTGAAGACTATGATAAAGAGATTCGAGAGATACATAAAGAAGAAAGGCTTAGAGTTAAATGTGCAAAAGTCTAAGATAATGATATGCAGGAAAGCAGGAGGAAGAAGAAAAGAGGAAAGATTCCGTTGGAATGAAGAAGAAAAAGAAAGAGTAAGAGAACTGGAATATTTAGGTTATACAGTGAGAGAGAACAACGAAGATAAACACCATATTAAGAAGGTAGTTAGGAAAGCGAATATGATACTAGGCATAGTATGGGGTATTGGAGAAAGATTATTCAGAGATGACTTTGAAAGAAGAATGAAACTGTTTGATGCGCTAGTTAGAAGCACCGTGGCGTATGGAGCAGAGATATGAGGATGGAGAAGAGATATGTGGATGGAGAAGGTATGAGGGAATAGAAAAATTGCAGGCGAAATACATACGGCGGATAATGAAATTGGAGAGATCAACACCAACATACTGGCTGTTAAAAGAAACAGGAAGAGAGGACACAGCAATTAAAATGGGAGTAAGGGCAATGAAGTTTGAAGAGAGGCTAATAAACTCGGAAGAAGGATCGATAAGATATGAATGTGGGAGAAGACTAATGAGAGGAAATGAAGTAACGAAAAGGGAAAGATTGAGAATCAAATTCTTGGAAGGGAGAGGATGGTTAAATGAAGAATGGAAAAGAAGAAGCAGATTAAATAGGGAAGAAGTGAAGACCAACATAGAGCAGATAAGTAAAGACATCCAAGAGCAAGAAAGAGAGATGAAAGTAATAGAGTCAAAGTTCCTAAGAGGATTAAAACAGATGGCAAGGAAACCAGGAGACAAGCCGAAATACTTATGGGGGAAAAACAAAAAAAGGAGAGGAGAATTGAACGATCAAACTAACTTACCTGTAAGTGAAGTTCGATCGCAATTATATGAAGAGCCTCGTTCGAGGAGATTACCAGTGGTGTATCCTCTTCGTTCCCGCTAGGTGTCACAACGTTTAGAGTAAAACAAAAACCGCTCGCCGTTCTTCTTCCTGACGTTCCGCTCCTGCCTCATATTTCTGAGTATCTTACTTAAAATTGATCATCTTTTTCAGGGTATACGGGGTAAATAATTTTGGGTGGGATGTAATCTCCTCAAACGAGGCTCTTCATATAATTGCGATCGAACTTCATTTACAGGTAAGTTCGTTTGATCGTTCAATTATATTTCGCGCCTCGTTCTCAGGATTACCAGTGTAGTTGTTTAGAGACAACATCAATTTTAAGCCGTTATAAATCAGACACAAACACACTTCTATGTCTGAGTATATATTAACTTCTATGTCTGAGTATATATTAATATCCTTATACATTATCTCTGTATATAAAATAGTATTTTTTTACTTAAGCTAAGCCTAGCTATTTGCTTGCTCCTAAAGACAGCCTATCTTACCCTTATGACTATAAAATTGCGCTTGCAAACTCATGGCTCTCTGACTGTATTGGCCTATTATAGAATCTCGCGAACACTCGCGAACCTTCTGTCCAGCCTGCTGTTCTCCGAATCATATTCAAATCTACACCCCTGACGAGAGCCGCTGACGTCACCGCGTGTCTCGTAGAATGTGCAGAGAACATTGTAACATCTATTCCACTTTTCTCTAGTACTGCTTTAACCCATCTGCTGATCGTCTGAGAGCTTATCCCTTTAAAGGATTTTTTTGTTGCGATGAATAGTGTCTCTACCTCTCCTCTTATACTCTGTGTTAGTTGCAAATATCTAGTCAAGGTTAACACTATGCATAGTTCTGGTTTCTCACTATATTTCGGTAGTGTCAGCAAAGGTTGAAATCGGCCCGGCCCTGATGTCTTAATCAATTCCGGGATTATAATGTCAAATCCTCCTGCTGTTTGTCTTATATTTCTAATATTAATACTCGCTAAAGTTTGTGCTCTATGAGCCGTACACAATGCTAGTAAGGCGACCGTCTTTTCTGTTAAGTATTGTAATGATAAGTCACATAATAGATATAATTTTTTTAGATATTCTAACACTATTCCTACATTCCAAGTGAACGCATACTTCAGTCTTGACGGTCTTAGTTTAGACTAATCACTGCGTCTTCACCTATCTTCTTACTTGAGATAAGTGAGATTGCTGACCTATGAGTATTAAGCGTGCCATACGAAGCCCCTGAGTCGAACGATTTCGTTAAAAATAAAAGAACGCTCTTCTGATCCGGCTTAAAAAAGTCTACCTGACTCTTCTTACAGAAACACAACCATTGTCTTAAACTCGCTCCATATTGCTTAATCGTAGACTGCGTTAACGATGCTAGTAGGATTCTGACACTTTCATGGGGCACACCCTTTCTTAGAAAGGACTCGCTGATACTCTCCCTGCAATCAAAGCCAAGTGTCCCGCTCTCGGATGTCGTTTCGACCTACAGGGAGACAATAATAAGTTAGGGTTTGGTTCAAAAATCAATGGCTCACCCACTAATAATGATTTAAAAAGAGGGTACCAGGGTTGGTTAGGCCGGTCTGGCACCACCAGAATACCGGATGCTCCCTCCTGCTTAATTTTAGCAAGTACTTTTAACGTAAGGATGAAAGGGGGAAACGCATAGAAATTCAATTCTGCCCAACTTATTGTGAACGCGTCTATTTCGAAAGCTCCAGTCTCGGGAAACCATGAGACGAATTTTCTACATTTAGCATTTGATTTTGACGCAAATAGATCTATTTGAGGGTTATCAAAAATATCAACAATCTTATTAAAGGCAAACTCTGCCAGTTCCCATTCTGAATCATCATTTCTCAATCTCGACAGCGCGTCTGCCTCTACGTTATCACTAGATGCTATGTATGAATATGTGTTTCTTTTCCGCCCATTGCCAAATCTGCCTTGCTAGGGAGTTATACTTTGGAAATCTCACGCCTCCAATTTTATTTATATAAGCGATAGCGGTAGTGTTATCTATTCTTAACAAGATTTGACAATCCCGTACATCGGAGGCCAGTTCCTCTAACGCCAGTTTAACTGCTAATAGCTCACGATAATTGATATGTAAGTTTCTCTGTGTCCTATCCCAAAAACCAAACACTTTCCTTTCATCTCTTACGGCTCCCCAACCCGTGTTCGAGGCATCTGTATAGATCGTTATTCTAAAATTCCTTGTTCTAATCTGGTTTATCTCTGATTTCACTGCTCTTTTCCACCTGCGCAAATCTGGTTGAATCACTTTCGGAACTGAGATATTTCCTTTATAGTTATGATCGTTAAGAATAAGTGCGATGAGCTTTTCTCTTTCCAAAATCTTCGTGTACAACCAACCATACTCTATGGCTGGACAAGCTGCGATCAATATTCCTATCAATTGAGCAAATTCCTCGATCGAACATGTTTTCTTTGTCTGAAAGATTTCTATCAATTCTGATAAGCGCGTTCTTTTATCATCTGTCAACTCAATAGTAACCTGAATTGAATCTCAAACGAACCCTAGAAATTTACATCTTGTTCGCGGAACTAAACAATTCTTTCGTCTGTTAATAAGAAAACCCAGAGAATTCAGTAGGTTGACCGTCTCCTCGACATTGGTTTCACATGCTTGATAATTTTCTCCAATACATAGAATATCGTCAAGGTACACCACTGACACGAAACCCTACTTCTTAACATACGTATGGCTGGTTTCATTATTTTTGTATATACCCAGGAGCTCGTGCACAAACCAAACGGTAAACATGTAAATTGGTACAAGGTCCCTAAAAATCTAAATCTCAAAAACTTTCTACTGTGCTTATGTATTGGAACTACATAGTAGGCATCTTCTAAGTCTATCGTACTCATAAAGACGCCTGGGAACATCAATCTCGCTGCAGTGCGCATGTCTTCCATCTTAAAATGTATTGGATCCATGAACTTGTTTAACTTTTTTAAATTTATGATGAATCTAAACGACCCATCTGTTTTGGGAACTAAGAAGTACGATGATAGGAATTGGTCTTTCTCTGGCTTGCATGATTCTATTGCTCTCTTACCTAATAGGGCCCTGACTGCTCGTCTAATATTTCCTATTTCTTTGTTAGAGGTAAAATGCTCAGTAGGTGGCTGAGCTTGCACAATTCGTTTACAAAATTGTATTTTATATCCACTAACGCATCCCAACACAAATCTATCTTTCGTAATCATCCGCCAGTTAGTTATATAATTTTTTAGTCTTCCAGCTATACCTACACCTATCTGTGTATGGGAAAGCGACACCACAGCCCCATCTCGCGAGCTGTACCTCGCGCTACGGCTATGATTCACGGCACGGCCTGCTTGCTCACGCGGAGCGTCGATCACCGCTCCCTTCCATCGAGCAGCGATCGATGGAAGGAGAAATCAATCTGTGTTCCCGGAAGCCGTTGTCGGTTCCTGGGATAGTGTGGTTTGAACTCCCATCCTTTACGAGTCTCGCTATACGTTAACTTCTGTCTCGCTACTTTGAATCGGGTGCATCTTGCCGGTACTTATATCTAAAACCGCAGATTGCGGCACCTCGCTAAACGGTTCTAAAGTTTACGGATTGTGCAAGCTTAATAAACTAGAACAAGGCTCGTCCACTCGTTGATGAGAAGCCTTTATACGCCATTATATAGTGTACATAGTGTAAATAAACTAAATTTAAGATCGATTCTCTTCCGCTCTCGCCTACAAAAGTTCCGACCTCATCGCAGTGTGCTCCCGACAGCTTAATTTCGAACAATCTGAATTTGGTTTTTGTCCTGCTGCTCCTCTGATTCTGAACTCGGGAGTTGTATGGCGTCTGTCTGTTTCTGAAATACAATTTTTGTCTGGCCGGTCCTGATACATTTGAAGTATGTGCCTGATTGAAAAGCGGCCTTCTCCCCATCAGGCTTCTGGAGTTTAAATATTGTTTCTGCGCTGCTTGTCCTGGCATTCTATTGGTGTACTGGTTTTTCATGTTGTGCCCCATCTTGTCCATTGACCTAGCTTCTTTTATTTTTTCCCCTAGATTCTGACCGAACAGAAGCGCCTCTGTTTTTGTTTTTTTCTAGTACAGACTTGATTTGTTTATTTACCCCCGGAAGGATAAATGCCTTTCTCGATTCTGTCTGTTTGTGCTGAATATGTGTTATTAATTTTGCTGTGTCACTAAGTCTTTCTAACAGTACCAGTTTATCAATACCATCATCTTCTTGTAGGATCATTGACACAGCGTCTCCCACGGCTGTTAACGCCGATACAGCTAGCTGTTGAACTTGTAATATATGCGCGTCCCTCTTGACAGCTGATTCAGACATCGTTACCTTTATTTCTGGGTTCAACGTGGGTACTTCCAGCTCGGCTGATCTAGCATATTTGTTTAAAAGTTCTTCTTTCTCTTGTTTAGGCACACCATGAGAAATCCAGGATCGCCATCTTGAGATCAGTGACGAGTGTACCTTAACGTCTAACGCCTTTGATTTACTTGGATCGTCACCCAGAACTTTAAGCACATTCTCGTCCAGACAAGGTTCAGGCTCCTGAGGTACTGATTTTGACTGCTCTTCTGTACTGACAATAGTATCAGGTGCTGCATTTTCCTTTTCTCCCTCCGATGATTCGTCTATATTACATCGTACAGATTATACCCATGCAAAGTTCTAGATATAGGCTCTAACTTGCACTACCTCTCGTGCAGCGACGTTAGGCGTAACACTACTGCATTTTGCCCCACGTGCAAACATAGTAGGAAATTGTCTAATATATCTTGCCTCACGTGCAAGCATGTTAGCCACTGAGGGAGCTTAAGTATGTTTTTATCCCTTAAAATAACAATTTCGGACTTACCGCTATTCTGAATACTAGAAAGTTCTACCGAACAAGCGTCGTCGTTGTCCTTTGTTTTTTGCCTTTCCTGCTGCGCGTCCTTTCTTTGAAACTCTAATATCTGATCTTGCATCTCCAATATCTGCTTTTTCAACTCATCCATACCGTCTTCCCTTCTACGTTTCTTTGACATTCTCTTAACCCGTAATAAAGCACTAAAAACATTGCGAAACTATTTCATCTCACGCACTCTCACTCCACGTGTTTCACCTAGCGCACAACGAAAAAATATGAGGCAGGAGCGGAACGGCAGGAAGAAGATCGGCGAGCGGTCTTTGTTTTACTCTAAACGTTGTGACACCTAGCGGGAACGAAGAGGATACTACACTGATAATCCTGAGAACGAGACGCGAAATATAATTAGAAAGGATAGGAAGATTCATAGAGGGTAGTGAAACAAGGGCATGCAAATATTGGCTAAAAAAAGAAGAAAGGATATGTAGGCCTTGTAAAAAAGAGAAAGAAACAGTGAAACACGTGATTGAAGCATGTGAAGTAAGTGGAGAGAGTGGCAGGAATTGGAAAGAAGAGAAGGAAAAACTTGGCTATTTTACAGGAGATAATAGGGAGAAGGAAAAGATGGAAAGAACTGGAAAGTGATAAAAGAAGATTATACAGCATAGAATAGATTAGGAAACACTTGTAAAATAGAAAAATTGTTAAGACACAGCAGGATACATTAGAAGGGTTGGACACTGACACATTCGCGAGAATGAAATGGAAAGAGTATATGATCGTTAAATTGTAACACGACAGTGGGCAATATATTTGTTGGAATGTATGAATGTTTCAACGAATGTCCGTCAAGTTACTTATGAGTTGATTGTTAAGCCAAGTTGTAGGGAGCGGCCGGTCTCCCACTCCGAGATCTGTTCGGTGGTGGGGAGGCCGCGTGAGCCGACGTGCGTGGCCATGCCGATTGCATGCCGCGCCACTTCGTTATGCGACTTCGTCTTGAATAGTCGTAAGAGGTTATACCCTCTTGTACACCACGTGTGTGTTGTTCATGTCTGGCACTTGTGTGCTTTTCACGACGTTACTTCGAAGTCTTGTGTCACGCCCGTGTTCGCCTTTGGCGACTCTGGCGTTGTCGTGTAAATATATATATATCCATACTCAACTAAAGGTGTGATAATTTTTACCCAGCATATTACTTCCCATCGTGGATGTAGGACCACGATAGGGAATAAACTAGTACACCTTCTAAAGTCTGAAGCCTACAAAGTAATAACTACTGGCGCCATCTTTTAACGGTACTTGTCGAGAGACATCCGAGCGACGCTCTCTGTCCGTCGTGATCTGAGGTAACGCATAAGAACAAAAGTTGTAGGCATAAAGTTAGTCTGGCTATCGTCGTCGTACAGCGTCGTACTAAGAGTTCGCACAGAGTAATAACACAGTTCCTAATTACAAATAAGTTCTATGTAGATTATTATAATAACCAGTAATATACAGAAACGTATCTACAAAGACAGTCATTCACATCCGAAACTTCATTGCTTCGTCCACGAAAATATCCTCATACGCTTATTGTCAAAGAACATCGTAGCAGAGCGTGGTTTTAGAGGAGACTCGTGATTTGCGAATAACTAGACAAAATCAAAGACCAGGTAGAAAATAAAGTTACCAATCAACTATAAATATATGTTCAACAACAAGAAACGTAAAAGTAAGTAAACTATATCCATGCATGAGCCTGATGCACATGGATTAATAGTGACAGCACGTGGCCATTACCGACTATGTTAAACGTGCGTGAGGCAAGTCAAGATTGAGCACATGTTCACTGGAGAGAAAACGACGCTACAGAACCCAATTTCTGAAGTACACAAACAAAACGACGACTTATTGGAAGAAATAAAAAGGGAGGAGCTTCAGTTAAGTAAAGAAAATAGAAAGTTATTAAGGAAAATTTTTCTGAAAACACTGAAAAATACGCTAATCTTGAAAAATGAAATTGAAAACAATTTAAGCAAAATCGAACAAGAAAAAATGGCCAGACAAGCAAAAATTGATGATGTAACTATTTCAGTGTTCGATGGTGAAAATTTTCCCAGTTGGAAATTTAGACTTATGAACACATTAGAGTACAAAGAATGTATTGATCCGGCAAAACGAACAAGAGCTGATCAAGACAATGAAGCTACTTGGAAAAATATTGACCTAAAAGCAAAAACAATTTTAATTAGTGCTTTGTCTGACAAACAACTGGAATATGTGAGTGGTTCTGAAACGACTCTTGAAATGATGACAAAACTGGATCTAGAGACGCGGTAGCGTCTCGACGCCAAGTACATGAAAGAAAGACACCCTGTATATGTCGAGTCGCTACCGCTATCATTTACTCGTCGCCCGGCTATTCCAACCTAACCTGAAACTTATTTCATTAATATCTCAAAACGCCTGCAATATTTCCAAAAGTTAAAGGCATTTTTCTTATGTAAACCGCATATAAGCTTTCGAAAAGGACCAATTTCAATAAAATCGGTCCACGTATGACAGAGATATCATAATATCGTCTCATGGATCAGTCGGAAATTTTAAGATTTTTCTTCTGATTCTTCTTGTTCAAGGAATTTTTCGTCAGTATAATACATATATACGCGTTACACATACACCTTCAGCCAACACATGTTCGTTCTTCGTTCGTCTACTCTCGGGATTATTCGGCAGGGATCGTAATACGTATACGCGTTACACGCACACCTTCAGCCAAAAAGAAACTAACACATGTTTCGTTTGTTACGAGATGTAACAGGGGTCTTGATTTCCAGGTGAATGGGTTCGCTGCCCGTGGAGCGCTAATCCGCTCTGCTCACGGTCACTCAAGGAATTTGCTTCCAGATTCTACTTATAGTTGTTAAGGATTAGAAATAAGGGAAAGAATGACTAACTTTGTTTGAATGGCTTTTACTTTCAATTATAAATTGAGAATTGAATTATAAAGTTCACGACTGAGTTCGTTGAACGCTAGCGATCAAGTTTTCAGTGACATGTACAACGATCCTGTTCTTCAAGATTCCAAAAATGTAACATCTTTTGTTAATAAAATTATCCAATCATACAACTTGTTTCTTAATTTATGACGTAACGAATTATATAATTGCTTATCAACTAATTAAGATCGAGCGCTT
This sequence comes from Andrena camellia, assembly GCA_029448645.1. Lineage (NCBI taxonomy): Eukaryota > Metazoa > Arthropoda > Insecta > Hymenoptera > Andrenidae > Andrena > Andrena camellia. Next base: position 16,842,654 of record CM055680.1, read on the forward strand.
TACAAGGTAGCGTTGTTTAATTTGGAAAGCAACCGAAATCAATAAGTATTAACCGAGTGTTTCCAAGTGATAGCCATTGCAAAGCTTTTGTTCCTAATTTCGATTGCTTCGGTATGTATAGCCCTCGGACAGCCAAACCTACTAATGAATTGCTCAGCCAGAGCAACTGCTACAGTTGTTGCTTCCATATTAGCTAATGGGATGGCGTCCGAGTACTTGGTCAGGTTATCTTGCAAGGTGAGTAAATATTTATTTCCATTTTTTGTCGGAGGCAGAGGCCCTACAATATCCATTTGAACCTTTTCAAAGGCTCGCTTTGGTGTGTCTGTAATATACATGGGTTGCTTTACCTTTGCAGAGTGGATTTTATTTCTCTGGCAAGTGGGACAAGAACGGACAAATTCTGAAATTTCTTTCATCATTCCAGGCCAATAATGGTGCTCCCTCATGTACCTTTGGAGTTTCCCGATACCCCTATGACCTCCAGTTGAAGACTCGTGAGATTCCTTAATTATCTTTAGACGACTAGACTTAATTGGGATTATTATTTCGCCCGTGCATACGGTGATTTCATATTTAGAATCCGTGAAAACTTGTTTAAATAAATCTTCCACTTGATTCCATTCAGAACTGTTAAAACTATCGGGATCTTTAGAAATATTAAAAGTCCATGTACCTAATGAATTCAAAAGGGTTTTAAGTGCTTTTAGAGAGGATTCAATATAGCCAAAGTTTAAACTTTCCGCAGAGTTATCCTTGAAGAATAGGAGGAAAATGGAAGACTGATCACCAGGAAGTCCCATGGCATCCCCGACCTCAAGCCGATATTGCTTTACCTGTTGTACAGAAAATCTATTCCTTTTCAACAGATCAATTGTAACTCCAGAGGTAATATTACCATTTAGTGGCAGGAAATGTGCAAGATTGCCCCTCCGCATATATAAATGATCTTTTACATAACGAATAGTGGGAAGAAGGAAAAGGTGAATTGTCTGTCTATTCTCGTTCACGTTATTAGTCATAACTTGATTCTTTTTAAATTTCATACATCCCGAACAAAATGACTTGGTTATTTCGGACTCTACTGAGGTCTTTTTACTGAGGGCCTCCCGTGCAGCTTTGATCGCAGAATAATTCGGTATGTCTTCTTCTGACATCTCAGCCTCTAGATTTTCACTCTCAGGCATAACAATTTCTTCTTGTATCTCTTCTTCCATAGAACAACAACAACAACAACAATGACAAGGTGCCCCTTTACCTTGACGATCAACACTCTGGAGCCCCATGCAAGTCACCGGTGGGGTCGACAAGTCACAAGGTCTCCTCTGAGCACTGCGAGCCCCGGGCTCATATCGAACACAGACCGCCGTCCTAGTCTCCTGAAGCGCGATCCAGAGGCTCGGAGTCAACGTGTGCCGACAGGAGGGTCGAAACGGTGGTACCGTGTCCGACTGGGAAAGCCCTCTAAAATTATTAACCTTGTCTTCAACTATAAGTGGTTCTAATACATTCATTTCAGAATTTAATGCCTCAGAATTTTCGGCCTCTATCTTCTCGCGCGCCAAGAAGACAGATGCCACCATTATCTCAATTTCATTGCATGTAATTCTGTCGTCTGTTTTGTCCGCCACAGAATCCGGAAAGGGTGTCATGTCCGGACAAACAAGCACCCTCTCCGGATCTCCGGAGTCAGAATGAGGTGTATCGTCAGTTGGTGGGTTTTGTAGATGAAGATTGATATTTTGGCAAGGGTCTACAGGGTTCCGCGAAAGTGCGTCTGCATTGGAATTGGCTTTACCCGGTTTATAAACTATATTATAATCATATTCGTTCAGACGAATTCGCCACCTCATTAACTTAGATGTGGGATCTTTAGCATTATGCAGCCACACTAAAGGGCGATGATCAGTGATCAAGGTAAATTGCTGACCATACAGGTAAGGTCGGAAATGTTCTACCCCAAATAACACAGCCAACAGCTCCTTTTCGATTGTAAAATAATTAATTTCAGCGGCGTTCAGAGTTCGAGAAGCATAAGAGATAGGAAGATCACTACCAATTTGTCCTTGACTTAACACGGCACCTACGGCATAGTTTGAAGCATCGGTGGTTACGAGAAAGGGCTTTGAGAAATCAGGGTACTGCAGCAAGGGTTCCAAACAAATTATATCCCTCAGCTGTTCGAAAGAACTTTGAACTTCCGATGTCCAACGAAAGGGATGTCTTTCTTCAGCAGATTACTCAAAGGTTTGGCAACTTTGGCCATATTGGGAATGAATCTCCTATAATAACCCACAAGTCCTAGAAATTGTTTAACATTTTTCCGCGTTTTAGGTATAGGAAACTGCTTTACGGCTAGAACCTTCCCTGGATCTGGTTTTACCCCTGCTCTGGAAATTACATGACCTAGGTAAACTATCTCCTTTTGTAAGAATCGACATTTTTGAGGCTGTAATGTTAATCCGGAATTTTGCAATCGCGCCAATAGTACCTTTAATTTACGGTTATGTTCCTCAAGTGAATCCGCGTAAATAACAATGTCGTCCATGTAGACGAAAAGTTCGATACTCTGTAACCCGGTTAATATCATATCCATGACCCTTTGAAAAGTTGCAGGGGCGTTCTTTAGCCCAAACGGCATTCTATTAAACTCGAAGTGGCCATGCGGAGTTGAAAAAGCAGTCTTATGTTTAGATTTCGGATCCATGGGTATTTGGTGAAACCCAGAGGCTAAGTCCAAGGTGCTAAAATACTTAGCCCCTCCCAATTGATCCAAAATCTCCGTAATGTTAGGTAACGGATAGGCATCGGAAACAGTTACCTCATTCAATTTCCGGTAATCGATGACCATTCGCCATTTAGGTTTTCCTGATGAATCAGACTTTTTCGGAACTATCCACACCGGTGAATTATATGGAGAACTTGAAGGTTGTATTATTTTGTTACTTAATAAGGAGTCTACTTGTTTATTTATTTCGTCCTTGTGGACTAAAGGGTATCTATATTGTTTAGTCCTTATAGGAGTTTCATCGGTAGTTGTTATGGTGTGGTGTGTTACATCAGTAGCACCTAAATTATCCATAGGAAGGTAAAACTGATACAAGAATTCATTTATAACCTTTAACATACCACTTTTCTCAATCTCATTCAGATGATCTAAGTCAAGTACTTTAATCAGTTCAGTCAATCTCCGAGCGCGATCCTTAGATTTATTAATTTCGGAATCATAATTTCTTGTTTGGGATGAACGCGGGGAAGGGGGTTTAGACTCAAATTCTTCCAACTCAATAGGGGGTATCGTAAGCACAATATGATCAAAGGTGGTATTAATTGCATATAACTTTACAGAGCTATTTCGTTGGGTTACTAGACACTCTCCTATGAAAACACCAGGACTTGCGTCTACTCGCCGTACATAACCCGAGGTATTACTACCTTTTGCCGGTACAGTTATTAAGATTTTAGTTCGTGGGGGTAAATTATATGAAACATTATCGCAAGGGGAGAATTCCCTTTTACCAAAATGTAATTTACCGGACAAGTTCTCCTCAAATTCAAAAGTAGCTTCCTGTTTTTGTAAAAACGAGATCCCTAAAAGCCCGGTACACTTGAGAGGGAAATCATCTTCAACAATTTGGAAATGAATGGGAACATTAAAGATGGTAATAGCAACTTCACCTTGTGTTCGAATCATCCCTGCTCCAATACCCATGAGCTCAAAAACCTTTCCATTGTTGACTTGTAAATCAGGATTTAATCCCGCACGTTTTATTAAATTTAATTGAGAGCCGGTATCTACTAAAAATTTAGCGGAACCATAGGAAAGCGATCACTTTCAAGTGAAATAGCAGGAGGTCGCGTAGTATCGATTACGTCAAACCTGTAGCAGACACGATAGATTCGGCGCGAGCAATCAAGGGTTTGGTCGGCACCGCGCCTTCCTGCCGATTCCCTTTCGAGTTTAAATTTTGTTGTGTTTTAGAAGAATTCGAGTCACACCGGTTCTGCTCAGAGTTAACATCCCGATGATTACGTTCATAATTGGAGTCTCTCTGTTCGTTTTTACTATACGGATGGTGTCGGTTCTCTTTAAAATCACGCCGTTCTCTACCACGGTTTAAATAACGGCGATCCTCGAATGCCGGATGTGGAAATGAATTCCGCGGGAATTGAAAGTTCCGTTTATAACATTGTACTTCCAAATGACCTGTTTTTTTACAGAAATTACATCTTTTAAAGTTTCGATTTGGCGGGGCATACCTATTATTGTCTACCAGCTGACAGTCTGACCGAAAATGACCTAATTGATTGCAATTAAAGCATCTGATATTCTCATTCGGATTTACTGCGAACACCGTAGATTTATTTGCAGTCAATCTATGACTCACGCTATTGCTCACATTTTTCTTCTGTCTAGCACACCTGGTGGCTAAACGAATAGCGTCCGTTAATCTTTCCACCTCTTTATTGATAATTGACATCATCATCGCGTCGTCACGTAAACCTCCTAGAAATCCCGATACCGCTTCTTCCTCGAGTACGGATTTAACACCTTTAACCTGCTCTGGGTTTGATCTTTCCTGAGCTATCTCTATCCCATTATCCAAAATTTCGTGCACTCTGGCACCGAACTCTTCTATACTTTCCCCATCTTTTCGTTCTAAATTTCTTAACTCATCCAAAGCGACCTTGACATTAAAGCTATCCTCATATGCGACTTTTATTTGGTTGACTAATTCCTCCACCGTGTTTGGCACCGTTCCCCCGGTAATTCTATTATAATCGCGAATTTCCATCTTGTTGAGCACGATTGCCAGTAAATAATATTTATCTTCCCTTTTCACGAGAGAATCAGCTAGTCTACACTGATTTATAAACTTGCTTACAGAACCCGGTTTCCCGTCGAAGTGATGGATAAAATCAGCGACCATTTTGAGTGGCATACGCGACGCCCCTTCCGACAGCCCACGCGATGGATCAGTCGCATTTATGTTAAGAGCGTCAGAACCATTTCCCGAATCGGATATACTACACTCCAGGGGGGTGGAATTCTGAAACGGTACTACATCTAAAGACGTGGAAGTAGGACCGACACTTAAGTTAGGTGTCGCTACCACATCCTCTAGTACGAAACAATTACCACTACTCAGACGGTTCTTGCGTTTTTTTACAAATTTTCGGGCGAACGACGGCATTTTAAACTGGCAAATATAACGATTCTAGCAGGCGATATTATAAATGTAAATATAAGATTTGATATGAACTCACAGGGACAACGACGTAAATTAACAAATTAAATTCGACTCGCTTGACTGACTGTTGGTTCGCTCGACTTCCCCCTTCCGAGAGGCTTCCAAGATTTTCTGGCACGTCCAGCGACAACTGCGTTGCTTCAGCTGCTGCTCTGGTTCCGTGGAAAGCTTCCTTCGATCCTGGATCCCTCGAAAGGCTGCGTAGATTCTCGTTCTGATGTCCGGGTTATTTGATGAAGCTCCAAACAGCGACGGATAGACGTTAAATGGCGGCTCTGTCGTCTCGGACAGCTTCGTTGGAATGGATTATTGGATTCTTTGGACCAGTGCGTGTGACTCCGGGAAAACGGGCACGGACATCCGAAGTCACGCTCCTCTGGTATTTACACTTGTTCCTCGGGGAAACCGTGCCCCAAAACCCAGGAAAGAGGGCTGCACGAACTGGCCGACGACTCTTCAATTTTGCGCCTGTGAGCCGGCAAATTTGGACTATCCCACCGCTGTCACCAAAACTGTTACGAGATGTAACAGGGATCTTGATTTCCAGGTGAATGGGTTCGCTGCCCGTGGAGCGCTAATCCGCTCTGCTCACGGTCACTCAAGGAATTTGCTTCCAGATTCTACTTATAGTTGTTAAGGATTAGAAATAAGGGAAAGAATGACTAACTTTGTTTGAATGGCTTTTACTTTCAATTATAAATTGAGAATTGAATTATAAAGTTCACGACTGAGTTCGTTGAACGCTAGCGATCAAGTTTTCAGTGACATGTACAACGATCCTGTTCTTCAAGATTCCAAAAATGTAACATCTTTTGTTAATAAAATTATCCAATCATACAACTTGTTTCTTAATTTATGACGTAACGAATTATATAATTGCTTATCAACTAATTAAGATCGAGCGCTTTACAAGGTAGCGTTGTTTAATTTGGAAAGCAACCGAAATCAATAAGTATTAACCGAGTGTTTCCAAGTGATAGCCATTGCAAAGCTTTTGTTCCTAATTTCGATTGCTTCACTCGACATTTCAAATTTGGCGCGACTCGTCGTCTAGCATGAAGCTATATTCATGTGTTACCACATGAGACCGTAACACGTTCGTCGACTCTCGGTACGCGTTACACGCACAACTTCAGCCAAAACGAACTAATACATGTTTCGTTCGTCAATCGCTATCTTCACTATGCAATCTACTCCAAATTTTGACAGCTTACAGTCAGGTTATAACCTGACGAGTTGCAAATAAGGTAAGTTGTCCAAATTTGAGATGCCACGTTGTTACAAATATGTATCGTTGTACCATTGAATTGCAACCAAAATGCAGTCTTAAACACAAGGTAAGTTGCTGAAATTTGAATTGCGACATGTTTGTATATCATCAAGCTGTTTTTTATTTGTAACTAAACTGAGGATTTTATGTCGATAATCGAAGCGTCAGATGATGCTGTGACCTACGCCAGACTATGTATGTACGCATAATTTGGCTGTTAGGATTTCGTATACATACTTATTCAGTTATTTTGATACATGGACACCTTCGATAATGCATGAATTTAATTAGTGTTTCTTGTTTCAATAAAGAATTTTAATTTTTGTAAATAAATTATTATATATTATCTTATTACTGGAACTAGCAATAACTACACTTACAAAAGCAAAAAAGGTCACTCTATTTCTATTTATTTCCTCAAGTATTAAAAGAAATTTGAAAAAAAAACAACAAAATGGATAATTGTACTTGCTTCCAGATTCATGGAATTGTACGTGCTTCCTGATTCATAGAATTGTACGTGCTTTCAGAAACCTAACGCACCTTTATCCAAATAAGAGAAGAGAAGACATACACTTGTATAAACGCATCTAATTTTTACAACGAATAAATTAGAGAAAAGGAAAGCGGTCATTGCGCAATTAGATAAATTCTTATTTCTGTGTTACATATCTTTCGACACATTCTCTACATTACGAGTGTTCTGGGTTTTATATATAGGGTGTGTTTGAAGGTATGTAACACCACGAGTCGATGTTGCATTTAACTTTGAAATAATCTATTTACGGCTATCCCAAGCTCTTCGTGTTCATGCTCGAAATTTCTCCCTCCGAAACGTACGTACATACATCAGATCTATGTACTCGTAGTTCCTTCCATTATGTAATTTCTATGTATTACCTTTTATTTATTTAAACACGCGCTTAATGAATGTTAACGTATAATGCATTGTTACGACGTACAATGCACTTTCATAGTTTTATAATATTAAAAATTATCTGAAGTCATTCCCTATGCAAATTATCTTTGTAAAAAGAAGTGAGATCCTCATAAAAAACTTCAAAAAAGTAAAAAAAATTACACCAAGTACATGAAATCAAATAAATCATATAAAAAAATAGAAGATAATATATTGTTGCGGACACCCGATGGATGAGATCCATGGCCCGCTGGTGTCCGCAACGAAGACAAGCGACAGTGAGAAGAAGGTGATCGTAGCGGTCACCTGTCAAACTGTCAGAAGGGGATCAGCCGCGATCGCGTAACGACGCGCCTCTATTACCGTCGTAGATTATAGAACTTGTATTCCCCGTTCGTTATTGTGTTACCTTTACTCAATGTTCCGTTATAGTTGTTATCCATTAAAATTACATTATGCCCAACCAAACTCGTAACAATATAATAATAATTACAATATAAAAAAAAGATGTGAAATCAAAATGAGCTGCAAGTACATAAAAGTGTTTTGTAATAATCACGGACATTTTAATAATGTGAAGATAAAATTTAACATCTAGACATTTGCCTAGATGTCCGCGGCCTGGAAGTCAAATACTTGGCGTGGCCAGGCAAGGTATTCTCAAATCATCAATACCCATACCTTCCCCCTCGCAGGCTTTCAGATAATTTGCCAATTTAAAGCTCTGACAATATGAGTACATTTTCATTATATTGCGTTTTAAAATAATTCTAAGATCATCCATCGACACCGATACCTTTCCTCTCACAAGCCTTCAGATAATTTGTCAATTTAAAACTCTGACAAATATGAGTACACTCATCATTTTGAATTTTTAAATAATTCTTATTTATAGACTCCTTGACCTTGCCTGGCCACGCCAAGTATTTGACTTCCAGGCCGCGGACATCTAGGCAAATGTCTAGATGTTAAATTTTATCTTCACATTATTAAAATGTCCGTGATTATTACAAAACACTTATATTGTAATTATTATTATATATTATCTTCTATTTTTTTTTATGATTTATTTGATTTCATGTACTTGGCGTAATTTTTTTACTTTTTTGAAGTTGTTTATGGGGTAAAATGTACTCTACCAAATCAACATCTTTACAAATTATAAATAGAGGTAAATTGGAAGATGTGAAATTGAAAAACTTTAATAATATAGAAGAATTCTTTGTAGAATTTGAAAAGGCGTGCAATGAATTGAAAGCAGCAGGAGCCACATTAAGAGAAGAAGAAAAAATGAGGTATTTGATTAAGGCGCTACCACCAAGCTATTGTTATATTGGTGACTTCATCGACTTAGTGTCGGAAGACCAAATGACTGTCGATTATGTGAAGTCAAAATAAAGGAAAAGAACCTAAGCAAAGGTGAAACAGATAAAAAACCAAGTGTCAGCACATTTACAGCTAATACAAAAGGTGAGTGCTTCCACTGTGGAAACCCTGGGCACTTTAAAAGAGACTGCTGGCATGGATCTCAAAGGAATCAAGGCAGAGGTTATCAAAACAACCGAGGCAGAACAGTTCAAGGGAGCTCAAGAGGTCAGCGCGGTTCATCCAGGGGCAGAAGCAGAGGTGCTTTTCAACGAGGTTGTACTCGAGGGGGAGGTCGAGGTCAGCAACAGTCATCGTCGACCAGCAAGCAGCATCAGGAGTGTGCTCAAGAATCCTGGGAAACTCAAGTAATTAAAGTAAATGTAAACAAACTGGAAACAAGTGAGTGTGTAAATCATAACGAGGTCGAGTGGTTATTAGATAGCGGGTGCACTGATCATATTGTTAAAAACAAAGATCATTTCTGCAACCATGTAGATTTAAAATTTCCTATTGCTGTAAAATTGCCAGATGGCAAACATTTGAAAGCGATTAAAATAGGTACGGTCGAAACCACTTTTAAAAATTATTATGATGAAGTAAGTGTAACTTTGAAAAACGTTTATTATGTAGAGGGAATTCAAAAGAATCTGTTGAGCTTTTCGAAAATAACTATAAGTAACACGATTGTAGCGAGAGAAGATAGCGCAAAGATATATAACAAACATCGAAAATTAATAGCTGTAGCAAGTAAAAATGATGGCTATTAATTCCTACTATAAATGATGCCTATTAATTTACTATAAAAAGCTTTATGTGTAATAATAGAGTAGAGAATGTTTATGCGAATTCAGTTAGACTATCAGAAAAAGAAAAATGGCATAGATCGCTAGGACATATAAATTTCCACTACTTAAACAAGCTGGTCAATGATAAATTAGTCGAAGGTTTACCCGAAAAATTGGAAAAGAATGACATGAAGTGTGCAAACAGTATACAGAGCAAAATGTTTAATGTACCATTTCAAAACGATAGAACTCAGTCCGCCGAAATATTAGAATTAATCCACACAGATTTAAATGGGCCTCACTATACTACTGGTAACCGAGGTGAAAAATATTTTCTTACTTTTATAGACGATTACAGTAAATGCGCGAAACTTTATTGTATCAAAAGTAAAGACGAAACAGCTGATTGTTTCATAGATTTTGTTAATTTAGTTCAAAATAAATTCAATAAGACTATTAAGAAATTGAGATGTGACAATGGCAAAGAATATTTAAATAGTAAAATCTATGAATTTGTCAAAAACAACGGAATTGAATTGTTACCATGTCCCCCGTATGTACACGAGTTAAACGGAGTCGCGGAGAGGTACAATAGATCAGCTATGGATATGGGAAGATGCTTAGCAAGGGAGGTAAAAATCAACCATAGATTCTGGCCTGAAATTATGAAAACAGTTGCCTATTTGAAAAATCGTACTATAGCCAATACTCAGGAGAAAAAAACTCCTTACGAAATATTCTTTGGAAAAAAGCCTAACGTTAAACATTTAAAAATTTACGGAAGTAGAGTCCTTGTTAGAATACCTGAAACTGTAAGGAAAAATAAATGGGATGATAAGGCAAAATTAGGCATATTGGTAGGGTATAACGATAATAGCTACAGAGTTCTTGTAAATAATAAAATTATTAATGCTAGACATGTGTTAATAGTCGAAGAAGGTACAGAAATAATTTGTTTGCCTGAAAAAGACAAAAATGAAAATAACAATTTTGATGAAAATTATGTGAGTTTGGATTTGGATAATAGAAATAACGATGTTAATAAAAATTCCGCAAACGAAATAGATCAGAATAATGTAAATGATGAAAACGTGCAAAATCAATTAGATAGTGAAGCAAAAGAAATGACTGAAGAATTTAACTATGTACAAAATACGGATGAAAATTTGCTTGAAAAAAGAACTTCTAGTAGAATAAGAAATCCTGTTAACAGATTTGGAAATCCTGTGACTCATTACATTTATGTTAATAATGTTAATGCAAATGCACCGAGTACTTTTGAGGAGGCGATAAGTTTAAATGAATCGTGTGAGTGGAAAAGGGCTCTGAATTCTGAAATGAAAAGCTTAATGAAAAACAAAACCTGGACTATTGTAGAAAGACCTAAGGATAAAAAGATTATAGACGTTAAATGGGTTTACAAAAGAAAAAGTGACAAGTCATTCAAAGCTAGATTAGTTGTAAAAGGGTTTCAGCAAAAAGAGTATTTAGATAATGTATATTCACCTGTAGGAAAAATGCAAACTTTGAAAGTATTATTAAGTTATAGTTGTGCAAATAAGCTCTTCATCGAACAAATGGATGTAGAAACTGCATTTTTAAATGGACTAGTCAAATCCGAAGTATATATTAAGGAGCCCAAAGGGTTTGAAACTGGTGAGAATAAAGTCTGTAAACTGTACAAAACTCTTTATGGTCTGCGAGAAAGTCCACGAGCGTGGTATGAGTGCTTCAATGAGTATGTTAAAGAACTAAATTTTGTAAGAAGTAACTACGACTATTGTTTATATGCTAATAACCAGAGATGGGCATTATTTAAATAAAAAATTATTTAAATGACGTATCAAATAAAAGATACTTTAGTCTTATTCGTCATGAATAAGACTAACCTGAGTCCATATTTAATCGAAGCGCCCATGATTGAAGTAGTTCGATCATGGGTATTCAATCATCGGCCATGATTGAACTACTTTAATCATGGGGGATTCAATCGTTGGTCATGTTTGAACTACTTCAATCATGAGGATTCAATCGTCGGCCATGATTGAACTACCTTCAATCGTGGGGATTCAATCATGAATGAATGAACAGTGTTCTCGTATTCAATCGTAATTTAGTCGACAAACGTTGGCGAGCCTCGAGACTCGCGAGAGCCTTTGATCGATGCCGCGCGAGGCCCGAGCCGAGCGACATTGTATCGTTCACCCGTCTAAACTGGCGCCTGGAGTTGTTCGGCGATGTGTCATCGATTATACAGAAAGTGAATTTGTTTATTTTTCATCGTATCAATATGAAAGTGACACCAATGGATTCCTGGTATTCTCCCGATTAATTAGTCAGAAAATAATTTAAATCGGACTATTTTTAACGAAACGGACTTTCAATCCGATTCAAGGTCCCGACTTTAAACATAAAAAAAAATACTATCATATTCGCTGAAGTGTTTTCTATAAAATAAGTCTATCTGTTGTTGGTAATTTGTACATATTGTCGTGTACCGGGGAGAATGCAAATACAAAACTTGTATAAAATTGTCATTTATTATAAGCAAGTTCAAAACTAGTTGCTGGTTCGAAGTACAAGCGAGATCTAAAACTAAAGACGTACGAAGGAAAAGAACGTGGACACAACGGAGAGTCCTATTAGTAGTTTCTATTGCGAGGGTGTGGAATATGGAGCTGGGATTGATCATTGAGTAAGGAAGGAAGAGGTGGTTTGAAGAAAGTTCAGTGGTGACAGAACGTTAGCTTTCACTTTGAAAGGGGGCCTTAGGACCCATGGCCTAATCCGCTTGTTTACAGACAAGTCACGTTCGTTCGGAAGGGGCTAAGGGTCTTAGAGGGTGACGATGACCAGATGTGTAAGAAAAAGGAAAAGTCGCGAAGTAGGTATCTAACGATATATTCAACGTTAAAAATAGCGGTGCGCCCCGTTGCAGGTAAGCGAGCCGCGCGCTCCACTATTAAGGCACGGTTATAAACATGTGTAATGTGCGCTACACAACACCCTTGAAAGGGTCGATTTTAATGTGTAGACTGTGGACGCGTAACAAGGGACCTCGTGCAACATGAAGCCGCGTACGCGAATGGTTGCGCGCATCGTCGAAATCAGCGGAAAGAATACAGTCTTCCAATTGTTGAAAAGCTTTTAGGCTCGGATTATCAGGAAATACCTACCCACCCCACTGTTTTGCTTTCTCGCTGCGAGCCCTAATAGCCGTTGACAGCCGAGAGCAATAAAACCGACAGGCTAGATAAAATACCCAGTACAGAAAAGTGCATGATTTTATTAACGCCTAACTTAAGCGGCCTGTAGACGCGCAATATTATTGTGCAATATGAATATTGCACAATATATTGAGCGTCCAGGGGCAAGTTTTCTTCTTCATTCACACAATATATTGTATAGCCTTTCAATATTATTATGCAACCTTCCAATATCATCCACAGACGGGCAATAATGCGTCTAGGGGCCACTTTAATTGTACATTAGAAACGACTTCATAAGGGTTGTAAAGAAGTTCGCTCCAGGACAGCTCTGGGGTAAGGACTACGCGGCCTATCACAGTTCTCACCAAAAAAACATAGCCTTCCCCATTCACGTGGCCAGATCCTCCAAAAACAGAGTCCCTATTATTTGGCAATACGGCGCCAGGCCGCTTGCCATATTTAAACTCTCTCTTCATTCAAACAATCAATCTTTCGACACCCGATAATTGGAAAACCCCATGCGGCCGTGAACTATCGCCAGTCGCCAGGACTGTTTACTGTTTAGTCTCATGCACTCCCCATCAGGACCGCACACAGGCTAAGTCCCTGCCATAAAATCCTCGAAGGCAGGACAGCGTGGGGCCATCCGCCCTCGGCCTCACCCTTACATTCGGTAACGCTAGCATGCACTTATAAACTGAATTACTAATTATATAAGAATACTTTTTGACGTTTCATACATTTTTCCAGTTAATATTAGGTCGAAAAGTAGAAATTTTGGGGAAGAACGTTGAGTGTGGCCTCTGTGTTATTGGGTTTTCTCCTTTATTGCTTATGCCTATCTTGTGAGGAAGTTTTGACGGAGTAAGGAAGTAGACAACCATAGTTAATGGGTAGAAAAGTGAAAGTAGGAAAGGTCGTGGACAGGAATAACCTAAGGGTGAACGTTTGGCAGGCAGATGTGTAGTTTAGCCGCTTCAGGTAGTAATTGAGAGTTTTTCTCGCTAGGTACGTAAAGGTAGTTAAAAGATTGGCGTTTCACACCAATTTTAAGAAAATGTTTGGCGGTTAATGAACGGTCGGGTGCAATAACGGGACTAGCGCTGAAAAATGTGAAAAAGTATTGTCGAAACGCTAAGAAAGATTGAAAAACTAAATGTGGCTAAAGTGGATTTTAAAAAATATAGTGTTATAAAGCTCGTCACGACACAATTTTTTCCATTTACAGTTTGTTTATCCAATCATTACTATTCGAGATCAAAATTATAAACAAAATATTTTTCTTCGTCTAAACTCTAAAGTCAATCTTTCACATAAATTGTGATGAGTTCAGTAAATTGTAAGACAATTCGGCGCTGAGCGGAGAAGGCTGATCGATGTATCGTGGGTCTGTTTACGGTGCAAAGGCTACGGCGACGACCCCGAATGACGCCTTCGCTGATCATAAATTGTTTCAAGGGTCGAGGAGTATGGAAAACCAACTGGGCCCGTGATTTCGGCAGACGGGTGGCCCCTGCAGAGTTTTCCAAACGATCGGATGTTTGGAGTCCTCGTTTTATTCTGTGCAAAATATATAATAGTACAACCAATTCCGGTCTTGATTTTCATTGACTTCGAGCTTTTTCTTGCAAAATATTAACGGATGGTTATGAGACTTAAAACAAACTTCAGAAAACTCTAGCGAAGCCGTAAAGTGTATGCACAAACCGTTATGTTAAAAAATATAATAATATGTACAGGGCAGAATCCATGTTTTGAAACATTCGCCGTTAAAAAGTATGGAGGCAATTTTGAGGTACATATAACTTGGAGCGAAAAAGTTTTTCTTTAAGAGGCTTGTGAAGAAAAGAGTAGATTGCGGCTTGTTTGGCCGAAAAATAGGTAATTCTTTGTGAATTTTTTATACAGAAACGGTTCGTCAAATTAATTTGAGGTTTAGCAGGCTGTTTTATTATATCTTGAGCTATTGTTTTGAATTTTTCTGTGCCAGTGAAAAAAAAACATGGCAGATACAGAGTGCTGACTGAGAGCGCTGGAAAAAATCGGGTGGCCCTGGCGTTGACGAAATCGCTTTCTTCTCTCTCTTGTCACGCAATGTACTATTCCTTCTTGTGTTTCAGATAACCCTTACAGTACTTTTCGTCAAAGCCAGCACCACCCGAATTTTTTCCAACGTTCCGTCTGTATCTGCCATGTTTTCGTTTTCCCTGTCACACAAAAATTCAGAACAGTAGTTCAAGATACAATGCAACAGCCTGCCAAACCTTAAATTAATTTGTCGCGCCGTTTTTGTACAAAAAATTCACAAAGAATTACCCCCATATACTGTCGTTCGAAAAGCAATTTCCGCATCCGTGCCTTCCCCTTGTTAGCACTCGCGTTGTAAATATTTTAACATTTTGCGGAAATAGAGTTACCCTGACCAGGTTTGCTAGACAACATTATGCAGGACCACTTACGTCAGCGACGTCGTCACGCACACATTACCACCACTCCTGTAGGTGTTCTTCCTCCACTACGCGTAGGGAAAAGGTCCTGAGGGCCTGAGTGAAGAAACCTTTTCCCTACGCGTAGTGGAGGGGGAACACCCACAGCAGTGGCGGTATACATGTGTGTGATGACACCGTGACACACACATACCGTCAGTGCTATAGGTGTTCCCCCTTCACTACGCGTAGGGAAAAGTCCGAAATCCCTGCGTGGGAGACATGCAGTCAAAAGATTTCTAGAATCAGTCTCTTGATGGTAATCATTAAGGGGGGAGACCACTGTAACGGTCCGAAATGTAAGGGTGTTTTCGGGAATTTATTTCAACCAAACAACGCAAGTAAATCAATTTATTGCTTAGTATAGTTAATAGTGTACATATCGAAGGGTAGGAAATTTTTTTTTTCAATCAAATTCATAAATCCGTTTCCTGTATACTCTTCGTCAAAAATTGCGCTGCGGCAAAAACATGCTAGTCGCGTTGACAGTGCCCAGGCCATATGGTTAATCCGAATTCAAAAACACAATAATATTTAGAAACTAGAAGCCTGCCTCTATTACGTGACGATCAAAAAAAATCAAAATTGCAAAAAATTACAAAATGGCGGACCACTGAAAAAAGAATCATTTTTTCTGGGTACAAAATTAGGGAAATGTTAATAAAAAAAAAATAGAAGCAGGTCGAAAATTGAAAAAACTGATCGTCACGTAATAGCCACGGGTTTTCCGTACAATAAATGTCCTGGATCGTGTTAATTGGACGTATAGTTTTCTCTGTAGACTGTCAACGCGGTTGAAAAATGTCATTCTGAGAAAAACGCGTTCAATGTTTCGCGCGGCTCAGTCGCGCGTTTGACCCCGCTTCACAGAAAATCCTATATCTCCGTCAATTTTGCGAATTTCTTCATAAAATTTGGAGACAGCATTCTTGAAATGTGCATCTTTCAGAAAATGTAAAAAAATCAATTTTTCCGAATTTTAATGGTCCGAAAAGTAAGGGTATTTTTGGGAATTTATTTCAACCAAACAATGCAAGCAAATCAATTTATTGCTTAGTATAGTTAATATGTACATATTGAAGGGTAAAAAAAAAAAAAAATTTTCATAAAATTCATAAATCCGTTTCCTTCATGCTAGTCGCGTTGACAGTGTCCAGGCCATATGGTTACTCCGAATTCAAAAACACAATAATATTTAGAAACTAGAAGCCTGCCTCTATTACGTGACGATCAAAAAAAGTCAAAATTGTAAAAAATTACAAAATGGCGGATCACTGAAAAAAAAATCATTTTTTCTGGGTACAAAATTAGGGAAATGTTAATAATAAAAAAATAGAAGCAGGTCGAAAATTGAAAAAAACTGATCGTCACGTAATAGCCACGGGTTTTCCGTACAATAAATGTCCTGGATCGTGTTAATTGGACGTATAGTTTTCTCTGTAGACTGTCAACGCGGTTGAAAAATGTCATTCTGAGAAAAACGCGTTCAATGTTTCGCGCGGCTCAGTCGCGCGTTTGACCCCGCTTCACAGAAAATCCTATATCTACGTCAATTTTGCGAATTTCTTCATAAAATTTGGAGACAGCATTCTTGAAATGTGCATCTTTCAGAAAATGTAAAAAAATCAATTTTTCCGAATTTTAATGGTCCGAAAAGTAAGGGTATTTTTGGGAATTTATTTCAACCAAACAATGCAAGCAAATCAATTTATTGCTTAGTATAGTTAATATGTACATATTGAAGGGTAAAAAAAAAATAAATTTTTTCATAAAATTCATAAATCCGTTTCCTTCATGCTAGTCGCGTTGACAGTGTCCAGGCCATATGGTTACTCCGAATTCAAAAACACAATAATATTTAGAAACTAGAAGCCTGCCTCTATTACGTGACGATCAAAAAAGTCAAAATTGTAAAAAATTACAAAATGGCGGACCACTGAAGAAAAATCATGTTTTCGAGGTACAAAGTTAGGGAAATGTTGATAAAAAAATATAAGGAGGTCGTTAATTAAAAAAAACTGATCGTCAAGTAATAGCCACGGGTTTTCCGTACAATAAATGTCCTTGATCGTGTTAATTGGACGTATAGTTTTCTCTGTAGACTGTCAACGCGGTTGAAAAATATCATTCTGAGGAAAACGCGTTCAAAGTTCCGGGCGGCTCGGTCGCGCGTTTGACCCCGCTTCACAGAAAATACTATATCTCCGTCAATTTTGCGAATTTCTTCATAAAATTTGGAGACAGCATTCTTGAAATGTACGTCTTTCAGAAAATGTAAAAAAGAAAAAATCGATTTCTCAAATTTTTTACAGTGGTCTCCCCCCTTAAGAGAGAATCGCAGAGTTGTCAAACCATTTTAAGCCTTTATAATATTACACTTTAAAATTAGTTTAGTATAAATTACTTATATTTAGTCAAGTATTATTTCATACTTAGAACATTTACTTTTCTATTAAATAAGATATTTATCTAATACTATTAAATTAGTTTAGTATACATTACTTATATTTAGTCAAGTATTATTTCATATTTAGAACATTCACTTTTCTATTAAATAAGATATTTATCTAATACTATTAAATAAGTGTAGTGTATATAAATTTCATTAAAATGAGTGACAGTGAGTGTGAATTGCAAAACATTTCCGTCGTGGATGAATTTCGCGCGTCGACGTCGACCGCAAGTTGTGCAAGTGAAGGTTCGATTGTAGAACAGTTGCGCGTGCCTACGATTGTTAGCGGGAAATATTTCTCGCTGGTCAAGGAAAAATCAAATCGCAAAAGCGTTGTCGAGCAATGCCAATTTTGTTTGCCGAACGACATCGAAATCAAAGGCCAAGTAACATCTTCATCCAATTTCCTGTCACATTTGAAGCGGAAACATTCTGCTGCATTTGACGAATATTGTATGGAAACGGGAAAACCATACAAACGAACAGCATCTGCGAGTTCTGCGATTGATAAAGAAACGATCTCACAGAAGCAGTTTGAAATGGATATCGCAGAGTTCATCATTGATGCCATGGTCCCATTGAAGGTGGTGGAGAGTAAACGCTTTCGGAAAATATTTATTAATCAGAGACTTGGTAATAAAGTTAATGCAATTAGTCGCCGTGGATTGGGGAGAATACTTGATAAAATGTATACAGAGGGTATGTGCAACATTAAAAGTCAATTAGAGACTGTTCCATTTGTCTGCACAACTGCAGACATTTGGTCAGGAAGGCGACGAAGTTTTTTTGGGGTAACAGCACATTGGATTTCCACAAATTATGAAAGGAAATCAGCAGCTCTAGCGTGCCGTCGCTTTGCCGGTGAACATTCCTTTTCTACAATCACTGACTTACTGGAGAGCATTCATGTAGAGTTTGGCTTAACTGAGACCCAAATTGTGGCAACGGTCACAGATAATGCCAGTAATTTTGCAAAGGCTTTCAGAACGTTTGGCGTTAAAGCAGCCTTCATTACAAAGGAAGCTGAAGACGATAGTTTGGATATGTCCTCCCATAGTTCATCCGATGAAGAACCACAAGAAACCACACCACTGGACACAGATGTTGCGCTTCCTTTACAGTATATACTGCCTCGTCATATTCGATGTGCTGCATATACTCTCAATTTGTGTATTACATCAAACATGATACGCACAATTACGGACGATGAAGCGCTGTCGGGTATTCATAAAGACGTCATGCAGAAATGTAACCTGTTGTGGAAGGCGGCGATCAGGTCAAAATCCGCCGAAATACTACAGGAAGCAATTGGTCACACATTGAAACGACCGGGCGAGACACGGTGGAATTCCCTATACGATTCTCTAAGACAAATTTTAAAAATTAAGAACAAAATGACAGACTTGGCAAAACTTTTAGGGATAAAAAATGTGTTAAGAGAAAATGACTTGACATACTTAGAAGAACACATAGAATGTACAGCGCCAATCGCGGAAGCGATAAACATTTTACAGGGAGACAATATTTTCTATGGCACACTTTTGCCATGTTTGTTGTCTCTACGTCGAAAATTGGGGATACTGGCGGAAAATGAGTGGAAATTCTGCAAACCCATCAGTAAGTGCCTTCGCGACGCGGTGAATTCGAGATTTGAAGGCTATTTGAAACTCGCCACACCGGAGTCAGAGAATGCCGCTCTGGCCGCATTAACGCATCCAGAGTTTAAGAATGTGTGGTTCCCGTGCATTACTGAGGAGGACCGTGGCAAAATGGAGGAGCTCTTTAAACACGCAATAATTAAAGAAATGAAAGCGAATGAAGAATGCGCAATCACTCAACCAGGTACATCGTCTGGTCACAAGACTCGCAATCCTTTCTTTTATTTTGGAGATACGAGTTCGCTGGGAACTGCAGAATATGCTTCTAAAGCATCACTTGAAGTTAGTATTTTTTTTTCATTTAGTAAATATATAATGGAACATACGTATTCCTAATCTGCTCACATTTCACTTTCAGATATTACACTATTTCGCAAAGGATGACACAGAATTCAAGATTTTACAAAAATATATATTAATCAATAAATTATTCTTAAAATATAACACGCCATTGCCATCGTCGGCTCCTGTGGAAAGACTCTTTTCTTTCGCCACAATGACAAATTCTCCGAAGGCCAATAGGCTTTCTGATAGTATGTTTCAAAGGAGAGTGGTTTTGAAGGCCAATTTGAAAGATTGAAATGAAACAATTTAATAAAAAGGAAACTGATTCTCCTTTTTGATGAATGGAATTCTTATCGGTCGCTATGATACTTGAGTTGGTTGCCATAGTTAAAGATCAAAAAGTGTTTTGAAGCACTAGTTAATTGGTTAACTAGTTAATTTGTTAGGGGTGCAGATGACCCTGATGTGAAGCCAGGGAGTCGCGGGAAATGTTAGTTATGCCTCGTAATACAGAACTCCTCGAAAGATGTCTCGGAGGATTTTCACAAAATCGAAACGAAAGCTTCAACTGTAAAGTGTGGAAACTTCAAAGAACATCCACATAACTTCCGTTGATCACTGATCGCCGTGCCTCACTTGCGACGAAAGAAGGCAGAATTGAAATAAGAAGAAAAAGAAAGGCGTAAGTACGACAAAACCGCATGTCCAACTTTAAACGTGATTTCCCATAAACTACATTTTCCACAACTGTGAACATAAAATCTCGAAAACTATTCCCCCAAATGTGTCGGAAGCACATTATTAATATAAATTCTTAAAAAAAAGATAAATATTTTTCCTGCAGAAAACGGACAAAATCGTATATATGTACATAAAAATTGTATTAATTTTTTTATCCGAATTTTGCTTTCGACAAAAAACAGAGACTGTCTTACAGATTATAAAAACGCTTCTGCTTTGTGTTCTAGGTAATTCACCTGTCCGGAATGATGTATAATCTGCTTCAAGGAGAATAGAACCTGATGTTTCTAATGCTTCTATCGTCTACGAACTTTAGACTAAGGAGACACGAGCCCCAGAGCATGCATACGTACCCCCTTTTATACTGGAAAAATTGGACATGAAATTGGGCATGAAATTGGTGAGAATATGCGTGATCTCGCATTTCGTGGGAAAAATGTGGTCACGTCGCGTTTCCACGTGGGCGACACCTGCATTCAGTCTCGACAGGTAATATTATTATTATATAATAATATTATTATACGGCAGAAAATTATAAATGTTAAAGAAAAATGTTTTCGTTACAAAAATATGAAATATATTTGTACTTTTAATAAACACTTTGTATCAATAAAGCGAATGAACTTCTGCTCCGACCTAATATTAATCGTAAAGATGGTATGAAGCGTCTGTTGTCAGTTCTGTCCATGTACCAATGGTGAAGTAAAACATTAAAAGTGTATAATGGAACTCGTGATACTGTGTATGTAATTACTGCTTGGCACAATTGGTAAATTCCTTTGGCGATTCTCCTCGTCCTCTCTCACTCCCTCTCTCTCTCCCTCCCTCTCTCTCCCTCTCTCTCTCTCTCTCTCTCTCTCTCTCTCTCTGTCCCCATACGGGCAAATTACACAACCAATCTCATTTGATCTTATCATGTGCGACCGCGAACTTCATGTTACACATCAAAAAGTATTATTTTAATTACAATTAGTAATTCAGTTTATAAGTGCAATTAAATTAGGCGTTATTAAAATCATGCACAATTCATTAATTGTAAATTGCAACTATTAGTTGACTAATCAATTTATTTTTTAATTGATTGATGCAACACTCTGGTTAAGAACATCGCAAGGCACAGATAATATTGTAGGGTATTGTCAATCCCCCCAAAAACTTCAAAAAAGTACAAAATTACGCCAAGTACGTGAAATCAAATAAATCACAAAAATAGAAGATAAGAATAATAATTACAAAATAAAAAAAAGATGTGAAATCAGAATGAGCTGCCAGTACATAAAGGTGCTTTCCAACTGCGCTTCAGATGACACAACTACATATACATAGCTAAAATGTTGAGTTCATAAATTCCATTACTCATATCACGGACATTTTAATTAACCCATGAAAAAGAATCCCATTTAAAAACATTGTCGTAAATTAACTAATAGCTTTACAAAATTAATGATATACAAAAATTGCGCCAATTTTAACAATGGCTATTTATACAAAGAAAAAATGTATTAAATAATATTAAGCAGTTATATTTTTATACAAATAAATATTTTAATACGAATAAATATTTTATTCAAAATACTTGGCGCTGCTCTCCGAATTGGTGTTGCTAAACTGAATAAATATGTATAAATTGCAATAATCTTTTTCTCTCAATCTCTCTATAAAGCTGACTGCGTTTCTAATACTCGTATGTATATGTATATATTTATGTATTTTCGATTGTAAGGGAGTTATTGTAGATTATTAATAATACTAAGACAATTAACATTTTTTCGGTTTCGCAGCGCCAAGTATTTTGAATAAAATATTTATTCGTATTAAAATATTTATTTGTATAAAAATATAACTGCTTAATATTATTTAATACATTTTTTCTTTGTATAAATAGCCATTGTTAAAATTGGCGCAATTTTTGTATATCATTAATTTTGTAAAGCTATTAGTTAATTTACGACAATGTTTTTAAATGGGATTCTTTTTCATGCGTTAATTAAAATGTCTGTGATATGAGTAATGGAATTTATGAACTCAACATTTTAGCTATGTATATGTAGTTGTGCCATCTTAAGCGCAGTTGGAAAGCACCTTTATGTACTGGCAGCTCATTCTGATTTCACATCTTTTTTTTATTTTGTAATTATTATTCTTATCTTCTATTTTTGTGATTTATTTGATTTCACGTACTTGGCGTAATTTTTTACATTTTTGAAGTTTTTGGGGGGATCTCACTTCTTTTTACAAAGATAATTTGCATACTAGGGAATGACTTCAGATAATTTTTAATATTATTATAACTTACAAATTATCACGGGACAGAATTAAGGATACATTCTACATAAATTTAACAACTACGAAAAGAAACCATGTGCACCACATTGCCAATCTATATGTATTATACGTATAGTACTTTGTGTATAATACATGGTGCGCGAAGCAGCTTATGGCGCTGAACGTATTTAACATCGAAGTGTAATAACAACCACAATTAACACCTTTCGAAGAAAAATATGTATGCATTTTTAGCATTTCGTGGCCAAGCTTGTTTTTCTACTTGTAAATCAACGGATACCCACGTTGCGCCCTTACCCCTTACCATACTCGTGTAATGGCCATCGGCAACACTTTTACCGTGGTGGAAAATCGCTGCCTTAAGTTTATAACAGTGATTCCCCATTTGTATTTTAGTAGTAGGCATTGCTTTAATGTAGAAATTTTCCACTTTCGTTGTTGTTCCACTACTATCGTGATGGAACAAATGTAATTTTGCAATAAGAATTTGTTTAGAAGCAGTTATATCGATTTTCTTCATTGTGCTTGATTATATATATACTCATAGCAGAGTTATTATTATCGTTTTTATTATCGTTTACTCTAGCCCAGTTATCTTTATCTTTATTCGTTAGTATAATTCATTCATGATTAAAATTCATGAACAAGTTATTAGGATATGCTTCAATGTGTCTAATATCTTCTTGTTGTATTACTTGCTATACAGTTACAGTATACTTCTACTGATAGTTAACGTAGGCAAAGTGCCTATCAAAGACTTTCATAATGTTGTAGTTTACATGTTCGTTTACGTTCAACTCAGATATGTTTGATATTTCTAATTGTTGGCGTTATAAGTTATAGAATATGCTTCAACGTGTCTAATATCTTCTTGTTGGAACATCTAATGTTATTTTAACAAGAAGATATTGGATACAAAGAAGTATATTTTAATAATTAACTCAAATGTGTTTCATATTTCTAATCATTATAAGTTAGAATATGCTTCAACGTGTCTAATATTTTCTTGTTGTTTTACTTGCTATACAATTACGGTCTACTTCCACTTATACTTAACATAGGCAAAGACTTTCAAAATGTTGTAGCTTACATGCACATTCGTTAGTTTTATCTTGAGAATTTATTTTTAATCGTGATTTTTTTTCGTGATTATTTCGTGATTTATGAGATAAAACTAACGAATATACATGTAAGCTACAACATTTTGAAAGTCTTTGGTATGCACTTTGCCTATGTTAAGTATAAGTGGAAGTAGACCGTAATTGTATAGCAAGTAAAACAAGAAAATATTAGACACGTTGAAGCATATTCTAACTTATAATGATTAGAAATATGAAACACATCTGAGTTAATTATTAATAAAATATACTTCTTTGTATCCAATATCTTCTTGTTACAACAACATTAGATGTTCCAACAAGAAGATATTAGACACGTTGAAGCATATGCTATAACTTATAACATCAACAATTAGAAATATCAAACATATCTGAGTTGAACATAAACGAACATGTAAACTACAACATTATGAAAGTCTTTGATAGGCACTTTGCTACGTTAACTATCAGTAGAAGTAGACTGTAACTGTATAGCAAGTAATACAACAAGAAGATATTAGACACATAGAAGCATATTTTAACCCAGATGTGTTTCATACTTCTAATCGCTGGCATTACAAGTTATTAGAATATATGCTTCAATGTGTCTAATATCAATTCGTCATATCAAAATCTATATTACAAATTAAAATAAGCATAGTAATTGTCAAAATCTATATCACAAATTAAAATAAGCATAGTAATTGTTAAGTTAAATCATTTTATAAAGGTAAAAAGAAATTCAAAATTATTTGTAACAAGGTTGAAAACAAAATATTACTAATGGGAAGCATAGTGATTAAAGTAAATAGACTAAGAATATTTAAAATATGTATTCGTAGGAAGTGTAAAATTCTTTAAAGTTCTGCAACGAAAGTGAAAAATACTCGCATTTATTTACATTTTTTTGTGAATGCCAATGAGACTGTGGAAATTAATGAATTGCGGATTTTAAAGTATTGCGTACGGATAAAACGAATGATACCGCATCACTTTTTAAGAATAATTTATACACTTCTAGAATTGCATTCGGAAGTATAGATCTTGAGCAAACATCGGCTTAACTTTTCACGTTTATTTTATGTAAAAGTTTATAAGTATTATCACGTATTATTAATTATTCTGGTCATACGTTGTTCTCCCAAATAGCAGCAAGTTAAAGGCGGCGGTAGGATGAGAAGAAATGGTTTGTAGAAAGAAAACGAAATGAAATAATCGTTTGATATTACTGTATTCTCGTTGGTAATCTTTTTATTTAAAAGTTTAAAAGCACGAGAGCATTCTCATCACACATATCTAAACGTTACACAAATTAATATTCCGTCACATTATTGTCTGCTTTTTAATGAAATTAGGAAAGAACGTATAAATCGGCTTCAAAAATACTATATTACACGTACTTTTTTGTAAAATACACGTATAGATCAAAACGTGGCCTTTTCCTACGGATCGCTGTACCATCATCTTCGGAATCACCATTGGAAGATAAAAAATCTCGTTTCCTCTGGGCGTTCTGAAACAATATTATTAAACGATACATTTTGAAATGTGTAGCAACTCGTACAAGACATATTATGCAAATATACAATTTCTACCTTTTTATCCCATATCCCATAAGCTTTACATAACAACTCTAAATTGCTGGTATACAATATTATTAAACGATACATTTTGAAATGTGTAGCAACTGGTAGAAGACATCTTATGCAAATATACAATTTCTACCTTTTTATCCCATATCCCATAAGCTTTATATAACAACTCTAAATTGCTGGTATAAAAATAAATATCTGGCAATTTAAATACAATGCAATTTGTTACAATATATATTATTTTGTACATGCATGGTACAAATTTCCAGAAACTTATGAGAAAGATGGTTTTCTGTCGAACCTTCTCCGGACAACTTCCAAGTCTGCGACTCTACATAAGAAATCTATTTAAACAATTTTGGCGACTGACCTTGTTAATTGAGACAATAATTCAGTCTCCTATTTAGTGTAAAAACTCGTGACATTTGAAATTTGGACAACTTACCTTATTTCAGACTTGGCAGGTTATGATGGATTGACACTTGGTAGGTTATAAAATTCAAAATAGTATACATAGATATATATATATATGTATGTACAATGACGGACGACGATCCCTGCAAAATGATCCAGAGAGTCGACGAATCGACGAACGAAACATGCATTAGTTCCGTTTTGGCTGAAGGTGTGCGTGTAACGCGTATACGTATTATGTTGACGATTGACGAAAATTTGGCTTGAAGAATCAGAATCAGAAGAAAATCTTAGTTTTTTCGACTGATTCATGAGACGATATTATGATATCTGGGTCATGCGTGGACAGATTTTATTGAAATTGGTCTTATTTGAAAGCTTATATGCGGTTTACATAAGAAAAATGCCTTTAAGTTTAGAAAATATTGCAGGCGTGATGAGATATTAATGTATAAATATCAGAATTAGGTTAGAGTGTCTCCGCGACGAGTAAAGGTACACGGTAGCGACAGTCGACATATACAGGGTGTCTTTCATGTACTTGGCGTCGAGACGCTACCGCGTCTCTTGATGTTGCAGTTGAAACGCGCGCTCTACAGTTGGTTTAAAATACGATTCTAGTTGAGCAAAATTATTTTTGTCATTAGTTTTTTTGTAAATATGTATACTTTAATAGTATTTACTTATTTATTATTTTTAGTGTTTTTTTACTTACTTATGATTATTTTTTGCATGTTTTTGTGTGTAAGTACAAATAAAGGTATTCTCGGCAAAAGTTAATATTTCCAGATTATAATGAATTAGTTTAATGGAAAATTTACAAATAAATAGATAGGTATTTCAGTAAAAATAAAAAATACATATAATGTATATGGCCTAAACATAGTGCTAGTTGAGAAATTTCTTTTTTTTTGTAAGGAAATAACCGAATTTCAATAATCGCAGTACAACAGCCATCTGGGCTTGTAACATTCAATAGCCGTTTCTTATAGGTTTTCGTGCCCTGAAAACGAATCCGCAAACCGTTTGTCGCCATCGGAGCGCGCGGAGTCGACAGTGGTAGTCAACGGCGGCGATCCACTGCCGCTCAGCGTAACACAATCGCTTAACGCGCGTGGCTACCACTGTCGGCACCGCGCGTTTTGCCAAACTATTTCGCTTCTGTATTGAAAACAAAACGGGACATACCACTTCTGTTGACGCTTTTCGAAGGAAAACTGTCTGCTGCAGCGCGTGGGATGGTCAGATTTTATCCCAGACTCTTAGTTTTGGAAATAAATTGAAAGATATCTGCAAAAATTGGCGAATTTCGGGTGTCCTTTTCCCTTTGATCGTTGTTCAAACGTATTTAAATGTTCATAATGCAATAATAACTTACATCTTTGTATTCGGGAGGGTTCATAGAATAATTTGACGCTACGTACAATCGAATAACTATTACCGTTTCGACACAAAAGATGTTCAAAGTTGAAAATTTGCAGTTTCTTCAAAATCGATTTTCTCAAGAACTGAGGGTGATGGCGACAAACGGTTTGCGGATTCGTTTTCAGGGCACGAAAACCTATAAGAAACGGCTATTGAATGTTACAAGTCCGAAAAAAAGTCAAAATTTGTACTACAACCTGCAAAAATTATTAATGTATTTATTAAAGTGCCAGAAAAACTATATATTGCAGTACTTCGTGCTCTGTGTATTCCATACATATTACATGCACTTTTTGATTTTTGCTAAAATACTTATATGTTTATTTGTAAATTTTCCATCAAACTAATTGATTATAATTTGGAAATATTAGCTTTTATCGAGAACAACCTGTATGTTTACTCAAACAAAAAAGATGCAAAAAGTAATCATAAATATGTAAAAAAATAACACTAAAAATAATAAATGAGTAAATACTATTAAAGTATACATATGTATATCTAATAGTCATAAGACTAAAAGCAACTGTAATGAAATAAATGAAAATAAATTTTTATCAAGTTTGATTTCATTTTCATCCTATTGATAACAACGTCTTAAATAATGAAATTTCAACCGTATTTATAGAAAATCAAAAAACCAAAGTGATATCGGCGCATTAGTTCGGTCAATTAAAATTTAATTTAATTGACCGAACTAATGCGCCGATATCACTTTGGTTTTTTGAACGTCTTAAATATATACATCCCAATATATCTAGCCTAATTTAGTCTTAATAACGTCTGTTAAATGTCAAAAACTGACCTAACCTGTGCCTTATCGACACATCTCAAAGCCGTCTTTAAAAATACATCTCAAAGCCGTCTGTAAAAAGATATCTTAAAGCCGTCTGTAAAAAGACATTTCAAAGCCGTCTGTAAAACGACATCTTAGAGACGCCAGGAAACGACGTCTTAAATATGTTTGTAGGATGTCTGTAAAACGTCTTTAAGATGTCTTGATTCGTGACATAAGACGTGCAGAAGACCTGTATAAGACGTGAAAACGACGTTCACGGACGTCTTGAAGACGTCTGGAACGTCTGACTCTAGACGTTTTTAAAACGTCTTTAGGACGTCTGTGTGCTGTCTGGGTACAGGATAAACTAACAACAAAAATAATTTTGCGCAACTATAATCGTATTTTCAAGCACTGTGCGCGATTATTTCCTAACATTTGTATGTATTTGTAAGTAGTGCTCGTTAAGCTGATCCAAATTTCAAACTCATGCTCACTATCATTCTTTCTTTATCGAGGAGTCGAAGACATATTATCTAAGACCCTTCAGTAGCGAACGCTCGACAATCGACATGGATCGCCGAGAACCATGGGGTCATAAAAGACAAGGCTAGCACTAGCCGTTAAGAACGGAAAAATGTGAAATTCTTTATCGGATCTGCACGAAAGTGACATCAATTGTCTCCTTCTGTTTTGCCGACAAAAATGATACCAAACTTGACATAATTGGGGCTATAATTAACGAAATTACATATAAAATTAATTTGCAGAATTTACAGCTAACTTCATTAAAAGTAATCCGATTTAAATTATTTTCTATCCGTTTAATCGGGGGAATGCAAGGAATCCATTGGTGTCACTTTCATATTGATACGAGCAAAAATAAAGAAATTCACTTTTCGTGTAATCGATGACACATCGCCGAACAACTCCAGGCGCCAGTTTAAGGCAAGGTCCCACTAGTGCAACTGCGCGCCGCGCACGACGTTTTCGTCCACTTGAAAGGGTCTAATTTATGAGACCGCGCGCACGAAATGGGCCGACGCTCTGCCAGGCGCGCACATTGAAGACAGTGGAAATACAAGCCTCCTTTTCTACATCTTGGTTTCTTTATCTAAATAAAGCTAACGACGGCGGTTATGCCAGTAGCCGAAACAACGCCTTCACACTTCATACTACTTGAAATGTTTGAAGGGGTTTACTACGTCTCGGTCACCGATTGCTGGAAAGTGTGTTTCAAATAAAATTATGGTATTCTGTATTCCCGGCATCCTGTTTGTTTTTATTCTCACACGATATGAGATTGAGGGTAGAGGGGAGATTATATCATAACTAATTGGATCAGCATTCCTCCCAGACGCGAACTTTCTACCCCTGCACAGGAAATACACGTGTATCATTTCCTCTGATTAATTCGCATTTCTGAAATGGGTAGGCAAGTATATCCTGGTGTGTGTACTTAAAGTCCCGAAATATCTGGCTTATAGAGGATGTCATAAATGCTGTTACTTTATTGCATACTGTAACATTTGTTTTTAAGTAATTAGGTACCTACATTTAGTTTACCTGAAGGTACTAACAATGGTTTATGACTTAGAAAATGATTAAAATTTAACTTCCGTACATCCACAAATGTCGAGACACAATGCGATAGGAAACGGAATTACAGTTAACACATTTACTGCTGAGGCGGTCACCGGCGGTGAACGCTTTGACAGTAAGTAGATAGGGGAGAGGTGCTATAAAAGGGACAGGTTTTAAAGGGGACAAATCGAATTGCCAAAATTCTAAACGCATTACACATGCAAGTTATTTTCCTGCTTATGTCAACATTAGGGCCCAGTCATTTGACGTAAAATTCACTGCGGTGTCACTTGCACCACAGTAGTAATTCGCGGTTGATGTTTTTCGGCAGTAAAAGAAAAAATTTCGTTGGTTTTCTGTGTCGTTTTTCGAGATCAAGGTACATACTAAGTGTTAAAGTATTATATCATTAAAATAGCCTGTATCAAACTGAATCTAAAATACTTAACAGGGAAGCTTAATTAATTGTTTTCTTTGTTTTGAGGTTATTTTATATTAAACTTACTTATAGTCTTAAATGGGACAGCATAACAAGTCTTAAATGGGACGACCGTTTCATGGCTGTCCCTCTTATACACATGAGCTGCTAGACACTATATGTATTTTACTTTCCTGTAAAATTATTAGTGTATCATCTGATACATAGATGACATTGTTTTAAATTATCAATTATTAGTTGATGGCGTATTGTTTCAAATTTAAGGATTAACAAAGTGACTAATCAAAGCGACAAACATTATTGTCAAAAATTAATAATAAAATCTTTAATCTGCAATATGAAAACGTACCTGCCTATTTTAGTACAATTGATCTCATTTGTGTTCTAGTAGAATTTAATTCTAAACTATTTTATTATTTAAGTGATTTATAGATTTTTTATATACGTACTTATATTTATCACTCGTGGGTATTACTATGTTGAACTTAGTTTGTAAGACATAAATTTTATAAAAAATATTACTTTATAACTAAAAAAAGCTGTTAAAGCATTAACGATAAGTCACACTCTATGAAGATAGTCAAAAAATTGTAATTTTTTCCTAGATTCCATTGTTTTGAATGATTAAGAGTTACAATTATAATTGCAATACTTAATAAGTTTATTTTTATTAATGTGTCCCTTTCATGACTTATAATGTCCCATTTAAAACCATCTAGTCGTAAAAGGGACATTTCCCACTTATTTGAAAATCGAAGATTTTGTTAGTTTCTATTATAATGTATGAGTTTGTAATATACTTTTATTGAAGGGAATTAAACACGCTTTCTATTGGTGTACTTGTTTTTTACATACCTATAATGACATTGTCAGAAATGGACGCTAAACAAAAGTGTCCCTTTTATAGCACCTCTCCCCTACATAATGTCATTACGAGTAATCTGAAATAGTAAATGCACCATTGTACTATTAAATAGTTTACTTTTTTAGGCGTATGAATAGCCTCTGGCGTGAACGAATGAACATAGAAGTCACGGTAAAATGATATTTTTTACACCTAAGTAGCATTTTCTTGCAGGATGAATCAAAGCAATAACTTAATTGTTTTTGAGAAATAGAATAATTTGAAAATGATAAAGATGGACAACTATAATTCAGTGTCACATATCTGCATATATAGTGTATTACAATTATGATGTATCTAGAAACAAGTATACCTATCGCGGCAGTATAATTGTTGCTATTTACAGTAATAATTTTCATGTGATTGCTTGCTTTAATATATAAACTAAATAGTAGACCATAAACACACGTATGCAAGTGATATGTAGGAGTAAAGAGTAGGTACATTTGCGTTGAAAAACACACATTTTTTCAGTCTTTTCGACAATGCGCGGCGTGCATTCGCGTGCGTGCGTGGCAGAGAAATCCCGGCATAGGGCGCACACGAACGCTTTCGACGCGCGGGTCATCGTAAAAGTCGACCCTTTCAAGTGCTCCAAACTGCTCGAAAATCCGAGAAACTCGTAAATCTGACCCGTGCGCGGCGCGCGGTTGCACCAGTGGGAATGTCTTTCTGCAACAAATCGGCCTTGCGCGTCGAAAAAAACGTGCGCGGCGCGCGGTTGCACTAGTGGGACCCTGCCTTTAGACGGGTGAACGATACAATGTCGCTCGGCTCGGGCCGTGCGCGGCATCGATCAAAGGCTCTCGCGAGTCTCGAGGCTCGCCAACGTTAGTCGACTAAATTACGATTGAATACGAGAACACTGTTCATTCATTCATGATTGAATCCCCACGATTGAAGGTTATTCAATCATGGCCGACGATTGAATACCCTGACTGTAGTAGTTCAATCATGGCCGACGATTGAATACGCTGCCTGAACGAGTTCAATCATGGCCGACGATTGAATACCCATGATTTCAATCATGAACGTTACGATTAAATATTGACTCGAGTTAGTCTTATTCATGAGTCTCGAATAAAATT
Organism: Andrena camellia; assembly: GCA_029448645.1. Taxonomy (NCBI): domain Eukaryota; kingdom Metazoa; phylum Arthropoda; class Insecta; order Hymenoptera; family Andrenidae; genus Andrena; species Andrena camellia. The sequence goes on from CM055680.1 coordinate 16,874,683, forward strand.
TTCGTCTTTCAGACGATTTCATTTTTTTATTTCAAATAATTTTTTGCCCATCTCTGCTAATAACTCAGGCAACGATTCAATATACGTTCTAGTCTTCGTGGATGATCTTCTAATCTGTTGCAAGGATAGAAATAAAATTAATCAAGTAAAAGCTAGGCTAATGAAAAAATTTGCCATGAAAGACCTAGGTAAAATCACTAATTACATAGGAATTGATATAGACTATAACAGAGATAAAGCACAAATGAAATTAAAACAAACTAAGTATATTGAATCCCTGGCTGTGAAATACAACTTAGAGACTGCCAAATTATTTGATACTCCAACGGAGAGCAATTTGAAGTTGGATCAAGCTGTTGATGTGGGAGAAGGGATATTTCAGGATAGTGATTGCACAACACTTTAATATCAATAATTAGAATATAATATACTGGTGAAAATACTGAACTCGCCTAGCACGTGCCGCTTCTATCATTTTTTTTTTAACCATCGACCACACACTCAGTGATGCCAGAATGAGGACGGGTTCCCTCGAGAATTTCCCCCACCACGCGCGCACACTACGCCGGAGCTGCGTGTCCGTGAGCTCGGCGCTTCGGACAATGTCGGGAAGACGAGAGAGAAAACGAATGTGTGTCTTTCTCTTTCGCTCTTGAAACGCTGTGATCCAAAGTGAGGCGCAAGCGACACGCGCCACGCGCGATCTTCTTGAGTGCCTCGAGATACACTTTTCACTTTCTTACATATGTATAATACTTTTGTAATGAAAAAAAATGTGCAAAAAGTTTTGTTACGGAAATCACGTTTTAAGACCTACTGATCACGTTTTGACTATTTAGAAAAGAGCTTTTTTTAAATATCTCATATATTTGTTAACACGATTACGTTTAAAAGGCAAAATGGATTTCAATGAAACTTGATATTTAAATTTTATATTCTTGTCTTAACATTATTGATCCGATTATATCGCGAAAAATGATAATTACCCGTTATGGTTCTTCGATTTTTCAGATATGCGATCTAAATTCTACATAAAAAGAGTTAATAAAAATTCTTGTGTAACTTCTTTAACAAAGAAAAATGTACATTCATAACTTCTTGTTTTCATTTTACATTTCCGTACATTTTATTTGAACTATTCCTATTTTTCAAACCTAAAAATGAATTTTTTTAGTAAAAGATGAATATTTTGATACTGTACATTGGTGAACTTTCTTAAAATTAGAATCCACTCTTGGCCAGTACCGTGGACGCTGTAGCAACCTTCGATAAAATATATTTTTTCAGAGTATGATCTAAAAATCTAAAATCTAATCGTAATCACAGTTCTCGATAGATTTTTCGATAATTATATCAAGTTGCGACAAAGAATCACGCACTATTTACAAATTAATTACGCGCAGCGTGCACGTTACCGCTCGATGGAAACTACGGGAAAGTGGTGGTCTCTTCCATCGCGAGGGAAATGTAAACAATTGGTTATGCAAAGCTAACATTGCGATGCATGTTGTACACTAAAATGTACAATAACATTACAAAAATAGAAAAGAAAAGCAGCACGTAAATATATCAATTGGGTTGGATATATTGACGAGATGTAAGACTGAAATAAGTAATGCTACAATTGTTTACATTTCCAAAGGATAGAAAGCACGCAGAGGAATTTACTATAATACATGCGACAGAATTTCGAGATAATTGTTACATATAAAATGAATATAATTAAGAATACATTTATTTGTACAATTATCTCGAAGTTCTCTCTATAAATCATATGTACAGCAAGCAAGCGAATTTATTGTAAGGATAGAACAAGAATTGCGTGAGGTAAATCGAACAACTATTTACATATTCGCGATGTCCAAAAATCGAATGAAATAGAAAATGGATGAAATTGATAATATTCTGGACATCACCAATTTGCATTACCCGACGTAGAAGGAAAATCCGCGAGGCCATCAACGGCATGTAACCGTAAACTACTCTTTTGCTTCTTCGCAAAAGTTGCATATAAATTCTCAGATGACATGAGAGATAGATACTTGTCATCTACCTCCATGGTCTGAGCTGTTTCCCCGTGCGCCTTTAATGCCGATTTCGTTACGCACATGGCATTAACGGTGGTCGAACGAAGTCGGTTTCGTTTCTTGTTCTTTATGTCGGGAAGCATGGAAAACGATCTTTCAGCATCGGCGTTTGAATTTGGAAGACTTCTAATGGAATTTAATAATTCCTGCAAAAATGGATATTTAAATAAGCCTTGATCATTTCGCGTTAACAACACCGTTTTCCAAACATCATCAAAAGCTAATGTACAAAGCATCTGCTTGTCTCTATTTGAAAAATTCAGGTGCAATGTCGACCATTCGTTTTGCAAACCGTCTTCGTCGAAACCGCCCAAATTCTGAGCAATAAAGAGAACACTTTCGAAGGAAGTGTCTCTGTCATTATCTACTAATGCCAAACGAGGCTCAAAAACACATAACTTGCTCAGAAATTCGTCATCGATTGGCAATCGATTACGAATTTCGTTTGCAACCGTTATGTAAAATTTAATACAATTTTCTCGAACGGTTTGGACAACATCGGGTTTGCCTTCTGCAACTAACTGACAAAGAAATGTGTCACAATCCGGACCTAAATGAATACTATTAAATGCGATTTGATTATCGCCTCTTGAAAAATCTATTAATTTTACTGAATCCATGTGCTTCAAAAGCTGCGGTTTCAAAAAATTACGTAAAATATTGTACAAAAGAGTTTTGGCAGTATTTTGAAGCAAATGGATTCTTGTTTGTTGCGACTGAAAGAATAAACTAAACTCATTAAAATACTCTAGAACGTATTTCAAAAACAGAAGATATGCTTTCGCTTCTGGATTTTGCACAATGATAAGCAGATCTTCCCCAAACTTTGTCTTCTCACTTACGACCAATTCTTGCAGAAAGTGCAACACACTGTCCCAATGTTCTAAAAGTGTAACTACGGATGAGTAACGCGATAACCATCGCGTAGTACACAGTTTTAAAATTTTGCGGTCAGTAGATTGAAAACATTGCTGAAATTCGCGAAAACGGCCGAGCGTTTGGGACTGCTATAAATGAATGTTGTGACTTTCCGTAATAATTCCTCGCAGACCTCGGGAATGGTAGCGCATGCTGCATGCACTACCAATGCAGAGGAGTGACATGGACACGGCATGGTCAAAAATTTTTCACCGCGAATTTCTGCAAGTTTGGTCTTGAATGACGAGTGACGCCCTGTCATGACAGAAGCGTTATCACACGACAAAGCAAGAATGTTTTCGAACGGAATTTGCTTTTTCCATATGGAGTTCCTAAATGAGGTAAATATTTTATCGGCAGTACATTCTCGCGCGTCAAGATTAATTAATTCTACTAATTCCGTTCTAACATCCAAAGTCTCGGGTGCGACATACCGAACAATAAACGACATCCATTTCTCATTGGTAAAGTCGGATGTCTCATCAATAAATACTGAAAACTTAGAATTCTGTAAAACATGACCAAGACGCTCTGTTTCCCGAGGACACAGAACGTTCGATATAATACTAGAACACTTTGTTCGACCACACGTCATATGTTTCAAAACATCAGGATTTTTCCCAACGTTTTGGAAAAATGTAAAAATCGCCTCTGCGGATTGATGCGAAATATTTTTCTCGGCTACTAATGCAGCAAAACGAATTTCCGCGACTTTTTTCGTTCATCAAATGACAAAGGCGATTCCTCGCATTGCGATCTGAAATCGTTCGATTTCCTCACATCCATTCCATTTTTTTCGCAGTTTTTGATGTGGCACTTGGAATCTGCGTGACGTTGGATTTGCGACAGGCCGCAAGGAAATGATTTTTTACAAACCGAACAGAAACACGAAAAAGGATCATCGGCGACCTTATGCAACCAGGGCTTGAAATCCTCAAGCCATTGAGGCATAAAAATCTTTCTGAAGACCTTAGCATGCATAGTTAATCGCGGAATTTTTTTAGATAATAAATATTTATATCTCGCTGATTCCGCATGCCTTTTAACGCTTGACGAGCCGCAAGAAAAAGTTTTCTCGCATGCAGAACAGTAGAAGAGGCTTTTATCATTAGGGACTTCGCGAATCCACGATCGGAACTTCTCATTCGTTTCCCACAACGACCGATAAACAGGAGTAGCCTATTCACATGTTTTCTCAAACGTTTCCATCGTAACCACGAAAAAAAATGAAATGTGTAGGAAAAATATTATATACAAAGCAACAAGCAAATGCTAGCGTATAGAAAAAGGGAGATATAGGGGGCTACTAATTACCAGGCCCGGATTAAGATTTTTGGGGCCCGGGGCTATGAAACCTTCGACGGCCCCCAGTGGTTGAACAGCGGGGGGGGAGGGGGGGGGGGGTAAAAAAGATATTGTACAATTAACTTTTAGTTAAAATGAATGGGGCCCCCTCGAAAAGTGGGGCCCGGGGCTGCAGCCCCCCCCTTTAATACGGGCCTGCTAATTACAGACTACACTTCTAACCCGACAGACCCGAATTCACCAAAAACATGCAGACAGAGCGAAACAGATAACTAGTACTCACCACCTGATCTCTATTTCTACTGAAATGACGGTTAAATGCGCGAAGCGCAACTGCGCGACCTCCCACTAAACGCATCAACACGTAAACAAAGTAAACGCGACCATAGATCGCGAATCGCTTGGTTTCGCGCGGATCTGACCGTCAAATGTACCTACTTGACGAAAACCAGGCCCGAGCGAACTCTGAAAACTAGAAACGAAAAAAATAGATAGGAAATCGTAAAATAGTAAGAACAATTCAGAAAGGAGAAAAGTCGAAGAAAAGGCTAAAAGAAATAACAGCAAAGCAATGGTGACAGTACCGAACTGTCACAGATGCATTTACCAGTTACCATTCCCTTCTATTCTTGTACAATTCCTTTGTACCAATTTACACATTTTAGTGTACAACATGTATCGCGATGTTAGCTTTGCATAACCAATTGTTTACATTTCCCTCCCGATGGAAGAGACCACCACTTTCCCGTAGTTTCCATCGAGCGGTAGCGTGCACGCTGCGCGTAATTAATGTGTAAATAGTGCGTGATTCTTTGTCGTAACTTGATATAATTATCGAAAAATCTATCGAGAAATGTGATTACGTTTAGATTTTAGATTTTTAGATCATACTCTGAAAACATATATTTTATCGAAGGTTGCTACAGCGTCCACGGTACTGGCCAAGAGTGGATTCTAATTTTAAGGAAGTTCACCAATGTACAGTATCAAAATATTCATCTTTTACTAAAAAAATTAATTTTAAGTTTGAAAAATAGGAATAGTTCAAATAAACTGTACGAAAATGTAAAATGAAAGCAAGAAATTATGAATGTACATTTTTCTTTGTTAAAGAAGTTACAGAAGAATTTTTATTAACTCTTTTTATGTAGAATTTAGATCGCATATCTGAAAAATCGAAGAACCATAACGGGTAATTATCATTTTTCGCGATATAATCGGATCAAGAATGTTAAGACAAGAATATAAAATTTAAATATAAAGTTTCATTGAAATCCATTTTGCCGTTTAAACGTAATCGTGTTAACAAATATATGAGATATTTAAAAAAAGCTCTTTTCTAAATAGTCAAAACGTGATCAGGAGGTCTTAAAACGTGATTTCCGTAACAAAACTTTTTGCACATTTTTTTTCATTACAAAAGTATTATACATATGTAAGAAAGTGAAAAGTGTATCTCGAAGCATCAAGAAGGATCGCGCACAGCCGCGTGTCGCTTGCGCCTCACACCTTGGATCGCAGCGTTTCAAGAGCGAGAGAGAAAGACACACATTCGTTTTCTCTCTCGTCTTCCCGACATTGTCCGAAGCGCCGAGCTCACGGACACGCAGCTCCGGCGTAGTGTGCGCGCGTGGTGGGGGAAATTCTCGAGGGAACCCGTCCTCATTCTGGCATCACTGCACACACTCCCTATGCATACTCTCTCCCTACAACCTTCATTTCCAATCTTTTCCCATAGATGTCTCACGCATACTCCGCAGGCCCATTCACAATAAAACAATCATCCATACATTCACAGTTGAGACTGATGAAAATGTAGGATATAGAAATCTAATTGGAGAATTGTCATATGTGAGTATGGGCACGAGACCTGATATTGCTTATAGCACAAACTACCTAAGTAGATTCCAAAGCTGCTATGATCAAACGCATTTCAAGTATACTACGAGAGTTTTGAAATATTTGTTCAAAACAAAAGATCTGAAATTAATGTACTCAAATAAAAATGTAAAAGATGAACATCTAGACTGTATGGTAGACTCTGATTATACAGGAGACAATATAGATCGTAAATCAACAACAGGGTTTATTATCAGACTATTTGGAAATTTAATTTATTGGAAAACAACGAAACAAACTAATGTGACTAAATGCTCCACTTTCGCTGAGTACACAGCTATGTCAGAAGCTGTAACAGAAGTTCTATTTGTAAGAAATTTGTTAAATGAATCGTTTGACCTCAAGATAGAGAAACCAATTACAATATACGAGGACAATTGTAGCAATCGCAAAATTTGGAAATTTCACAACAAATTCTAAGCACATTGAAGTACAGTACCATTATGTTAATGAAAACTATGAAAATGGAATAATTGACATCATTAAAATTGATTTTGAATCTAATTTAGCCGATATATTGACAAAAAGTTTGAACAAAACGAAGTTTGTAAAGATCAGAAATGCTCTCAAATTAATCCAAAATTATGATGACTAGAAAACGACTAAAACACGAATAACAGAAATTCAAGTAAAACTATGTACATCGCAATCAACATAAAGTACGCAAATCCCAATGTTGAAAATTCAAGGAGGCGTGTTGGAATGTATGAATGTTTCAACGAATGTCCGTCAAGTAACTTATGAGTTGATTGTTAAGGTGGCCATCTCAGCGGGCCTTGAATGTGTGCGTACGCTCACACAAGCTAGGAAAAGCGTGTACGTATACGCGTGTAGTAAACAAACCGTAAATTACAACTTTCTCCCTGGAATCGGCCACAAGGAAGTTTTTGCGAGTACAGTTACCTACAGTAGACATCCGTGCAGGGTGGTCTGGTGCGTTTGAACGCTAATAACCACCGTACGTTGAAATATTAATGAATTTATGAATCGAAAACTTAACAGAATGAGGCTTCAAGGCTTCTCCGTTGGTGGCGCTAGTGGTGTACCGCAGCACGTAGCACCAGCGTGACGTATACGCAGGGCCGACGCGAGGTTAGTTGGCGGCCTCATGCAAGAAAATTTTTTGTGCTCCCAATTTTTGCACCTGTTTTCTATTTAATATGATTTGTCTTTACGGGGTGTACATTTTGTTTATGTGGGGGTTGGATTCCTTTATTATTAAGCATGCGATACAGTTTTTTAGCGTCCCATTCGACTGGCGCCCTTATGTAGCGCATAACTTGCATAATGGTTCCGTCGGCCCTGCGTATAAGCGATGTAGTAAACAAACCGTAAATTACAACTTTCGCCCTGAAATCGGCAAGAAGGAAGTTTTTGCGGGTATAGTTGCCTCCAGTAGACATCCGTGCAGGGTGGTCTGGTGCGTTTGAGCGCTAATAACCACCGTACGTTGAAATAATACTGAATTTATGAATCGTGTACTGAGACAGACTCGAGAAATGACAGAATGAAGCTTCCAGGATTCTCCGTCACCGGCGTTGATGGTATATTCGCGCCATGTACCATCAGAACCGGTGGAAGACCAAACTAGCCAATAAATGTAGGAAGGACATAGTTGCCGAGACGTATCAAGGGTCGAATCGCGCTGTTGTCGCATTTCCCCTATCACTATTTTGCCATCAAGGAAGCTTGAATGAATCACGGCGAAGCGGTTGGAGAACAGAGATGGGCAAAGATATTATCTGGATAAACTCAAATTAAAGATACTACAGTATTGTCTCATTACGGGCTCGGTTTGGTGTACACGATGTGGACTTTTCGCTATTCCCATCACTTCTGTCTCACTCTTGTCCGGCGAAGGCGAGAGCGAGCGAGAGGCACTAAAAGCGAGCGAGGGCAGTACGAGATAGACGACGGGATGATGTTTTGTCTCGTTCCGTCTTTCGGACGCCTGACACTCCGTCCTTTGCGTTCGCGGCCGTCGCGCAGGCAAGGCGTTCCATCTCGCTCCCCCCTTCGGCCAGAAAGAAGCGAGAAACGAACACTGGGAATTAGGGCTCTGTTCGCGATACAGGCTCAACGCCGCGCCGGTCCCGACCAGCGAGGACTTGGGCTGTTCGGCGGCGGCTTGTAATCTCGGTTGGAGAGGCATACAGTGTTGATAAAATGTAAAACGTCACGTTTTCAGTATTCAGTAACATACTGCTGAGATTTTCCACATTAAAATGAATTCAAATATGGTATAAATCGGATTATTTCTAGAACTGTACTAGATAATTAAATATAAATGTAACAATTCTAATCTAAAAATGCTAAAAATAATCCGATTTATACCGTGTTTAAATTCATTTTCATTGTAGTATAAGAAAATAATTATTTTTTTAGTTTTTAATGCATTTTTAATAAAATCGTTTATTATAAATTTTTTTATTTTCAAGTTTTTAGTTTTCGTGGATTTACATTTCACAGCTCAAACTTCTTTACAAACATCTTTTATTGCTGTATGCAGTTTAACAGTTTGCTTGAACCCTACAGTGCTAAAAGTTCGTAAAGAACGCGAGTGGTTGATTTTAAGTCGATTGGATTTGTGGTTATGGGTTATTATTTATTGGTAACTGGGTAATTTTTTCACCCCCTTGGAGGTTTTTTCCACAATTTTGTACTGTCATCCAAGCTACGCACCCCTGCAAAGTTTCAAGACAATTGGATGGTTGGAAGTGGATTAAAATTGAGTTTCCAGATTTGAATCAAACATACAAACAAACAGGGGATCGTAGCTGAATAAAATCTTTTAATGAGACATTCCAAAATATACGTATTGTTAGTACTGATCTCTAGTTTGTATTGATAAATTTTTACAATCGTGGAATAACAATTCCGAAGAAAACCATGTACAAAAGTATTAAATTGAAATATACTTTTGTACAAATTGATGTTTTAAAAAAATGATTACGTTATTAAATTTGTGTTTAAACAACAGACAATTCTTGTTGATAAAAAAGATCATTTGATGTATAGTTAGATAAGAAAGAAAGCGTCATATGTTTTTGTTGGGACCGCGCACGCGCCTGTGCGACTCCGCGTCTCGGCAGAGGGCGCGGGGGGGGGGACAGTGTGGCATGGCGGACGGACACGGCTGGTGTGTTGCCATGCGCCTCCGACAGTTTCTGTATGAATTGTTGTTGTTAATATACGTGTGAAATGTACATCACGGAGTTCCGAGTTTTCGTTACCCTTCCTGCCATTTCCGAGTCACGACGGACCTAACAACTGGCGCTGCGGACTTGAAATTTTTCTGTGGAAAAAATTAAGTGCGTGGCTTGTGAAAATGGCGGACACCGCGGAACAGATCAAGGCCCTCACGGCGGCCATTAACGGTCTTCTTCAACTGCAGATGCAGCAGAGCCAGGCGCAAACCGCCTCTACTTCACGCGGGACACAAAGAACTACAGAATTCGACTTATACAACTAGTAGAGCGCCCGCGTGGAAAAATATGCATACGGGTCCGGCGACGAGATCAAGCCATTTGAAAAATGGCTCCTCCGCCACGAGTATACCCTCGTCGACGAGGCGGCGTCCCTTCCACCCGAGATGCAGACGCGTCTCGTGCTGGACAAGTTGGGACAAACGGAATACGACAGGTTGGTGGACCATGTGGCACCGACGGACCCTCCGAAGATGCCCCAGAAGCAGCTCATCGAGACGTTGAAGGAGCTCTTCCGCGACAGGGTACCGATTATACGTCGGCGCATCGAAATTCTTAATTTCCGGTACGACAAATCTTCGCCTATCAGGGAACATATTGATCGAATAAACCGCCACGCGGCAGAGTTCGATCGAGCGAATTTGTCGGACGATGGTCTGCGAATCGTGTTGCTGCTGCAGTCGCTCTGCTACTCGAAGGACAACGAGGCGTTAAAAAAATTGGCCCTGCGAGTGGTCGAAAAGCATCCTAACGCCACCATGAAGGATGTCGTCGCCGAGCTGGAGGCTCACTTGAACGTCTTCGCCGGCCTAAAGACTCTAGAGGATCCGGTAAAAGCTCCTCAGTTGTCAAGCTGTGGTGTTGTGAAAACTAATCCAAAAAAAACTGTGCCGCGGAAGCTCGCGCAAAACAATAAACCACAAAACGATAAACTGCATGCGAAGCCAGACGGTAAGTGTTTCAGTTGTGGTGGTGCACATCTTCGGGCTACGTGCAAATTCCGCGAGGTGGTGTGCCACAAATGTGACAAAAAGGGCCACATCGCTTCCGTGTGTCGCGCCGGTGCGAAAGATTCGGGAATCGTCGGTAAGAACGCTAGCATAATTACCCAAACAATTTCCGCGACCGGCAGGCGTCGCCGTCGATACGTGTCGATCGTGATCGACGGAAGGACTCTACGTCTCCAATTCGATACGGGGTCTGATATTACCGTCATCGGTAAAGATGAATGGTGTCGGCTCGGATCGCCGAAACTGGTGGCGGGCGAGGCTGTCGAGCATGCCGACGGCAGCAGGCTCAGCCTGATCGGTAGATTTCGTGGCCGGATACGTGCGATCGGACGCGAGGGTGAAGTCGACATCGACGTAGCGGGTCGAGACGGTCTCAACTTGCTTGGTCTGAACGCGATAGATACTCTCGATTTGTGGCCCGCGCTTCTGAGTGAGACGCGGGAGCCCGAGTGCATTTTGGGACTCCAACAGACCGGTTCGGCGGACTCCGGCGATTCAAGTGCGGGGGTCGTTGTTTCGGATGGGCGACCGTTCCCCTCTAGCCGGCCGCGTGCGTGCGGGGACGATCGGAGGGCTTCGCCATCTTCGGTCGCATATTTGGCGAAGATGCAAGTGGAGTTTCCCGGCCTGTTCGCAGACAGGTTGGGGACGTGCCTCGACTTCAGGGCCGCATTCGACCTGGAGGACAGCGCGAGGCCCGTGCGGCTTCCGTGCCGGCAGGTCGCGTTCGCCATGGAGCAGCCATTGGAGGAAGAGCTGCATCGCCTCGAGGAGGGCGGAATCATCGAGCGTGTCGAGTCTTCGGCGTGGGCTTCGCCAATAGTGATTGTAAAAAAGCATCCCACGCCGGAGGGTGGCAAGTGCAAGATTCGACTCTGCGCGGACTTCTCCACTGGTGTGAATCGGGCCCTGGTTGACAACCGTCACCCTCTGCCCAGTGTGGAGAACATTTTAGCTAAATTGAACGGAAGTTCGTGTTTCAGCGTTTTGGATTTGAGCGATGCCTTTTTCCAAATAGAGATCGCGGAGGGTTGTAGGGCAGTTACCACAATCGTTACACCAAAAGGGCTGTTTCAGTTCAAGCGTCTTCCATTCGGCATCAAGACGGCTCCTGCGATTTTCCAGCAGGCAATGGACCACACGCTCTCGGGTCTTCAGGGTGTGCACGCTTACATCGACGATGTGGTAATCACCGGCTCCAATAGAGAGGAGCACGACCAGCGCCTCAGCAGCGTCCTCACGCGACTCGAACAAAGGGGCTGGAGGCTCAGCGCGGAAAAGTGTGTCTTCGGCCTTGAGGAAATTAAGTATCTTGGGTTTATTATAAACGCCAAAGGTATTGCTACGGACCCTGAGACTACACTTGCCGTGGCAAACATGCCGAAACCGACGAACGTTTCGGAGGTACAGAGCCTCCTCGGTATGATAAACCATTACGGTAAGTTTATCCCACACCTTCACCAGCTCAAGCAACCCCTAGAAGAACTCACCAGGAAGAACTGTCCCTGGAACTGGACATCGAAGCAGGACCGGGCAGTGGACCAGTTCAAAAGGGTATTGCTGAGCCCGCTCCTTCTGGAGCACTATGACCCCACCAAAACTCTCGTGGTGGCGGCCGATGCGTGCTTCACTGGCATCGGTGCGGTACTCCTCCAGCGAACTCCGGACGGCGCCGAGCGAGCGGTATATCACATGTCGCAGAGTCTCACGGACGCTCAGCGGAATTACTCCCAGCTGGAGAAGGAGGCCCTCGCTCTGGTTTCGGCAGTGGAGCGATTTCACAAATTCGTCTGGGGGAGGAAATTCATCCTTCAAACAGACCACAAGCCCCTTGTGGCGTTATTACAAACGGAAAACACGAAGGGCCTCAAACCGACTACAGCGGCTCGTCTAAAGCGTTGGGCCTTGAGGCTCCTGGGATACGACTTTCGTATCGAGTACATTTCTACGAAGGAGTTTGGCCAGGCGGACGCCTTGTCACGTCTGATTGAGAAGTTCCGTCGAGACAACGCGGAGGAACTGCAGGTGGCCGGCATCCGCGCGGTGGAGTCCGAGTTGCTGCAGGTTAGGAATTTGGCTCTTGACCATTTCGGGAGAGAGCTTCGCCGCGGCTTGAAGACTGCCACCGCCGAGGACCCTTTGCTCAGCTCGGTGATTAAAGCGATTCGGGACAATGCTTGGGATCGCGCACCGCACCAGGAGTCTCTGAAGCCTTTCAAGCAGCGCTCCGAGGACTTGAGTGTGATTGACGGCACGCTCCTGCTGGGTGACAGAGTTGTCATCCCGAAGAAGATGCAACCCGCGATCCTCACTGCCCTGCACAAGGGGCACCCCGGCATTAGGAGGACGAAACAACTCGCCAGAGAGTTCATCTATTGGCCGAAGATGCTGGACAACATCGAGCACATGGTGCGTCAATGTGACGCTTGCGCCATCGTGCAGAAGTTGCCGAGGAAAGTGCCTCTCGAACCCTGGCCTACTCCGTCGAGACCCATGGAGAGGGTCCACATTGATTACGCTGGACCCATTGAGGGTCAATACATGTTGATCTTCGTGGACGCGTTCTCGAGGTTCCTGGACGTCGCCATCACTTCGACAATTTCGGCGAGTCGTACGGTGGACCTCTGCCGCGAGACATTCGCCAGATATGGGCCCCCGGACATCTTGGTCTCGGATCACGGGACGCAATTCACCTCGCAGTTGTTCGAGACATTTTGCGAGGAGATGCAATGCACGCATTTGATGTCGGCGGTCAACCACCCCCAGTCGAATGGACAGGTGGAAAGGATGGTGGATACAGTTAAGAGGGCCATCGCGAAAGATCCATCAAACTGGAGAAAACAGCTGTCTGTTTTCTTGTACAGCTACCGCTACACTCCTTGCTCATCGGCCGCCGGTGGAAAGTCCGCAGCGGAGCTATTTTTCGGCAGACGTATTAATTCTGCATTTTCTAGATTGCTCCCGGGGGGCAGGCTACAGGTCGCCGACCCGGTTCCCTCCAAAGGGTCGACCGTAGTGGAGCAATTCAACAAGCACCACGGAGCTCGACCAAGGAGTCTGACGGTGGGTGACCGCGTTGTCGTCCTCACCCGGAAGGATCACCGCGAGCGGGGCAGTATTTCCGGGGTCGCCTCGAGGACGCACTATTCTGTTCGTCTGGACAGCGGAGTCGAGGTCGAGCGCCACATTAACCACATTTGGCGAGGAGGTGTTGACCCTGATTCCGTGGATTCGGCTCCCGATCCGAGAGAGGTGGTGGACGAGGACGACTGGGCTCTCCTCACTCAGAATTCGAGCCAGCCGGCGGACGTCGCGTCCGACCCGGAAGCCGGGGGACCGCACCTGCCGACCGAGGCACTGGACTCCGGGACTGAGGATTCTGGAGGGTCAGCAATTCCGCCGACACCGTCCAGACCCGTCCGCAACCGACGCGCACCGCGGCGCCTGCAGCTGGACCCTAACGCTGCATCATACGCGTACTGGTAACCCTTTCTGAAGGAGGGAGATGTTGGGACCGCGCACGCGCCTGTGCGACTCCGCGTCTCGGCAGAGGGCGCGGGGGGGGGGGCGGACAGTGTGGCATGGCGGACGGACACGGCTGGTGTGTTGCCATGCGCCTCCGACAGTTTCTGTATGAATTGTTGTTGTTAATATACGTGTGAAATGTACATCACGGAGTTCCGAGTTTTCGTTACCCTTCCTGCCATTTCCGAGTCACAACGGACCTAACAGTTTTTAAAAGAACTATAGCATTTATAGATTTCATTACGATCGGCGTGTTACACTTCGGTAGTATAATCATATGTATAATCATTGCACATTGATTATACAAAATATTACATCCTTCTACGTATAAATAAAAACTATTGATACGCAAATTAGTATTGTTTCATTGACATGTTTCCTAACTTCACTACCCAACCTCTCTATCTTTCATTATTGCTATCCTCTTTTACGTTCAGCGAGGAAATAATTTAAATCGGACTACTTTGAACGAAACGGGCTTTCAATTCTGCAAATAAATTTTATCTGTAATATCGTTAATAATGACAGTTCAAATTGTGTCAGGTTTGGTATCTTTCCATCTTTCCTTCTTACACTCTCGGACCTCTTTATCTATCATTATTGCTATCCTCCTTTACGTTCAGTGAGGCTCTGACGCTAGACGCAGCTCTCGTGCCGTATTCCTTCAAGACTTCTCGATAGAAAGAGCTGTGGCAACAGCGCGGCAGAGACGGGAGAACAGAAAATGTGGCAACTATGCGTCAAAAATTCGTCTACATAGAGTACCTGGAGATGTCACCTCTGTATAAGTTCTTTTTATCGACCGCAGTAGTTTCATTACGGTCCGTCTGTTTACTGAGCACGCTTCGATCGATTCGGACCATAACAAACTTGAGACGGCAGCCTTAAGCCAAGTAATAACTACTGGCGCCATCTTTTAACGGTACGTGTCGAGAGACATCCGAGCGACGCTCTCTGTCCGTTGTGATGTGAGGTAACGTGTAAGAACAAAAGTTGTAGGCATAAAGTTAGTCTGGCTATCGTCGTTGTACAGCGTCGTACTAAGAGTACGCACAGAGTAATAACACAGTTCGTAATTATAAATAAGTTCTATGTAGATTATTATAATAACCAGTAATATACAGAAACGTATCTACAAAGACAGTCATTCACATCCGAAACTTCATTGCTTCGTCCACGAAAATATCCTCATACGCTTATTGTCAAAGAACAATATTAAATTAAATTATTATATTTTTTCTTTTAATATTGTATTTTTATATTTTTCTTTGTATTTTATATTATTATATTCTGTTTGTATAGGGAGAAATCAAAATGTTGAGAATAGTGCGGTTCATTTAGAGATAGAGAATGGAGGCGATACAATAGATACGTAACAGTTTCGGCGAATATGGTCGAGATACTACTGCTCTGTATAACAGAGCACTCGGATCGGTCAGGAGAGCGTGAGTGTCTGCATGAGTGTATGTGAGGTGTTGTGTGGAAGAGTATGTATGTATGATGTCGCGAAACGTAAATAGGAAGTCCATCAGCTGTTCGAGAATGCTCTAGTTTTCTTGCGAATGATGTGAAAAAGTGAGAAAGAAAGAGAGCGAGAGAGAGAGAGAGAGAGGGAGGGAGAGAGAGAGGGAGAGGGAGAGGGAGAGAGAGGGAGAGGGAGAGAGAGAGAGAGGGAGAGAGAGAGAGAGATGGTTCTGCCGAGACACTATTTATAATCTTTCTTTTTATATTTCTATTTTTTCAATTAATATCACAATATATAATGATTTTACATATATTACAATCTATTTACTTGCCTGAAGACAATTCAGTGCAGTAGCACGAAGAGACGCTAACAAGGGGAGGCCGCGACATCTAGAACACGGATTTTGATGACTCTCATATATGTTGTAGTGTAGGCGTAGTAGACCAATATATGTGTCACATGTTGGGTCCACTACCCCATAGTTTCCGAAATATTAATAAAAAAAGATGTTTATGCATTGAAGAACAGAAGCGATAGCGTTGTTCATTGTAATGATGAATAGCGACGCGTGTAAAGGGCAGGTCTCGTACCAAAACTTTCACCGGTTCGATTCTCACTGGAATCATTTTTTTTTATAAATTTATTTTATATGTTTTATTCCTCAAAAGATAAAGTATTGCCAAGATTTATGTCCGAAATATTTAACAAGTCGGAATTGTCCGAGCTTGTTGAAGCAAACGTGCTTACACTCATCGCACTAATTGTAAACTTTAACGTTTTGCACTTGCAGTAAATAATAAAATAATAATCCGGAACGTATAGAAAAAAATTGGATATTCACAATTATACTCTCGAACATCAACCAACGACGCATGAAATAGAACTGACACGGTACAAAGTAACGTGCACGAAATGCTGCAACCATTTCTTATGTTTATATGAAACGACGAGTCTGGCTCGTGTCTGTCAACGGACCTTATCGGTGCCGAAAGTGCTCGCTATAGCGGGTCTTTTATAAGCAAGCTTATAAGCCGTGTAGGCGACGTATTTTCTTTTAAATTAAATCAAATGTCATGTCCACTAGAAACTAATTGTACAATTAAAAAATGTACCTGTGGCCATACATCTTTTATTAGATGTGCATGGTGTCGTAAATTTTATTGTTTCATTTGTTTTTACGATAAATGTCACATTTTAGAATGTAAAAAATAATACTTTATCTCTTGAGGAATAAAACATATAAAATAAATTTATAAAAAAAAATGATTCCAGTGAGAATCGAACCGGTGAAAGTTTTGGTACGAGACCTGCCCTTTACACGCGTCGCTATTCATCATTACAATGAACAACGCTATCGCTTCTGTTCTTCAACGCATAAACATCTTTTTTTATTAATATTTCGGAAACTATGGGGTAGTGGACCCAACATGTGACACATATATTGGTCTACTACGCCTACACTACAACATATATGAGAGTCATCAAAATCCGTGTTCCAGATGTCGCGGCCTACCCTTGTAAGACGCGGACGGTCAAAAAAACTAACACCCGCGTGGGTAGGTCCCTACACGATTCAAAACACGCACGATAACAATAATTGCAGTATAAAGGGCGACGAACAATCTGCGTTCACGCGAACCAACTTAAACACTTCATACAATAGGGCGGAAATATGGAAATGGTCGCAGTTTTGAAGGAAAGCAACGATACACTAACAATTATATAAGGATAAGACTAAGAAAATTAATTTATTGGAAACAAGAGGGTAAATAAGCGCACAACTGGGCGTCGCCGTCCCAGCCATGTAGGGTGCGGGCGGCCGCCAGCAGTGACCATAATCGAGGCCGCGGAGCAGGCTCAACGAAGACGTCCCCATGACGTTCTACACAAGAAACCAATTGCAAGACTATTACCACACGCACGGAAATAGAAACAATAACCAGACCCACAATCCCCGGTACAATAAGACACTCACCAAATAGGGTCTTCAGACCCCACGAGTCTTCGTCATCCTCCCAGAATTCTGCATCCTGGAAGAACGGACGCCAATGTGCCCGATACTCCCTAATTGCCTCCATACAGGCAATGCTGATACAGCCCGGCGGGCGGGGCACTGGAAACGCTAGAGGAATAACCGGATAAATAGAACAATAAAGTAACACAACACGAACCACAAGCAAACCCCATTCGCACGTACAACTAAACCGAACATGATTTCCCGCGGCGCGTTCAAAATAACTGACAACATATTCGTTCAGTAGATCACAACGAAATAAGAAGCGACCAAGAAAATCGAGCCTTCACTTCTCATTTCTACTCAAGTCCAGACAAAGAAGATGAACTGTCCTACGTTAGCAAAAATTTATCTCGCGCACGCACAAAACGAAACACCGACCACACCTCGACATTATAATTTACTGGATTTTCGTCCTACAAACGACGATACTACTCGGAGGAGGAACAACCCCCGACACAGATTTCACTATAAAAGAATTCCAACACAAACCTAGCATTTACTTCGAAAACCTAGGCGATCTATAGATTTATTAAGATAGCTGGAGGTTAGTATTACACGTAGACATATCATACATCTACGGACGCGAAGCGAACCTCCAAACTGCACTATATGATATACTTGCGCAATGTAAAAAACAGCGTCGTGGACACATAGATGGATTAGGTTACATAGACAAATCGCTCTTCGGGCTAATGGATTCCGAAGATAGAAAGAAAATCAATGATCGAATAGACCTTTTAAAAAGATAAGATAACAGACTACAAAATGCAATCAAGAGACAAATGCAAATTGTAAGAGCAAATACCGAACTTCTCAACGAGTCTGTACACGACATACGAGACAACGAAAACAGAATCTTAAACGCGACGTGGCAAATTCAATACTTAATCCAACAGACAACGAACATTACTAAATTTCGAGAGACAGTAGACGAACACCTCATACTAATAAACAGCATCGCGGAAACACTATTGCACATCACACAAGACTTGTAAGAAAGGAGTCCTAAACCCACGATTAATACCACCAGCACAAATCATAACGTACCTCACTTCCGCACTCGCACATATTCCGAAAGGACTAGACTTCCCAAACGGAATAAAATTAGAAAACATGGACGTTCTGTACGAAATCCTTACGCTCTCCGCATTTTCGAATATCAAATCAATTACTGTAGTACTAGATATTCCATTGTTAAACGCTAAAATTCAAATTGAGCAAGGTACACCCGGTACCTATGAAGATAAACGAATCGTTCTACGCGTATATAGAACCCCTCGACTCATACGTGGTATTTGACACATCGGTGCAAGATTACATACAACTAAGCAAACAGGACCTAGCAAAATTTAAGGCAATAAACGATCAGTACCTCTGCACCTCCAATCACCCAATGTTCAAAGCGATACCATACGGACCGTGCGAAGTACAATTGGACACAAAATTAACAACAACCCCGAACAATTGTAAAATGCGAATTATGACACGGCTAGGCTATAGAAAATTTCCAGGCCTAGCCCAACATAAAAAAAATTCAGAACTAACCCGCTGTCGAATTTTTTCAGAACTAACCCGCGAACAAATTTTTTTTTCGAAACTAACCCGCAAATGTTTACATGTATTCATCCTCCTAACACCACCAACAACAACATCAACAACAACAACACCAACAACATCGACAACAACAACACCAACAACATCTACAACAACAACATTAACAACACCGACGCCATGTTCGATACACGTTCAGAGTGGTACGATAGATGTTCGATACACGTTCAGAGTGGTACGATAAGTGTTCGTTACACGTTCAAGTGATATGGTTTAGCCGAATGATGAGTCCGAAGAAAGAACGGATGATCTGTGAAGAATTCGAAGAAGATGAGTGCAAGGAGGAAGGGGATGGTCGGTGAAGAATTCGAAGAAGATGAGTGCAAGGAGGAGCGGGATTGTCGGTGAACAAGGAGGTGGAGAACAAAGGCATCCTATGTTGCAATGTACACAACTTTAGGCGTGGGCCCCCATGTGATAAATCCCGTTATTGTGGATAGTGTAAAGAAGCTGTAGTGATACTCGGTTGGTATAATTTCGGGTTTTTTCTAAATCGTTTTGTAAGTCTTCTAATTTGTGTGCTAACTTTATTTAATTCTTCCGGGGGTCTTTTAAGCTCGAAATTTGTGTTTCGGTATGAATTTAAAGTGGTCTGTGGAAATGTAATTACATCTAATGACAAATTGTAACCAGGTACGTAGTTCCATGTCTATTTCTATTCTGTATTGTTTTACAGTTTCTATTGTGAATTCGGTGATAGTGATTGTACATTGGTTTCTTATTATTATTATACCAGAATCCTTAATGCTATACATATTTGTGCTCTTATCGTTGCAAGTTGCTGCTAGTTGTATCGGTTTCGGCGCAATATAAATCCACGTGCCAGGTTATTGTAATTCTATCAGTATCGTGTGATTCAGTGTTATAATTCGCATTTTACAATTGTTAATTTTGTGTACAATTGTACTTCGCACGGTCCGTATGGTATCGCTTTGAACATTGGGTGATTGGAGGTGCAGAGGTACAGATCGTTTATTGCCTTAAATTTTGCTAGGTCCTGTTTGCTTAGTTGTATGTAATCTTGCACCGATGTGTCAAGTACCACGTATGAGTCGAGGGGTTCTATATACGCGTAGAACGATTCGTTTATCTTCATAGGTACCGGGTGTACCTTGCTCAATTTGAATTTTAGCGTTTAACAATGGAATATCTAGTACTACAGTAATTGATTTGATATTCGAAAATGCGGAGAGCGTAAGGATTTCGTACAGAACATCCATGTTTTCTAATTTTATTCCGTTTGGGAAGTCTAGTCCTTTCGGAATATGTGCGAGTGCGGAAGTGAGGTACGTTATGATTTGTGCTGGTGGTATTAATCATGGGTTTAGGACTCCTTTCTTACAAGTCTTGTGTGATGTGCAATAGTGTTTCCGCGATGCTGTTTATTAGTATGAGGTGTTCGTCTACTGTCTCTCGAAATTTAGTAATGTTCGTTGTCTGTTGGATTAAGTATTGAATTTGCCACGTCGCGTTTAAGATTCTGTTTTCGTTGTCTCGTATGTCGTGTACAGACTCGTTGAGAAGTTCGGTATTTGCTCTTACAATTTGCATTTGTCTCTTGATTGCATTTTGTAGTCTGTTATCTTATCTTTTTAAAAGGTCTATTCGATCATTGATTTTCTTTCTATCTTCGGAATCCATTAGCCCGAAGAGCGATTTGTCTATGTAACCTAATCCATCTATGTGTCCACGACGCTGTTTTTTACATTGCGCAAGTATATCATATAGTGCAGTTTGGAGGTTCGCTTCGCGTCCGTAGATGTATGATATGTCTACGTGTAATACTAACCTCCAGCTATCTTAATAAATCTATAGATCGCCTAGGTTTTCGAAGTAAATGCTAGGTTTGTGTTGGAATTCTTTTATAGTGAAATCTGTGTCGGGGGTTGTTCCTCCTCCGAGTAGTATCGTCGTTTGTAGGACGAAAATCCAGTAAATTATAATGTCGAGGTGTGGTCGGTGTTTCGTTTTGTGCGTGCGCGAGATAAATTTTTGCTAACGTAGGACAGTTCATCTTCTTTGTCTGGACTTGAGTAGAAATGAGAAGTGAAGGCTCGATTTTCTTGGTCGCTTCTTATTTCGTTGTGATCTACTGAACGAATATGTTGTCAGTTATTTTGAACGCGCCGCGGGAAATCATGTTCGGTTTAGTTGTACGTGCGAATGGGGTTTGCTTGTGGTTCGTGTTGTGTTACTTTATTGTTCTATTTATCCGGTTATTCCTCTAGCGTTTCCAGTGCCCCGCCCGCCGGGCTGTATCAGCATTGCCTGTATGGAGGCAATTAGGGAGTATCGGGCACATTGGCGTCCGTTCTTCCAGGATGCAGAATTCTGGGAGGATGACGAAGACTCGTGGGGTCTGAAGACCCTATTTGGTGAGTGTCTTATTGTACCGGGGATTGTGGGTCTGGTTATTGTTTCTATTTCCGTGCGTGTGGTAATAGTCTTGCAATTGGTTTCTTGTGTAGAACGTCATGGGGACGTCTTCGTTGAGCCTGCTCCGCGGCCTCGATTATGGTCACTGCTGGCGGCCGCCCGCACCCTACATGGCTGGGACGGCGACGCCCAGTTGTGCGCTTATTTACCCTCTTGTTTCCAATAAATTAATTTTCTTAGTCTTATCCTTATATAATTGTTAGTGTATCGTTGCTTTCCTTCAAAACTGCGACCATTTCCATATTTCCGCCCTATTGTATGAAGTGTTTAAGTTGGTTCGCGTGAACGCAGATTGTTCGTCGCCCTTTATACTGCAATTATTGTTATCGTGCGTGTTTTGAATCGTGTAGGGACCTACCCACGCGGGTGTTAGTTTTTTTGACCGTCCGCGTCTTAGCGTCTCTTTGTGCTACTGCACTGAATTGTCTTCAGGCAAGTAAATAGATTGTGATATATGTAAAATCATTATATATTGTAATATTAATTGAAAAAATAGAAATATAAAAAGAAAGATTATAAATAGTGTCTCGGCAGAACCATCTCTCTCTCTCCCTCTCTCCCTCTCTCTCCCCCTCTCTCTCTCTCCCTCTCCCTCTCCCCCTCTCTCCCTCTCCCTCTCCCTCTCTCTCTCCCTCTCTCTCTCTCTCTCTCTCTCTCGCTCTCTTTCTTTCTCTCTTTTTCACATCATTCGCAAGAAAACTAGAGCATTCTCGAACAGCTTCTTCTGTCAAGGCGACTGGGGTCGAGATTCTGGCAGCGAATCTCGGGGTGCTCCGGGTCGTCCTTCACTGTCGTCGTCCAACGGGCTCCGAAGGTTCGGGTGAGAATGCCGGGACGGAAGGATTCGGTTCGGAAACCGAAGGTAGGGGATCGTTGCTGATTAAAGAGTTGGAACTCACCGTAAGGTTTAAACAAGTTTATTCTGTCCCGATCTGGGTGACACTGGTACTATGCCTTTATCAGGCGTGGATCTTGTACAGCGTCTGTATCAAGTCTGAATATAGTATGAGCTCGCATTGCTCGTACATCATTCTTATACTGTAATCGGGGCGAAGCGGGGACCATCGGGCTCTCCGTCTTTGGCCCGCTTTTGGGTGTTTCACCATGTGCTTATGGTCTCGGAATGTTTCCGGGAATGCTTACCCATACAGCACACTCTCGTTGCAGCATATTTGCAGGATAGTTGCGGCGCAAGATGGCAACGAGCCACGCAAGGATGCCGCAACTATGCAGCAAAAATTCTATGTCCGCCTGCTGCAACTTTGCACAGCAATTTCTAGGCAACTTTGCACGGCAACTTTGAGGCAATTTCTCACGGCAATTTTGAGGCAATTTCGCACGGCAACTTTCAGGTAACTTCGTTCGGCAACTGTGAGGCAACTTCGCACGGCAACTTTACACCCAAAATCGCGTTATTCCGGAAACGTTAAAAGTAAATGTTAGGGAAGGGAATTAAATTACAATAAACATTAACCGTTAAATATTACTATATTTATAAATCAACTCATCATCAATACAATTTATAAATCAACTCATCATCAATACAAATAACATTAATATTTAATTTTTTTATTTATTTTTATTTATTGTTTTAATCCTTGCCTTTCGGCTTAGGATGGCTCCCGTTTACATTTCCATTTCCTTATCTTCTACGCACATAAATACATTTATCAGTCTTATCAAATAACATTAATAACAATATGTATGTTACATTCTGAAAAACCAAAAACAATTCCTCGGAAAATAAAGATTTCTTTCAATCTATATAAAAAATCAATCCTCGATACTTTTATTGTACATTGACTCTGTCAGTGGTCACAAGTGCCTGCAATGACACTTGTACTCGCGGATCATACGATCACGCGAGTCCATTCACGCCGGCGACGCGGCGTAAGTGTAACAAAAATGTTATCCGAAATAGGTACGATTAATGTAATTTTGTTAAAAATGCAATCCTACGCTACATGGAACATAATAGATTTCAGTTTATATATACAGTGGCAGACGAAAGAAAGTTTACAACTTTTAAAATCGCGTAACTTTTATAAAATTAATCCAAACTAGTTGATTTTTTTGAGAAGCTACAAGGATAAGTTTGCTAAGTGACGTGTTTCGTCGTTTTGAAAAAAATGTACTTGGTCGGAATAGCAAAAAAAAAATAGTAAATGTCGTTTTTAAAACTTTTTTGTGTGAGCCTGTAATGAAAATTCAAAAAACCCGTTTGTAGATTGAAGTAAGTTATATATGTGCCTAAAATTTCATCAAAATCGGTTAACGTTGCTTTGAGCTATAAATGTTTAAAGATCGCAGAATAAGGTCGAAAATCGCGAAATTCACGGAAATCAGCGATTTTCGACCTTATTCTGCGATCTTTAAACGTTTATAGCTGAGAGCAACGTTAACCGATTTTGATGAAATTTTAGGCACGTATACAACTTACTTCAATCTACAAACGGGTTTTTTTGAATTTTCATTACAGGCTCACACAAAAAAGTTTTAAAAACGACATTTACTATTTTTTTTTTTTGCTATTCCGACCAAGTACATTTTTTTCAAAACGACGAAACACGTCACTTAGCAAACTTATCCTTGTAGCTTCTCAAAAAAATCAACTAGTTTGGATTAATTTTATAAAAGTTATGCGATTTTAAAAGTTGTAAACTTTCTTTCGTCCGCCACTGTATATATAAACTGAAATCTATTATGTTCCATGTAGCGTAGGATTTCTTACTAGCTGTACCCGGCCACGCGTTGCTGTAGCTCAGTCTGGTTAAAAAGCATGTAAAAATTTTTACCTGTCACAGGTGTGACATCTATATAATAATAAGTATATAAAATCACGCGCATATTGGAATGCAACGATGTGTTAAAATTTCAAAGCAATCGATAAAGAAGTTTCGGAGATTTAACATTATGGAGAAACGAACATTCAAATTGTTATTTATGTGGAAGATAGATATTTCCATCTCAGGCCATCCAGTCAGTCCCGGGAGTGTGGGACAGTTTTGTTGCAGTGCTCCGGGAAGCCATTTTGCGGAAATCTGCAAAAAAAGAAAAACAATTCTTAGCAAAATAAAGATTGCTCTCAATCTATATAAAAGCTCCATACTTTTATTTATATAAACCAAAGATCCTTAACTTTGTCTGTTGTTAGTGGCTTCAGGGTGGCTTCGCACCTTAAAAGGTGATGCGATTGTGATTCGCCCATTTTTTAAATATCGGGGGCTACCCACTCTTCCCCTACGCCTGGTTTACGTCCATTTCTTTAACTGACCTACGTGCAATGCGCAATTTGCATTGTGATAGCCATTTCGAGGCCGCATCTACAATATCCGCATCGCAACAATAGATATTTCTGGATGCACATGCATCGTATACAGCACCTGGAATAATACGCATTAATTTATTTTACAATTTTTAGTGCTCAATGGAGAGAAATAATAAAGTTACTTATTCAGTAATAATTTCTTTATATGAACAAACTTCGAAAACGCTGGTTTCTGCTTCTTACCATGCCAACTATAATTTGTAGCGACACTCCATGTCACCAGTTTGTACAAAATTACGGATGTCGTCAGGGCCACGTTCTTTCCACTAGTCCTCTTCAGCATTTCAATCTATAAAAAGTCATTAATAAATTATTCCAGTCATGAAACATGGGCTACATTAAAAAAAGCATTCGCGTAACGCCAATCACAGGGTGCATTGAAGCAGTTAAAATTAACAATCACCATCAAGTACTTGATAATAATTTAACGGAAAGTGAAATTAAAGTTATACGGTAATTCCGGGAGTAGTTGTTGAATATAAACATAATTAGAATACAAAGTTAAATTTGGAACTTTATCATACTACTTTTAGTAGTTCATTTATTATTCTTACGTCACTTACCATAGCATTAAATGTGGGCTTGTCCTGCAATTTTTCTTCCAAATTACGTAATCCCTCTTCATCCTTAATGGGAAAATTTTCTGATATTGCCAAAAATCCGGTATCAATGCTACTTGTAACATTTGAAATTTCCGGCATTTTCGACTCTATCTGTTGCAACCTTTTCATCATATCGGCCAATGTCAAATTAATCGCTGCAAAGATTCTCTTCATAAGTGTTTCCAACTCTGAATAAAGATAAGAGAAGTTAATTATATAAAAACCGTATTTAGGATTATAGTCAATGGGTAGAAACCCATTGGATTGGATATGACTTTGTACATGCGAAGACGTACTTGCTAATGATGACGATGATGATGATGATTCTGGTTGTGGTTGTGGTTTTGGTGTTGGTGTTGGTGTTGGTGTTGGTGTTGGTGTTGTTGTTGGTGTTGGTGCTATTCCTACTCTACTTTCCACGGGAGACGCGTGTAGTATAGGTGTTATACTATTCTCACCACTGTTAATTCGTTGGAAATAGTGGTCGTGAAATGGCATCGACATCGATGGAAAATCTGCATTGAAACCCGAAATTTAGCACATAATTGACACCATGCTCCGATCAATATTGAAAGGGGGGTCCCAAAATGACGAGACTACTCGGATGATGCAATATACCGATGAAAAAAGACATCGAAATGTCCTTTACCGTTTTCGGATCCGAGACTTCCGGCCCACACAGATTAAAACCATGTGAGCTGTGCGCGTGGCAGCGTACGGTAAAGGACTTCTCGATGTCTCTTTGCATCAAGATATTGCACATTTCGGGAAGTCGCACAATTTTGTGACACACTGTATAAATTACTTCACATTTACTTTCATAATGAATAATGATTGAATAATATAAAAATACCTTCTTGTAAATGTACTTCTGACATTTCAGAAGGTGTCTTGGGGCACATATTTCCCTTGTTCCTTTTCTCCAATGGCGCTTGTGGTTCAATGTCCTCTTCCTCGCTGGACACGTGAACGCGATTATTTTTTCGCTTGCGCTCTTTCGACACTTTCCTATATCCCGAATAATTTGTCGCATCCGAATCTGGAATATTGGAGGTGTCCATGGCAGTCTCCTGTTTATCTAATGCCCCCTCATAAGTATCTGACACAGAGAATTCATTAATACGTCACACATTAATAAGTTATGCATATTGAGGTTCAATTTATACACTTCGCGTCAAAATTAAAGGAACAATATAATTTCCCGAAAATTTTGGTTATTCTCAAAGGACTGTATCTCTGCGAAAAATGTTTGAAAAAAATATTTATAAAACTTGAATGATTCCATGATTATCCTTGAAGTGGCATCAAGTTTCCTACAAAATGATAAATATGTAATTTTTGGGATCATTTTAAAATGGATTTACCACGATTAAAAAATTCCCATTAAATTGCCAACGAATGCTTCTGAAAGGAAACTTTCTTAGCTTTCCAAAACACTCTTGAAAATTTGTCTACGATCATGAGTTCGCAAGTTATAGGTGTTCAAAGTGAAAAGTACCTTTTTTGCTTTGATCGCGAATAACTCTGTCAATAAAAATCATACAACAAAACGAAAGTTTGCTCTATAAGAGCTCTTCCTTGAATTTACCGGCAAAATATTTTTTTTGCCCGTGCATACGTTGAAAGTAGACAAAAATTTCAGAATCTTCGTTTCCTGCGTTTCATCTTGATAAAACAGTATCATAATAGATGAAAGAAAAAAATTCAATTCTTCGTTCAAAAGCTATAAACTTCAAGCGTTCAAATGCGTTTTCTAAATATTTTTTCAAAACATTTTTACCACAAATACAGCCTTTTGAAAATGACCAAAATTTTCGGAAAATTATAGTGTTTCTTTAATTTTGACACGCTGTATAAATAATACTTTAACGAAATAAATATACCTGCTGAGGCAAACCACCTGACGATGTCGCATTTTTCCAACTCGTCGTGGTCCACTGGAATAATTCCTTTGATAATTGTTCTATTCAGGGTATACAAATTCTTGATATGGCTCGGCCAAATACTTCGCTGTCTATTAGCGTCCATCCAGCTCGATGGTATGATTTGCATACCATCCGCGAATTCCACGATCGAAAATTTTTTCAACATTTTTTACTGGAAAAGAATTAGGAGAATTTATTAAAAAATTGTCACTGTATTATATAATAATACTTATGAAATATTGCAGTATGATAGTTTTGTCTTAATCGTAATGTTACTCGTACTTACCGGTGATGAATTAACATTTTGTACACGGTGTTCGAAGCTCGCTTTCGGAAAACAAACGAGAAATTTAAAAAAAAAATGAAAAACAAAGTAACACGTACACACGAACTATAAAACGAATAAAATAACTTAAATATATTTTACAAAATAAACTAAACACACTATAACTATGAAAAGAATAAGAACAGAATTATATATAATTTTAAAAAGTACACTAACACACTATAAGTATAAAAAGAATAAGAAAAATTGAATATATAATTTTAAGATTCACTAACACACAATAAGTATAAAACGAATTAAAAAGGGAGTATATATTAAAACAAAATAACGCGAAATATAAAAAGATTGTGAAAACGATAGCTGCTTGTTCGAGAGTTTACTTCGAACTGGCCCGGTCCAGGGTTGCCGATCGCGAGTCAGCGAGGCGACAAAGAAGTACTTTGTTTGGCGCCCGAGCCGAGCCGAGCCGAGCCGAGCCGAGCCGAGCCGAGCCGAGCCGAGCCGAGCCGAGCCGAGCCGAGCCGAGCCGAGCCGAGCCGAGCCGAGCCGAGCCGAGCCGAGCCGAGCCGAGCGCTGCGCCGTTACATTCAGTCCAGGAGTGTGCGGGTACCAGAAATTTCGGGCTCGGGACGGGCCGGAAACTTTCGGGCAGGATCGGGCGAGATCCCGTTACTTTCGTATTGCTCGAGATCCCGAGACTCGATTCGGGCTACAAGCATGACCGCCATGAGCAGGCAATTTGATTTTAGGTCGACTCGGCAAAACTCGGACGCGATCGGCTCGAAAGCCAGCTATTAAGAGGAGACCGAGACGGAAAGGATTATGTATATCATTTATATCACTACCAGTGATAAGTTTTTACCTTTTTGTATCCTGTTAAATCATAATTTGTATCTTATTATTCATTTACATATATATTTTCATTGCTACCGAATAGTCTGTGAATACTGAATATGTCCATATACGTAGTTAAATAAATACAATATTCAAAACTTGGGAGGA
Source organism: Andrena camellia (assembly GCA_029448645.1). NCBI lineage: Eukaryota > Metazoa > Arthropoda > Insecta > Hymenoptera > Andrenidae > Andrena > Andrena camellia. The sequence goes on from CM055680.1 coordinate 16,903,305, forward strand.
AGACTATTTTTAGTTCGACAATATTTTAAAATCTTAATAAAATAATGTTTAATAAAATAATATTTTATTAAATGTATTATTTTATACGTCTTATTTAAGTATGTATATGGAGATATCCAGTATTCACAGACTATTTAGTAGCAATGAAAATACATATATGTGTAAATGAATAATAAGATACAAATTATGATTCAACAGGAGATAGAAAGGTAATAATTTATCACTGATATTGATATAAATGATACGTAATTCTTTCCGTCTCGGTCTCCTCTTAATAGCTGGCTTTCGAGCCGATCGCGTCCGAGTTTTGCCGAGCCGACCAGAAATCAAATTGCCCGCTCATGGTGGTCATGCTCGTAGCCCGAATCGAGGCTCGGGATCTCGAAAACTTCAGGATCTCGAGCAATATGAAAGTATCGGGACCCCGCCCGATCCCGCCCGATCCCGCTCGAAATTTTCCGACCCGTCCCGAGGGCCGGGAACCCGAGCCTCGGAACGATCCGCACATTCCTACAATTCACTCTCAGAGAGGATTGTAAACTTTCGAGCCCGCAGTGATGCGCGAGTAAGAGAATCCATGAGCGAGCGAGAGGGGACGAAAGAGTGGACGAGATGGGGTGGCTGAAAAGACTTGAAACGCTATTTTTTAAAACCGACACTGTGCCTTGTACGTACATACATATTTGTGAACATTTTCTCGAGAAAATCGACCTATTGTTAGAATGATATTGTTTATATAAATAGTTTGTTTCCACATATAAAGTAAAATTTTTTCTGGGAAATCAATACTTTGTTAAAAAAAAAACCACGAAAATACCTACATTTTCACCTACTTACACAAGGCTCCCCCCTTTTATAATAATTATGTACAAAGCTGAATAGAACGTAAGGAAATGTCATGGCGACGCGATCGCATGCTTCCTTCGAAAGCAAATATTAACTCCTCAGCGACGACCTCCATACGCAGTGTCAGTTTTCACGGGCAGCGGACCTCTTGCTGTAATACTTATAGTAATGGCTACATTGTATGCATATCTCCGTTTAGAACGCCGTTCGCCTAGAAAGAATACTTAAGGTCTGCGCACACATGTGAGAGCAGACTCTCTACGCCCCTCTTCTTCTTACTAATGGTACGCCGGAACGGTACTGACACGGAACTGATATGTATGCGCAGACCTTTACTAGGACGTGGTCGCCGTCCGCGTAGAGAAATAATGAGATCTAACGCCGTCGTTGAAGGCTTAGGCTCGTTGCGTACTTGCGACCAGTGGCCGGCAACTTGGTCGACAAGAGACCAGAAACCTTTGTTGCTCGTCGCGACCAAGTGCGTACGAACTCATATATCCCCGTGTACCTCGTGGTCGTCGGCGACCTGGTTGCCGGCAACTTGTTGCAAGTGCGTAACGTGGCTTAAGCCCCCATACACGTTGAGATCTATATCGATAACATGTATCAATACAGATCGCGCTATATATGCGTCTCAGATTTCGGTTGTGTATGAAACGACATTTACACGGTGAAACGAAATCATGAGACATGAGTTCACAAGTTTAAGAAAAAGTCTACTAACTTTGCCTCCGAGCGGCCACTGATTAGGCCTTGCGCGCGAGAAAGTGTGACTGTCAGCGTTCTTTCAATTCGATCTGAAAAACATGTGATCGCACACGGACGAGTATCATACAAATAAGTAACAGGTAGCGTGATACTCATGCGTATGGGATTGTATGGGTTTCGAATGGAATTAAAAGAACGCCGACGGTCGGACTGTCTCGCACGTACGGCCCAGAGTTGGCCAAAATGTAATTACAAATTACAAATTACGATTAAAGTATAATTGTGTAATTGATTACACATTATTTTATGTAATCGTTAATTTAGGTAGTTGACAAAATTGTGGTCGACTACCTAAATTAACGATGACAAAAAATAATGTGTAATCAATTACACAATTCCATTTTGAAATTTGCATCTCTACTCGACACGTCCGCTCGTTTGGAAAACTATGCAAGGACCGCCCGTCTGCCGAAGTCACGGGCCCAGTTGGTTTTTCCACACCAGTCGGCCCTTGAAACACTTTACAATCGGCCAAGGCGTTGTTGTCGGGGTCGTCGGAAAGCTGCCGTTCCAATGTGCGGCGGCAACGGTCCCGCTAGTGTAAGGGAGAAGCAGATGCATACTTCTCCCTTACACTAGTGGGGCCGTCGCCGGCCGCACATTGGCACGGCAGCCTGCACTCATCACCGTAGCCGTTGCAGCGTAAACTTGGGAGAAAGTTCGATTGTAACGAAGACGTAGTTTACGCTTTGGCAAGTGGCCTTGGGACACACAGCCTAATCCGCCTGTTTACCGCTAACAAGGGAAGATCCCGGACCCGAAAATTCAAAAAATTCTGAAACTTTGTGGATATGTAGAGGATTTTCTCCCGATTACAACGCAATTTTTTTTGCTGCCCAAATTCACTCTAAGGGGGTGAAATTAACCACTGAAGATTCGGCTATTTTTCTATTTTATTTTGTAACACGCAATCTGTAAGAGATAGAAAAAAAGTTTCAAGGCAAAAGTTACTTCTTTTAATTAGATCTATCAAATCGTAAAAGTTTTATGAATTGTTTAAACAATTAGAAAAAAGTTATAAACAAAAATATTAATGTTTTCTAAAATTCGTTTTTTCGTGAGAAATCTGAATTGGATGTTTAAATAATTATGAAACAGCATAATCCATATTTTTTCTATACAATTTCAACTATGGTTGTATTGTAGAACTGCGCTCCTCGACAATCGAAGAACTTTTGGATCCCATTATAATGTACCTTAAGCTGCACAACGAGGAATGTTCTTCTAACATTTATTAAGAAATAATACGTGACACGTAGTAAGAAAGTAAGATAATTTATATGTATACCTATTTTTGTCTACCATCAAAGTGTTATCTCATGTCTATTGTTGTGTGAAGCATTGGTAATGAGAATAACTTTTATCAGTATAGAACTGGATATATTGATGAGAAACCAAATAATTTTGAAAATCCAGTAGATTTCGCTTTTTCGCAATAAGAGTTCATGTGTGTGAAGATAGCCCCCATTTTGTGAAAAATTAAAAAAATTTTATTGTACTAGTTTGTACTAGTTTTGTACCGCGTTGTACCATTGAGAGTTTTAAAAAATTCGGAACTGTTTCCGAAAAAATTGAGAAAAACAATTTTTAAGGTAGCCCCTCCCCCCCTCCTTTTTGAAAAACATCGTTTTTCTCGATTGTACTGCATCGTAGTAGTTGCACCGAGCATTGCACCGTTCGAAGAAATGGTGTAACAACATTGGTTTGCAAGAAAAATAAAAAAATGAAGACTATCCCAAGTCACGTGTTATTTCCTAATAAATGTTAGAAGAACATTCCTCGTCGTGCAGCTTAAGGGGGTAGACACGGGTAATGCAGCGCTCTGTATACCTACACAATCTGGCCCGAAACATGGGTTTTGTAGAATACATTATTCGTTCTTATATGAGCGAATTTTGGGCTGGGCGAGGTCTCATTCGAAAGAGGAAGGTTCAGTGCAGCGCGCTCAAGTCATGGTTCGACGAGATTGTGTTGATATCTAATAATATGAGTGTTGAAAGTAGAGCAAAAGTCGACAAAATACACGCGCAAGAATCCAAGTACTTTTAGGTCACTAAAAGAATTTTGTGACTCAAACGATGACTTGAGCGCGCTGCACTGAACCTTCCTCTTTCGAATGAGACCTCACCCAGCCCAAAATCTGCTCATATAAGGGCAAATAATGTATTCCCGTGACTGCATTCCCAAATACGAGTTCCGCTATATTGACGATAATACAGAGCAAGTCACGTGACAAATTTAGTTCAGCTAGTGGATACGAGATGGCGCCTACTCGGGAGGACTGCCAACGTGGAATCATAGCAAAACTGAAGCGTTAGCTGGATACATGTGCCACAGTAAAAGCGTGATACAGTCAATGTATGTATTTTTGGACGATTGTAGGTTAGGTTATATGCATTTTAGGCATACATGAACTGCTGGGAACTATATACATTTACTAAATTAACGTTTTTACTGTAACACATACATCGCTTGAAATCGCTGTCAAATTTATATTATAATTATATGGCTACATTATTTAAAATAAAAAAAGAGAGATTGGAACTTTTTTACTAATACTGGAAATATTGATTTACTGATATCATATTTTCAGTATGTGAAAGTTACACCAATTATTTGCAATTATTGCTTTTATTATTATTCTTCCGACTATTGTATATTCTCCAAATCGGTCAACAGTTGACTCCTTGATTTTTTTATAATTCTTTACGGTTCTATGCAGAGATGGACATTATTTAAATGAAATAATATACTTCCAAATGGTCCCAGTGGTCGATCGACACGGGGTTTGGAGGAGGGTGTGTGTACCCTAAATCTAAAATTCTATTTAGCTTTGGGTATTTATTAGTTTCCTTTGTTTATTCGAAGGCCTTTCATCTTGGGCTTCGCATAATTGTTCATCTTTCATTGTTTCTTTATCCTAAGGACGTATTCAGATATATTGGCCGGTCGATTCGTTTTCACGAACACTGATCGAGGAGAAATCAGCCACCACCATCTGACGATCGCGGATTTGTCAGTTGGATTTCCTTGGCTACCGAAGGGTATGGTGGGGTAACGGGAATGCTGCTCGGCTCCGTCTGAACATAGCCGTGTGGCCGTTATTTATTCTTATTGTTAGCGTAGTAGTTGTGTGCGTGACGAAGCTATATGTAGACCAATACGAGATGAAGCTATCGAGAAAGAATCAATGTTCTGACCAATAAAGCTCCTGAATTTTTTCGGAGCTAAGCTACACTTATTCTGATGTGTGTATTTCTACGATGACAGCTCAGTTTGGCCTATACACGCCAGAAGCTTGGCGCTATGCCCGCCACTTCTGGCTCACTCTTGTTCTGCGAAGGCGAGAGCGAGATGGAACAAGAGCGAGACAGAAAACGTTGAGAAAAGGAGCACCGAGGAAGGCAAACGGTATGGTGGGAGAATACGCGTTACGAAACTCACTGGCCAATATATCTGAATACGACCTTAGAAGCTCGAATAACCGACGAGAATCTTTGTGGCCCGAGTCCGCGCGAGATGGCCGTTGCTCGGTGATGTGTCATCGATTATATAGAAACAGAATTTGTTTATTTTTCATCTTATCAATATGAAAGTGACACAAATGGGTTCCTGTCATTCTCCCGATTAAATTGACAAAAAATAATTTGAACCGGACTATTTTTAACGAAACGGGCTTTCAATTCTGCAAACAAATTTTTCACGTAATTTCTTTAATTATGGTCCGAATTATATCATTTATGGGGCCAATTTGATCAAGAAAACATAAGGAATCGATTGACGTCATGTAAGATAATTCGGCGCTGAGTGGAGAAGGCTGGTCGAGGCATCGTGGATCTGCTTACGCTGCCACGGCTACGGCGACCACCCCGAAATAGCGACGCCCTCGCCGGTTGTCTACTGTTCCTATAAACAACTGGGCCCGTGATTTGAACAGACGGGCAGTCTCCACTGAGTCTTTGAAACCGACAGACGATTTGGGCCCAAGCTATATATTCTGTGAAGAATATATGATAATTCCATCAGTATTGGCTTAGCTTTTCATTGACCTTCATTTATTCTTACAGTCACTTTCGCAAGGATTTGATTAGAAATTGCAGAACTTCAGATTCGTCACTGCTTAGTGTGCAACATTGTATAGCCCCGCTGATTTCGAGCGTCGAAACCCACGAAACTCAGCAAGTCGCATGACAAGGAGACTGAACGACGTAAACCAAGTGCGAGTGAAATAGCGCACCAGCGAGAGACCCTTGGTGGACGGCGACTTGAGTCATCCAGTGCTGAATATGCAAATGTTCATATTTCTCATTACACCTTGATAAGAGTGTTACCACCGATGGATTGGTGAGTTTATGTCCACGAAAATGAGTCGAGACGCGAAGCAATTCGGTCTATTTTTTCTTACGAATACATGATTAGGACGCACACTACGTTTACTAAAAATGGACCGAATTGCTCCATGTTTGGCATCATTTTCATCGAGAAACCCTAAAAACTCCATTGGTAATACTTTCATCAACAGTTACCAAAAACATGAAAATTTTATCTGGCCCGTCGGTTTTATTGCTCTCGGCTGGGGCCCGAAGGTCCTCGTTCGCAGCGAGAAAGCAAAACGGTGGGGTGGGTAGGTCTTTCCCGATAATCCAAGCCCAACCATTTGCGTGCGCAGCTTCATGTTGCACGTCAAAAAGTATTTTTGTAATTACAATTAGTAATTCAGTTTGGAAGTGGAATTAAATTAGGCGCCATTAAAATCATGCACAGTTCATTTATTTTAACTAATTGACCAATTCATTTATTTTTGAATTCAATAATGCAATGCTCCGCTGAAGAACCACGTAATACGGAGCTGATATTCTAGGCCCTAGAATCTACGATATTGTCAATGTGCAGTTGAAACGCACGCCACTTCACACTATCGTTTCTTAGCATTTATACAGGGTGATTCTCTAGCTAGAGTCTAGCACGTGTCTCGTTGAGTTTCGTGGGCTTCCACGCTCGAAACCAACGGGGCTATACAATGTTGCACACTAAGCAGTGACGAATCTGAAGTTCTGCAATTTCTAATCAGATTTTTGCGAAAGTGACAGCAATTGATTCTTTATGTTTTCTCGATCAAATTGGACCCATAAATGATATAATTCGAACCATAATTGAGGAAATTACGTGAAAAATTTGTTTGCAGAATTGAAAGCCCGTTTCGTTAAAAATAGTCTGATTTAAATTATTTTCTGCCAATTTAATCGGGAGAATGCCAGGAATCCATAGGTGTCACTTTCATATTGATACGATGAAAAATAAACAAATTCTGTTTCTGTATAATCGATGACAACGTCGCAGTAGCACCGGCCAATGCATTAGCGCATATGAAAAGCTATCGACTAAGCAATTGCAATCTAAAGTCACTATTGCACCAACACAATTTTATGTGTAATGTTTGTTCAATAACTTCTTTCTACATAGGACGTTTAATTATCTTATAATATGTATATAACTTTCAGGTTCTGCTTCAGTGTTTTGCTAATTAAAAAATGCTATGAAACTTCATTTTCTGGGTGCATCCCCTCATCATCTATTTTTTTCTTTTCACTTATAGTTCCTTACTGCCAACGTAGTATATTGTAGCATAAGCACATTTCAAGTAATTAAAATGTACAATAAATTTTTCTACGTTTGCACTACCAGCGGACTTTCCGTTTAAATTTTTACCAGTATAACGCAAACGCTGCGAATTTCTTTCCACATTCAGAATAGAATATGGAAATAGCTAACAGCTCCCTTTCGTGTTCACCAGGCAGCCGCGTATCTATCGGTATTACCATTTCTGTACAGGAAAAACCTGCTGTAATACCGACCTTCCAAATCGGCCGGGTCACGTGACGTGTCTACCCCCTTAAGGTACGTTATAATGGGATCCAAAAATTCTTCGATAGTTGAGGAGTACAATTCCGCAATACAACAAGAGTTGAAATTGTATGGAAAAAAATATGGATTATGCTGTTTCATAATTATTTAAACATTCAGTTCAGATTTCTCGCGAAAAAAACGAATTTTAGAAAACATTATTAATATTTTTGTTTATAACTTTTTTCTAATTGTTTAAACAATTGATAAAACTTTTGCGATTTTATAGATTTAATTAAAAGAAGTAACTTTTGTCTTGAAACTTTTTTTCTATCTCTTACAGATTGCGTGTTACAAAATAAAATAGAAAAATAGCCGAATGTTCAGGGGTTTATTTCACCCCCTTAGAGTGAATTTGGGCAGCAAAAAAAATTGTGCTGTAATGAGGAGGAAATCTCCTACATATCCACAAAGTTTCAGAATTTTTTGAATTTTCGGCTTCGGGATCTTCCCTTGTAAGTCACGTCCGCTCGAAAGGGACTTTGAGTTTTACAAGGGTGACGATGACCAGATGCGCTAAAAAAGGGAAAGTCGCGAGGTACATAGGTATCTAATAATATCGCAAATTAAAGAAATTCTGAAACTTTGGGCATACGTATTAATACATACCGATTTTGTTGAAACTTGAATACATATGTTGTAGTCCTCGTAAAATTAAGGAGGGTTTAATTCACCATTTTGGCGATTTCGAGTATTCCAGTTTGTTTAAAAAATACAGGGCCTTTAATTTTGCGATTTTTGTCTATTTACGTGAAAATGGGTTGTACTTATGAATTTTTATCTCGGAACCAATTTATGGAATTGAGTTGATTCTTGCGTTATTTTAATCTACAAGCATCGGCCTTCCGGTAAAAAAAGCGTTTTAACAATAATGAGAATTATAACAAGGTTTCATTTTGCAAATTTAGGCTGAAGGTCGCGATGTTAAAGTCGGTGAGGAAAGTCCCTTCGTGGTCGTTTGCGAAAAGTCCGTAAGGGCCCTAGACTAATTTGTGATCAGGGCCGGCGGAACCCATTATGCAAGTTATGTGCCGCATAAGGGCGCCATCCGAAGGAGGCGTTAAGAAACTATACCGCACGCTTAATAATAAAGGAATCCAGCTCCTACATACACAAAATGATAATGTAATTTTTCTTTTGTACTCCGTAAAGGTAAAACATATTAAATAGAAAGCAGGGGCAAACAATTTCTGGGCGCCAAACATTTTCTTGCATGAAGGCGCCAACCATCTTCACACCGGCCCTGTTTATGACAGGGCCCGGTGTCCGTGCCGGTCGTCGCCGTACAGTGGGGCAAATCGAGTCGAAACGCGACACAAAACATTTTCTGACTGAAATCATATATTTATTCCTTATTTTTTCATTTCATTCAGTTAGGACGTATATTTGTGATGTTGTTGTTACTGAATAATTAATGAAACTTGTTTGTCTAACTGTATTTGTAAATAGAATTTTGGAGAATATTTGAAATCCTATAAAATTTAATAGTTATAAAATCTTTATTTATGTTAATTCGAAACTATTTCACAAACATATTTTATTTAATTTTAACAAATATTACAAGCCGCCTTCGTTGAATTCATTTTTATTTGTTGCTTCTTCTTCGTCGGTTCTATCAGAATGAAATTTGGTACACTTCCAATACGCACCTCAACACATAATCTCACCAAAAATTAGTTGAATAACAAGAAAGCTTTAAATAACAATCCTAATTGTGAAGAATTTGGAGGTATGTATGAACCCTCGCGAACACAACGATATTAGTTATTATTGAATTAGAAAATTTAAATATGTTTAAACAACGATCAGAGGGAAAACGACACCCGAAATGCACCAATTTTTGCAGATATCTTTCTATACATTTCAAAAACTAAGGATCTAGGAGAAAATCTGACTACTCCACGCGATGCAGCAGACATTGGTGCATTTCGGGTGTCCTTTTCCCTTTGATCGTTGTTTAAACATATTTAAATCTTTGTAATTCAATAATAACTTATATCGTTGTGTTCGCGAGGGTTCATAGAATAATTTGACGGAACAAGCAACCGCATAACTATTACTGTTTGAACACAAAAGATGTTCAAAGTTAAAAATTTGCATTTTTTTTAAATTGAATTTCTCGAAAACTGATGGTGATGGCGGCAAACGGTTTGCGGATTCGTTTTCAGCGCACAAAAATCTATGAGAAACGACTATTGAATGTTACAGATCAAAATGGCTATTGGATAGTGTTAGTGTAAATAGTAAATTATAAGTGAAGAAATACCTGAGCTGTTATCTATCTATGTATATCTTCTATACTATTATATAAAGAGAGAGTCGAATTTTATGTTCGCGCAAAACTCAATACCTATTGAACCGATCTTCCTCAAATTTTGACACGATATTCCTGCATACTCTAGGACGGACATAGGCTATGTAGCATGTCTCAGAAACGCGTTATTAAGTTGTAATCTATATGTAAAATGTCATGTGTACAGCTGGTTTGCAGACCACGTGACCCGTGTATACGACATTCTACTTCGCCCGCGCATGCGCATATTCGGCCCGCGCGATACCTCGCTCGTAACAGTACCACGATGTTACCACTAGGTGGCGACGCTTCTCGAGCGTTTTCGCGCGGACATATATGTTAGAATGATCGTCAGGTTACAAATAGCTGTTGCAAATTAATTCGTACCCCCTGTGGATGTTATTACTTATGCCCCGAGTGCGATCAAATTTGTCAAGATCAACCGCGCCTGCTCAACGTTTGCAAATACTAGCTTTGCTATTCGGCTTCATCCGAAATTTAGATTTTGATTTTATAAAAAATATCATTTTTTATTTATTTTATTTTTTTTTAAATAGCCACGTGCATCTGTATTAGGTAGGTATAATGAGCTGGGCGACACATTTCGTGATCCCTAAGTTTACCGTTCGAGAGTTTCTAGGTGACACAAAAACACACAAACACTTTCGGCTTTATATATTAAGATGTCCGCGGAAACAGTAAACACCTGGATATTTTCTAACGTATTGAAGATATAAAAAAAATTGTTTATATGAAATTGCATGGTTGGAGGGTGAAAATTTACTAGAGCAGACGATTTTTTTTTTTGATTATTATTTTACAAGATGCGATGACCAGTTTTTTTTTTAAACGGAACTCTTTCTTTTAACAGATCGTTTGATAGTGCGTTTCAAGACGAATTCAATAAGGTATAATGTATACATTTCAGCCGGTTTTGGAGATATTATGTTTTAAAATTTGCTAACGCAACAAAGTTGCGGTATAGTTGCGGCAAAAGCTGCGGCAAAAGCTGTGGCAAAGTTGCGGCAAAAGCTGTGGCAAAGTTGCAGCAAACCTGCGGCAAAAGCTGTGGCAAAGTTGCGGCAAAGTTGCAGCAAAGTTGCCGCATAGATGCGGCAAATTTGCGGCATAGTTGCGGCAAAGTTGCAGTGCAACTTTGCAACGCAACTATGCAGCAACTATACAGCAAAAATTCTATGTCCGCTCCGTGCAATGTTGCACGGCAACGTCGCAGCAACCATACATCGACATTGCGCGGAAAACATGCAACATTGCCAGCAAGTGCAAGGTTACTGCCACCATCCTGCAAAGTTGCCGCCACGAAGTGTGCTGTATGGGTACGCGGTTGTGCCCGATTTCGGCCGTTCGATTGTGGCAATCGGAATGCCGCGGTGTCGTTATACTTGGGGTGTCGGTTGGGACACAACACCCCCTTGAGGGATGGATGCTTAGGGGAATTTTTCGCAAGATGGTTTACAAAATTTCCCGGTACCCTAAATCGTAAGAGCCTCGGCGTATTCGCTGTCCGTGGCGGTTGTTGTAGTAGTCCCTGCGCGAAGGTTGGATGCTGATTTTTTCGGCTCCTGCGCTTTCGCTGGTGCAGGGATTTGTAATTTCCGGCGCATTTGGTAATCGCGTTTTAACAAATACATGACGAGTATGGTAAGTATTACTAGTACGATAGTTGTCGATGTTGGGTGCACAATTTGCCAGGTCGCTAGTCCTGGTTGGTAGTTATTATTAGTTAGATCGCCTTCCACCTGATTGAGTTGATTATACAATGCTGAGAATTCATATGGGTTTTTTAGTAGCTTATCTAACTGAAAACGCGTGAGGGGGTGCGCTGGTTCGCCCCGTCGTGTCGCGTTCATCGCTGCCGTTATGTCGTATCGTGGTGCCGTCGGCAGTTCGAAATCCTGACTATACGTTGTTTGTCGTTTCTTTAGTACTACGTCCTTACTTCGTATGTTACAATTTCCCGTAATCCTAAGGATTCCTGTCTTACCTATATCGACGTGTTCGGGCTGTCGCTCGTTACATTGTATAGTCAGTGTTTCGGGTTGGTGTGTCGCGAAAATCCACGTGTCGGCGCGCGGGGTGCCTATCCACATCGTGTGGTTTACCGCGATGTTTTTCATTTCGCAATTTTTTGGGAACTCGTCCGAGGGTTGCAGCCACAGGCTTGCTTCGCACTCGAGATCGCCATTTACGTTGTGCGCTAGCATTGGTCGTTCGCAATAATACTATGCTGCTACTTGTTTGCATCCCTTTAGCTCGTCATAATCTGTGAGCACGTACTGATTGGTGCTTGCGTATATGACGAATATCGGGGTTCTTATGACTAACAACGCGTATGTGTTGTCGTGGACGTGAATCGGTGCTGGAGTAGCGTCGATCACTGTGAACGTTTGAGAAGAAATTAGGGGGACGGTTATTACTGCTATTAACGTAGTCCTATCGAAGTACGCGGTGACTGATGACAATTTCTCAATCACGTTAGTATTTTCTACGTTTGGTGCTATCGGAAATGTAAGTCCGCTTGGGAGGTGTTGTACGGCGGTTTGTAATAGCTTGGTAATTTGTGCGCTTGCTATTACGTTCGTGCTGATTATGTCGCTTTTCAGACCGGTGTAATATTGCAACCCGTCATCTATGTCCTGAGTCAAGTCGGTCAGTATGGCATTTAATGTAATGAAATGATCTACTACGTCAGCTCTTCGTGTTTGTTGGAGTAAGGCCGTTTCGATCCGTGCACGTATTAGTCTCGTCGGTTTTGCAAATATTTCTTCGTTGTGCTGTATCGTTCTTTCCGCGTCATGTAAGTGGTGTAACGTATTATTTGTTATTTGAATTTGATTTTTCATGGCGGTCATCAATGTATTTTGTGATCCGTCCAGTCGCGACAAGTGGTTGTTAATCTGTTCGGCGTCGTCCGCGTCCATAGTCCCGAATATGATTTTGGCTAAGATCCCTATTCCGTTGATTAACCCCCGTCGCCTATCTGGTACGTAAGTCGGCATTTCTGACACCTGATCTATTCTTTTATACAATTTTTCCGCTCTTCTACGTAGTGGTCTAGATGATCCGTACACGTTTGTTGGATTGCGACTTCGTTTTCGCACCGGCGCTGTATCTCGTTTACGTAGGAGGCCAGCTGCCGATTTCTCTCGAGGAGAGTATCCATTTTTAGATGGGTCACGATTTTCCATGAATCGGTTACCATGTGTAGTTCTCCGATGTGCGTAAAGTGGATTCCTGCTTTATGCTTGATCGGTGATATCGTATATGAAGCCTGGCCGCTAGTCGGCGCCGCTTTGGTTGGGTTCCCCACTAATACGGTCATTCTGCAACAATGAAGTCGGATTCTATCCCCTCCTACTTGACTAATTCGCGCCTACTATATATATTGGGTTGTTTGCGCATTTGATTATCATAATTGTTTTCGAGCTTAGCCGATTTTTCTTTGATCGTTTTGTGCGTTTTAGCTATGTACTCCGAGGATTTTCGCGTCGTAAGTACCCTTCTTGTTCGTAAAAAAAATTTCCCCTTTTTTTTCGTTTGCGTTTATTAACTGCCATCTTCCTATCGTTATTGGCAGATGTTTGGTGAACGACGGATCCCGGGTTACATTTGTGTCCGGGAGATGTGTTCCTTGCGGCTGGACCGCCGGCTGCAACGCTACTACATGCATTGTTTGTGGGAGGAGGGTTTTCCTTCATGGGCCCTAACATGCGATACCTTTGGGCTGCGGCGGCTGTTTGGGCTGCCTAGGATGGACGAGGAAGTAAGTGATAGTTCCGTTAGCCTTTCCTCCTTCTCCCTTTTGCTATGTTTCGCCTTTAACATGTTTTTCCCTTTTTTTTTATAGGGTGAAGACTGGGGTCAATACGACCTTTTTGGCATCCCCCCCTGCTTAATTTATTATGGATAGTTTCCCTAGTGTATAGAGAGAACTCAAAAATGTTGAGAACAGTGCAGTTTATTTGAGAGATAATGAGTTGTAGAGAATAGAGACGATACAATAGATTTGATTTCGGCAAGTGTTGTCGAGATACTACTCTGCTCTGTGTAACCGAGCATTCAGGTCGGTCACGAGAGTGTGAGTGTGTGTATGAGTGTATATGAGATGTTGTATGGAAGAGTATGTATGTATGATGTCGCGAAAAGTAAATAAGAAGTCCATCAGCTGTTAGAGAATGTCCTGATTGTCTTGTGGCTGATGTGAAAAGGAGAGAGCGAGCGAGAGAGTGAGAGAGAGCGCGAGAGAGAGAGAGAGAGAGTCTCCTTTTCTCATTGCGTTGCCAGAAGTGGTCCAACATTTGACGTAGGAGTTGCCATCGAGAGAGTCGGGATGTTGGCAGATCGATTAGAGTAGGTTCTGGGATCGCATTTAACGCAGAGCCAGTGAGAAAATGACCTGGAGTGAGCGCGGTCATGTCGTTCGGATCGTCGGAGAGTGGACAGAAAGGGCGCGAGTTGAGGACGGCTTCAATCTGTGAGAGCAGCGTTGAGAATACCTCGTAAGTGAGTCCGGTGTCTCCGATAACGCGCTTGAGATGGAATTTAACTGATTTGACGGCGGCTTCCCACTTGCCGCCGAAATGTGGTGACGATGGCGGATTGAACTTCCATTTTGTGCCGTCATTTGCGAGGATGCTAGCGAGATCTTTCATCTGTTCGGATGAGGCTTGAAAAAGTTTCCGTAACTCCTTGTCGGCACCAATGAAATTTGTTCCACAGTTGCTCGTGAGCGTTCCGCAAATGCCTCGTCGACTCGTGAAACGTTTGTACGCGGCGAGGAATCCTTCTGAGGAATAATCGGTGGCTATTTCCAAGTGGACGGCGGATGAGGAGAAGCAGATGAATACGACTATATATCCTTTGTAAGATTTGGCGCCGCGTCCTCTGAACGTCCGGAGGGTCAAAGGCCCGGCATAATCGACTCCGCAGTGGAGAAACGGGCGCGATCGAGTCGAACGCGGTTCTGGTAGCTGCCCCATGAGTTGTTGACTGATAGCGGCTCGTTGTGGAACGCACGGTATGCAGCGATGTATGAATGCACGAATCGGCACACGGCCTCCTACGATCCAATATCTACGTCGCAACTTAGCGAGAGTGACCTGCGTTCCTCCGTGAAGTGTGCGGTAATGAGTATCACGGATGATGAGGGTCGTGAGTGCGGATTCTCGAGGTAAAATGAGAGGATGTTTCTCGTCATAGTCGAGAAGAGAGTTTCGGAGTCGGCCTCCAACGCGTAAGAGTCCCGAAGAATCAACGAAGGGAGCAAGTCGAATTAACGCGGCAGACCGCGAGAGCTGCGCGCCCTGCGAGAGTTGATGGATTTCATTCCCGAAGTACGCGGCTTGAGTTTTCTTTACCCAGAAAAGTCGAACGGTGTTGAGTTCTTCGGGAGTAAATGGCGGTGCTCGATCCGGAGTGCCCTGGATGCGTTTGAATTTGTGCACGGCTCGGAGACACAAAGCCGTCACGCGAGGAAGAGTCCTGAGAGTCGAGAACCGCTCCACGAGAGCCCAGAGTTCTGGAGGCTCGTCTTTATTAGCGATCGCGACCGGTGTTTTGCGAATTTCGAGAGCAACGTCCTGATCAAGCGATGGGTTCGATGATGGCCAAGATATTGAATGTTTCCACAACCATGTCGGGCCGTTCCACCAAAGAGTCTCGTCTTTGAGTTGTCCAGGAGAGAGTCCGCGCGATGCAAAGTCCGCAGGGTTGTCCTTCCCTGGGACATGGTGCCACTGAGAGTTCGAGAGCTCCTGAATTTCCGTTACGCGATTTCGAACGTAGTCGGCCCATCGGCGGGCATCGCCGCGAATGTAAGCGAGCGCGACCGTGGAATCCGTCCAGAGATGAATCGAAGCTCTTTCGAGATCGAGAGTTTTTCGTACGTGCGAGATAATTCGAACTAAGAGGAGTGCAGCTGAAAGTTCGAGTCGAGGGATGGTCACTGGCTTTAGCGGAGCAACCCGAGTTTTCGCGGCGACGATTGTTACGCGAACATCGTCAAGATCTGCGATCGCGCGTAAGTAGAGCACTGCACCGAGAGCAACCTGAGACGCGTCTGAGAATCCGTGCAACTCCATGGCGCACGATGATGTGCGAGACCCGAGCCATCGGGGCACTGAGATTAAAGAGACGTCTTGCAGATCCTTGTCGAAACTCCTCCAGCGGCATTCGAGTTCTTCAGGTAGCTGGTCGTCCCAGCCGAGCTTTGCTGACCAGAGTTTCTGGATGAAAATCTTTCCGCGGACAACGACAGGCGCAATCCATCCGAGAGGATCGAAGAGTTGAGCTACACGTGATAGCACGGTACGTTTGCTAATATGAGGCGGTTCGTCGCAGCTGCGCGAGGCAAACACGAACGAATCGGTGCGAGATTGCCAGAGAAGTCCGAGAGCGCGGAAGAGTTGAGCGTCTTCGAGTAGCACTAATGATGATTTCTCTCGTTTTTCTGAAAGGATGAGTGCCAACAACCTTTCGTCACTGGCAGTCCATTTTTGCAGTGTAAAACATCCGGCCTTGAGACATTCATCGATTTGTCGAATTTTCTCATGTGCATCTGCAATGTCGTCGGGTCCTGAGAGCACGTCGTCAACGTAAATTTCACGCTGGATGATGCTCGTCGCAAGAGGAAACCGCTGTTCCTCGTCGATTGAGAGCTGCCGAAGTGTACGGATTGCGAGATATGGAGCGCTTGCGAGGCCGTAGGTTACAGTGCAGTGATGATATGAGAGTGGAGGATTTTCTGGATTGTCTCCCCATAAGATTCGTTGCAAATCCCAATCTTCGGGATGTACGCGAATCTGCCGGTACATTTTTTCAATGTCCGCAGAGAAAACGTGCGCGTAGCGACGCCAGCGAGTGATGACATCGGCGAGATCATTTTAAAGTTTCGGCCCAACGTGTTGCAAATCGTTGATTGAGATTCCGAAATTGGTGCGATAAGAGCCATTAAAAACAACGCGTATCCTGGTGGTCGAGCTGGTCTCCCGCACGACTGCGTGGTGAGGAAGATAAAATACGCGACGCGGTGGAACGAGTGATTTCGGAACGCGAGCCATGTGACCGAGTGCTTCGTATTCGTTGAGAAACTCGGAGTACGCCGACTTCAGGATTGAGTTTGCAATGAATCTTTTCTCTTGTCGCGAGAGAGCGTATAACGCGGGTTTATACGAATCACCTAGATCTTCTGGAAGTCGTTTGAGAGGTATCGGGACGACGTAGCGTCCATCCTGCAGACGCGAGTGAGTTTCGATGAAGTGTTGTTCGCACTGGGCGTCTGCGTGGGACGGATTATTGTTCGATTCAACGTTGGTTTCTTCTTGCGCCCAAAATCGTTGAACGAGATCAAGAAGGTCGTGATCGACTGAACACTGTAGCCCCTGAGCAGAGCGAACACTCGAGTCTGAGGCCGAGTCGGATGCGACGGATCCCGATAGAATCCATCCTAGAGCGGTTTGCTGAGCGATTGGGCTTCCGGGGCTACCCCGGCGTAACCCTTCTGCGAGAATCAGGCTGTAGACTTCGGCGCCGAGGATTAAATCGATTTGAGTTGTTGACAAGAGTTCTGGGTCGGCGAGCTCGAGACTGTCGAGATGTGGCCATGGTTTCTTGACCACTCGGATAGAAGGCAGATAGGACGTGAGCTTCGCGAGCACGTACGCACCTATCGAGAGCGAAAATGTAGGATTGACACGTGATGCGATGCTGAGATTCATAAATCCGCGAGCGACCGTCGACCGTTGCGCGCCGAACCCGTGGATTGGGAGTGAGACTCGTTGACGCGGCAAGTTGATACGTTGCGCGAGAGATTCTGTAATGAACGATACTTCTGATCCTTGGTCGAGAAGGGCCCTAACTTCGTACTGGTCGCCGTAGCATGACGTGACCTTGATGAGAGCTGTCGCAAGCAAGACTGGCATGTACTTTATTGAGGACGTCAGAGCGACATTGGTCGAAGCGGACGTGCTCGAGTCAGTATCCTCGCGACGCGGAAGCGCGGATGCACTTGTTTGGCTCCCGGAAGCGATGGGTACGGATTGTTTCGATGGTGAGCTCATCCCCTGAGCGGCTGACGCGCGCGGAGCTGGACCATTTGACGAGTTGGTGGTCCGATGGATCGACGTGGGATGAGGATTCCCACAGATTCGACAGCGTTTTACTGTTCGACAGTTTCGGAATTGATGCGGACCGAGACAGTTAAAACAGAGGTTCTTCTGTTTGAAGAAATCCAGCTTTTCTTCGACTGTTTTGCCACGATACGCTTGACATGCTGATAAATAATGCGCGGCATTGCATGGCGAGCACGTGAACGAAGATGAGTTTATTGCAGCGTTCGGAGAATTGTCACTTTTGAGAGGCACGGTGGTTTGGTGTGATTTCGCGCCAGATTTACTTTTTGTTGCTGCGGGAGCGGCCGAACGCGATTTTTGAGTCGCGGTTGCGCGTGCAAAACCCTCGAGAGCGTGTATCCGGCCTGAGATAAATTTTTGGAGTTCTGCGAATGTCGCGGGTTCTGTCGTGGCGCCGATTTGCATTTCCCAATCAAGTAGAGATTCCGAATCGAGTTTACGCGTCACGATGTAAACAATTATGTGGTCCCAGGCGTCTGTAGGACACCCGAGAGCGTTGAGAGCTCCCAGAGATTCTTTAACTTCACCGATCAGAGCCTTGAGTTCGGTGGGCGATTTTTGAGTTACCTTTTGAAGTGAGAATAACGTGGAGAGATGCGTATCGATGAGCACTCGCTTGTTCTCGTAGCGGTCAACGAGTTCTTGCCACGCACGCGCGAAGTTTTCATCGGTGACTTCATACTTTCTTACGAGTTGAGCTGCTTCGCCGGTGGCACTCATGTTCAGATATTGTAGTTTTTCGACGTCAAGTATTTCCTGGTTTCTGACAATCATCGCTGAGAAAAGATCACGGAAAGGTCGCCACTCACAATACGATCCTGAGAACTTGGGCACGTCGAGTCGAGGGAGCTTTCTTGAAGTCGGTGCATGAGATGAGCTTGGGGCACTTGACGCGGTGGACGACGACTGCCCCATCTTGCTCTTGAGTTGATTGAGGTACGAGAGAAGTTCACTCTTTTGGTCGACATAGAGTTCTTCACATTGTTCATACTGATGATCTGTGAGGTACGGTAACACGGATCTTTCTTCAGATTTCAAGGACGAGAGAAGATCGTGATTTTCTTGGAACTTCTTCCAATTACTGTCGAGAATTTCGAGTCCAGTTTGTATTTGTTCGGGGATGCGCTTTTTGATTTCCAATTTCTTCACATTGGCAACGGCTCGACTGATCAGGCCGTATTGAGTGGTCTGTTTGTCAACAACAGCAGCGACCGTAGCCGACATTGTTCAAATCGTTTGTAACGTACTAGCACACGAATGTAACAACTTCGCGACACTCCCGAAGCACGATGAGCAGATTTTTACACAGCACGCACGTGCACGAATTACTTTACACGCGCGAAGATCACAACTGTTGAGAGAGCGCGCGAATGTAGACTTACGGATGCACTCACGTGGTTAGAGGTGAGACGAGACGAGATCGCGGCGAAGGCAAGAGTGAGAGAGAATAACCGTTGATTCTTATCGCCGCAAACACACGAGACTTTCTTTGAGTTTAAAGAACGATTTTGCACTTTTCACTTTACTGATACTGCACTATTCACAACCATCCGGCTCGAAGGACCATTAAATGTATAGAGAGAACTCAAAAATGTTGAGAACAGTGTAGTTTATTTGAGTGATAATGAGTTGTAGAGAATAGAGGCGATACAATAGATATGATTTCGGCAAGTGTTGTCGAGATACTACTCTGCTCTGTGTAACCGAGCACTCAGGTCGGTCACGAGAGCGTAAGTGTGTGTATGAGTGTATATGAGATGTTGTATGGAAGAGTATGTATGTATGATGTGGCGAAAAGTAAATAAGAAGTCCATCAGCTGTTAGAGAATGTCCTGGTTGTCTTGTAGCTGATGTGAAAAGGAGAGAGACAGAGAGAGAGAGAGAGAGAGAGAGAGAGAGAGAGAGAGAGAGAGAGAGAGAGAGAGGGAGGGAGGGAGGGAGGGAGGGAGGGAGAGAGAGAGAGAGAGAGAGAGAGAGAGAGAGAGAGAGAGAGAGAGGGAGGGAGGGAGAGAGAGAGAGAGAGAGATGATTCTGCCGAAACAAATTCATTCATGATTAAAATTCATGATTTTTTGAACATCTTTGGACTTGTAACCTGGATTACAAGCAGCCTATGATAGAAGAAAGTCATACATGTAGCACAAAGATATGTATTGTTCAATTGCAAATGGCAAATTGGGAATTCGGAAATAAAAAAAGTTGAAAGTTGAAATAGTGTATGATGCAGAATTATAAAAATTAGTTCAAGAGCCTTTCCATTATTCAATCATACATACAGAAAACTGCAAAGTATTATTATAACTTTATTTTGTAAACAATTCACACTTATAACTAATAATACAGCAAGAAGATATTCGACACGTTCAAGCATATTCTAACTTGTAACGCCAACGATTAGAAATATCAAACCTCTCTTAGTTGAACGTAAACGAACATGTAAAGTACAACCTTATGAAAGTCTTTGATATGCAGTTTACCTACGTTAAGTATCAGAGGACATAGACCGTAACTGTATATAACAGGTAATACAATAAGAAGATATTGGATACTTAGAATTCGATACGTTGAAGCATATTCTAACTTTAGATTAGAAATATCAAACACAACTGAGTTAAAACATGCTTCTATGTATCCAATATCTTCTTGTGGCATCCACTGATACTTGACATAGGCAAAACGCCTATCGAAGACCTTTCAAAATGTTGTAGTTTACATGTTCGTTTAGGTTCAACTCAGAAATTTGATATTTCTAATCGTTGGCATTATAAGTTAGAATAGAATATATGCTTCAAACATCTTCTTATTTTGTACTATACTACTAGTAACAAGTGCGAATCGTCCCTTCATTTCTATCGAAACCTGTGAGATGCCTTCATTTCTATTCAAGTCTGAGCGTCTCCTTCATTTCTATAAGTTTACATAAAAACACTAAATTAAAAATAGTTTGCTGGTATAAAAATACATAATATGTTCAAAAGAGGTGAGAGCATATGGTAGAAAGTCTTGTTGCAGGAAATTTAAAAAATACTAATGATAATATAGCGAAAATGAACGAAGAGATTCAATATTTTTATTCGTGTTGGTTTAGTATGTTTATTGATGAATTTATTGGTGAATTGGAATATTGTTAATGGGAAATTAGTAAAATTAATGAATAGCATGGCAACTACTGTGGATTTTATTAATTAAAGTATTACGGATGTCTTTCACAAGAGATTGAAACGTATCAAGGGAGATGCGTTTTCAGCATACTTTTTTCATTAATGTGATCTGAAATTTTGTCGGTTTACCTTATTTGACAAATTTCCAGAAACTTGTGCGAAACAAGATACTTTGGCTATCTTTTAATCTTCTCCAGACAACCTCCAAGCCTGTGCATTCCCTTCATTTCTATCGAAACCTGTGCGTCGCCTTCATTTCTATTCAAGTCTGAGCGTCTCTTTCATATCTATAAGTTTACATAAAAACTTTAAATTAAAAATAGTTTGCTGGTATAAAAATATATCTGTCAATTTAAATGCAATGCAATTTGTTATAATTTATATTTTGTACATGCATGGTACAAATTTCCAGAAACTGATGCGAAAGAAGATGCTTCTCTGTCGATCGTACCTTCCCTGGACAACTTCCAAGTCTGCGACTCTACATAAGAAATCTATTAAAAAAATTTGGCGACTTACCTTGTTTATTGAGATAATAATTCAGTCTTCTATTTAGTGTAAAAACTCCTGACATTTCAAATTTGGACCACTTACATTATTTGACACTTGATAGGTTATAAAATGGTAGGTTATATAAAATCAAAATAGTATACATAGGTATATATATAATATATATATATATATATATGTACAATGACGGACGGCGATCCCTGCCGAATGATCCCGAGAGTCGACGAATCGACGAACGAAACATGTGTTAGTTCGTCGGTGTGCGTGTCGTGTAGTATCGACGAACGAAACATGGGTTAGTTCGTCGGTGTGCGTGTACGTGTAGTATATATGTATGTGTATGTTTGACGAAAAATTCCTTGGAGAATCAGAAGAAGAACCATAATATTTCTGACCGATAGATGAGACGATATTACGATATTTCTGTCATGCGTGGACCGATTTCATTGTATTTGGTCTTATTCGAAAGCTTATATGCGGTTTACATAAGAAAAATGCCTTTAAATTTAGAAAATATTGCAGGCGTGATGAGATATTAATGAAATAAGTTTCAGATTAGGTTGGAATAGCCGGGGGACGAGTAAAGATACACGGTAGCGACATCGCCATATACAGGGTGTCTTTCTTTCATGTACTTGGCATCGAGGCGCTACCGCGTCTCTAGATCATAACGAAGCCAGCAACATGTTAGAACTTCGACCTTTGCATAGCATGTATGGAAGCCGCTCGATGTGCTAGCTTTTGTCACTTTCACCGAAAAACGAAAATAACAACTCCAAAGACAAGCGCTTTTCTAATCCTGTCTGTACTAGCGATAACACGTTTATTTTCCTGAGTACTATTACAATTCATATTTCTGAGTTATTGAGAACTACAATAAAACAGTTAGAATTACAATAATACAGATTATTTGTACAATTAAAGTTAAATACATTTAAATACGAATGCGCAACTCCGAGCAGAGGGGTTCTGCCCTCCACGGGCGACGATCCAGCCCTAGGACCATCGCTGCAGGACCACGCAACACTGTAACACAAACTATATCGAAGTATTTTATAAAAAATAATTCAATCAAGATCAAGAATTACGATCATAGTAAACAATTCACTCAAGTTAAAGAAAGTCCCAATCACGGTCGTGATTTAACTCCAATCACGACCGTGATCGTGATTCTGCGATCACTGTGATAAATCACTGTTAGTGATTTTGCACCCCATCCCTACTTGTTACCTACCCCAAGTCACAGCCGACTCTAATTCTAGCCGTGTTATACAACGTGGCAACACCGCTCATGCGAGGATCGGGAGTCCTATTTTTAATAGTGGCAGTTTTGTACTCAAGATTATAATTAACGTTATTTTGTGAAATAAAATTATAGTAATATACAGTATTTTTATTAATTATGTATAAGGAATACATAAATATTATAACTATAGTAAGTAGAAGTAATACAGAAATATATTAATATTTATAAATGTGGTATATATTTTGTGGACTCTCGGAATAGTTTGGTGTTGTGATGCATTATATTTGAAATATTTACAGAGATTTCAAGAAAATAGAAGTGTGAAACAAGATAAAACTATCTTTGAACCAAATTGAAGGATTTGAAAACTGATAAAGATATGTATAAGTTAATAGAGACCTGAAATAGACAAAATTATTGGTACGAAGCCAAACAGGTTAAGTGCCCGTGGAAAAGAGGTTAGCATAATTACCTATTGAAAGGAACAATTATGCAGTTAATTATAAAATCGTGTTAGAGCACAGATATTGTCGTTTGAGCATAAAGGGGTCCTATGACCGCTCTGCCGAACTAGAAGCTTACGCTTATTGCAGCAGGTGTTGGGAGCAGAATACCACTGTGCAGGCCACAGGGCGTCCGGATTACGGGGGAGGTAGAAGACCACGCTTGACTCTTTGCAAGGCTTCGTAAGGAATGTTTCTGTTCGACCTTTCTTTAGGTCACAAACTAGAGATCGTTCGTGAGCGACACAAAAGGTTGACGTGTTAGAGGACGTGTATGCTTCCTCACCCAAAACGGGTACACGCACAACGTGTCAGAGGACATTTAATGTCGATGAGCGTCAGGAGCAATATCTTGCTCTGTCTTCCGAGGTTTATAAAAACCTATACGATCGGTGTTATAAAGAGACTACTACCAGCGAAACCACCGTGCAGGCCACAGGGCGGCCGGATTACGGGGGAGGTAGAAGACCACGCTTAACTCTTTGCAAGGATTCGTAAGGAATTTTTCTGTTCGACCCTTCTTTAAGTCACGAACTAGAAATCGTTCGTGATCGACCAAAAGGTTCGACGTGTTAGAGTACATTTAGTGTCGACCCGGCCATCCGTAGGATGCGCCCGGTATGCTTCCTCACCCAAAACGGGTACACGCGCAACGGATCTACCTCCCAGTTTCACCACTCCTCCGGAACGGGCGATGGAAAAATCCATGAGTGCCGCAGAGCGTTTTCGGCGGATGGATCCTTTCGTTACTTCGGAGGCTGAGGGTGGATATCTCCGTCCCCAGCCTCTTTCGCATCCATGGGGAACCTCGGGGAGGCGGACCCATTGGTGCTCGCTAGCACTCACACTTGTTTTGCCTGAAAGGTAATGTTTGTTATTAGTTTTGAGCCACTCGATGGCTCGGATTACCTGGACCTACTACTAAAAGGCTCGGGCGAGGTTGAGACCAAGCTAAGGTTGCAAGGCTGCCTCGTCGCTCCCGAACCGTTCCGACATTGGTTCGGGTGAGCCTTTACGCTTCTATTCTAATCCCTTTAGCCAAAGGGTTTCTTCGCAATAGCCAGAGAATATAGAGAAGGCCTCCTCGGACAACACGAAATATCGCGCTGCCTCCGGCCAACTCCATTCCCCAGCAGGAACGAGATCTCGCAGTGCCGCTCTCTGCGGATCGAATAGTGGACATTCGAGGAGGAAGTGGCCCAACGTGTCTACCTCACTTCCACATACACAGGTCTCGTCTTCTGTGATTCTAAGGGATGTTAAGTGTGCACGGAAGTTTCCGTGACCGGTCAGCGCCTGCGTGCTGTAGTGGTTTGGCTTCATCCACTTCGCCGACAGTCTTTCTCGGACGTCCCTAAAGAAGGCATGTGTATCGCGGCCCTTGTGGGAAATTTCCCATGAGGCTTGCCACATTTTTACAGCCTCGACCTTAACGCGACTTTTCGTGTCCACCGTCGCTACGGGGACGACAACGTTCCCGATCTTGGCGTCATTTCCTCTTCGAAGGTTGAAGAGGGCCCTATGCTGTTCTAACAAAGTTCCAACAGGAACCACTCCCGCCACCACGCAGAGACTCTCCCAGGATGCCGTTCTGTAAGAACGAGTCATTGAAATAAGAACACGGCGCTGCACGAACTGCAGCACCCCGGCGTCCCTCACCGAGCACAGGTCGGCCCAGCCGGTCGCCGCGTATGCTACCATAGGTGCAAAGACTCCTTTGTATAAGACGAAGAGGGCACCAAAGCGGAGCCCCCATTGGCACTTAGCCATTCTTCCTAACTTCATGAATAGCGACCCGACCTTGTCGCTTAAATACTTGCAGTGTATGGACACGCATACCGCTATCAAAGTAGACGCCAAGATATCGCACCGCGGTTTTGAATTTAATGCTAGTTTCCCCTATTCGGATGGTCGGTGGCCTATCTGCAAGGTCTGCCTTTTTCGCTCGAACAGCCTTTCGTTTTCGGTCGGGACGCGCTCCTCCCCGTCTACCTATCGGGGCCCTATCGATCCAGCCGCTTCTGAGAACGATTGCTTCAGTTTTACGGGCTGATATTTCTAACTTTGCTGTTTTGCACCACTGGACGATGTGGTTAACAACTCGCCGGCTCTCCGTCTCCAGCGCACGCCTATTGTCTGCGCTAACAACTACTATTAGGTCGTCCGCGTACGCGACGAATCTTCCCTCGATTGAGTCCTGAAGGGATCTCAGGAGATCATCGAACATCAGGTTCCAACAGGCGGGACCAAGAACAGAGCCCTGCGGGCATCCTCTTGTGGCCTGTTTGGATACCTCTACTGAACCTATCGAGATCTTGACCCGACGATTGTCGAAGTAATCTGCGATCACCTCGAAAACATTTCGCGGGCAGTCTCGAGCTTTTAAGCTTTCTAAAACTAGGGACCACCAGACATTGTCGAAGGCACCCGCGATGTCGAAGAGCAGTCCAATCACGTATCGGTGCTCTGAGGCGTCGACCATGTGGCGCAGCTCCACGATTGCGTCCTCCGTCGACTTTCCTGGCACAAAGCCGAACTGTCGGCCCGAGATCCGTCCCGGGGCCAACGACGTCTGGGTGAGTCGCTCTTTAAGGAGTTTCTCTAGAAGTTTCCCTATGACGGAGAGGAGACATATTGGGCGGTATGATTTCGGGTCCTTTTCGTCTTTGTCGTCTCCCTTTAGAAGGATTCGAAGCGAACCTTCCTTCCAAGTTGACGGAAAGACACCCCACTGAAGGCACCCGTTGAAGAGCCGCACAAGCTGACCGGGGATTACCTTACATGCAGCCTTTAGGGCGCAGACTTCAACGAGGTCTGCTCCTGGCGCTTTGTTATTCTTAAAAGTCCTAACAGCATCTACAACGTCCGCTTCCGTGAAAGGATCGGCGTCCGTTGTGCTGGGCGCAATCCGCGCGCTTTCCCTAATGGCACGCTGCGCCAGCGTGTCATCTACCTCCCGGTCATCGGGGACGTGGACGTCCAAAAGTGAGCTGGCGGTTTCATTAGCACTCAGTGTATATCCATTTTCACGCCGGAGGGTGCTGATCATCTTCGCTACTTGGAGCTTATTCGCCTGGAGCTTATACACGAATCCCCAGGACTCCGAGTTCCCGTTCGACGTAACATATTTTCGCCAGCTCGTGAGCTTCGTCCTTTTCACCACCCTGTTGTATTTTCGCAAAGAAAAGCGGTACCGCAGTTTAAGTTGGTGGCGAGCCGGCGCGTCTTGCTTCTTTTGGAATTCCCGTCGTTGCCTGTGTACGGCCTTCTTGAGCTTGGTTAGCTCTCGTGTCCACCATGGGTTGGACTTCCTAAACACTCTCTTTCTTGGCATAGCCGCGGTGCAGGCGTCGGTAATGACACCCGTAAGCGCACTTGCCATTTCCTGAACGTCATTCGCGGACTCCAGCCGGAGGCCCTCGAGCCTCGATCCAGAGAGATCGGCCAGGCTTTCAGTGCACCGCTCCCAATCAGCCCGATGAATGTCGAACCGAGTGCCAGCGGGACCCTGTTCCACCGCTCGCGCTTTCCGGGCCCCCAAACTGATATCCACGGCTCTGTGGTCGCTCGTGACCCAGTCACACCTCACGTTCCAGCTTTTGATGGTGTTCAGCATGGAAGGGGACGCCAGAGTAACATCGATGTACGATTCTCCCTCCGACGTCCAGTAAGTGGGCGGCTGGGCCCTGTCATTAACCACTTCTATGCCATACGACCGTATGAGGTCTTCGAGTTGGGCTCCTCTATCGTCTGTTCTCTGCGGGCCCCAGAGTGACGACCGGGCGTTGGCATCTAACAAAACTAAAAGCCTCTTCCCCCTCAGCGATTGAAACACCATCTCGAGGTGCCTGAGGTGCCCCTCGATATCGTCGCTAAACTGGAAGTACAGTGAAGCCACGTAGAACGAGAGGCCGGGGGCCAGTACTTCCGCACAAGCACATTGGGTCGTACTTAGCTGCGAGACAAAGACTAAGTCAAGCAGGTCATTACATAGGGCAACCGCAGCCCACGGTCTTTGTGAGCTTACGGCTGCTACTTTTGCTTGTGTCCCTAATCCAGCGACTGAGAAGCCCGAGCCATTGCGCCTGACATGTGGTTCCTGCAATAGCAGGACGTCAAGTCGCTTATTGGCTACGAGCTGTCTAACCTCACCAGCTACTTTTCCAGAACGTTGCATGTTTAACTGCAACATCCTGGCTCCCATGATCGCATTCGCGTGCGCGGATGGAGTCGCGTGTCTTGAAGGCCTTTCTATATTCGCTTCGCTCGAATGGGGTCCTACCTCGCCGGGGCCTAATTCTACTTCGGGCGCAACGGGCGTGAGCAATGACGCTTTTCTACACGCCATCCTATTCGCGGGCACGGGCGCGGTAACAATCGCGGTCTCGGGGCTATTCGCGGAATTAATGCCTATCTGTGCAGCTGCTGCACTATCTACGGTTTGCTCAGCCGGGCACTCGAGCCCGCACCTGAGCCGCTTATCGCACCTTACGAGGGCGATTTGGACGGTACGAAAACCGTGCACCTGTTGGGACTGCACCGCTGTCGGCGCGGTTGTGGGGGACGCATACCTGGGCGCAGCCCGACGAGCGGAGACCCTTGACTGGGCTTCCCGCGTTACCGAGCGCGTCACCGGGCGGCTTCGCGACTCGACAGCGGGTGCGTCCATTGTTGCGCTTTCCGGGCCTCCCATACGAGAGAGGTTACCGGAGGTTCGGGTACTCCGCTGACACTCCACGATGACACGCCCGGGTCCAGCTCCCGCCCGGAGATCCGAATGGGGAGCGAGTTTACCTCCGGATAATTTTGAACTCGGGCGTGCCATCATGATTTATATTGAGTTTTATTTCCTGAAAGTGTAATGTTTTCATTAGTGTGGCAGGTTATCAGCTGGTCAGGTTACTGTGACCTACCGGTGAGAGCTGGCCACGGGCAGGTACCAGCCGCCCTAGCTCGACCGACGGAGTGGCACAGCGTCCACAACCTGACACCTATTTGGCCATCCGAGGGGAGCAAACACTAACGAGCGCCCCAGGCTCCGCTTTCACAGATCCAGTGCACCCCTTCGCTCGGCACGTTTGATCCGGTGGTCGGGCGGCACATGTCCCAACCTACCGGACGCCCCGAGTATAGACGGCAAGCCGCCTAGTAGTGCCGACTTTCTTGATCGGAGACGCTCGCTTCGTGGTGGTTTAATCCGCGGACCCTTCCACTAGTTAAAATCGAGCCCCACTCTCACCGGGTAGCTGATATTTTGTATTCGAACGTCACTAGTCAGATGACGGGGCATTTGATTACCAGTTTGAACGTCACTAATTAGATGACGGGACAGTTGATTACCGAGTGCGAGTCATAGTTACTTGCTTGGGCGCGTATGGCGGTCTGGCGAGCATAGCTCTTTGCGCTTCTTCTATGTCAGCGGACCGGGAGCGTCGCGGTGAGAAACCAGGTTCTCTGTCTGTAGGCGACCTCCGCACGTAAGCCGCGCCACAGAGCAGCAGCCACAGCGCCACAGCGGTTCTAAATGCATTCGCATTTCCTTTTGGTATCTGTTTATAAATGCATTCGCATTTACTTTTACTTTGGTATCTGGTTCTTAAAATGCATTCGCATTTACTTTTGGTATCTGTTTATAAATGCATTCGCATTTACTTTATTCTTTTGGGGTGCATGCACTCACCCGGGACCGCCAGGGACGGCCTTGCATAAACGCATGCCAGTCCCCTGCGGTTGGGATACTCCGGGAACGCAACCGCCCGTACAGAGGGTTAAAAACCATCTGCTCCTGGAGGACGTGTTAGAGGACATTTAGTGTCGACCCGGCCATCCGTAGGATGCGCCCGGTATGCTTCCTCACCCAAAACGGGTACACGCGCAACGGATCTACCTCCCAGTTTCACCACACCTCCGGAACGGGCGATGGAAAAATCCATGAGTGCCGCAGAGCGTTTTCTGCGGATGGGTCCTTTCGTTACTTCGGAGGCTGAGAGCGGATATCTCCGTCCTCAGTCTCCTTCGCATCCATGGGGAACCTCGGGGAGGCGGACCCATTGGTGCTCGCTAGCACTCACACTTGTTTTGCCTGAAAGGTAATTTTTTGTTATTAGTTTTGAGCCTCTCGATGGCTCGGGTTACCCGGAGCTACTACTAAAAGGCTCGGGCGAGGTTGAGACCAAGCGAAGGTTGCAAGGCTGCCTCGTCGCTCCCGAACCGTTCCGACATTGGTTCGGGTGAGCCTTTACGCTTCTATTCTAATCCCTTTAGCCAAAGGGTTTCTTCGCAATAGCCAGAGAATATAGAGAAGGCCTCCTCGGACGACACGAAATATCGCGCCGCCTCCGGCCAACTCCATTCCCCAGCAGGAACGAGATCTCGCAGTGCCGCTCTCTGCGGATCGAACAGTGGACATTCTAGGAGGAAGTGGCCCAACGTGTCTACCCCTCTTCCACACACACAGGTCTCGTCTTCTGTGATTCTAAGGGATGTTAAGTGTGCACGGAAGTTTCCGTGACCGGTCAGCGCCTGCGTGCTGTAGTGGTTTGGCTTCATCCACTTCGCCGACAGTCTTTCTCGGACGTCCCTAAAGAAGGCATGTGTATCGCGGCCCTTGTGGGAAATTTCCCATGAGGCTTGCCACATTTTTACAGCCTCGACCTTAACGCGACTTTTCGTGTCCACCGTCGCTACGGGGACGACAACGTTCCCGATCTTGGCGTCATTTCCTCTTCGAAGGTTGAAGAGGGCCCTATGCTGTTCTAACAAAGTTCCAACAGGAACCACTCCCGCCACCACGCAGAGACTCTCCCAGGATGCCGTTCTGTAAGAACGAGTCATTGAAATAAGAACACGGCGCTGCACGAACTGCAGCACCCCGGCGTCCCTCACCGAGCACAGGTCGGCCCAGCCGGTCGCCGCGTATGCTACCATAGGTGCAAAGACTCCTTTGTATAAGACGAAGAGGGCACCAAAGCGGAGCCCCCATTGGCACTTAGCCATTCTTCCTAACTTCATGAATAGCGACCCGACCTTGTCGCTTAAATACTTGCAGTGTATGGACACGCATACCGCTATCAAAGTAGA
The DNA here is from genome assembly GCA_029448645.1 of Andrena camellia. NCBI lineage: Eukaryota > Metazoa > Arthropoda > Insecta > Hymenoptera > Andrenidae > Andrena > Andrena camellia. The sequence goes on from CM055680.1 coordinate 16,933,766, forward strand.
CGCCAAGATATCGCACCGCGGTTTTGAATTTAATGCTAGTTTCCCCTATTCGGATGGTCGGTGGCCTATCTGCAAGGTCTGCCTTTTTCGCTCGAACAGCCTTTCGTTTTCGGTCGGGACGCGCTCCTCCCCGTCTACCTATCGGGGCCCTATCGATCCAGCCGCTTCTGAGAACGATTGCTTCAGTTTTACGGGCTGATATTTCTAACTTTGCTGTTTTGCACCACTGGACGATGTGGTTAACAACTCGCCGGCTCTCCGTCTCCAGCGCACGCCTATTGTCTGCGCTAACAACTACTATTAGGTCGTCCGCGTACGCGACGAATCTTCCCTCGATTGAGTCCTGAAGGGATCTCAGGAGATCATCGAACATCAGGTTCCAACAGGCGGGACCAAGAACAGAGCCCTGCGGGCATCCTCTTGTGGCCTGTTTGGATACCTCTACTGAACCTATCGAGATCTTGACCCGACGATTGTCGAAGTAATCTGCGATCACCTCGAAAACATTTCGCGGGCAGTCTCGAGCTTTTAAGCTTTCTAAAACTAGGGACCACCAGACATTGTCGAAGGCACCCGCGATGTCGAAGAGCAGTCCAATCACGTATCGGTGCTCTGAGGCGTCGACCATGTGGCGCAGCTCCACGATTGCGTCCTCCGTCGACTTTCCTGGCACAAAGCCGAACTGTCGGCCCGAGATCCGTCCCGGGGCCAACGACGTCTGGGTGAGTCGCTCTTTAAGGAGTTTCTCTAGAAGTTTCCCTATGACGGAGAGGAGACATATTGGGCGGTATGATTTCGGGTCCTTTTCGTCTTTGTCGTCTCCCTTTAGAAGGATTCGAAGCGAACCTTCCTTCCAAGTTGACGGAAAGACACCCCACTGAAGGCACCCGTTGAAGAGCCGCACAAGCTGACCGGGGATTACCTTACATGCAGCCTTTAGGGCGCAGACTTCAACGAGGTCTGCTCCTGGCGCTTTGTTATTCTTAAAAGTCCTAACAGCATCTACAACGTCCGCTTCCGTGAAAGGATCGGCGTCCGTTGTGCTGGGCGCAATCCGCGCGCTTTCCCTAATGGCACGCTGCGCCAGCGTGTCATCTACCTCCCGGTCATCGGGGACGTGGACGTCCAAAAGTGAGCTGGCGGTTTCATTAGCACTCAGTGTATATCCATTTTCACGCCGGAGGGTGCTGATCATCTTCGCTACTTGGAGCTTATTCGCCTGGAGCTTATACACGAATCCCCAGGACTCCGAGTTCCCGTTCGACGTAACATATTTTCGCCAGCTCGTGAGCTTCGTCCTTTTCACCACCCTGTTGTATTTTCGCAAAGAAAAGCGGTACCGCAGTTTAAGTTGGTGGCGAGCCGGCGCGTCTTGCTTCTTTTGGAATTCCCGTCGTTGCCTGTGTACGGCCTTCTTGAGCTTGGTTAGCTCTCGTGTCCACCATGGGTTGGACTTCCTAAACACTCTCTTTCTTGGCATAGCCGCGGTGCAGGCGTCGGTAATGACACCCGTAAGCGCACTTGCCATTTCCTGAACGTCATTCGCGGACTCCAGCCGGAGGCCCTCGAGCCTCGATCCAGAGAGATCGGCCAGGCTTTCAGTGCACCGCTCCCAATCAGCCCGATGAATGTCGAACCGAGTGCCAGCGGGACCCTGTTCCACCGCTCGCGCTTTCCGGGCCCCCAAACTGATATCCACGGCTCTGTGGTCGCTCGTGACCCAGTCACACCTCACGTTCCAGCTTTTGATGGTGTTCAGCATGGAAGGGGACGCCAGAGTAACATCGATGTACGATTCTCCCTCCGACGTCCAGTAAGTGGGCGGCTGGGCCCTGTCATTAACCACTTCTATGCCATACGACCGTATGAGGTCTTCGAGTTGGGCTCCTCTATCGTCTGTTCTCTGCGGGCCCCAGAGTGACGACCGGGCGTTGGCATCTAACAAAACTAAAAGCCTCTTCCCCCTCAGCGATTGAAACACCATCTCGAGGTGCCTGAGGTGCCCCTCGATATCGTCGCTAAACTGGAAGTACAGTGAAGCCACGTAGAACGAGAGGCCGGGGGCCAGTACTTCCGCACAAGCACATTGGGTCGTACTTAGCTGCGAGACAAAGACTAAGTCAAGCAGGTCATTACATAGGGCAACCGCAGCCCACGGTCTTTGTGAGCTTACGGCTGCTACTTTTGCTTGTGTCCCTAATCCAGCGACTGAGAAGCCCGAGCCATTGCGCCTGACATGTGGTTCCTGCAATAGCAGGACGTCAAGTCGCTTATTGGCTACGAGCTGTCTAACCTCACCAGCTACTTTTCCAGAACGTTGCATGTTTAACTGCAACATCCTGGCTCCCATGATCGCATTCGCGTGCGCGGATGGAGTCGCGTGTCTTGAAGGCCTTTCTATATTCGCTTCGCTCGAATGGGGTCCTACCTCGCCGGGGCCTAATTCTACTTCGGGCGCAACGGGCGTGAGCAATGACGCTTTTCTACACGCCATCCTATTCGCGGGCACGGGCGCGGTAACAATCGCGGTCTCGGGGCTATTCGCGGAATTAATGCCTATCTGTGCAGCTGCTGCACTATCTACGGTTTGCTCAGCCGGGCACTCGAGCCCGCACCTGAGCCGCTTATCGCACCTTACGAGGGCGATTTGGACGGTACGAAAACCGTGCACCTGTTGGGACTGCACCGCTGTCGGCGCGGTTGTGGGGGACGCATACCTGGGCGCAGCCCGACGAGCGGAGACCCTTGACTGGGCTTCCCGCGTTACCGAGCGCGTCACCGGGCGGCTTCGCGACTCGACAGCGGGTGCGTCCATTGTTGCGCTTTCCGGGCCTCCCATACGAGAGAGGTTACCGGAGGTTCGGGTACTCCGCTGACACTCCACGATGACACGCCCGGGTCCAGCTCCCGCCCGGAGATCCGAATGGGGAGCGAGTTTACCTCCGGATAATTTTGAACTCGGGCGTGCCATCATGATTTATATTGAGTTTTATTTCCTGAAAGTGTAATGTTTTCATTAGTGTGGCAGGTTATCAGCTGGTCAGGTTACTGTGACCTACCGGTGAGAGCTGGCCACGGGCAGGTACCAGCCGCCCTAGCTCGACCGACGGAGTGGCACAGCGTCCACAACCTGACACCTATTTGGCCATCCGAGGGGAGCAAACACTAACGAGCGCCCCAGGCTCCGCTTTCACAGATCCAGTGCACCCCTTCGCTCGGCACGTTTGATCCGGTGGTCGGGCGGCACATGTCCCAACCTACCGGACGCCCCGAGTATAGACGGCAAGCCGCCTAGTAGTGCCGACTTTCTTGATCGGAGACGCTCGCTTCGTGGTGGTTTAATCCGCGGACCCTTCCACTAGTTAAAATCGAGCCCCACTCTCACCGGGTAGCTGATATTTTGTATTCGAACGTCACTAGTCAGATGACGGGGCATTTGATTACCAGTTTGAACGTCACTAATTAGATGACGGGACAGTTGATTACCGAGTGCGAGTCATAGTTACTTGCTTGGGCGCGTATGGCGGTCTGGCGAGCATAGCTCTTTGCGCTTCTTCTATGTCAGCGGACCGGGAGCGTCGCGGTGAGAAACCAGGTTCTCTGTCTGTAGGCGACCTCCGCACGTAAGCCGCGCCACAGAGCAGCAGCCACAGCGCCACAGCGGTTCTAAATGCATTCGCATTTCCTTTTGGTATCTGTTTATAAATGCATTCGCATTTACTTTTACTTTGGTATCTGGTTCTTAAAATGCATTCGCATTTACTTTTGGTATCTGTTTATAAATGCATTCGCATTTACTTTATTCTTTTGGGGTGCATGCACTCACCCGGGACCGCCAGGGACGGCCTTGCATAAACGCATGCCAGTCCCCTGCGGTTGGGATACTCCGGGAACGCAACCGCCCGTACAGAGGGTTAAAAACCATCTGCTCCTGGAGGACGTGTTAGAGGACATTTAGTGTCGACCCGGCCATCCGTAGGATGCGCCCGGTATGCTTCCTCACCCAAAACGGGTACACGCGCAACGGATCTACCTCCCAGTTTCACCACACCTCCGGAACGGGCGATGGAAAAATCCATGAGTGCCGCAGAGCGTTTTCTGCGGATGGGTCCTTTCGTTACTTCGGAGGCTGAGAGCGGATATCTCCGTCCTCAGTCTCCTTCGCATCCATGGGGAACCTCGGGGAGGCGGACCCATTGGTGCTCGCTAGCACTCACACTTGTTTTGCCTGAAAGGTAATTTTTTGTTATTAGTTTTGAGCCTCTCGATGGCTCGGGTTACCCGGACCTACTACTAAAAGGCTCGGGCGAGGTTGAGACCAAGCGAAGGTTGCAAGGCTGCCTCGTCGCTCCCGAACCGTTCCGACATTGGTTCGGGTGAGCCTTTACGCTTCTATTCTAATCCCTTTAGCCAAAGGGTTTCTTCGCAATAGCCAGAGAATATAGAGAAGGCCTCCTCGGACGACACGAAATATCGCGCCGCCTCCGGCCAACTCCATTCCCCAGCAGGAACGAGATCTCGCAGTGCCGCTCTCTGCGGATCGAACAGTGGACATTCTAGGAGGAAGTGGCCCAACGTGTCTACCCCTCTTCCACACACACAGGTCTCGTCTTCTGTGATTCTAAGGGATGTTAAGTGTGCACGGAAGTTTCCGTGACCGGTCAGCGCCTGCGTGCTGTAGTGGTTTGGCTTCATCCACTTCGCCGACAGTCTTTCTCGGACGTCCCTAAAGAAGGCATGTGTATCGCGGCCCTTGTGGGAAATTTCCCATGAGGCTTGCCACATTTTTACAGCCTCGACCTTAACGCGACTTTTCGTGTCCACCGTCGCTACGGGGACGACAACGTTCCCGATCTTGGCGTCATTTCCTCTTCGAAGGTTGAAGAGGGCCCTATGCTGTTCTAACAAAGTTCCAACAGGAACCACTCCCGCCACCACGCAGAGACTCTCCCAGGATGCCGTTCTGTAAGAACGAGTCATTGAAATAAGAACACGGCGCTGCACGAACTGCAGCACCCCGGCGTCCCTCACCGAGCACAGGTCGGCCCAGCCGGTCGCCGCGTATGCTACCATAGGTGCAAAGACTCCTTTGTATAAGACGAAGAGGGCACCAAAGCGGAGCCCCCATTGGCACTTAGCCATTCTTCCTAACTTCATGAATAGCGACCCGACCTTGTCGCTTAAATACTTGCAGTGTATGGACACGCATACCGCTATCAAAGTAGACGCCAAGATATCGCACCGCGGTTTTGAATTTAATGCTAGTTTCCCCTATTCGGATGGTCGGTGGCCTATCTGCAAGGTCTGCCTTTTTCGCTCGAACAGCCTTTCGTTTTCGGTCGGGACGCGCTCCTCCCCGTCTACCTATCGGGGCCCTATCGATCCAGCCGCTTCTGAGAACGATTGCTTCAGTTTTACGGGCTGATATTTCTAACTTTGCTGTTTTGCACCACTGGACGATGTGGTTAACAACTCGCCGGCTCTCCGTCTCCAGCGCACGCCTATTGTCTGCGCTAACAACTACTATTAGGTCGTCCGCGTACGCGACGAATCTTCCCTCGATTGAGTCCTGAAGGGATCTCAGGAGATCATCGAACATCAGGTTCCAACAGGCGGGACCAAGAACAGAGCCCTGCGGGCATCCTCTTGTGGCCTGTTTGGATACCTCTACTGAACCTATCGAGATCTTGACCCGACGATTGTCGAAGTAATCTGCGATCACCTCGAAAACATTTCGCGGGCAGTCTCGAGCTTTTAAGCTTTCTAAAACTAGGGACCACCAGACATTGTCGAAGGCACCCGCGATGTCGAAGAGCAGTCCAATCACGTATCGGTGCTCTGAGGCGTCGACCATGTGGCGCAGCTCCACGATTGCGTCCTCCGTCGACTTTCCTGGCACAAAGCCGAACTGTCGGCCCGAGATCCGTCCCGGGGCCAACGACGTCTGGGTGAGTCGCTCTTTAAGGAGTTTCTCTAGAAGTTTCCCTATGACGGAGAGGAGACATATTGGGCGGTATGATTTCGGGTCCTTTTCGTCTTTGTCGTCTCCCTTTAGAAGGATTCGAAGCGAACCTTCCTTCCAAGTTGACGGAAAGACACCCCACTGAAGGCACCCGTTGAAGAGCCGCACAAGCTGACCGGGGATTACCTTACATGCAGCCTTTAGGGCGCAGACTTCAACGAGGTCTGCTCCTGGCGCTTTGTTATTCTTAAAAGTCCTAACAGCATCTACAACGTCCGCTTCCGTGAAAGGATCGGCGTCCGTTGTGCTGGGCGCAATCCGCGCGCTTTCCCTAATGGCACGCTGCGCCAGCGTGTCATCTACCTCCCGGTCATCGGGGACGTGGACGTCCAAAAGTGAGCTGGCGGTTTCATTAGCACTCAGTGTATATCCATTTTCACGCCGGAGGGTGCTGATCATCTTCGCTACTTGGAGCTTATTCGCCTGGAGCTTATACACGAATCCCCAGGACTCCGAGTTCCCGTTCGACGTAACATATTTTCGCCAGCTCGTGAGCTTCGTCCTTTTCACCACCCTGTTGTATTTTCGCAAAGAAAAGCGGTACCGCAGTTTAAGTTGGTGGCGAGCCGGCGCGTCTTGCTTCTTTTGGAATTCCCGTCGTTGCCTGTGTACGGCCTTCTTGAGCTTGGTTAGCTCTCGTGTCCACCATGGGTTGGACTTCCTAAACACTCTCTTTCTTGGCATAGCCGCGGTGCAGGCGTCGGTAATGACACCCGTAAGCGCACTTGCCATTTCCTGAACGTCATTCGCGGACTCCAGCCGGAGGCCCTCGAGCCTCGATCCAGAGAGATCGGCCAGGCTTTCAGTGCACCGCTCCCAATCAGCCCGATGAATGTCGAACCGAGTGCCAGCGGGACCCTGTTCCACCGCTCGCGCTTTCCGGGCCCCCAAACTGATATCCACGGCTCTGTGGTCGCTCGTGACCCAGTCACACCTCACGTTCCAGCTTTTGATGGTGTTCAGCATGGAAGGGGACGCCAGAGTAACATCGATGTACGATTCTCCCTCCGACGTCCAGTAAGTGGGCGGCTGGGCCCTGTCATTAACCACTTCTATGCCATACGACCGTATGAGGTCTTCGAGTTGGGCTCCTCTATCGTCTGTTCTCTGCGGGCCCCAGAGTGACGACCGGGCGTTGGCATCTAACAAAACTAAAAGCCTCTTCCCCCTCAGCGATTGAAACACCATCTCGAGGTGCCTGAGGTGCCCCTCGATATCGTCGCTAAACTGGAAGTACAGTGAAGCCACGTAGAACGAGAGGCCGGGGGCCAGTACTTCCGCACAAGCACATTGGGTCGTACTTAGCTGCGAGACAAAGACTAAGTCAAGCAGGTCATTACATAGGGCAACCGCAGCCCACGGTCTTTGTGAGCTTACGGCTGCTACTTTTGCTTGTGTCCCTAATCCAGCGACTGAGAAGCCCGAGCCATTGCGCCTGACATGTGGTTCCTGCAATAGCAGGACGTCAAGTCGCTTATTGGCTACGAGCTGTCTAACCTCACCAGCTACTTTTCCAGAACGTTGCATGTTTAACTGCAACATCCTGGCTCCCATGATCGCATTCGCGTGCGCGGATGGAGTCGCGTGTCTTGAAGGCCTTTCTATATTCGCTTCGCTCGAATGGGGTCCTACCTCGCCGGGGCCTAATTCTACTTCGGGCGCAACGGGCGTGAGCAATGACGCTTTTCTACACGCCATCCTATTCGCGGGCACGGGCGCGGTAACAATCGCGGTCTCGGGGCTATTCGCGGAATTAATGCCTATCTGTGCAGCTGCTGCACTATCTACGGTTTGCTCAGCCGGGCACTCGAGCCCGCACCTGAGCCGCTTATCGCACCTTACGAGGGCGATTTGGACGGTACGAAAACCGTGCACCTGTTGGGACTGCACCGCTGTCGGCGCGGTTGTGGGGGACGCATACCTGGGCGCAGCCCGACGAGCGGAGACCCTTGACTGGGCTTCCCGCGTTACCGAGCGCGTCACCGGGCGGCTTCGCGACTCGACAGCGGGTGCGTCCATTGTTGCGCTTTCCGGGCCTCCCATACGAGAGAGGTTACCGGAGGTTCGGGTACTCCGCTGACACTCCACGATGACACGCCCGGGTCCAGCTCCCGCCCGGAGATCCGAATGGGGAGCGAGTTTACCTCCGGATAATTTTGAACTCGGGCGTGCCATCATGATTTATATTGAGTTTTATTTCCTGAAAGTGTAATGTTTTCATTAGTGTGGCAGGTTATCAGCTGGTCAGGTTACTGTGACCTACCGGTGAGAGCTGGCCACGGGCAGGTACCAGCCGCCCTAGCTCGACCGACGGAGTGGCACAGCGTCCACAACCTGACACCTATTTGGCCATCCGAGGGGAGCAAACACTAACGAGCGCCCCAGGCTCCGCTTTCACAGATCCAGTGCACCCCTTCGCTCGGCACGTTTGATCCGGTGGTCGGGCGGCACATGTCCCAACCTACCGGACGCCCCGAGTATAGACGGCAAGCCGCCTAGTAGTGCCGACTTTCTTGATCGGAGACGCTCGCTTCGTGGTGGTTTAATCCGCGGACCCTTCCACTAGTTAAAATCGAGCCCCACTCTCACCGGGTAGCTGATATTTTGTATTCGAACGTCACTAGTCAGATGACGGGGCATTTGATTACCAGTTTGAACGTCACTAATTAGATGACGGGACAGTTGATTACCGAGTGCGAGTCATAGTTACTTGCTTGGGCGCGTATGGCGGTCTGGCGAGCATAGCTCTTTGCGCTTCTTCTATGTCAGCGGACCGGGAGCGTCGCGGTGAGAAACCAGGTTCTCTGTCTGTAGGCGACCTCCGCACGTAAGCCGCGCCACAGAGCAGCAGCCACAGCGCCACAGCGGTTCTAAATGCATTCGCATTTCCTTTTGGTATCTGTTTATAAATGCATTCGCATTTACTTTTACTTTGGTATCTGGTTCTTAAAATGCATTCGCATTTACTTTTGGTATCTGTTTATAAATGCATTCGCATTTACTTTATTCTTTTGGGGTGCATGCACTCACCCGGGACCGCCAGGGACGGCCTTGCATAAACGCATGCCAGTCCCCTGCGGTTGGGATACTCCGGGAACGCAACCGCCCGTACAGAGGGTTAAAAACCATCTGCTCCTGGAGGACGTGTTAGAGGACATTTAGTGTCGACCCGGCCATCCGTAGGATGCGCCCGGTATGCTTCCTCACCCAAAACGGGTACACGCGCAACGGATCTACCTCCCTGTTTCACCACACCTCCGGAACGGGCGATGGAAAAATCCATGAGTGCCGCAGAGCGTGTTAGAGGACAGTATGATAATTGTGGAAAATTTCCTCACCACCCTAGGGGTATTTACCATGGCGCATTATCTTTTTTCTATTATAATGGATTGTTCGCCAATAGCCATATCATCCCATTTTCTAAAATAAAATTAATATTTTTAAATCGAACATAACAAAAACATAACTTTTGTATTCTTAAAGAAATAAAGTATTACATTTTGAAATAATAATAAATAATTTTGAATAATATTAATAACAAAACATAACGAAGCATACTTTGACATTCTCTCGAAATACTACTAATAAAACCTTGAATCTTGTGAAACAGTATTAATAATAAAAATATACTAAGCAAATAAATAAGACTCTATTAATGTATTAAAACATATTGAAAATAATAAATATATATATATATAAATTAATGTTTTATGAAATTAAAAAAATCATCGAAAATCTAGTTCCTACTAAAAGTTTTTAATTTACGCTTTTTAGAAGTGATGTCTATACGCGTTTCCAACTGACTATTATTTACAGATTTTACATAATCGTTTAATAAAATATTTTAAAAAAATTGATAATAATTTAAACCAAATACTGTGGTAAGCTCGACCACAAACGCATGTATCTGAAAATGCTAAATAATGTATGTCTGATTGAATACTAATATAAGTTAACTTACATAAAATATGTTTATGATTTTCAGATTGCAAAAACTGAGATTCCAAATTACTATCATTTATTATGGCTTACATTATTGCATATACATGAACAAATGAGGTTATCACTTCTTTAGTGGAAACAGAAAGGCCCCCTCTTTGTAAGTGATCAAAATATACATCGCCTACAGTTTTACCTTTATCCTCCACAATTAATAATCGACATATATTACAATTTAATTTTTTTAGCAACAGAATGGGGCCCATAACCGGATATTTAAATTTTAATGGAATCATCTACAACCGGCAGAATATTTTGTTGGTGTCCAATTTTTAGGAGGAAGAGCAACCATTTATTTTTTCGGTGATTCCTTATCTTTGGGGAAGAAAAATATAGAATTGTAATTATTATCTTTTAAAGTACCATACCATTATAATTTCCCTTGCAGTTGGGAACACACCAACGTCGTGGCATTATTAATGAATATGTGAAATTTCTAAAAAAAATATATGTAAAACAAAATGTCCAAAAATGCTATAGATTATATTAAATAAATGTGCTGCACACAAAAATAAGGATCTGTACGGTTAATACAAATAAATAAAACACCTGGATTATTGCTCCGTTTCTGATATTTAGAGGACTTCAGTACTACATTAATATAAACATTTAAAAGATAAACGGGAAACCGAAAGGCCGATAGAGTGAGATTGTGTAGTCGGGAGGCCGGCGGGTATATCGAAACCGGACTCTCGCGGTGTTGCCATTTTGCCTTCAGCACGGCTAGTACTAGAGTCGGCTGTGTCCAAGTGCTTCCTTTGTGGACCTGCTTCGGCAATATAGAGCCCAAATAGTACCCCACTACTCCACATTTTGGAAGCTTTATTTATGAAAAAGAAAAATGACAAGGCCTAAACACTATTATTGGAGTAAAGGTTTCATACGAAAACATATTAAAGATTCAAATAATAAGGGAAAATTTGTAGCGTACTGTCTTCAAAGTGATAAATATTTATCAAATACTGCCAGGAACCGTTTGAAAATGCACAAGTTTTACATATATACTATTTTGTACAAACTCCTTTTTGATTATTGGTAGATAGATTTAATTTTATTGTATTATATTTTTTATATTATATTGTATTTTAGAAACTTGTGTAAGTTTGATATGGAAGAGGATTCAATGTCAAGCACCGATAATAGACTACAGAACATTTTTCAAACAATAACGAAGTTACACAAGGTAATTTAATGCCAGTTTTAGATAATCAAAGAATCCGATGTAAAGAAGGGACTGATATGGAATCCAATTACAATCTTAATGAAGAAGTTGAAATTGCTGAAACAGAAAAGAATATAAATATTTCAAAGTTAATAATCTATTCCATTGCATATTTTGTATTCAGTATTCAGTCTATTGTATATCCAGTGGTATGATGTTATTTAACTTTTTAAACTTGTATTTATTTTCAATTAGCAGATGTCTTTTGAGGTCTGTATAATTAGCATAAAAACCAGTACCACAGAAAAAGCAGTAAATAAACAAGGCATACAAATGAAATCCTATATTGATTGTATCAATTCATATGAATATTCGAAAATTAATGAAAATTTGATTAGTTATTTAATAACTAACAATTTAAACTTTGAAACAGTTCACTTAAATTATTTTCTTAAATTTGTTCAATATTTAAAGCCTGCTGATAAACCACCCACTGCTGAAATGTTAATAAATAATATGCTGGATGAATTTCACTATCATTATGTGAAAAAGAGCATACCATTAGATTGCTATGGCGTTTTATTAGTTAGTGCTCAGGCACATAAAGACCCTGATAACAACCTGCCGGCAGTCTGCCAGCAGATGGATAGCAGGGTCTGCCAGGAGAGCGCAGGTCTGCCGACAGCTGCGGTGCAGTCTACATCCGCATTCAGCTACGGTTCTGCCAGCAGAGACTGCTTGTCAGGGCCTGCCGGCAGATCGACGGCAGATCCTGCTGCCCAGTGATGCCAGAACCGTGGGTTTGCGCCCACGGACCCTACTACCACTCCACGACCAAGCGTACCCCCTCCTAGCGCCTGTACCGCACAAAACAAGCATACCCGTCCCTCCATCCGTGTGCCGTACGCGCTGCCTAGCTGGCGCTCTCCGGCGAGAATTCGTTTTCCCAACATCGAAGCGCTTGGGCCGCAAGCAAAAAGTCAAGAGTTCAAATCCCGGTGCGGATATTCTACTTTTTTTCTTTATTTATTTTCTAATTTCTCTTCCTATATTCTCAGAAGACTAAAGATGTGAAAACTATTAATTTACAAAACATTTTCGAAGCTTGATTTGTTGCTAAAGATGCGATCCCCTTCTGGCTTGTACCGCACAACTACAAGTTGTACTTCGAAAATGTTTTGTAAATTAATAGTTTTCAAGTCTTCTGAGAATATAGGAAGAGAAATTAGAAAATAAATAAAGAAAAAAAGTAGAATATCCGCACTGGGATTAGAACTCTTGACTTTTTGCTTCCGACCCAAGCGCTTCGATGCGGGAAAACGAATTCTCGCCGGAGAGCGCCGGCCAGGCAGCACGTACGGCACACGGATGGAGGGACGGGTATGCTTGTGTGGTGCGGTACAAGCGCTAGGAGGGGGTACGCTTGGTCGTGGAGTGGTGGTAGGGTCCGTGGGCGCAAACCCACGGTTCTGGCATCACTGCTGCTGCCCGTCTGCCTGTAGGCAGTTGACGACGGGGCCACTGATACGTGCACTCGTCGAAAGGCCGATTATGGGTTATGAGCAGGCCTACTCTGCTCAGGTTGCAGGTCCACTTGCGGGCAAATAAACGACTCACGATTCGTAACAAATATGGTTTAATAACCTTAACAAATCAGGTATACGGAGAAATACTCTCTGAGCGGTACGACTGAGCTGCGGATCGTACGGCACGTGACGCCAGAATAATGGCGTTCCGCGTCTTCCTCTTCACGCGATGGTTCTCTTAAGTTCCGTGGCGCTCGCAGCGCCAGTCCCTACATGCTGTGGGGAGCGCGTTAGCGAGTTTTCTCTCTATGTTCCTCCACCTCTCCGGCATGTGGAGAGTGGAGGGTCGTCGTCTCCGACGATGCGCAAGAGCTGCCATGTTTGTTCTTGACGTCGCGTCTTCGTGAGGATCGGACGCACAACCCGAAATATATATTCACCCTCATCGAGCTAAGCACGTATCGAGTTATTCACCACCATCCAGTTAGTCCATCTTAACTTGAAGCTACACGCGTCTATTGGACCTCCTCTACGGGTAGTCCTACAGTGGTGACCCCGACTAACAATTCAAGTGTGGTGCAACTCGTGGTTGCAAAAGTTACATCGGTGTCGACCGAGGCATCTCTTGGGCGTCCCTTGGGGAAGCATCCACCGCGGAGTCTTGGCTGGTCGTCGAGAAATCGACGTCGTGGGTTGGAAATTCAGCCTCCAGGGCATCCATACTGGACTATTCCATCCATCCTGGATCATCGCATCCGTCCTGGATCATCGCATCCGTCTTGATCATCGACCCGCTCTGGATTCTGGAGGGTCATTGCTTGAAGCCAACGTCACCGGAGCCTTCTCTCGCTCTCAGGAGCGTCCAGCCGGCGAGTTCGACGTCGTCGACGCTGTTCTTCGACGTCGAGTCACCGTGGTGCAGTATCTTCGCTCAGGGTGCGGTTCTCCGTACGGGGCATTCGCCAGGAACGTATTCCGAGGTATTGTGGGATCGTAAGGACCCAGTCGTATGTTTGCGCGTTGGGTGAATTCAAGAACGTGCGTAGTCGGAACCTTCGCCATTTTATACTTAATGCAGCGGAAACGCGTCGTGCCGCCATTTTGTGTTCGCTTCCCGCGTAGAAGGCGAACCGATTCACAGTGTCGCATGTCCGTACAGGCTGTGCGTGGTAGCGCCACCGTCGCCTAGTCGCGTCATAGGGATTTTTCTTTTTCTCCTTTCCGTGCGTCGCGTTTCCGTTATATCGAGCGGCTGATCGTCATGGCGCCCAACCGCGAGGGAAGCGGGACTGCTGCGATCGCGATTGATGAACTGGCGGCCCAGTTGTTAGAAACGCAACAGCGTTTGGCCCAATTTGAGGCTGATCATTCCGCCACGCGGCAGCCGGGCGAAGCATCGCGCGTCGACGCGTACAAGACTCCGAAGATTCCAAGTTTTTTCCGGGCCGATCTGGAACTTTGGTTCATGCAAGTAGAAGCGAGTCTGCGTAACGCGCGGATAACAGTCGAAAGCACCAAGGCAGACATTGTGTTGGCTGCTGTGGACGTAGAAGTAGTAGGTTGTGTTAAAGACATTATTGCAATGTCCCCACCGCTGGAGGACATTTACCAGCTGGTCAAATCCCGAATTATCGCGACGTTCGCGGATACCGGAGAAAGTACCCTACGTAAGCTGCTTAAGGGTCAGGTACCCATGGATGGCAAGCCGTCGCTCGTATTGAGTTGATTACGGAATCTCAATAAGGGACAATGCGACGACAAGGTGATTAGGACAATATTTTTAGATTAATTACCCGCGAGCCATCGGGCAATTCTCGTTGCGACCGGTGCAGAGGATCTCGAAAGATTGGCCGAAGTCGCTGATAAGATCGCAGACCACTCGATTCCTGTCGAGGCGCAGGTGGCGTCAGCCGCTAAAACTTCGTCGCCTTCACCATTGGAGGGCGAGATCGCTCGCCTCGCGGCGTGCATGGCGACGTTGACGAAACAGGTCGAAAAACTAACCGTTCAGTCAAATAAAAACAGGACGCGCTCGCGACTGCGTTCAAACGATAAGAGCCGGAAAAATTCGCAGAAGCGTCACGAGTCCGGACTCTGTTACGCGCACAGGAAATATCCCCAGAATCCGACATCGTGTCGTGACTGGTGCGCTCATTACGCGTCCTGGAAGCCAAAAAACTAAACCAGCATTCCTGCGCTGAGACGTTCGAGGAAGGGGTGGCGTCGGAGAATCGTCTCCACGTGCGCGACCGCGCAACAGGTCAGCTGTTTTTGATCGATACGGGAGCTGATATCTCGTTGCTTCCGGCAAACCCTAAAATCGATGTTAAGCCTTCGGGTCACAGGCTCTTCGCTGCGAACGAGTCTCGAATAGACACTTTTGGCGAATCTCTCCGTGAGTTAGACTTAGGATTAACGCGCGTTCCGCTGGAACTTCTGCATCGCGGCAGTGCCTTATCGGCGCGGACCTGTTGAAACATTATGGTCTTATTGTGGATTTAAAGAAACGAAGACTCATTGATACCGCGACTCGGATGTATTCTCTGGCGGTCTCGAGGGCTGTTCCGGCCAGTTCGGTCAATTCGTCAATCCGGGCTCGAGGTTCGCAGAACTTCTCGCGGAGTTTCCGGAGATCACGGGATCGTCCCAATTATCTTCACCGGGATAGAGGGACGTGCTCCATTATATCATGACAACTGGCCCTCCCGTCGCGGAGCGTCCGCGGCGTTTGTCGCCGGAGAAACTTAAAGCGGCCAGGGCCGAGTTCAAGGCACTGGTCGCTGCCGGGATTTGTCGTCCGTCTAGTAGTCCGTGGGCTAGTCCGATTCACTTGGTTCGTAAGAAGAACGGGTCTTGGAGGATTTGTGGCGATTACCGCAAGTTAAACGCGATTACCACACCGGATAGGTATCCGACTCCGCATCTCTACGATTGTACCGTGAATCTGTAAGGAAAGAGCATATTTTCCTCCCTTGATTTACACAAGGCGTATAACCAGATTCCGATGGCTCTTGAAGTCATCGAGAAGACCGCGGTTTGTACGCCCTTTGGCCTGTTCGAGTACTGTTTTATGACTTTCGGGCTGCGTAACGCGGGCAAATCGTTTCAGCGATATATTAACCGTGCGCTGGGCGATTTGGAGTTTGCATTTGTGTATATGGACGACATTTTGTCGCTTCGTCCTCTCCAGAGGGGAATACCGTTCATCTGCGCGAGGTGTTTCAGAGGCTGAAGGAGTATCATCTCCGCCTCAACGTGGATAAATGCGTGTTCGGCGCGTCCGATCTGGGTCATACGATTTGCAGTAGGGGAATCCGCCCCACGGCTCAGAGAGGCGCCGCGATTGCGCAGTTTCCCAAACCTGCTAACGTGGTGCAGATGCGTCGTTTCCTCGGCATGGTAAAGTTTTATCGCCGGAATCTGCCTCACTCCGCGAGTTCACAAGCACCTTTAAATGCTTATTTACGTGATTCGCCTAAAAACGATCGACGCGAGATTGTTTGGACGGAGGAGGCGGAAGGCGCGTTCGCGAAAATCAAGGCCGATCTTGCCGGCGCAGCTCTCCTAGTTCATCCCCGCCACAATGCGAAAATCCGTTTGGTGTCGGACGCATCGGACTCCGCGATGGGCGCGGTTCTTGAACAGTTGTCCCTGTCGCAGGTGTGGGAACCGCTCGCGTTCTTTTCAAAGAAATTCACCCCCGCTCAGATTAATTATAGCACGTACGATCGGGAACTTACTGCGATCCTCCAGGCGGTAAGGTATTTTCGACCATTCGTCGAGGGTCGTGATTTTGGCATTGTCACGGATCATAAGCCGTTGGTTTATGCGTTTATGCAAAAAACCGATAATGCATCGCCTAGACAAGTGCGACAGTTGTCGTTCATCGCGCAGTTTTCTACCCGGATCGAGCATGTGGCCAGAGCCGATAATGTGGTCGCGGACACGCTTTCTCGGGTCGATTCGCTGCGTTTGCCCGTTGAGATCGAGCTCGAGCAGCTGGCAGAACTGCAGAAGAGCGATGAGAAGCTCAAGCTAATTCGCAAGTCCGCCGACTATCCGTTAAAAATGAAGGCGATTCAGTGGGGGTCGGATCACACGACAATCTCGTGCGAGATCACGGGCGAGGCGATTCGGCCGTACATTCCTGCGAGTCTTCGCGAGACCGTTTTTAATCTGTTTCATCGTCCGGCTCATCCGAGCGCAAAGGTCACTGATCGTTTGATTCGGCAACGTTACGTATGGCCCGACATGCACCGTGACGTGACGAGGTGGTGCAAGACTTGTACAGACTGCCAGCAGTCTAAAGTATCGCGTCATGTCAAATTGTTGCCCGGACAATTCGTGGCTCCCGACGGTCGTTTTGACCACGTGCACGTTGATATAATAGGCCCCTTGCCGGAGCGGGACGGTTTTAGCTACTGCGTGACAATGATCGACAGGTTCTCTCGCTGGGTCGAGGCGGTGCCTGTGCGGGAGATTTCCGCCCGGTCGATGGCAGATGTGTTCTACCATGCATAGGTATCTCGGTACGGGTCTCCGAAGGTTCTAACTTCGGATCAAGGAGCTCAGTTCGAGTCGAGGCTATTCTCGGCACTGTTGTCTCTGATAGGTTGCGAACGAGTTCGCACGACAGCGTATCACCTCGCATCCAACGGGCTGATCGAACGCTGGCATCGCGTTTTTAAAGCCGCGATTATGTGTCATTCGGATACGAATTGGCCTCGTACCCTGTCAACCGTATTGCTTGGGCTTAGGTCGCATGTGCGACCTCACACCGGTGCGTCTCCGGCCGAGTTTCTGTTCGGGACGACCTTGAGACTGCCCGGGTAATTTTTTCTTCCGGAGGATATTGTTCCGGATCCGATTGCGTTCATTAGTGAGTTTCGGGAGTACATGCGCCTGGTGCGGCCTGTGCCTGTAGCGCACAAGTACAAGAAGCGTGCGTTCGTGTTTAAAGAATTACACACGTGCTCGCACGTATTCCTTCGGCATATGGTAAAAAAGGCGCTCGAGCGGCCGTATACGGATCCGCATAGGGTACTGCAGCGTGTTAGCGATCGCGTTTATGAAATAGAAGTAAATGGTGCTCCTAAAAACGTGTCCGTTGAATTGCTGAAGCCAGCGCATGTAGTTTTTGACGGGCTCGTTGATCTTCCGCCGTCCAACGGTGAAACTAGCGATAGTCCGTCCGTAACCGTGGGTACCTTGCCTGCACTGCGTACGTACCAACGTAAAAGGGTTGCGTTTGCGCCCGCTTCCAAATATTAGGTTAGCAGCGTTATAACTGCGTATTATAAACGTACAAATGTATTACAGTATTATTCTTACGTATATTTTTCTACTTTTCATTTGCGCCGTTCCAAAGACTAATGTGGCAATTACAAGACTGCATATTTTAAGTGTGTGAAACGTATCACGGCTCACTAGAGCTACCGTTTTTTTTTTTGTTATTACATTGAGCATGGAGCTCGTAATACCGTTCCTCATTGTATTATAGTATCCTTTTTATATAGCGCGCAAGAATCATAGTATTCTGCATTGTACGCGAAAGGAGCATCCTAACGCCATCTAGGAGCAGCCTAACGATTACTAATATCGATATTTCGGGTAGTGGGGCGCTTACTAGTGTGGAGCAGCTATCGCGATCCCTTCCATCGACTTGCGGTCGAATCCTCGTTCCAGGAAATCTCCGCTGATTTCCTGGATCTGGCACTCTCTAAGTGACACGGCTACGAAAACCACGCACTTTGAATTCGCTTACGCGCATCTTCTGCTCGCGCTTCGCCTTCGAAATTACTCACCTGCAGAGTAACGTGCGTTCACCCAAGTTACCCATCTGCTTGGTAACTTGGTTAGTTAATTGGGATTCATTGTTCATTGTTCATTTAAAACATTCTTAGTGTAAATACTGTATATATTTCCGTGACCGTTGTACATAAATTCAAAATCGTAACTGTAGTTGTTCGTCAGAGTCTAAAATATATCTATCCTTGTGCTCCGTCTAAGTCTAGCAGCTTCTCAGTGCTTACTCATTATTAATCGCTTCCTTGCACCGCTTCCAAACACTTTACTAACAGCATTGTATTATAGTATTCGTTATTGAATTATAGTATCTTTTATATAGCGTGTAAGGGTTACAGCACATGAGCTGGTTTATGATTTCAACGTCCGAAGACTGTGTGCGTTACTAGTCGCGAGGTCGATTCGACCGTTATCCGTATTAAACTACCATATTGTGATAGAATATGTGAAAACACAGGGGAGTGCAATCAGTATTCAGATCCACCTCAGATCTTGGGGGGGGGGGGAGTGCTGTGGGGAGCGCGTTAGCGAGTTTTCTCTCTATGTTCCTCCACCTCTCCGGCATGTGGAGAGTGGGGGGTCGTCGTCTCCGACGATGCGCAAGAGCTGCCATGTTTGTTCTTGCCGTGGCGTCCTCGTGAGGATCGGACGCACAACCCGAAATATATATTCACACTCATCGAGCTAAGCACGTGTCGAGTTATTCACCACCATCTAGTTAGTCCATCTTAACTTGAAGCTACACGCGTCTATTGGACCTCCTCTACGGGTAGTCCTACAATGCCACATCCAACAGCGCCATCTGAAGGCCACAATTGCCAAACAATTCCTTACGCGTGACGTCACATGGACCTACGCACCAACACAAATGTGCCGTTATTGCTGTAGGTGTGTCCCTACCCTTTCTACTATGCATGGAGAAGGAGAATTGTCAGGCAGTAGAAACGGAGCAATGGATTCTGCTCACATAACCTGCGAGCAGATTCTGCAGTTTATTACACAATTGTTATGTATATTTTTAAAGATATGTATTTTGTCTTTAATAATATACAAATTTGATGCACGTGATTATAATTACAAAATAATATAGTAGTATGCGTTTATTTCAGATGCCTTTCGGCCTTTGAAAGGGGGTATACATTTCTCTTTACAAATATTATATTATATTTCTATTCTTCTTTTTCGCGCTGTTTTCTTCTGCTTATTATCTCTCTCATCCATTCCGTTCCTTCCCCGGTGTGCTTCAATAGTTCATACAACCTTTTCCTTGTCCTTGCCATACCATTGCAATTTTCTGCCAAATGCTCTAACGTTTCTTTATTTCCCACACACAGCCTGCATTCGTTCTCTTCGCCGTTTTTCCAGAATCTGCTCCCTCTCTCCTCATTACCGCATTTAAACCTTGCTATTATTACAAAATAATATAAGTAACACATATAAATCAGAAGAGAAACTTTCAATATTTACAGTTATAAATTTCGGTTATACTGAAGTAAAATGAGCACTGAAAAGTGCTGTTTAGTATGTTTGGTACGTTTTAAAATAGTGGCGTTGAAAAGTGCCGATTGTTGTTCATTGTGAACGTCGAGAGGTAGTTCCTGTTAAAATCAAATAAATAAGTACTGAAAAGTACCATTTGGTGTCTTCGCCACAGTAAAAGGAGACACACCTCTCCTTTTAATAGGCATATTTCTGAAAAATAAAGTATTTACTGCAGTTAAGGGTCGTTTTCACTTCACAGTAAATCGTGACTTTTACGGTCATGACACTAAATGTCATAACTTTTACTGTCACGTGAAAACGGACCTTCACAGGTCATCAGTTTCTTCCTCCGGTGGCTGCTCGCTCCAGAAACTGCGGGGCATTCGTGATTCCTGCGATGATGCTTCGTGCGTGGACCATGCTTCCTATTTCGTAGCTGCTCCTTTGCCACCTTAAGTGCCGCTTGCATTCGCAACTGGAAGTCCGATCGTGTTGGCATCTTGAAGTGACGATTCCGAGGCACACCGTCTGAAAAAGAAATGTCTGCAAAGTACGTTAGCATCAATGGAACATACAGTAATAGTAACAATAATTCTGCGTAAAAAGATGAAAAGTGCATCTAGTGAATCTAGAAAAGTCGCAATATTAACGAGATTTAAGATCACTACTTGACACCAAAAAAATGCAATATTTTATGCACCAACTATTCTCACCTATATAACGTACTACTTAATAATTCGAGTGTAAATCGACAAAGGCTACAATAGTAGAAAACGTGAAGAAATGACCCATGCAGAAACATTCGAATCAAACGATAAAATAACCCATCACCAGAGATTAACAAGGATACGTGTAAATATGATTTTACTTGTGAAGAGCAATACAAATGAAGAAAATGTAAATATTGTTACGAGCACCCTATGGATAGGAATCCATGGCCCACCGGTGCTCGCGACCGAAACAAGAAGACAGCGAGAAGAAGGCGATCCGACCGATCGTCTGTCAAGCTGTCATTCGAGAGTCAGACGCCAACGCGAAAGAACATATCGAAACTCCCATCTCTGTATATTAGAGATTACATTATAGTTCTTGTTCATGTGCATGTTCCGTTTCTGGTGTTGTGTATTAAACTATCATTATGTTAAACCCAAAACGTAACACTGGTGTCAGAAGTGGGATGCCCACTTCAGAGAACAATTACCACAGGGTAAACACCTATTCTTAATAAATATAAAATTCTAATTTTTATTGAATATAGCAAAAAATAATTTATAAATTAAGTCCTTTCGTACAAAATTTATTAGATAAATATAGATAGAAGCCGATCTGGTTCACGTCGATCTGAACTCAAATCATGTGAGATATTAAAAGTCGAACAGGCTTAAAATTTAAACTCCGGCATTTAAATTATATCTTAATTCAACATCGAGGTCGCAATCATCTTCATAAATATAGGTAATCTAACAAAGGTGATAAACAGAACATGGAAGAAATGGGACTTTCTGGAAGAATGGAAAGAAGGAATAGTAAGTCCGATGTTCAAAAAAAAAGGAGAAAGGGAAATGGTTAAGAACTATAGGGGTATAACTTTGATGGACACGGGTTATAAAATATACGCGGAAATTCTAAGGAGAAGATTAGAAGAACAAATGGAAAATGGGATATTAAACGATACGCAGATGGGATTCGGGAGAAGGAGAGGAACAGTAGACGCAATAGTGGTAGTTAAAACGGCTATAGATTTAGAAACCTCAAAAGGAAGAGGGAAGCTATACCTGTTTTTCGCAGATATGAAGGGTGCATTTGATAGATTGAAAAGGGAAGAAATTTGGAAAATACTTCAAGAAGAAGGAGTAGACGAACAACTACGAATAAGGATACAGGAAATGTACGACAGAACTATATGCACTTTAAGAGTGAAGAAGCAACTGATAGGAAAGTTTCTCAAAGGAAAGGGTGTTAGACAAGGGTGCCCGTGAAGTCCGACACATTTCAATGTCACATTTGCAGACCTGGAAAAAAGAAATAGGCAAAGAACAGGAAGGAGGAGTCGTAATAGGTAGAAGGAAAATTTGGACGTTAATGGTAAATAATGCATAGGGACTGAAGACTATGATAAAGAGATTCGAGAGATACATAAAGAAGAAAGGCTTAGAGTTAAATGTGCAAAAGTCTAAGATAATGATATGCAGGAAAGCAGGAGGAAGAAGAAAAGAGGAAAGATTCCGTCGGAATGAAGAAGAAAAAGAAAGAGTAAGAGAACTGGAATATTTAGGTTATACAGTGAGAGAGAACAACGAGGATAAACACCATATTAAGAAGGTAGTTAGGAAAGCGAATATGATACTAGGAAAAGTATGGGGTATTGGAGAAAGATTATTCAGAGATGACTTTGAAAGAAGAATGAAACTGTTTGATGCGCTAGTTAGAAGCACCGTGGCGTATGGAGCAGAGATATGAGGATGAAGAAGAGATATGGGGATGGAGAAGGTATGAGGAAATAGAAAAATTGCAGGCGAAATACATACGGTGGATAATGAAATTGGAGAGTTCAACACCAACATACTGGCTGTTAAAAGAAACAGGAAGAGATGACACAGTAATTAAAATGGGAGTAAGGGCGATGAAGTTTGAAGAGAGGCTAATAGACTCGGAAGAAGGATCGATAAGATATGAATGTGGGAGACAACTAATGAGAGGAAATGAAGTAACGAAAAGGGAAAGATTGAGAATCAAATTCTTGGAAGGGATAGGATGGTCAAATGAAGAATGAAAAAGAAGAAGAAGATTAAATGGGGAAAAAGTGTGGACCAAAATAGAGCAGATAAGTAAAGACATCCAAGAACAAGAAAGAGAGATGAAAGTAAAAGAGTCAAAGTTCCTAAGAGAATTAAGAGAGGTGGCAAGGAAACCAGGAGATAAGCCGAAATACTTGTGGTGGAAAAAAGAAAAAAAGGAGAGGAGAATTAGAAAGGATAGGAAGATTCATACAGGGTAGTGAAACAAGGGCATGCAAATATTGGCTAAAGAAAGAAAAAAGGATATGTAGGCTTTGTAAGAAAGAGGAAGAAGCAGTGAAACACATGATTGAAGCATGTGAAGTAAGTGGAGAGAGTGGCGGAAATTGAAAAGAGGTAATTAGAGGAGAAGGGAAAAGCTTGGCTATTCTACAGGAGATAATAGGGAGAATGAAATGGTGGGAAGAAGAGGAAAGTGATAAAAGAAGATTATACAACGTAGAATAGATTAGGAAATACTTGTAAAATAGAAAAAATTGTTAAGACACAGCAGGATACATTAGAAGGGTGGGACTTACACTGACACAATCACGGGAATGAAATGGAAAGAGTATATGATCCTTAAAGTGTAACACGAAAGTGGGCAATAAATTAAAATAAATTATTATATTTTTTCTTTTTATATTGTATTTTTATATTTTCATATTTTTCTTTTTATTTTATATTTTTATATTCTATTCTATTTATATTCTGCTTATATTTTTTCTTTTTATTTTATAGTTGTAGATTCTATTTGTATAGAGAGAAATCAAAATGTTGAGAATAGTGCAGGTTATTTATGTATGCATTATGCCGCGAGAAGTAAATAGGAAGACCATCAGTTGTTGGAGAATGTTCTAGTTGTCTTGCGACAGATATGAAAAGAGAAGAAGAGAGAGCGAGAGAGAGAGAGAGAGAGAGGGGGAGGGAGGGAGGGAGGGAGAGGGAAAGGGAGAGAGAGAGCGAGAGAGAGAGAGAGAGAGAGATAGGGAGAGAGAGAGAGAGAGAGCGTGAGAGAGAGAGAGAGAGAGAGAGAGAGAGAGAGAGAGAGAGAGAGAGAGAGAGAGAGAGAGAGAGAGATGGTTCTGCCGAGACACTATTTATATTCTTCCTGTTTATATTTCTATTTTTCCACTTAATATAACAATACATAATTATTTTACATATATATTTACTTGCCTGAAGACAATGCAGTGCATGGGCCCGACGAGACGCTAAGACGCGGGCGGTCATTAAAACTAACACCTGCGTGGATAGGCCCTTACACGATTCAATTCACGCATGAGGACGCTCCGCGTACACGCGAACCCACTTAAACACTTTATTGAATAGGGCAGGAATAAGGAAATGATCGCAGTTATGAAGGAAAGTAACGATACACTAACACTTATATACAACTAAAACTAAGAAATGTAATTTATTCAGAAAGAAAAGGGGAGGGCGTAAATACAAGGATAAGCACCGCAATTAGGCGTCGCCGTCCCAGCTTTGAAGGGCGCGGCTTGCTTCCAATAGCGAGCACAGTCGAGGCCTTGGACGTGGCCCCACAAAAACGTCCCCGTCACGTTCTACAAAAAAAAAGAGGGGGGAGGACCGAATTGTAAAACTGCACGGAAATAGAAACAATAATTAAACCTGCAATCACTGGTACAATCAGACAGTCACCAAATAGGGCCCTCAGACCCAACGAGTCCTCCGCCTATTCCCAGAAATCAGCCTCCTATGAAAATTGGCGCCAGTGCGCTTGATATTCCCTGATCGCCTCCATTTAAGCGATGCCGATACAGAGGAATAAACGGATAGATAGGATAATAAAATAACACACACGAAGCTCAATCAAACCTCACTCGCACGTACAATTAGAGCAAACATAATGTCTCGGGGCACGTCTAAGATGATTTGTCCGGGAGATCACAACAAAATAAGAAGCGACCAAGAAAGTCGAGCCCCGTATACCCTCACTTCTCACTTCTACCAGGCCCAGGCAAAAGAAGACGAACTGTCCTATGTTAGCAAAAATTTATCTCGCGCACGCACGAGGTAAGACTTCGCGACCAACAAAACGAAACGCCGACTACACCTCGACATTATATTTTCCAGGAATTCCGTCCTACGAACAACGATACTACTACCCACGCGAAGCGAACCTCCAAGCTGCACTATATGACATACTTGCGCAATGTCAAAAACCTTCTACCGACAACTTACAAAAAAATTCTGTAAAACATTTACCACGAAAATGCAAGACATGGTAAACTGCGTCACCAAACTCCTTACCTACATCCAGCAAACTATAATCTCAGCACAAAAACAGTGCCGGGGATTAATAGATGGATTAAGATAACAGACAAAAAAATGCAATCAAGGAACAAATGCAAATTGTAAGAGCAAATACCGAACTTCTTAACGAGATTGTGCACGACATACGAGACAACGAAAACACACTCTTAAACGCGATTTGGCAAATTCAAAAAAACACACTCTTAAACGCGACTTGGCAAATTCAATACTTACTCCAACAGATAGCCAGCATTACTAAATTTCGAGAGGCAGTAGACGAACACCTCATACTAATAAACAGCGTCGCAGAAACATTATTGCACGATACGCAAGACTTGTTAGAATTCATTATGGATATAAAGAAAGGAGCCCTAAACCCACGATTAAAGGTCCGTTTATATAGCGACCAAGCCGAGCCTTCCGAGCCGTCCGGGCCGTGAAAAAGGGGGAGGGGGAGGAGGAGGGGGAGGGGGAGGGGAGGGGAGGGGGGAGGTACCGCCGATGACTCATCCTCTCGGCCCGTGGTCAAAACATGCGGAGTTATTACGCGTAGAAGATGCGAGTCGAAACCTGCATTTCGGTATCGTTCCAAGGTCAGATCGCGCTCGCGAACAAGGAGTGTGAGAGAGAGGTACGATATGAATCTATCTTTTTCTCTCTAGGGGCATAATCGAAACATACGACGGTACGTCGCGTAGGAGATGATGCGAGTCGAAATCTGCACGGCTGTTGCGCAATAACAGCGCCAAAAACATATAATGCTCGAAGGTCAACTTCCGAGAATACTTCAAAGCGATCCGCAACCCTCTTAACTCCCCAAGACGAGATCGCGCCCCGATATTCGCTACTTTGGAATCGAGTGTACGAGAGAGAGAGAGAATCTATCTTTCTCTCTCTAGAGGAATAATCGAAACATACGGAGATACGTCGCGTAGGAGATGATGCGAGTCGAAACCTGCATTAAAACATACGACGATGGAGGCAAACTTCCGAGAATAATGCGCAGCATCTTTGCGCGCGATCCGATCCGCAACCCTTTTATCTCCCCAAGGCCAGATCGCGCCCCGATATTCGTTACGTTGGAATCGAGTGTACGAGAGAGAGAGAGAGAGGTACGATATTAATCTATCCTCCTCTCTCTCGTTGCAGGGCGTCGGAAACATACGGCGGTACGTCGCGTAGGAGATGATGCTAGTCGAAACCTGCACGGCTGTTGCGTAATAGCCGCGCCAAAAAACATATAATGCTCGAAGGTCAACTTCCGAGAATACTTCAAAGCGATCCGCAACCCTCTTATCTCCCCAAGACGAGATCGCGCCCCGATATTCGTTACTTTGGAATCGAGTGTACGAGAGAGAGAGAGAGGTACGATATTAATCCTCCTCTTTCTCGTTGCAGGGGGTCGGAAACATACGGCGGTACGTCGCGTAGGAGATGATGCTAGTCGAAACTTGCACGGCTGTTGCGCAATGGCCGCGCCAAAAAACATATAATAGGCCAAGGTTAACTTCCGAGAATAATGCGCGGCATCGGTGCGCGATAATTTTGGACGGTAAACTTTCGAGAAGGAATAATACGCATATGACTTAAAAGATTTCACGTAACAGCAGAATATGATGTGCACAAGAATAAAGCGATGTAATCGAATACTGTTTTCGGGGGTCCATTAGGCTAGAGATGATTATCAAGAGCATATTCGGTGGGAGAGATGCGATATTATTCGAAATGCGTAATAAGAGGTATAGATGTTGTCCAGATCTCGTAACATACCTAGTGTAAGAAACGAAGATTGAAAGAACACCAGATTTTTAGGATAAACGATATCCTGCGAGGATAGGAAAGGATCGTTTAAGGTATCAAACAATACAGATATTCGTGCGATAAAGTGTTGTATTTATTGGTAAAGCATATATAGACATGTATACATTATTGGGATACGTTGCGAGCATCACGTATAATGGAGTCCAAGCATAACGCTAATAATTCGCAATCTAACAAAGAATGTTGTTCGAAGTATTCGCTTTCGGAAATGAGTTTTTCATAGTCCGCGATCGGTGTCGTAGCGGCGCGTATAATGGCTACGAAGGAAGCGTATTTGAGGCTTACGGAGTCTAGAATTTCCGACAACCACGAGAACGTGTGATCGATGCAGCGATCGTATTTGAACATTTGCCGTATCGTAGCTTCGACCATGTATATGGACGAACTATCATCCGATATTTTGACAATTCGTTGACTGTTGATTCGTGTAAAGTCGATGCGTAAATGATCGACGACGATAAAGTCTTGATGCGATGGAGTTGTGTCGTTACGGAGACGTTGAAGTATCTCCGGTTCTTGCTGCAGCAGAAGTTTCCACGTAGACATGGGGAAACACAGTTCGTTGGATTTGTTGTCGACTATCGCGATTTCAACGCGACACGAATCCTGGTCGATACGGACTCCAATTGCGATGCGTTTGTACGTGGTCAATGTTAATGGGTAATCGCGTCCCATGATTCGTATGACGGCCTTCTTGGGCGGTGGCGCAGATGTATCGCTGTAAGAAACACACACGCAGAGTTAACGCATCGAACGTTTTCGTGTAAAATCGAAAAGTATACGGACGTATATAATGTACCTTAGATTCGGACGACGCTGTTTAGCCGGAAAATCCGTAGTGTTGCAGCGGTTGAGGTGGTTTTCGCGCATGTAGGAAGCAGCGTTGAAATGTTGGTTAAATATTGTGAATACGCACTACAGCTGAGTCTACTGACCGGTTATGGATACTAACTGTGTAAGCGCGAACGTACGCGATGTAATGTGGTCCGCAAGACCGATCGGTACCTCTTTTATAGTGGTTTGCACTCACACATATGCAAAGTGTAGTTTGTTGGTGATGGGGGTGGTAGCCATCGTCGTTACAAGAGGAGGAGGAGGAGGAGGAGGAGGAAGAGTAGGAGGAGGAGGAAGAGTAGGAGGAGGAGGAGAAGGAGGAGGAGGAGGAGGAGGAGGAGGAGGAGGAGGGGTGTTAAAATAAAAGCCTTAACATATTTTCATAAAAAAATATTGCGTTTATTTATGCAATAAATGTCCATAAAATATTTAAAATATAAGGAATATATACTATATAATATAGACGATAAAAGAAAGTGTAGCGTTAGAGTCCACAGTGCATATAATTCCAAATTTTTTGAACGTTTTCCAGCGCGCACATACAACCGCCGCCGTTGTGGAAAGCGCATCGGATGGTGTTCTTTGCTGGCATTGCTTTCAGGTTAGGAACGACCGTGGCAGGAGGTACGATTCCACGATAATCGTTGTCAACGTCGGAGCCGTCGTTGTCCTCGTCGGTATCCTCGTAGTCGTCGGAGTCGGAGTCGGAGTCGCAGGTGTCATCGTCGTTGTTGTTCTTCTTCTTCTCGTACATGTCAACGATGTCTACGATGCTTGGATCTGTTCGTAGGAGCAGTTGCGATAACCAGGTCTTCTTCTCCGCTCCCTTCACGAACACCACGTCGACGGTTGCGAGCTCGCGAGCGAGCATTTCTGATAGCTTGTGGTACGGCACCCAGCCGTCGGACCAGCGAAGCCCGTGATGATGCGCCGTGAGCCAGGTGGCTTGACGCTTCTCGAACGATGACAGGCGAGCGTAGGAGTACGGTGGTTCGAAAATCCAATGACAAATGGTCGTTTCCGTGTCGCGATTGTTCGCGAGAATCGCAATTTCCTTAGCGACGAACGTGTTACGTTCGGTCTTGAAGCCTTGCAGGTCGGCCACGACGGATAACATTGTTAGGTAGTAATATGTAGTAGTATGTAGTAAAACAAGTGTCACCGACGGCTGCAGACGAGCTACTGACTCTTTCGCGATTATCCTCATCGGTATAGTAGTCGTAGTCGTAGTCGTTGGAATCACGTGATTTTTCGCACTACGTTCGTCAAAGGATTGTATTGGACCATGCACTCGTATATGATGAGACAGTAGGCGGTTGTATTAGCGGGTACGTTCTCTTTGCACTCGAAGTCGATTCGCACGTCCACCGTGGCGCTCTTCACCGACTCGTTCTGTCGAGAGCAATCTATGATCGCGATAGGGGCGTATCGCAAAAAATCGGTCGTGTTCAGCAACGGTTCGCCGTGACCGTAGTACGAACGGGTAAATTTCGCGTACATATCGTACAGGAGCGCGTATTTAGATTTATCGAAATCCAGGTTCAGGTCGTCGTACGGATACGTCTCGGAATTCAGAAAGAATCGTACGTGCGTGAGTTTGCACGCGTCGAATCTGCTCGCGCTTTTCTTGAGATTATAACTTCGCTCGATTTGCGTAGCGAACATCACGTATCGCGGTATCTCGAACTGCGACGAGGCTTTCACGGTCCACGTGTGTTTGGTTGTCATTTGCAGCAACGGATACTGTTGCAGTTGCCACGATCGAAAACTCATAGCGATAGGTCGATCGCTTTGCAGGAGACGTAGCATCGCCAGTTTTTGAGTGTCTTCTAGCACGACGTGCGGCATACGCCATTGTATCTTGCGTATCTCCAGTTTCGGTATTATCGCGGAGGATAGAGAGGTCGCGTACATCGCGTTCGTATCGACTCGCGCGCGAATCAGGATCAACTCGTGTCGCGCGTTCATCACGATACGCTTGTAATCTTCGCAGAATCCTAGTAGCGCGTTCATGGGCACGCAGAAATTGAACGCCGGGCTATTAAAAATGTCGCGGTCGTGTGCGATGGTGTGGTCCCAACCGGCGTTCATCAACGATCTGCTCTTCTCGACGGACAATGACGCTTAATGTTTCAGCGAGGTCGTGATTCCCGGATTTCTACAACGATCGATCTCCACGCCGTTCAATTCGTATCGAATCTCGTCGAACATGAACGCGACGCAATTGTTGTCCAGAAAAACTCTCGCGGCAGCTTTCACTTCCTCGGTAGTCGTCGGGGCGGTCATTAAAGAGAGACGTCCTTCCACGTAGAGATAACTTTCGCACGGGAGCGTGTACAAATCTTGTTGCTGAATAGGTATTCGTATCTCGTCGTTATTGTCGTACGTCGTGTTGGCGTACGGATTGTAGCCGTGCACCTCGATCTTCGTGATCCGATCGTCGAACGTCGGTGTACTCGTCACGTTCAGTATGGTATACATTCTGTTAAACGTGTGTATGTACGTATAAGTGATACGTTAGTACGTTACGACGAATCCCAGGGATCGTAGGAAACGCGCGTTTCGATGCGTCAACGATTTGAAGCTCCTTCTTCTTTTTCTTCCGCTCCCTGTCTTTATCAGCGTTGTCGGTGGCGGTGAAGGTGTTGCGTTTCGACGATAATGCGCGGCAGAGACCGGAATAGGAGCGGTGAACGATGATGATGATGAGTCGTACGTGTGATCGAATACCAACATGCTAAACACTCGCGCGCTCACGTTATCTTATCGCGCGAACGTCGTTGCACGTGCAGGCGAATCGTTATTTCCTCTCCGCGAAAATCTATAGGGCGATAGTATTGATCGACGATGCGTACCGTTAGATCGTGTATCGCTCGCGCAACGATCGGTAGGTAAATGACGTGTCGCGGAGTTTCCGATATCTTATATCCCGGTGGTACGCGAGGCGAAAATTCGTGAATCGTGTGTACGGATTTGTCGTTGCTGTACGCACCGGCAGTGACGTTACACGTTACTCTGATCACGTTAACGTTTATAATGTTCACGGGTTCGTCGGACTCGTACCAGATTCTCGGCAATAAGACACGCGTCGGCGAAAATCCCAGCAACGATCCCACGTTGTTCGGTTGCGTAAAGTCCACGAAGAACGAGCAGTACAGTTCGCTTTTCATGGTGTTGTTGTTAGCTCGTAGCACTAGCGGATACTTGTTGTCGTCGTTGTCGGTCTCGTTGTCGTCGCGTCTTCTAGGATATCGATCGAGCAGTTGACGCCTCAAGTGCTTGGCGATAGCGTCT
Organism: Andrena camellia; assembly: GCA_029448645.1. Lineage (NCBI taxonomy): Eukaryota > Metazoa > Arthropoda > Insecta > Hymenoptera > Andrenidae > Andrena > Andrena camellia. The sequence continues at coordinate 16,964,768 of CM055680.1, forward strand.
AATTCGTAGGAGCCATGGGGGATCGTAACGCGGTCACTAGCGGCATCGATGCTGGGGATCGCGGCGTTCTTGTTGTTGTTCGTGACGAAGTAGAACGTGTCGTTGCTCGAGTCGATGTTCGGTATCGTGTGAAACGTCTCCAAGTCGGCGAGTCCTAATTCGTACTGTCCGTCGCTTAAATCGATCGGCGGAAAGTAATTGACCGTGAGCACGCTGCTCCGACCCGTTAACGTGAGCGTGAGCGACATCGTACCGCTGTAGGTTACGCTAGTGAGACCGAGAGAGCGAAAGTGACGCGGACGTAAGATATCGCGTCAATTTATCTCGGGAAGCGCCGAGGCCAAAATTCCAGAGCTTTTTGTCGCAGAAATTGTACGCACAAGTGACCGCAATTCATCTGGTCGAAACGTTGAAAGCGATCGTGATTGTACTTGATCGTAGGTGTCGTTCCCCGTCCGAAATAGTCGATCAGTTCCGCGGGTGGTCACAAATTCCCAAAACTGTCGAAATACTGTACGCGCGGTCCGCGTTTCGCGTACGCTACCCAGTGTGTACCTTCGCCGCGATTCTCGTCCAGATTCGCGATGCCGCATTCGTTCGATCGTACGCGCGCGGGGAGCGTGTCGCGCATAAATACCCCCCGAAAGAACGGTACGTCGACGCACTCGCGCTCTAATTGCAGGTTAGTCATAGGTAGTAGTTGTAGCTGCTGTCGCGTTATCGCCGCCGCCGCAAGCCCGATCGAGCGGAGTTTTTTTTTTCCTCGGTCGTCGTCGCAGGTTCACGCCGGCGCCGCGCTTGTACGGTGACAGATACAGTCCTCGCCCTTCCATCTCGCGATTATGACGCAGCGTTTCTTCCAGCTGTTTGCGCGAGGCCTTCGCGTCGTTGACCGCTTTGGCGATACCGGCAGCTCCGCCGGTCAATGCTCCGATAGCCGACAAAGCGGGCAGCACGAGCGGTAGAAGCGGAAGAAAGCCTCCGCGTTTCGCTACCGGTAGGATACGGCGTTGTCCTCTGGATTTGCGTTTCCGTCTCGTAGTCCTTCCTCTTCTTCTTCTTCCTACTCCTCGTCTCATACCCATACCGAGTTTAGTCTTTGCTTTCATCGCGGCCCACACTCCGGTCGCAGCGGCTTTTTCACCGAAAGTCGCGTCGTTCGCGAACACGCGTTCTCGGGCTCGTTCGGCTAGCGCTCGATCCGCCTCGTGTCGTCCCTCCAAATCCTTTCGACGAGAGTACGCGATATCGTGCTCTCAACAAGCCGCGTCCAGCGGATTCGCGCCTTCGTCGCCGCGAGCCAATCGCTTCGACAAACGCGTCCCCGGTCCGCAGAACTGATATCCTGGAATGTGTAGTTCGAACGGTAAACGATTTATGATCGCGTTCACGAGTCCCGATCCTGTCGTCTTCTTATTCTTCGTTGGTCTACGCGTTACCGCAACCATACGCGTGAAAATGCAGATGCACGGAGACGCGAGGCCAGTCGTAAGTCGACGGTTCTTCGATAGCGATCGATTCGAGGAGCGCTACGATTCTGATTCGCTCGACAGGTTTCGCGGGTATAAATAGCAGTGACGTTGCGTGCTTGCGAGGAGAGAGACAGAGAGAGAGAGCATGCGATTCGCAAAACAACCGAACGCTATATGCGTGACCGCGAACAGGACGTTGGAGGATTCGACGTGGGACGACGAGAGTCGTTCGCGCAGGCACGGTTCGTTGTTGCCGAACAGCGTGCGAGCCGTGATCTGCGGTCCGTCCGGGTGCGGGAAAACGAACGTGCTTCTCAGCCTGCTGGAGAGTCCGAACGGTTTGCGTTTCGAGAACGTGTACGTGTACTCGAAATCGTTGCGACAGCCAAAGTATCAGTATCTGGAGCGAGTGTTGTCGCGCGTCGGTGGACTCGGATACTTTTCGTACTCGAACACCGCTGAGATCGTCCCGCCGAGGGACGCTCTGCCCGATTCGATCTTCGTGTTCGACGACGTGGCGTGCGACGAACAGACGGCGATCCGCGAATACTTCTCCATGGGCAGGCACGCGAACGTGGACTGTTTCTACCTGTGCCAATCGTACGCGAGAATACCGAAACACTTGATCAGAGACAACGCGAATTTTCTCGTGCTGTTCAAACAGGACGGGACGAACTTGCGTCGCGTGTACAACGATCACGTGAACACGGACATGACGTTCGAGGCGTTCACCGACCTGTGCGCCAAATGCTGGAAACGACGCTACGACTTCGTTGTCATCGACAAGGACCGTGCCCGGTACGATGGTCGATATCGACGAGGATTTAACGAGTTCGCGATAGCTCGTGAACCTCAGTAGATCGCGAGTCCTTCGTCGAGCAACACACACACACACACACACGCACACACACCAGGATGTCTAACGAAACAGCTACCAGCGGTGTAAACATTGAGATCGCGCAACAACGAGACATACAACAGAAACGGCGTCGTAGACAACAACAGCAACAAAAACAACAACCGCGAGAGGTCGAGACGAAGAAGAAAATTGTTAAAATCAGCGCCGCTATTCGACGGAAATACATAAACCTGAAACTCGGTAAAATGGCGACGAAAGCTGCTGCGGAGGAGAGCGCGCGTCCGATCGTCGAACCGCTGAAACATTTGGTCGAGAACACCGCGACGTGGAAAACGAGTCCAGCGACGTCATCGCTCGTCAAGCGGAAGCAGCAACGTTCGGAGAAACGATTATCCTTTACTCCGTCCACGACCGAAGCGGCGATACTGACCGAAACGACTCCACTTCCGGATTCGAACGACGATGACAGCACCGTCTACGAAACAACCGAGGAACATGAGCCGGACCATGGCGAGACGGACGAAACGATTCGAGAAGTTCTCGATCCAAAAACCACAACCACCACTGTCGAAAACCTCGACGCGTACACTCGAAACGTCAGCGGGCCGCTATCGCGCGAATATCTGCGCTTGTTCTTCACCGACACTAAGAAACTCATCGACAACGTGTACGGCGTGTACCTAGACGACGACGAACAGCTGATGATCAGCGATTCCGTGCTCGCTATCGGCGAGAACGACGACGTTGACGTGAAAGGCAAGCGATTCGCTGGCTCGCGAGGCATGTACGAACTGCTGTTCATGCGAGTGCCCAACGAGCAAGCGTACACGAACGCCGATCTCGAGGCGTACCGCGACATCTTGTTGGCGACGAATGCGCATCGACGGGACCATTCGGCTAGCAAACATACGCTAGGCAACAAGGGTTACAAGTACAGGAAGATCGTGTCGGTGTTGTTGCGTAGTGGAGACCGCGTTTCTGGCGACAGCGTCACGCACGAAGGTCGAGGATTGCCCACCGATGACGCGATGACGGTTACCGATAACGCGATCGATTACGTGTACTGGGACGATCCGAACGAATTGGTCGATAGACTGCGATTGCTCTTGGCGTCGCGCGAGGCCGGACACACCGGACACGACAACGAAATCACGTCCATCTTGGAGGAACTTCGCGAAGCCGGTCTCATCATAAATTGATCGGTCGGTTCGATTACGCGTCAGTCTCGTTCGCGATCACCGCCCACCCAACATGTCGGTAAACAAGTTTGGAGCACCTTTGCACGGTAGTACCGAAAACGACGACGACGACAACGATCGACGCACGGAGACGATTCGCTCGCGGAATCTGTACGTCGCGAATCACGTGCGAGAGAACGCGCTGTGTCTGGGCACCGATCGGTCAACGTTCGACGCTATGGAACGCAAGATACGTCGCGTGGCGCATCCGGAGGAGGATACCGACGCTGCGACGAAACGATACGTGTACGACGTGAACGAATCGACGACGACGCGACTGAACGCTTTGACGACCGCGATAAATACCGCCGTGGAAGGACGCATCCGTGATTCGGAGAATTCGATAAATACCACGCTGCAACAACAATTCGATCACTTGCAGGATAGACTCGACGTGCTTGCGACATTGATCGCGGAAGTACAGAAACGCAAGGAAGCGTCGCGATGAGCGACGACGACGACGACAAACCCCGTCGACACCGTACGTGCTTCGAGTGCCTGGTGCAGTATCTGTTGCTTGTCGTGGAACGTTATCGTCGCTATGGGCGCGAGTAAGGAGCGAACACAACTGGTCGACGAACTGCACGCTCCAGCGAGACGAAATTTCCCACGGAGACGCGTAGTCACTCGAGGCTACGACGATCTGTGGCAGGCAGATTTGGTGGAAATGCGCGCATACGCAACCCACAATCGCAGCTACAACTACATACTCACGATCATCGATACATTCAGCAAGTACGCGTGGGCCGTTCCCGTGAAAACGAAAAGCGGCCGCGACGTTACCGAGGCATTCGCGACCGTGTTGCGACGAAGCGGCAGATGTCCGCGAAACCTACAAACCGACATGGGAAAGGAGTTCTACAACGCGGAGTTTCAACGATGCGCGAAGACTCGCGGAATCAACCAATACTCGACGTACAGCGTGATGAAAGCGTCGATCGTCGAGCGTTTCAATCGCACGCTGAAGAATCTGATGTGGAAACAATTCTCCTTGAAAGCCTCTTATCGCTGGTTGGATCTGCTGCCGACGCTCGTGCACACCTACAATCATCGTAAACATCGCACGATCAACGCGCGACCCGTCGACGTGACCTCCGCCACTCGTCTACCGTTCATCGTATCGTCGGGTGTCGAGCAACGACTACGACGACAACGCGCCAAATTCCGCGTCGGCGACAAAGTACGCGTCAGCAAATTCAAGACGATCTTCGCGAAAGGATACACGCCGAACTGGTCGACCGAGGTGTTTGAAATCACCGCTGTACATCGAACGCGTCCTGTCACGTACATTCCACGCGATTCCGCGGGCAAGCCGATCTCGGGCGGATTCTACGAGCACGAACTGCATTCGGTCGCGAATCCGGATCGAGAAGATTATTCGTCGCAAGGGTAACCAGGTGTACGTGAAATGGTTAGGATTCGACTCGTTCAAGAACTCGTGGATACGGGAAAAGGATGTTCTCTGATTCAATAGCAACTCTTTATTAGTATTACTATTACATATACATATACTGTTTGAGTTTGACCCACGCGGTTGAAAGTGAGGTTATGAGTCGACGGTGAATAGGTGCAGGCTTAAGCGAGAACGCGTACTTGAGTAGGTAATGTCACTTTATTAAATACTGGATGAGTGTGAAATGATTGATGCGAGTGGTGAGTGAACAAATTGCGTAAACTGATAACACTTGAATTCGGCAAGCGAACGTGTCACTGAGAGAACCAAGAGAGAGGATTAATGGCTGAACTTCCTTCTGCGCGTCGCATCGATTCCGCTGGAGATCGATGAGGCGCGCTGATTGGCGGATCGCTTGGCGATCCGCTACACTGATTCGCAGATCGACCGGTGATCTGAGTGGTCAATCGATTCTCGATCTGCATCGCCGATACGCTGCTCGGGATGTGCTGCTTCGAGAGTGAGTGTGGCGATGAGGGGAACTAATGCATTCCCAAACATATACATATACATTTATTTCGTTCTTTGTATTTAACAAAAAATAAAGCACAATATATATCACGATCTTTGTACACTATTTACATGAATGTGTAATATTATACATGGGTATATTAAAAAAAACATTTTATGTCCATCCATTGCATACTTTTTTTTTTTTTTTTTTTTTTTTTAAAGAGGGGGAAAATGCATTACGCATACCCCGACAACAGTTATGTCGGGGTTATGTGGGACTCTCCATTTCTGGCATACCCACTAAAAACCCCCTCTACGTACATACAGTGTATCATACTTGTATACATATCAATATACAGGGTGTCCCAAAAATGCTGCGGGTCCTTAAAGGGTGTGATTCGGGGGGTGATTACAAACAACTTTTTCCTTTGCGAAAATGCTCTCCGAGGTTTCGTTAACGAGATATTAATAAAAAGCACCGACCAATCAGAGCGCGAGTCTGACGGCCGAGTTCCCGCGCCAGCGTGACTACGAGCCACGCTACGACTGCGAACGAACAACTCGGCATGCATCGAAGAAAATTGCATAGAATGGCAAATGAAAAAGACGGAACAAATAAAATCGAACATGTTGTCATGGTTTGTTCGTCATTTAAAGTGAATAATGAATAAAGGATAAATGGATGAAAATCACGTGTAACGTAAAAAGACAAATACGCAGTTTTTTTTTTAGAAGATTCGAAAATAATAATTATTTGAAGTGGGAGGATAAGGAATACGTAAATTTCCTTGTGTTAATAACGTAGCCACGAAAAGGTAATGTAACAGGAAATTAACGAAAAGTGATAGTAGATCGTTATTGTGATAAAAATCCGTAATTCAATAACGGCCAGCACTGTTGGTGATAACGAATAAGTCTGTTTAAAAAGCCCGATTAAATATTTTGGTACGGGAATTTTGAGAATTATCGCCGGAAATAAGCCATCGCTTGCGTTAAATTTAAGAATGAATGATCACCAATAAAGTAACTAAAACTCACCCTTGTTGGAAATTCACCAGCAGCTAGAAAATCTGTGTCATAGGGTCACTGAACCGATCCTGGTCATCGATGGACGAACTCAGTGCACAGCTGGTCCCAGGTATACGACACTACCCAAAGTTAAGGGTCACAATGTCAGGTGCGTCCAGGTCAACGTACCGAATATTCACTTCACTGCACTGCTACTAACACTGATCACTTAATTTATTTTTCATGGAACGTGTTGTTCCTACGTTATAAAAATTGGTGGAAATGAATTTTTACTTGGCGTTCGGAGCCGTGGGTATTCTCGCGTAAATTCTCACACTGCAGCACTTGCGTCCCCCTTGTTCGTGGGGTACACCCAGAACATCGCGTAATACTCTTGAGCAGAGAACATTTCTGCGACGTGATTACTAGCTGACTGACAGGATTTTTCCCAAGCAACTTCCTCTACCTCCAAGTAGTTTCTCTCGTTCCATTATGAGTTAACTCCCACCAGGACAAGAGGCTTTAGGTAAAAAGAAGCCAGCACATTTTCGGAACACACGTGTTTTGCAGAAGTGCAACGAACACTTTCACAAAAGCCCGCGCTCCGTCCTTCTACTGCCAATGTACCCATTGCTTCGAGATAGAAAACAGACACCACGTGTATCGGTTCGAAAGGGTCCGAAGGGAAGAGAAGCAGAAAGTCTTCGAGTTGCTATAAAGAAGAAAATGCATACCATTCCTGTTTCCCCTATCCGATACCCTGAGTTCACGTCTGCTACTAGGCGGAACCAATTAAGTCATAAATTATCCGAAACTGTAGGAAACCGTTCTCTACCGCCGACTGGCGAGACAATACGGTCATAAACCGCGAGCCTGGTGAAATGCTCTGGCTGATCAGCCTGATTAATTTTGGAGAACTAGAAATTACAGAGTATTATCCAACATCAATACGCCTCGCGGAAAGACACAGGAACAGAAGGGGTAGTCCGCTGACTGCGCGTAGTCCCGCCTGCTTCGTCCTACCTTCAAATTAAAGACGGACCCCTTATCTCTCGTGTCTAAACACGTGCTCGAATTTCAAAACAAAAGCACGCGTCGACGTATTCCGTGTGAGAGATGGTGGGTTTGAAGTCCGATTGGCCCTAATCTATCCAATCTGTCCTGCAGCCCTCCCAAACGGCCGCTGTCCTGAAGAGGCCCTCTTCACAGCAATATCTCCTCCCCAAGGTCCACCTTCTCTCGCACGGAATACGTCGACGCATGCTTTTGTTTTGAAATTCGAGCGCGTGTTTAGACACGAGAGATAAGGGGTCCGTCTTTAATTTGAAGGTAGGACGAAGCAGGCGGGACTACGCGCAGTCAGCGGACTATCCCTTCTGTTCCTGTGTCTTTCCGCGAGGCGTATTGATGTTGGATAATACTCTGTAATTTCTAATTCTCCAAAATTAATCAGTCTGATCAGCCAGAGCATTTCACCAGGGTCGCGGTTTATGACCGTATTGTCCCGCCAGTCGGCGGTAGAGTACGGTTTCCTACAGTTTCGGATAATTTATGACTTAATTGGTTCCGCCTCGTAGCAGACGTGAACTCAGGGTATCGGATAGGGGAAACAGGAATGGTATGCATTTTCTTCTTTATAGCAACTCGAAGACTTTCTGCTTCTCTTCCCTTCGGACCCTTTCGAACCGATACACATGGTGTCTGTTTTCTATCTCGAAGCAATGGGTACATTGGCAGTAGAAGGACGGAGCGCGGGCTTTTGTGAAAGTGTTCGTTGCACTTCTGCAAAACACGTGTGTTTCGAAAATGTGCTGGCTTCTTTTTACCTAAAGCCTCTTGTCCTGGTGGGAGTTAACTCATAATGGAACGAGAGAAACTACTTGGAGGTAGAGGAAGTTGCTTGGGAAAAATCCTGTCAGTCAGCTAGTAATCACGTCGCAGAAATGTTCTCTGCTCAAGAGTATTACGCGATGTTCTGGGTGTACCCCACGAACAAGGGGGACGCAAGTGCTGCAGTGTGAGAATTTACGCGAGAATACCCACGGCTCCGAACGCCAAGTAAAAATTCATTTCCACCAATTTTTATAACGTAGGAACAACACGTTCCATGAAAAATAAATTAAGTGATCAGTGTTAGTAGCAGTGCAGTGAAGTGAATATTCGGTACGTTGACCTGGACGCACCTGACATTGTGACCCTTAACTTTGGGTAGTGTCGTATACCTGGGACCAGCTGTGCACTGAGTTCGTCCATCGATGACCAGGATCGGTTCAGTGACCCTATGACACAGATTTTCTAGCTGCTGGTGAATTTCCAACAAGGGTGAGTTTTAGTTACTTTATTGGTGATCATTCATTTTTAAATTTAACGCAAGCGATGGCTTATTTCCGGCGATAATTCTCAAAATTCCCGTACCAAAATATTTAATCGGGCTTTTTAAACAGACTTATTCGTTATCACCAACAGTGCTGGCCGTTATTGAATTACGGATTTTTATCACAATAACGAACTACTATCACTTTTCGTTAATTTCCTGTTACATTACCTTTTCGTGGCTACGTTATTAACACAAGGAAATTTACGTATTCCTTATCCTCCCACTTCAAATAATTATTATTTTCGAATCTTCTAAAAAAAAAAACTGCGTATTTGTCTTTTTACGTTACACGTGATTTTCATCCATTTATCCTTTATTCATTATTCACTTTAAATGACGAACAAACCGTGACAACATGTTCGATTTTATTTATTCCGTCTTTTTCATTTGCCATTCTATGCAATTTTCTTCGATGCATGCCGAGTTGTTTGTTCGCAGTCGTAGCGCGGCTCGTAGCCACGCTGGCGCGGGAACTCGGCCGTCATACTCGCGCTCTGATTGGTCGGTGCTTTTTATTAATATCTCGTTAACGAAACCTCGGAGAGCATTGTCGCAAAGGAAAAAGTTGTTTGCAATCACCCCCCGAATCACCCCTTTAAGGACCCGCAGCATTTTTGGGACACCCTGTATATATCGTACGCGACATTACTACGAATCTACATATACATATAACTATACACATAACTATTGTATCTACTTAACCGTACCACTGTCACTATCACTGTCGTCGCACTCGGGAATCCGATAGTGTCCCCACGGAAGGGTTTCGATCCGATCGGCTAGAACGTAACGCTTATCGTCGTACGGACTGAGCGCGGTCTTCAGTTCGGTCACGGAATACACGTCGTGTAATCGCGCGCGAATATGGTTTTGTCGTACCGTAGTTTCCGAGTGCACGAGAAGACACCGCACGTAGTCCTCGAAACGTATTTCGTTCGTTACGACACTTCTCTTCACCCCCTTCACTTTTTTCGTCTCGGACGTTCCCGCCGACGACGACGCGTCACGCACTCGAGTCGCGTACATCTTCGATCGGAGTCCCACGAACTCTGTCATCAAGGCACCGTTGTTCTCGTCCTTCATGAGTCCTGGCAACTTCTTGTTTACGCGCGGCATACCGTACGGGTTGTCCACCGCGTAATCGCTCGTGTCGAATCGCGCACTGACGTCACTTTTCAGCTGCTCGTAAGCGTCCTCACACCGCAGCAGATACATGAGACTGTCGGTGTCCGTGTACAACACTTTGCACCCATCACCGAACTTGGCGCGCATGTAGTCATAGTGAAATTCATACAAGCACACATTGGACACGTCCAACACGCTCATGCCCACGTATATGGGCTTGTCGAAATTCACTTTTAATTTTCGCATCTCGATAGCGACCAAGTGTTCGGAAAATATCGCGCGACTATGGAAATTTGGTTTCGCGATCAACGATTCGGCGCCGTAACGTCCGTCCCACCGCGTCACCAGTCGCACGTCCACTCGGTTTCGAACGTTCTCCATCGTTTTCCCGTACACGGAAATTGTTCATTAGCTTGTACAGTGTTTTCTGGAAATCGCTGGTCGCTCGCGTTCTCAACTCCGTGTTCAGCATGATGTAGTCGCGCAACCAACGCGATTGATCGAACCGCAGAACGCGATGAATTCTCGATACGCGAAGTCCGTGTCGAATGCACTGCTTCAAGTACCGATAGTGGACCACGTATCGTTCTTTGTCGCGGAGCGTGGCGATCAGCTTCGTCTGCTTACCGATGGGTGCGTGCTCGCGAACAGGACAGAACGGGAGGTCCGCGTGCTCGTCGTGAATGTCCCGCGGATACTCCAGGTCCACTTCCAGCAGGTAGCCCTCCGGTCCGTCGTCCTCCGGCAAGGAGTTCGCGTCCAAAGCGGCAACCGCGTCGTCATCCATCCATCGGAATCCACCGCGCGGCATCGCCTGCGACATCGCCCATCCGTACAGGTTGTTCACGTCGAAGTACATCAAGTACGTGGATGGTTGCGACGCGTCGTACATCGATGTCGGCAGGTACTTGTTGTTGGCGCGCGCGTACCTGTGCGAGCACTGGCTCAGGCCGCCGCGTATACCTCGCTCCACGAACAACAGCATGTCCACGTCGGTGAGCAGTTCCAATTCGACGCGCGTGTATTTCAACATCCCGTCCCACGTGAACGCCGGTAACGTACAGTAATGCGCCGGGTCCAGTTCGTAGCTCGCGATAGAGTCCATACGAAAGTTTTCGAACACGTCGGCGAGCGACATCACGTCCGTCTTCAAATACAAATCACTGTACTCGCCTAATGTCCGTATACGAAAAGTGTTCCACACGTTGGTTGCGTGCGCGTAATCAGCCTCCGACACATCGCTATCGTTCAGACGATTGTAGAACGCGTCACGAGGTGGCAGTCGCGTATCGTTCAGTTTGTCGTACGACGCCACGTAATCGTACGGGAAGACCCCCTTTCTGGTGAGGAGATCGAATTGTTCGTCAGGGAGATGTTCGAACTCGCGTCTTAGGATCGTAAGTCTGTCCTTCCCGAGATCCGACGCGAGTTTCTGCAGACTCGTGGCCATGAACTTGAACGAGTCGACGAAGCGAAACTTCAACATTTTTCTTCAGTTCTTGCGTTCGCCCCTGAGGTCCTCGACGTTCTTCGTAAAGGATATGTATCGTTCCTTCGTTATCGGTAGGAGGTTGATCTTTCCCTCGAAAGCGTCTGCCAACTCCTTGATGACGAAGTGCGCGTCGTAGCCGGACAGGTTGTGGAACACCACAGGTATCGTGCACGAACGTTGATACCGTAAGTTGCACGATCTGTGCGCCGCACCCCTGTACTCACCCGTCGAGTGGCAATGATCGCGCACTTTCGCATCGTCCTCGCCTCGGTCGAAGGGTCCCCCGCACACGTGACACGCGGTCGCCTCGTGAAAACTCGTCCACTGCTGTCGCGTTAAGGGCGTCATCGGTTTCTTCACGCACAACCACGAGTACGCAACGTTCGCGAATTCCCGCAGTTCGCGCACAAACCACTGCACACAGTCGGTGTCACTGCGACGCGCTCGGTACCCGCACAGAGCCTGGTCGTCGGAACAATGCACGTAGTATCCCACGCTGTGCGCTCTGTGGCGTTGATACTCGTACGTGCGACGACGATCCATCGCCGGTTGATCAATCGCCTCCAGCGAACATTCGAAGTCCGCGTAAATTACGAAGGGCACGCGTTCCTTGCGTTCGTGATGCTGGAACCTCAAAATTTTCTCCTCGTCGGACGGTAATTGAACCGCGCACTCGTTCAAGCGCGTGCAATCTGCGGTATGCCGCTGCAATCGATCCACCGAGGAGAAAAAGTTGAGGCACCTGAAACATGTACGGAAACAAAAAACACTGTAAACGCTTCGCTCGTTACGTATCGCTCGAATTTTTTTATTAATCATTCTTATTTGCATACCTATCGCAAACGAACATTTGATGTCCGTGCTTGCTGAGTTGGCTTGATATTAACCTGGAGAGATTGCGGATGCACGCGAAATGGTATCGCTGCGAATCCTTGCCATCTTGTACCAGCAGCACGTTCGCGTGTCTCCCTTCGCGTTTGTTGCCGGACACGCGTAGAGGCACGCATCCGTCCTCGTTGTCCCACAGGTACACGTTCACGGACACTTCGTTTGCCGCCTCGAACTCCCGTACCTGGTCCATCGTCATCGGCAGTTGCACGCCATCCGTACAAAGCACCGACGAATAATGCGGATACGACGCCATCCTGTCGCCGTTCGTATCAGCCGGGAACAAACTAACGACGACCGACCACAAAAAACACGCGTTCTCTTTACACTGCACGTTCACCACCGCTTTTTTCGTCGAGACCGCTCGCGGAAGCGGTACGTCGCACCCGGCGCGCAACGGATTATGCTTATTAATGTTAATCAGGAGATTCTGTACCGCCCGTAAGGTCCAGCCACTCTCGCGGTCCTGAAACTCCTCTATCGCGACCAACGTCGGAGCTATCACTTGAGTCGCGTACCACTCGCGAACGTTCGACGACATGAACAGTACGTGATTGCGTGTCGCGAAACTCTTTACATCCGTCTCGTCCCGCAACACGAATTCCGCGTTTAGCACGGTGTTCACGGATACGCTGCGGTGCTCCGTAATGGCGTTCGTAACGCGAGAAATCACCAGTCGACGGGCATTCTCGAAGAATCGGCGTGGATCGGCGATCCCGACGTTGATCACAGCGCCGGTCAACAAACGTTTCTCGAACGCTGTTTCGACTTCCTCCCACACGACCTTGGGTGCCGTCGCTCGAGCGGCGACCCCGCACCCTACTCGCGATAATCGTCCTAGCACTATCGCGCGCAATGTTTGCGTTCGCGCGAGCAGCGACACCATCCGCTGCTTCTCCCACACCGGCACGCGTTCGCCTCGTTGATACGCGACCATGTGCCGTACGGTCTCGTCGCACCTGTCCATCCACTCGCGAAATTCCGCGGTGGTCCTCAAAAGTTCGGACATTCGCGCCAAAAGCACGAACGCGTTCTTGAACGTATCCATGTTGTCACTTGATATAACAGACTGTATATCATTCCGCGACACGTTTCCGCCACGTAGTCAAACTCGTGTCAAGATGTCGGACACATTTATTATTATTATTATTATTGTCAACGTATGTAACACTTCACTAGATACCGTTGTCATAAAACGCGAGATGCGCAACGATTGTATCACACAAATCTTCCGACGCGTTACCATTCACGATTTTACCCTGTCGAAGACGCGACCTGCTTTAAATATACGATCATCCCTACCTAAACTCTCCCTACCCCATTGCACCCCAATGGAACGCGTAGATTTCCACCTTAAGTCCTATCGATCTTTTACTCACCGTATTATCTCGGTAGCTACTGCGCGTTATTCTCGGATTACACGATAAGAAATGGTATGTTTCGACTCGCTTCTGTCTCGATAACCACGTAGGTTTCGCGTTACATCTTCCACGCGACATACCGCCGTCTCTTCTTTGATCGCCTACCGACAAAGGACTACAGACGGAGAGATACACGACAATATCTAGCCTCTCTCGTACTCCTTGTTCGCTCGTCGCGGCAATCGCGGGCGCGATCGCGCCTTCGAACGATAGATAGAAGCGTGTCGGCTCGCTTTGAATTTTCGAGGTCTCGCGATTGCTCGTGCACCGATGCCGCGCATTATTCTCGGAAGTTGACCTTCGCCTATTATATGTTTTTTGGCGCGGCTATTACGCAACAGCCGTGCAGGTTTCGACTCGCATCTTCTACGCGACATACCTCATTATTCTCGGAAGTTGACCTTCGAACATTATATGTTTTTGGCGCTGTTATTGCGCAATAGCCTTGTAGGTGTCGACTCGCATCTTCTACGCGTAATACCTCCGCATGTTTTGACCACGGGCCGAGAGGATGAGTCATCGGCGGTACCTCCCCCTTCCCCCTCCCCCTCCCCCTCCCCCTAACCGAGGGTGGGAATGACCTTGGCCCACCCCCGAAAATTTTTTCACACCTGACCCACCCCCGAAAATTTTTCAGACCTGGCCCACACCGATCTAGCGAACCGCCTGGCAGCAAACAGACATTTTTCCCCCAGCGTAGAGAAATAATAATTTTTATCAGAAACTGTTTCGGGCGATGTCGGGAAAGATTGACGTTTTACAAACCATATATTGGGGGACGGGAAAAAGAGAGTATAACTTAGTGGCACAAGCACAGTTATTTTAAAGCTAAATTCGGGGAGGGAAAGAGACAGTGGTACAATCGCATGCATTCTAAAGCTAACAGTATTTCAAAAATGTTTTTTCAATCTTAACGTCGCAACGTATCGCGCGATCACGCGTAATTTGAATCCTCTGGGATAGCCGTGCAAGATGATGTCATTTTCACGGCGCGAAAAACGCTCAAATGAAATATAATACTTTGTTGAAGTCAAACGTGCGAGAATCAAAGAAAGAATTATGCCATATCGATAGAAATTGGTGAGGAGAGAAGGAGGAAGATGGGGGAGGGGTTACATAGAAAACCCTGGAGATACTGTGAGGCGGTTTTAATCGTTCGACATCTGACAACAGCACATTGCGATTGAATTTGTGTTCGACGAGTGAAAAAAGTGATAAAATTGTAAGTATGAATACAAGTTTTTTGGCTTTCGTGTGGATATGGAGGTGAAAGTGTTGAATAGAATTTTAATAAAATTATTTTTTCAGTTTCACATCAAGAAAAAAAGATGCCAGTATACCACACTATACAGTTTCCGCCACCACCGGAAGACGATGTATCGTGGGACGGAGTTGTCCCCAACGAACACCCGATGCTATGTCTACGGAGCATTAGCACCCCTCTGTGGATCCATCTGGGCTATACGCACGGAAAGCGGCTGTGTGATATGTGCTACACAGAGCTCCCGGAGCACGAACGCTACGAATGCATGCAAGCGGCCATCCACATCGCGGTGTTCCGCATCAATTATCAACGACACATGTATTGCGCAACCTTTTCGGCGATAATTTACACCCCCAACCTTGCAGAACAGTGTTCAAAGTGCATTGAGCGATATTTTAATGTCACAGAATGATCGTGACACCCTCACGGCGAGAGGTGTGTTAAATGTAGAATACGAATGGTGACCCTCCCCTGAGAACCCGAATAAAATTTATTTACTTTTTAAATTTGTCTACCAGTTTACTTTCCTCCATATTCCTATCCAATTCATGATATTACTATGGCGCTAATATGTAGCAATCATACATTCTATAACTAACAATTTTTAAAGCGTTGCAGCATATCGCGTGATTATACGTGTCATTTAAGTCCCCTGGGACGACTGCGCGAGATGATACCTACCATTTGGCGGCGCGAAAAACGCACGAACGAAATATAATACTTTTCATTAAATCTTACGCTGAATCTTAAAATTAGGCGGCGAGGAGAGAAGGAGGAAGACGAGTAAATAAAATTGGGAAATAATATATGTTTACGATATTATATATCGTTACAAACAAAAACATTTAATAATAATAATAATAATATAAAATAAAAAGAATATAAAATAAAAATAAAAGAAAATAAAAGCAAATAAAAGAAAAATACTAATAAAAATATGAAAAAATAGAAAAATAGAAAAATAGAAAAATACAATATAAAATAAAAGAAATGAGAAGAAAAGAAAAAACTATTGCGACGACGCCGGCGGTGGGAGCGACGACGACGACGACGAAGACGCTAGCAGCCCCTCGAACCGCCATGGGGGTGACGGCTGCGGCCTACTGACGTCGATCCAGAGGGGGCGACGGTGGCGATGGTCGCCGCGGTCGTCGCAGGGTCTCCAATTGTTCACATGGGACCCATGGTCGCCTCAGCCGCGCGGCCATCCTCGGTCCAATTACTTGCCCCGACCACCTCATCTGCACCCACTAGGGCTCATTCGACAGGTCTGCCAGTCACGCCCTCATTATGAAGGGTATTGGGTGCAGCAAGTCCTGGAACAAGACACAAACGTCGATATAACACTAATACATCAAACGCACTAAGCACTGCAAAGTATTACATACTTGCGGAGGCGGCGGCGTAGGAATCCGCGGCGGTGAAGGTGGTGGTGATTGCCAACGGGGCGGCGATGGGGGTGACGGTGGTGGTGAGTTCTAGAATATAGAAACCGACAATATATAATATTGGTAAATACTACGATATAAATTATTGCACTTTGAACATTTAAACAACAATCAAAGGAAAAAGAACGAAGAAGGAAAATGTCTAAAGAAAAAAGTTCAGTGGCTAGCACGGTCGCCTGATTTGACTTCACTCGATTTCAATGGTTAAATGCAATAAATGTCAAAAAATATTGTAAAGTACATACCTCGGGGTCACACACTGGCGCTATCCTGGTCACTCCCATTTTCTCCACAAAAAAATTGTTGCATAAAAAAATGTCAAGAAGACTGTTCGCTGTCACGATTGATGGGCAACTGGTCTGGCTGCATCTCCAAGCTCTCGAATGTAAACTCATATCTTGAAATCGAGAAGTGCGTAGCTTTGCAAAAATAAGATGCCTGTTGTTCTCCACCTCCATTTTCGCCGACCACTCATTTTCATCTTCTTCGCACTCGTCATTTGGCTGAACCGCTTCCCCCTTTTTTGGACACATCATTGGACTAGACCATGCCACGTATCGAACATGTATCGAACGTGTATCGAACGTGTATCGAACTGTATCGAACGTCAATTGAACGTGTATCGTACCACTTTCAACGTCTATCGCACCACTCTGAACGTGTATCGAACGTCTACCGTACCACTCTGAATGTGTATCGAACGTGTATCGTACCACTCTGCACATGTATCGAACGTCTATCGTACCACTCTGAACGTGTACCGAACATCTGTCGTACCACTCTGAACGTGTATCGAACGTCTATCGTACCACTCTGAACGTGTATAAAACGTCTATCGTACCACTCTGAACGTGTACCGAACGTCTATCGTACCACTCTAAACGTGTATGACACCACTTTGATCGCGCATCGAACCGCTTCTACATAATAATTACAATCATCATCTTAATCTAGTGTACATCACATGCAGGAGGTTGGGGATGGGTGAAGAAAAAACATTTATGCATTAAAAATTGATTATATTTATTTATGTATTTCTCTCTGGTGTTTTACCCACCAGTTGAATATTTTAAATACATTTTGCATGGCACAGTGCTCTGCGTATCTGCCACATCGCAGAGTATTAACTACATTTACCTTGATTAGGGATTTGATATCTTCGTAGTCAATGTCCAGTGTCTAAATGATCGCGTCCGCTCTCGTATTTTCTTCGAGGAAATCCGCAAGCCAGCCGCGTTTCTGCAACCCTTTAACGTATACGATATGGGATGCGTCATCTTTTTCATCGATCGCATCAGCAACAGCTTTCGTAATTAGCTGTTTAGCCATATTGTACGGAATGTCTCCATCTTCCCACCGTAGTCCATGATGTTTTGCCACCAACCACCGGATGCTTGATTTGTCAGATTTCGTAAGAAGATATTGTGGCATCGAAATCCCAAAAATATAGTGCGAGAGAATTGTTCCCCTTCGTAGGACAGCCACTTCCTTGACGACAAACCTTCCATCAACGATGAACACTTGCAGGTCAATAAATGTTGGTATGGCCATTATCGGTACAATTTAGAGGTCCACTCGCTTCCAAGACAGACGGGAGAATGCGATCTTTCTCGTAAAGCATCTCGATTTTCACGATAAAATTTTAGCACAGGAGAGGGCGGGCAAATAGCGTGGCAATTTAATTGATTTTTCGCACCATGTTTGCCAGCGGATTGCATTCAGCCACCCGATCGTGCAGAATCAGACACTAGGCCGTAGTATTTGCAGGCAAATTCTCTTTACATTCGAATTCTATGCGCACGTCCACGGTACCACTCTTGATCGACTCATTTTGTCGCGAGTAGTCAATCACTACGAGGGAGCCATATTGCAAAAATTCGGCCACGGTGAATAATGCCTCGTTGCAACTATACCCATTTACGGAACGATTTACGGAATTACGTGTACATATGAAACAAGATGGCGTGCCTATTCTTGTCAAAGTCCAAGTTCAAGTCATCGTACGGGTAAAATTCCGAGTTGAGAAAAAGTTTTAGATTGATCGGTTTGCAGTTGTTGAGCTTAGTAACATCTTCGCACATCACATTCTTTCGATTAGTCTGTAGACCAAAGATAATGCATCGCGGCTTCTCCAGCTGCGCAGATGCTTTCATGGCCCACGAATGCTTGGTCGCGCTCTGTAAGAGAGGATACTCGTACAGATCCCACGATTGAAAACAAATGCTTAGGTTTTGTCCACTTTCCAAAGCATGTAGCAACGATAGCTTATTAACGTCGTTCAGCGTCACATGAGACATCCGCCATTGCACTTTAAGTATTTCAATTTCTGGATCCAACATCAGCGATCCTGTTAGTGAATTGTTACCGTTGCGCGATCGAATTAAAATCACTTCGTGACGCACATTAATATTCACGCGTTTGTAGTCCTCGCAAAATCCCAGCAAACATTTGAGCGGGATGCAAAAATTGAAATGATTGTTTCACGCGTAATACCTCCGCATGTTTTGACCACAAAATTCAAATTTTTGTCTTCGCCAGATGTCAGCGATACATAGTTTTTAAGCGTGTTACTTCTTTCAACATTCCTGTTGCGGTCAATCTCCACGCCATTCAGCTCGTATCGAATCTCATCAAATAAGAACGCCACACAATTATTTCCCAACATCACCGTTGATGAATCATTTGGCTTATTTATCTTCAATTTCCCCTCCACGTAGAGGAAACCTTCACACGGCAATGTGTATAAATCCTGCTGCTGTATGGGTATTCTTATCTTGTCGCTGTACCCAAACGTCGTGTTGACGTATGGGTTGTATGTGTGAGTCTCGAGCTTGACGATGCAATTATCAAACGGCGGCTTCCTCCAATGCTTAGAATGTCAGCCATTTTTCAACTTAAATGCGCACAATGAATCCCAGTGATTTAAAAAGTGCAATGTTCGCAGCACTGTGCCTTTTCTTTTTAGCGGGATCAGAGCTGTTGCAGTTGTTGTTGCAAACAATTTCGTTTGGAAAATACGTATTTCTGGAGTCATTCAACACAAGCATCTGTTTTGTTCTAGTCTGATGGTAATCTCTTTACCTCGAAAATCGAGCAACCGTCCGTGTTGATCCACAACGCGTATTGTTAGATCCGTAATGACCCGTGTGGTGATCCGAAGGTAAATGATCTGTGCGGGCGTTTCCGATATCTTATATCCTGGTGGGAGCCTCGGAGAAAATTCATGTATCGTATGTATGTGCTTCCCGTTGTTGTACGCACCAGCGGTCAAGATACATTCTACGCGAATAATGTTTACGTTTATGATATTAATTAGATCGTTCGATTCGTGCCACTGTCCAGGTTCTAATACCCGATTCGTCGAGAATCCCTGTACCGATCAAATGTTATTGGACTACGTAAAATCTACGGCGAACGAGCAGTACAGCTCGCTTTTCATGGGTGTTGTTGTTGGGGCGCAACACTATTGGATACACATCGTTGTCACCACCATTCTCTTCATCATTGCTGCTGAGATTTTGAGGATACCGCTCGAGTAATTGCTGTTTCAAATACTTGACAACGGCGTATAGTTCGTAGGAGCCGTGGAGAATCGTAATGTATTCATGAGTGATGTCGACGTTGTTGTTGTTGGTGTCATAGTTTACGGCAAAGTAGAATTTATCGTTGCTCAACTCGATGTTCGGTATTGTATGATAAGTTTCAAAGGTTGTTAGACCAAGCTCGTAATCGTCGTTGCTAAAATCTATGCGTGGAAAGTAGCTTACCGCGAGGGTGCTACTCTTGCCGGTTAGAGTGAATGTTAACAACACATTCCAAGCTGTGCTGTTCGACTAGTACTGAAGCAGAGTGGTGGGAAATCAATCCTTAAATTTGGTGCCGATCGTCTGTAGAAAGCGTAGACATAGTTGTCCACAATTGCTCGGATTGTACTGCTGATAAGACGTTCGATTGTATTCAATTTTCACAGCATCTTTATTCAGATATTGCACCAATTCCTTAGGCGGTCCAAGATTGCCAAAGCTGTCGAAATATACAGCTCGACACCCTCTCTTCGCACACGCCACCCAATGAGTCCCCGGCCCCTCGACGTTGTCCAAATTTACGATGCCGCTCTCTTTTCGACGTACTCCTACGACAGGTAGCGCATTGCGCATAAAAACACCCCTAATAAATGGAATAGACATACGTTTTGCCAACTCCACCAATTGCGCATCGGTAGTTACGCCCACAGGCATTTTTATTTTCCTTTCGGTGTTTTTTTTTTCGGTTCGATATTCCCTGTCCGCGTTTGTATGGCGCGAGATAAAGTCCACGACCTTCCATGGAGCAATTATAACGTTGCATTTCCTGTTGCATGTTGCGCCGCCTTATTATTGTTTACGGCCTTGGCGATCCCCGCCGCTCCACCAGCTAATGATCCGAGAACACCTAGCAGCGGGAGAAGTGGTAATATATCACCCCGTTTTGCCACCGGAAGAATCCGCTTTTGCGGTGCTCTCTTTGCAGTCCTTTTGCGAGTTTTTGTTTTCATCCCCATTCCGTTTTTCTTCTTGACCTTCATAGCTGCCTAAACAGCTGTAGCAGCGCCTCTTTCGCCTAGAGTCGAGTTTCGCGCAACGATGCGTTTTCGCGCTTTGTCAGCGAGTACGTTATCTGCCGCGTGCCATTCGCTGAGATCGTTGCTACGCGAATACGCTATATCGTGTCCGCGACACGCTGCGTCCAACGGATTGATACCTTGATCGCCCCTAGCCAATCGTTTTGCCCGACGAGTTCCTGGACCACAAAAATGGTATCCCGGGATATATAATTTCATAGGTAGCGCGTTTATCGCCTGATTTAACAAACCACGACCTTTCTTTACTCTCGTCGGCGACATTCACCACAGTTTTTAATCAGTGGTGCTGGACCGTCGATATACGTTCGCAGCTAAGCGCGATTATAGTGCTCCAGGCACCGACGATACTGCTGAACCTCAGAATCGGCTTTTATATGCTCGGAGAGTCTGTCCTACAACTGATCAATGTGTCTGCCAAACTCGCGCAGTAGAATAATCTTTGGTATATATTTCAACTGCTCAGAGGTTATGTCTCGAATATCGCAATTATCCGACAGAACGAGAAGCATTTCGAATACTGACCTGTTTTGCTTCGGCGCGGGCCTATAAATAAGGCGCGTCGCCGCTTCGATGTATCAAAATCATTTTTGCGGTTCGCAGCGAGGATGCGATTCGTGCAGCAACCTGTGACGATATGCGTGACAAATTTTGAGGATAAATCGCAAATGATGTCCTCGAAAACAAGACGCAAACATGGTAGTATGCTGCCAAGCACTATACGCTGCCTCATTTGCGGTCCATCAAATTGTGGAAAGACCAACGCCTTGTGGTGAGCTTGTTGGAAAGTCCTCACGGCGTCCGCTTCGAGAACGTGTACGTGTATTCCAAGTCGTTGCAACAGCCGAAATATCAGTATGTGGAAAATGTATTGACTCCGATTGATGGAATTGTCTACTTTAAATTTTTGAATAACAGTGACATCATCCCACAAAGCGAATCGGTTTCAAATTCAATTTTTTACTCACTCGAAGCATGTACGGTGTTGACGGGGTTTCTCGTCGTCGTCGTAGTCGTCGCTCATCGCAACGCTTCCTTGCGTTTCTGTACTTCTGCGATCAATGTTGGAAGCACGTCGAGTCTATCCTTCAAGTGATCCAAGTATCGTTGCATCGTGGTATTTACCGAATTCTCCAAATCACGAAGGCGTCCTTCCACCGCAGTGTCCATCGCAGTCGTCAAAGCGTCCAGTCCTGTCGTCGTCGATTCATTCATGTCTTCCATCACAGTGTAGAGGGCACGCCCGACGGTACTTTCCATGTCGTCCACCTATCGTTTCGTAGCAGCGTCGATAGCTTCCTCCGGATGTGTCACGCGACGTATCTTGCGTTCCATAGCGTCGAACGTAGACCGATCGGTGGTCAGACAAAGCGCGTTCTCCCGAACGTAATTCGCGACGTACAGATTCTGCGAGCGAATCGTCTCCATGCGTCGATCGTTGTCGCCGGTAGTAGCATCGGCGGTACCGTACAAAGATGTACCAAACTTGTTCACCGACATGCCCGCTACGATGGTCGCGAACGAGACTGACGCATCGTCGATCGGAACGATCAATTTACGATGAAACCGGCTCCGCGAAGTTCCTCCAGGATGGATGCAATTTCGTTATCATGCCCTGTGTGTCCGGTGTCGCGCGACACCACAAGTAATCGTAGTTTATCGACCAATTCGTTCGGATCGTCCCAGTACATGTAA
The DNA here is from genome assembly GCA_029448645.1 of Andrena camellia. NCBI lineage: Eukaryota > Metazoa > Arthropoda > Insecta > Hymenoptera > Andrenidae > Andrena > Andrena camellia. Next base: position 16,987,579 of record CM055680.1, read on the forward strand.
TCGATCGCGTTATCAGTTACCATCATCGCGTCGTCGATGGGTAATCCTTGACCTTCGTGCGTGACCTTGTCACCAGAATCGCGGTCTCCGCGAATCAACAACGACACGATGTTCTTGTACTTGGAACCCCTGCTGCCTAGCGTTGGCCTGCTTGCCAAATGATCCCGTTTATGCGCGTTTGTCGACAACAAGATGTCGCGGTACGCCTCGAGATCAGCATTCGTGTACGCCTGATCTTTAGGTACTCGCATGAACAGCAGTTCGTACAAGCCTCGAGTACCCGGGTATCGCTTACCCTTCACGCCAACGTCGTCGTTCTCATCGATGGTGAATACGGAAGCACCGATCATCAACTCTTCGTCGTCGCTTAGGTAGACTCCGTACACCTTGTCGATCAGTTTCTTGGTATCGGTTAATAACAAGTGTAGATATTCACGCGACAGCGCCCTCGTGACGTTTCGGGCGTATACGTCGAGGTTGTTGGTGGTAGTTTTTGGATCGAGAACTTTCCGAATCGTTTCGTCCGTCTCACCCTGATCCAGATTATGTTCCCCAGTTGTCTCATAGTTATCCTCGTCGGTGCCGTCGTCGTCGTCGTTCGACTCCGGGAGCGGAGTCTGTTCGGGCAGTATCGCCGCTTCGGCTGTGGACGGAGTAAAGGATAATCGCTTCTTCTTCAAACGATGTTGTTGATGTTTAAGCTTGACGAGCGATGGTCGTGGCTTCGATGACATCACTGGAATCGTTTTCAACACCGCAGTGTTCTCGACCAAATGTTTCAACGGTTCGACGATCGGTTGCGCGCTCTCCTCCGCAGCAGCTTTCGTAGCCATTTTACCGAGTTTCAGGCACATATATTTCTTTCGTATAGCGGCACTGATTTTAGCAATTTTCTTCTTCGTCTCGATGTCTCGTGACTGTTGTCTACGATGCCGTTTCTGTTTTATTTCTCGTTGTTGTTGTTGTTGTTATTGCGTGATCTCCATGTTGTCACAACTAGTCGTTGCGTCGTTAACCATCCTCGTGTGTTGCTCGATGAATGATTTGCGATCTACTGAGTTCCGCGCGCTATCATGAAATCGTTAAATCCTCGTCGATACCTAACTTCGTACATGGAACTATCCTTATCGATGACTACGAAGTCGTATCGTCGTCTCCAACATCTCGCGCACACATCGTTGAACGCCTCAAACGTCATGTCCATGTTCACGTGATCGTTGTACACGCGACGCAAGTTCGTCCCAACCTGTTTGAACAGCCCGAGAAAATTCACGTTTTCTCTGATCAAGTGTGTCGGTATTCTCGCGTACGATTGACACAAGTAAAAGCAATCCATGCTCGCGAGCCTTCCCACGGAGAAATATTCGCGGATCGCGGTATGTACGTTGTATGCCACTTCGTCGAACACAAAGATCGAATCGGGTCGAACGTCTCTCGGTGGAACGATCTCGACGGTGTCCGAGTAGGGAAAGTATCCGAGTCCACCGACGCGCGATAACACTCGCTGCAGATACCGCTACTTTGGCTGTCGCAACGATTTCGATTACACGTACACGTTCTCCAGCCACGATCCCGTTTATGCGCGATTGTTGACAACAAGATGTCGTGGAAGAAAGCCCCCGCATTTCGCTACCGGTAGTACACGGTGCTGTCTCAACCGTTGTCCTCTGGGTTTGCGTTTCCTTCTCGTAGTCCTTCTCCTTCTCATACCCATGCCGAGTTTAGTCTAAGCCTTCATCGTGGCCCACACGCGCAAACCGTTCGGACTCTCCAGCAGACTGAGAAGCACGATTGTTTTTTCGCATCCAGGCGGACTGCAGATCACGGCTCGCAAGCTGTTCGGTAACAACGAACCGAGTCTGCGCGATCGACTTTCATCCCACGCCGAATCATCCAACGTTCTGTTCGCGGTCACGCGAATAGCGTTCAGTTGTTTCGCGAATCGCATGCTTTCTCTCTCTCTCTCTCTCTCTCTCTCTCTCTCTCTCTCTCTCTCTCTCTCTCTCCTCGCAAGCACATAACGCCACATCTATTTATACCTGCGACACCTGTCGAGCGAATCAGAATCGTAGCGCTTCTTGAACCGATCGCTATCGAAGAACCGTAGAATTACAACTGTCATCGCATCTCCGTGTATCTCCATTTTCACATGTAAGGTTGCAGTAACGCATAGACCAACGAAAAAGAAGAAGACAAGATCGGGACTCGTGAACGGTATCATAAACCGCTTACCGTTCGAACTACCCATTCCGGGATATCAGTTCTGCGGACAGGGGACGCGTTTGCTAAAGCGATTTGCTCGTGGCGACGAAGGCGTGAATCCCCTGGACGCAGCGCGTCGGGAGCACGATATCGCGTACTCTCGTCGAAAGGATTTGGAGGGGCGTCACGAGGCGGATCGTGCGTTGGCCAAACGAGCGCGAGAACGAGTGTTCGCGAACGACGCGACCTTTGGCGAAAAAGCCGCAGCGACTGGAGTGTGGGCCGCGATGAAGGCTAAGACTAAACTCGGCATGGGTATGAGAAGAAGAAGGACTACGAGAAGGAAACGCAAACCCAGAGGACAACGGTTGAGACAGCACCGTGTCCTACCGGTAGCGAAATGCGGGGGCTTTCTTCCGCTTCTACCGCTCGTGCTGCCCGCTTTGTCGGCTATCGGATCATTGGCCGGTGGAGCTGCTGGTATCGCCAAAGCGGTCAACGACGCGAAGGACTCGCGAAAACAGGTGGAAGAAACGATGCGTCATAATCGGGCGATGGAAGGGCGATGAATGTATCTGGCACTGTACAAGCGTGGCGCCGGTATGAACCTGAGACGACGACCGAGAAAAAAAACTCCGTTCGACTGGGCTTGTGGCGATAACGCAACATCTGCTACTACAACAACAACCTATGACGAATCTGTAATTAGAACGCGAGTGCGTCGACGTACCCTTCTTTCGGGGCGTGTTTATGTGTGATATGCTCCCAGCGCATATACGACCAAACGAATGCGGTACTGCGAATCTTGATGAGAATCGCGGCGAAGGCACGCACTGGGTAGCGTACGCGAAACGCGGATCGCACGTGCAGTATTTCGACAGTTTTGGGTATTTGCGATCGCCCGCGGAACTGATCAATTATTTCGGACGGGGAACGAAAACTATGACCACGATCAAGTACAATCACGATCGCTTTAAACGTTTCGAAGAGATGAATTGTGGCCACTTGTGCGTACAATTTCTGCGACAAAAAGCATTGGAATTTTGGCCTCGACACTACCCAAGATAAATTGACGCGTAATCTTACGTCCGAGACACTTTCACTCTCTCAGTCTCACTAACGTAACGTACAGCGGTGGTGGTGGTACAATGTCGCTCACGCTCACGTTAACGGGTCGGAGCAGCGTGCTCACGGTCAATTATTTTCCACCGATAGATTTGAGCGATGGGCAGTACGAACTAGGACTCGCCGACTTGGAGACGTTCCACACGATACTGAATATTGACTCGAGCAACGATACATTCTACTTCGTCGCGAACAAGAACACCGCGATCCCCAGCGTCGATGTCGCTCGCGACCGCGTTACGATCCCCCATGGTTCCTACGAATTAGACGCTATCGCCAAGTACCTGAAGCAATGATTACTCGATTGATATCCTCGTAGACACGATAACAACGAGAACGACGACGACGACGATGATAATAAGTATCCACTAGTGCTACGAGTTAACAACAACACCATGAAAACCGAACTGTACTGCTCGTTCTTTGTAGACTTTACGAAACCGAACAATGTGGGTTCGCTGCTAGAATTTTTCCCGAATCGTGTCTTACTGCCGAGAATCTGGCACGAGTCCAACGAACCCGTGAACATTATAACCGTTAACGTGATCAGAGTAACGTGTAACGTCATTACCGGTGCGTACAGCAACGACAAACCTGTACACACGATTCATGAATTTTTTCATCACGTGCCCACGGGATATAAAACTCTGCGACACGTCATTTACTTGCCGATCGTTGCACGAGCGATACACGATCTGACGGTACGCGTCGTCGATCAATACGATCGCCCTATAGATTTTCGCGGAGAGGAAATAACGATTCGCTTACACGTGCAACGGCGTTCGCGCGATAAGATAACCTGAACCCACGTGAGTGCATAGCAGTTGGTGTTCGATCACACGTACGACTCATCGTTCACCGTCGCCGCTGGTACTGCTTCCCTGATCTCCGAAACGCAGTATCGTCAAAACAAAACACCTCTGCAACCACAGCCAACGACAACAGGTGCACAAATAAAGACAGGTAGCGGAACGGAACAAGTAGAAAAAGAAGAAGAAGCTGCAAATCGTTGACTCATTGAAACGCACGTTTCCTATGATCCCTGGCATACATCGCAACATACTAACATATCACTTATATACATACACGTCTAACACAATGTCTACCATACTGGACGTGACGAGTACGTCGAATTTCGACGATCGTATCACGAAGATCGAGGTGCACGGTTACAATCCATATGCCAACCCGGCGTACGACAATAACGATGAGATACGAATACCTATTCAGCAACAAGATCTGTACACGCTGCCGTGCGAAAGTTATCTCTACATCGGAGGACGTCTCTCTTTGATGACCGCCCCGACGACTGCCGCGGACGTGAAAGCTGCTGCGAGAGTTTTTTTGGACAACAACTGTGTCGCGTTCATGTTCGACGAGGTTCGATACGAATTGAATGGCGTGGAGATCGATTGTTCTAGAAATCCGGGAATCACGACCACGCTGAAACATTACGCGTCATTGTCTGTCGAGAGGAGCAAAGCGCTAATGAACGCCGGTTGGGACCATACCATCCCACACAATAAAGACATGTTTAATAGCCCGGCGTTCAATTTCTGCGTGCCCATGAACGGGTTACTAGGATTCTGAGAAGATTACAAGCGTATCGTGATAAACGCGCGACACGAGTTGATACTGATTTTTGCGCGAGTTGATACGAACGCGATATACGCGGTTGCCCTAAACCCCGCTATAATACCAAAACTCACGATCACCAAGATACAATGGCGTATGCCACACGTCGTGATAGAAGACACGAACAAACTGTCGATGCTGCGTTTCCTGCAACGTGATCGACCGATCGCGATGCGTTTCCAATCGTGGGAACTGCAAGAGTATCCGTTGCTGCAAACGACTACGAAACACACATGGACCGTGAAAGCATTGTGGCAGATCGAGAAACCGCGATACGTGATATTCGATATACAAACCGATCGAACGAATAATCCCTTCAGAAGCGCGAGCAACTTCGACCCGAATAATCTCATAAACATTCGACTGCATCTAAATTCCGAGACATATCCGTACGATGACATGAACCTTGATTTCACTAAATCTAAATACGCACTCCTGCACGATATGTACTCGAAATTTAAACCTTCGTACTACGGTCACGGCGAACCGTTGCTGAACACGTTCGATTTCTTGCGATACGCTCCTATCACGATCATAGATTGCTCTGGAAAGAACGAGTCAGTGAAGAGCGCAACGGTAGACGTTCGAATCGATTTCGAGTGTAGAGATAACGTACCTACTAATGCAACCGCATATTGCTTACCCATACACGATCGTATAGTCCAATACAGTCCTTTGACGAACGTGGTGCGGAAAAGTACGTGATGCTAAAAGCGACGACAACTACTAGAACGATGATGATCGTAAAAACGCCAGTCGCTATTTTGACACCGCTGCTGCTACATACTACTGCCTAATAATGTTATCCGTCGTGGTCGACCTACAAGGCTTTAAGATCGAACGTAATACATTCGTCGCTAAGGAAATCGCGATTCTCGCAAACAATCGCGACACAGAAACGATGATCTGTCATTGGCTTTTCGAACCGCCGTGCTCCTACGCTCGCCTGTCATCGATCGAGAAGCGTCAAGCCACCTGGCTCACGGCGCATCATCACGGGCTTCGCTGGTCCTTCGGCTGGGTGCCGTACCACAGGCTTCCTGAAATGCTTACCCGCGAGCTCGCAACCGTCGATGCGGTGTTCGTGAAAGGAGCGGAGAAGAAGGCTTGGTTACTACAACTACTCCTACGAAAAGACGTACACATCCTAGATATCGTTAAGATGTACGAGAAGATGAAGAAGAACGACTACGACGATGACGGCGACGACAACAACGTCACCGACGAGCACAACGACGGCTCCGACGTTGATGATGATTATTGTGGAATCGTATCTAACACGGTTGTTCCTAACCTGAAATCAATGCCTGCAAAGAACACTGTACGATGCGCTTTCCACAATGGTGTCGGTTGTGTGTGCGCACTGGAAAACGTTCAGAAAATTTGGAATTATATGCACTGTGGAATCTAACGCTACACTTTCTTTTATCTTCTACATTATATGTAGTATATTCCTTATATGTTACATATTTTATTGATATTTAATGCATAAATAAACGCAATATTTTTTATGAAAATATATTGAGGATTATATTTTAACACTCCTCCTCCAGCTCTTCCTCCTACTCTTCCTCCTCCTCTTGCAACGATGATGGATACTACCCCCACCACCAACATACTGTACATGTATGATTGCAAGTCGCTATAAAAGAGGTACCGATCGGTTTTGCAGAACACATTACATCGCGTACGTTCGTGCATACACAGTTAGTAACCGCAACCGTTCAGAAGACTTAGCTGTAGTGCTTATTCAAAATGTTTAACCGCCATTTCAACGACGCTTCCTACATGGCCGAGAACCACCTCAACCGCTGCAACGATATGGATTTTCCTGCTAAACGGCGTCGTCCGAATCTAAGGTACATTATATACGTCTGCATACTTTTCAATTTACACGAAACCGTTCGAATCATCAACTCTGTGCGTGTGTTTCTTACAGCAATAAATCTACAACATCGCTCAAGAAAGCCGTCATACGAATCATGGAACGTGATAATCCATTAACATTGACCACGTACAAACGCATCGCAATTGGAATCCGTATCGAGCAGGATTCGTGTCGCGTTGAAATCGCGATAGTCGACAACAAATCGAACGAACTGTGTTTCCCCATGTCTACGTGGAAACTTCTGCTACAGCAAGAACCGGAGATACTTCGACGTCTCCGTAACGTCGCAACTCCATCGCATCAAGACCCTATCGTCGTCGATCATTTACGCATCGACTTTACGCGAATCAACAGTCAACGAATTGTCAAAATATCGGTTGGTAGTTCAACCACATACATGGTCGAAGCTACGATACGGCAAATGTTCAAATACGATCGCTGCATCGATCACACGTTCTCGTGGTTGTCGGAAATTCTAGACTCCGTAGGTCTCAAATACGCTTCCTTCGTAGCCATTATACGCGCCGCTACGACACCGATCGCGGACTATGAAAAACTCATTTCCGAAAGCGAATACTTCGAACCACATTCTTTGTTAGATTGCGAATTATTAGCGTTATGCTTGGACTCCATTATACGTGATGCTCGCAACGTATCCCAATAATGTATACATGTTTATATATGCTTTACCTATAAATATAATACTTTTTCATGCGATTACCTGTATTGTTTGATACCTTAAACGATCGTTTCCTATCCTCGCAGGATATCACTTATCCCAAAAACTAGTGTTCTTTCAATCTTCTTTTCTTACACTAGGTATGTTACGAGATCTAGAAACATCCATACCTCTTATTACGCATTTCGAATAATATGTATTGTATAGTCTCCTGCACTGTAACTGTACTCGTGTACCCATAAATCATATGAGCTACGCAACGTCAATACATCTATATTTACACTCGCACGAAGATGCTGCGCATTATTCTCGGAAGTGTACCTTCCATCAATATATGTTTTAGGCGTTGTTATTGCGCAATAACAAAATGCAGGTTTCGACTTGCATCTTCTACGCGTAATACCTCCGCATGTTTGACCACGGGCCGAGAGGATGAGTCATCGGCGGTACCCCCGTCCCCACCTCGCGCGCGCGCGCGCGCGCGTGTGTGTGTGTGTGTGTGTGTGTGTGAGTGAGTGTCAGTACGCGCTCGTTCCCCCTCTACCGGCTCGTCCCCACCTCCACGGGTCGCGTTCCCCATACCCGTCTCCCCCTCGCCACCGGTGCGGTACCCCTCGCCCCGCTTCACCCTTCGCCAGCAATTGATTTAGAATCCGCCTATTATACCTACTGCGTCGCCGCGGCCATATATGGTAACGCGAAGCGACGGCACCACGCCAAACAGCGAAACAAAACCGATTTGACTCCGTAAATCAGCAGACCCGAGATCCGACCCTCGACCGGATAACACGTCAAAAACCTACTTGTATACATACCTCAGTCTAGTTTACTTGTTTCTGAATAAAGACTTACAAGGGAACACCGCGAACCCGCACTCACCGATTGGAACGCAACTTTGTGAGTTTATAGAGTGACTCAAGACAAGAATAACTGTGTTATATAGGCCCTTTCGGTCGATCCCGCGCTTGCTGTCCACGCGCCGCTTTCCTTCGTATCGGCGATTCAGCGGAATCGCCTCGCGCGTGGCAGTCACGTTGTACCAAACCGTGGAGCGATCGCTGTAAGCACAACGTGACCGTTGACGGCCCGGGCTCCAATGTTTCCAAATAAATCGCGATCGACAGGTGCCGATGGGGTAGTTTCCCCCAACCGAGTATGATTGTGCGAGGCGCGGCCCGCAACCGCGAGACTTTGTAGAGTCAGTCGTGATTTAGAGTTCGATTTAGGGAGTAACGACAAACAGACGTGCCGTCTAGAAATCGTCTCCGCGTCTATCTCGTGAATCGCGCTCGGCTGATCTGGTTAGGCGAAGTGTATCTCCGTTTCGAGACACCGAGAAACGGCACACCCTGGGAGTGCCCTTACGTGCCGATACGGACCACCGCGACAGCGAAGACGTGCGACATAGTGAGCGAGCGAAACAACAGACGTCAGAATCACCGACTTCCCTGCGTTACCCGAAAACAGCGCGAACGAACACGACCCACGATAGGTTCAGCGACACGCTACCGTCAGCAGAGACGGAGCGCCGTCTCCAGAGTATGTAATCATTTATTTGCCTTTTATCAGAATATATTCCCTATCATTGTTATTCCTCTAATTCCACTGTATGATCTTATTCAAACTCCTCTTATCTTCCTCTTCCCTGGTAAGTATAGTCAAGGTGGGCCATAGCCCTTTGATAAGAGCAAGAACCTGATAAATCATTCCAACCGCTCGGGGTGATTTATGGAAGGGTCCCTTAAGGACGTAACAACGGTGTGTTTCATTCGGGGCCTATCGCCCTTTAAGGAGATGAAAACTAACCTCAAAGTCGAAAACGCATTTCCACTTTTTCGCGTATAATTTCTAAAGTACAAGAGACAGAAAAAAAATTCAAACCAAAGCTTAATGGTGCAACGAGCACTGCAAACTTGCGTTAACAAAATTTTGAAAAGAGTTTTAAAAAAAATATCCGAACGAAAGAAAACTTTTTTCAAAATTTTGTTAACGCAAGTTTGCAGCGCTCATTATGCAATTAAACTTCTGTGTGAAACATTTTTTCCTGTCTTTGTACTTTAGGAGTTATACGCGAAATAGTGGAAGTGCCTATTCGACTTTGAGGTTAGTTTTCACTCCCTTAAAGGGCGATAAGGCCCGAATAAAACACACCGTTGTTCTTGTCTTAAGTCGCTCCAAAAACTCACAAACTTGCGTTCCAATCAGTGAGTACGGGTTCGCGGTGTTCCCTTGTTAGTCTTTGAGTTTAAACAAACATTGTGTAGTTCACCCGGTGGATTCTTATCCTTTAATCACTCTCGAACCCACGATAACGCCTGATCCGGTACCAGCCTTGCGAGCCATCGCGCAGGGTACAAGAGTCCAATAGCACAATTCACAATAATAAATAAGTGTTTTGTTGAAGCACAAATTAAAATTTTACACTTATTCGTGGGAATACGCGAAGTCTTCCCTTCTATGAACACGTCTGTTCTTGTACATGGATCGCTAGATACTGAGCAAGGGCCCTTTATATTACCTGGCAGGGTCTTTCTGGCTAGCACAGACCTTGGAAACTTGGATCAAGGTAGCAGGTGTCGACTACAAATGTAGAAAACCCCAAAACACGCGATGGAAAGTGTTTATTTAAAAAAAAAAACGGAGGTGGGTACCCGGGTATCCTGGTTATTGCACAACGTATGGACTATTGGTTATTAACATAAGGATTAAACAAATTGAGGTATTGCGAATCTGATTACGTGGCTGAACTTGTTATAAAAAAAATACACCATTTTTGTCTAAAAGATTTTTCTGTAAAGAACATACTTTCCGCGATATTGGGGAAAACGTGTTTTCCACCTCCAGTTTTGAGGGCCGATTTCACCCTCTGTGTAACAGTTGCGAAATGTCCCTTGTTAGTGAATATTATGAACATAAAATTAATCTAGTTTTATATAATGCATTTATTTCTGATACATATGATTACAATTTTTCAAATACATCACACAATTGAAATCCTTATACATGTGTTAAATGAATCTTTGTTTTAAATAAGTTATGTGCATGTAATACAGTTATTTATTCATATACCCCGACTTAGAAATTTTTTCTAAAATATCAATTCACCATAGATGTTTTTAATTGGTTTTATATTCGTTTCATTTTATCTAACTTAAATTCCGTATACTTAATTGTATAAGACTAGATTCGCTGATTTCTTCTTTCATTTCGTTAAAAATCGACAAAAAACTTCCACATTTTCTACGAAACAACCGGTTGCGTATTTGAATATCAATAGCTACTTCGCCTGCGTTTGCTGCATTTATACATTCTGCGAATTTTCTGGATATCCCTCTTGCTGAAGCCTTGTCTCTGACCTAATTGAACTTTGGATGTTCCCTGAAATATATTGCCAAATAAATTTAGAACGCTACCACGTTTTGATAGACAATGTTTTTTTCTTTAAGAAGACGCAAAAACGTAATCACAGGATGCAATTTCATCTTGTAGCGCATTGATTTTAATAATCATTACCGAATCATCGAGCGTTTGCAGTTGCCTGCGAAAATTATATAAAGAATGTCTCATTTTTACAGGTGTTTTATACTTCAAATTCTGGGTACATATGTAAACATCTGGACACCTTTTTAATTTTTAAGAAACAGAAAGATGTTCGCAGTTCGGCTTTGGTATGAGTGTAAGTGAGAAGAAACGGGAGCTAGGAAAACGGAGATCTATAAAAACTATGTGCGGCTTCCGAGACAGCGAAACATCTGAAAGAGACAAAATATGGCTATTTCGCTTTCTCTGTCATGTGTCTAAACTGTTCTTGACTAGAAAACTGGGTATAGTTTTATAGCATGTTTTCCTTCACACGCACAGCAATTATTTTACTCGCAATTATGTCTTGCACCGCATATTGTTGACGTTTGTTGTTCCAAATCATTCAGTCGATAACGTTGAGTCTGTCGCTACTCTCGTATCATCGGTCGATGTCAATGGCACAAATGCGCAATTTTCATTCATCTATAGACTCTAGTTTTACACTTTTAAATTTAGTAAACTGTTTCACTTGTATCTAACTCGTAGAATGTGAAATTAACACTCGTGAACGGAACAATCGTCGTGCATGTACACATGACACTTGCGAGTAAAATAATCATGGTCCTTGTATGTGTTTTAGTGGGTACTCGCGGACGGAACAATCGCGGTGCGTGTAATACGCATGGACACTCGCGAATGGGACAATCACGGTACGTGTGTAGGTGATTTTTGAGGACAAAATTATGAATTGGAAGTGGCATCCCTCCCGATTTCTAAATCCTGTCGGGCTGGATTTGATATGTTCTTATGGATTTTCGCAAGTAGATAGGTTTAATGTCATATAACGTGTCGTGTGTTTTTCATAAATTGTCGCACGAACATAGTGCCGTATTGCGTAGTACGATGTGGAGGCGATGTTTAAGAATATTCGTAAAAGTTAGCGAATGTGCGTCACCGAATGTGTGAAGCCGGCAAAAGAGATAGCTTTGTCACGCTCGTCCCAAGACATAGATTTCACTGCCGATTCTTCAGAGGTATCCGTACTCTGTAGCAGGCCTGCTGTGGCTCATTACAATCATTAAAAACAATCAGAATTGTATCACGTTTTGTGTTATTTTCATCAGAAAAAACATCAGCTATGCATTGGTGAATCTTCTCTAAACATTTAATACAAAATAAAGAAATAGGCATTTTCATTGTTAAATGACCTATTGCTATCTTCGTCTTTATGACTTCAGGGTTTAGAGTCCCCAAACAGCGGCGTTCGAGGGCTTCGACCCGAAAACCCACCAGAGTCATAAAAAAGGTCCCATTCAAGTAATTTCAAGACAGGGTCAGTGAAAAAAAAAAATAGAATATCGTGGCCAACAAATTTTAACTTCAGGGTACGGATACAGATTTAGACACTGACGTCACTGACACTGACAAATGTGAACTACTTCATTGTAAAGCAAGTAAACGGTATTTTTTAACATTGACCCTGACGGCAGAAAACCAACGTGTATGAAGAGACATCCGCAATTTCACTGTACGGATATGAAACTGACAAGTGTGGACTGCTCCATTCCAAAACAAGTGAACGACGGCTTTTACTACTGACACTGGCGGCACGGAACTGATATGTGTGCCCAGAACTTTAACGTCTGGGTTAGGTGACGACATTTGGTATGATTTTCATCGAAAAAACATAAGGAATCCATCGGCGTTACTTCCATATCGATACGATAAAGAATAAAGAATTTAGTTTTTCTGAAATATGTGTGAATCGTCGGCCGGGCACAACGAATCGAGGTCGGCTGCCCGCAGTCGAGAGTGAAATATTCATTACAACATATTAAAAAATTCTTTATTCTTTACACAAGCGGTTGCCGCGTCGTTATCGTAATCATATATGGGAACAATAAAATTAGTCGTACTGCTGTATTGTGGATGTAGATGAAGCAGTATGCCCCTGAAATGTTTATCACCGGTGGAAACATAAAACTATACAAAAATGAAGAAACTATTGGGTGCTCCAAATTTTATGGGATAAACTCACATGGAGCTTTTGTGACCTTTCATCCCAATCTGTGACTGTGTAAACCAATTTTTTTCTGATCAGAAACAATAAATTAATTTAAATTTGAATCAGTCAGTATTACGTCAGTGATCGGACCTAACCGGATGTCGAAGGCGTTACAATGTATCGTCCAATGACAAAAATTTCATTTTTCATATTTTTCATCATATTTTTATAAGAATAGCACGAGATGAAGATCTGTCCAAACATGATATCAATCGGACTATTTGTAGGATTGTATATGGCGGTAGATTACATTCCTATTTAACTATTTAGTAATACTAAAAATAGTCCAATTTATGTCGTGTTTGAAATTATTGTCATCGGGACAACTTTAAAAATTCGCACTTGTTAGAAACAAAGCTGAATTTTGACTGCGAATGTTCCAAATCAATGGTTCTAGGGTAAGTGGCGTGAGGCACACACGCCTTCTCCACTGCGCAACCAGCCCGTGTAGGAACGCAGTGTCTATTCTGTAGCAATACGTTATCGAGCCGTTTGCCATTTCTAAACTCCCTGTCTTCATTCAAACAAGCAATTCTTCGGCACTCGATGACCAGGAGACTCAATATGGTCATCGACTTTCACCCGCCGCCAAGACTGTTTTGTTTTTTGTTTTGTTCACTCTCTTCTAAGACATCACGTAACCTAAGTCCCTGTCATAATTTCTCCGAAGACAGCAGTGTTTCTACGAAGAGCGGAGCGGATGCTCGGCACTGACGCAACTCGGTGAGAAGGCAAGCAGGTGGAAAGAGCGACACGTTCGTTGGAGGAATACACCTTTAATTGACTGGTCGTCGGTCCGTGACAGACGTCGTTCACATAAAACTTCACAGACAAAGACGGACGGTACACTGAGAACGTGGAAGCAAGCGCGTGGGCGCAGGGCGCGAGATCGCTAATGTTCGAAAAATACAGGGCGCATAACTGGGCGCGATATGCAAATCAGCAAAGGTGCGTGTCACGAATCATGTCTCGGCGATGTTGTGCCGAGAACTAACCGTCGTCGCGCGAGCGCGGCGCGAGCCCGTTAGCAGTCAAAAAAATATTTCAAACGCGCCGCATCGGCTCAACAGCTGTGCTGATGTCACAGCGACAGCGTGTTCAAATTCGGCCGGTGCGATGCTTTGCGAGAGGCCGCAACAAGCAGGCTATCTGCCCTCTGTCCCTTAGCCCCGTTACGTATTTACGACAAGTTGTCGGCGATCAAGTCGCTTGTCGACGACGAGGTACACGGGGACAATGATTTCCCACGCACTTGGTCACAGCGAACAACAAAGGGTTCAAATTGCTGGCAATTTCGTCGACAAGAGACCAAAAATCGGACAACCAAACGAAGCGACCAGACCCGGCGACTTGATACCTATCACTTTCGTAGGGACCGTCAAACAGAATGGACATCGAGGAGATTCTTGTAATTGTGAAATGCATTGAAAAAAAGAATAAGAAAAGAAGAGGCAACATTCGGTGCAGTCGTTATTGTTAGAACACCATAAGAAAGGAATGTTTACTGGCTTTCTCATTCCGAAATACACTCCTCACATTAATTAAAGGATCACCTCTAGGAGCCAGAAAAATAGGGGCAAGTTCACATGGTCATAACTCCGGTAAAAATAGTCGCATCGATATTTTGAAAACATAGATTGAAAGCGTGGAATCTCTACGTTCAGCTGCTTTTTCCAAATTTTAGATGCATTGCTTTTCGGCAAAGTTATAGCAATATAAATAGCACTTGGTCAATTTTTTAAATTTTTCTTCAACTTTGCGATGTTCCACGGCGTGTATGAATTTTTTACACACATTCCATTTACACCACTCAAAAGCGACCACCTTCCTGTGTAAAAAGAGTGTAACTTCAAACATAAAGGCCACAGGTAAAAAATTATAGCAGCCGGTTCCGTTGACACTCAAAAGAATCGGCAGACTCTCCGCTTTAAAATGAGCTTACGACATTGATGTTCCGATCATCTCTCGCGAAGATACAGCGAGTTGAAGAGAAAATGGTATTTGTGCAATTTTTAAGCATATCTTGGAAAGGACATCAGAGACCGAAATTTTAACCGAATCGAAAAAGTCGAAGATGCATCTTAAAGAGAAAAGACTGATCTTTGTATTGCTTTTTTCATGAACGTTCTACGATGATTCCTTCGCTTGCTAGAAGGAACTAAAATAAATAAAAACGGTTTTTACTTCAAAGTTGAATAACTCGGCCAAAAAAAAATCGCAAAAGAAATATATTACTCTCTTTTTACACAGGAAAGTAGTCGCTTTCGACTGGTGTAAATGGAATGTGTGTAAAAAATCTCATGCACGCCGTGGAACATCGAAAAGTTGAAGAAAAATTTAAAAAATTGACCAAGTGCTATTTATTTTGCTATAACTTTGCCGACAAGCAATGCATCTAAAATTTGAAAAAAGCAGCTGAATGTAGAGATTCCACGCTTTCAAACTATGTTTTCAAAATATCGATACGACTATTTTTACCGGAGTTATGACCATGTGAACTTGCCCCTATTTTTCTGGCTCCTAGAGGTGATCCTTTAATTAATGTGAGGAGTGTAAATGCACCCTTTCTTCTTATTGTTTCTTTAATGTCACGATTGGAGTATTCATTATATGGTTGGAAGAGACAGCGCCGCAAAGCAACTTTATATTTGGCGCCTAGAAATATAGAGTGCGCGACGTTGGCGACAGAATATTCTAGAAGGGCACCGGCCCCGATCTAACGCGAGTGTGGTCGTCACTTCCCGTGCTTGCACTGTAAGAATTATAACGTAGTAAGAGTAATAACCTAAGAGACTGAAAAATCTAGTGTGTCGCACTATTATGTTAAGAATCCATAAAATACTGAACAATCATCAACTTTATTTCTATGTTTATACAAGCAAGTGTTATTGTAAATACCGTAACTCTGTGTTCAGAATATATTTACTTTATCTTTTAATTCCTGAAAGTGATTTTATTATCGACCCGAAGACGAGCACGTGTTAAATACAAAACCTATATCCCAACAGGTTATGGGCCCAGATCTATCGTCTTCGTGGCTCATAAACAACTAAAAACTGAAAAAGCAAAATACGATTGCACGTGTTTCCTTTTCAATTAAGATTGGTTTCTTTTTTCTCGCACTGAAAAGATGACTAATCCAGGGCTCTCCAAGGTGCCGTACGCGTACGCGCGGGGTTCTCCCACCCTCGTTCGCGTTGTCAGGGATACCGCGCGACGCTAAAGAGGCGACCATGACAGACCAGCGTGTCCGTCGTCGAGCGAGCTCGGACGCCCGATACGGCATGTGTATTAGTGACACGCGACGTCACAGCCAGCCGCCAATGCTACTATTTCCCGCGGATTTCGGATTATTCGTCTTTTGTTTAACGTCTGAGGAGGTCAACATGACACAAAGCCACCTCATTCAGTTACAAACCGCAAGACGAGCGCGATTTCGCGAAGGCCGGATATATTGTGTCACGCAAGCACTGCATTTAAATTTTTATATTTTTCTCTTCTCTGTAAGTTTAACTATTCTTTTTCTGCTTATTCTTCTATTGCACATTTCAGATCTCCTTATTCCTTTTCCTTCAATCATTTCCAGTAGTAAGTTGAATTGTAATTTTAAGTACGATGCCAAAAGCAACCACGTCTATTGTAGATTATTTCTGCTCTGATGCAGAGAAGGAATTAAAATTTCTAATCATCCGAACTTCAGAAAATATCGCAGAATGTATCATCCTCGGTAAAATATTGCATTGTCCATTTCGCCCATTTCATCTTTCGCGACATTATACATCCTTGCATAAGGAAAGATATCAGAACTTTTCACCAGATGAAAGACGTGCGTTACTTACGGAATATCGAAGAAAAAAAGAAATTGTAAGCGAGCATAATCCTCCTACAGCAAGTATCTCGGCGTGTGATGATAGCAATAGGCAAAGCCTTGTTGCATCATACGCAGTTAGTTTACAAATTGGGCGCGCGAAAAAAAGTTACAGTGACGGTATATTAATAAGAGATTGTGCAATTGCCATGGCACATGCTTTTAAAAATGATGTTTTGGCCAAACAATTTCAAACCGTCCCTCTGTCAGGGCAAACTGTCTCCAGACGGATGTTAGATATTGATAATTTTTTAGTAGATAAATTACGTACTTTGATCCAAAACTGTTTACTTTTCACTGTGTTTGGATGAAAGTACGGATATAACCGATATTAGCCAATTGGCTATTTTCATTCGTATGGTACAAAGTGACTTTTCTATTAATGAAGAGTTACTTGCACTCGTACCCTTGCATAACACCACGAAGGGGGTGGACATATATACCGCTTTCCACGCGGAAGTAACAAAATTTTCAACTTTTGAAAGATGCACATGTATAGTAACCGATGGAGCACCGGCAATGACTGGCACAGTAAATGGTTTATTTGAACTCCTGAAACAAATTTCTATAAATTGTTATACGTTTCATTTCATAATACATCAGGAGGTATTATGCGCCAAAATTTTAAGACTTTCCAAAACAATGAAGCTTGTAACTAAAGTTACAAATCTTGTTAGAGGAGGAAACCGCTCGCTTACTCACCGTAAGCTGCAAGCATTTCTGAAAGAACATAATGCAGAATTTAATGATTTACTTTTATATACAGAAGTTCGTTGGCTAAGTGCTGCGAAATGCCTGCAACGTTTTTTCGCACTCCGGAAATTATTAGTAGATTTTGTTCGTAAGGAAGTACCATCGATTACACCCAATATACAACAAGAGTTGCAGGGCCCCGAATTTCTGTCTGCATTGGCATTCTTAACAGATGTAGCTTCACACCTGCAACGCTTAAATTTAAGTTTGCAGGGCAAGAAACGGAATATTGCTCAATTGTACGGAAATATGAGTAGTTTCCGAAAACAATTGGAACTGTTTGCAGCACAACTTGAGGAGGAAACGCTGACTCATTTTCTTTATTGTTTAAAAATTTCGGAAGAACATCCCAATATTAAATTTTCTGTTTTTCGCAAAGATGTTCTTCAAATCATGCATGAATTTAATACGCGATTTAGTGATTTCGATAATTTGAGTAAAAGTATTCGCTTATTTGCAAGTCCCTTGACAGCAAACATAAAGGATCAGGATGAAACGTTACAACTAGAATTGTGCACGTTACAAGCTGATCCGTTTTTTTTAGTCAAGGAAGGAGACAGGCGAAGACTTTTTTAAGTAGTTGCCTATTCAAAAGTATCCGGAATTACACAATCTTGGCCTAAAAATTTGTTCCATGTTCGGATCTACTTATGTATGTGAAACTGCTTTTTCCATAATGGCAAATATTAAATCAGATGTTCGAAATTCCCTCAATGATATTTCTCTTTCAAACGCGTTACGGGTTGCTATTTCGGAACTAGATGTAGATGTACAAAATCTCATTGACAGGAAAAAGCAGTGATCCATATTTTCTAATGACAGTAGAACTTTGATTATATTTATCGGAACTACTCATGGTACCATCGAATTCTGTTTTTGCATAAAGGAAAATCGTTTATTTTCTTATTTTGTTTCGTTTGCTTTAAACTATTTTATTAATGTTATTTTTAAATAAAAGCAAAACGTTTTGAACATTTTTTTTAATTGATGTGTCGATAATTGATCGTTCTGTTCTTTTTTAAATCGATTTATCGATGAATTAATCTGTTTTTTCTTTTTTTAATCGATATATCGATGAATTAATCTGTTTTTCTTTTTTTTCATCGATGTGCCGAAAATTAATCTTTCCGTTAATCGAAGTTCTACCGTATTGGGTCACCCGAAAAGTTCATAGCTTTGTCATACTTCAATTTTAAAAATAAGTTTCTTTATAAAAATTGTATTTATACTGCAGTACCTATATTGGTATTTTATTTATTAGAGTTAAAATAAGCCACAGTCAGAACCATATTATGGTGAATTTCACTTCGAAAAATCCTATGAGCTTTTCGAATGAGCTAATGTTTACATTTTTCCGAACAAGTGAATGTATTTCGTTTATCTAATCATTCTAGTCAATTCTAGTCTTTATTTATCTTTATAATTAACATTATTGTATTTTTAAATCATTACTTTTCTTGTTTCAGAATTCTTTGAAAAACACAGGCCCTCAAAACTGACAACTCCCACCGGTTTCTAGGAAAAGTGCAGTTCCAGATCAATTTTTTCCTTAAAACTATTAAATATATTTACTTTTTTTATTTCAATAAATAGTTTTTTTCCTAAGAGCTATAATAGGTTTCTGTTGATTTTCAACTAATACATTTCTGCGAAGATAATTTTCACTAGTCCTTATTATATATCTTCAAGTCGACCGTTTTGTTTATTCAAGTTTATGAATTGTGCGTTATTATTTATTGTGAAATTTTACATATCTGTAGTAACAGATTTCACCTATTTCTACCTGAGGGGTTCTTAAATATTACATAAAAGTCACAGAATAACGCAAAATTAAAGAGAAGTTGCAGTTTACTAGGTTTTCTACTATAATAATAAAAATTACTTTCGAAATACAAAAACAATTCAATCAGAAGGATTGCCTTTTGCGATTAAAACAAAAGTGACCAAAGTCCATGCATTTAATAGTTTCAAGGACAAAAAAGCGATCTGTGAAAGCATCCCTCGCAAAAATCGGCAAAAACCGTCAATTCTGAAGGCCTGAACTCATCAAACAATTCTGAAACCAGAAAATGATGATTTAAACTCCTATAATTTTATATGGACTGAAATGCATTTCATTATCATAAACAAGCGTGACACCCAGGTACGAAAGTCAACGAATTGACCTGGAATGACCCATATCCGAGTGATCGGCGGCTCGCCTGACGCGTCACTAACACATAAGTACGGTGTACGTAGGGCCCGAGCCCCCCTTACCGCGAAGACGCTAGCCCGGCTAGATCGTCATGGCAGCCTTCGTAGCGTCGCGCGGTCTCCTTGACAACGGAAGGCACACTACGCCAGAGGAAGATTGGAAGGGGAAGCAGGCGCGTGAGGGGCCCCTACGCTGGAGAGCCCTGGACTAATCACTCGTGGGAAGAGGTTAGTCAAGTGGAAAAACTATCTGATGGACAAAACTATCAACTATGGAAATTTCAAGTTTCTATATTACTAAAAGCAAAGGATGCCTACAAAACAGTGAGCACAGAAACCCTCACTGCTGAAAGGACACCTGAGTGGATCAAGACAGACGCGATTACGCAAAAGGTAATAATCACAACGATAGAAAAAAAACCATGATACATATTCTAAATTGTGACACAGTTTTTGCAATCTGGAATAAATTAAAGAATATCTATGAAAGAGATACAATACAACAAAAATGTGATCTACTTCAAGAATTTTTTGGTTTTACGTACGATAAGAACGCAGACGTGGTGACACGCATCACAAAATTAGAGAACTTAGTCTGTAGACTAAGATCCCTTGGAGAAAATGTAGACGATAACATACTGATATCTAAAATCCTAGTAACTCTTCCAGAAAAATACCATGATTTCGTAACGGCATGGGAGTCAACACCTCAAGCAGAAAGGAAATTAGAAAATCTGGTGTCGAGGCTATCGATGGAGGAATCAAGGAGAACTAAAGAATATGAAGTCCCTGTAGCGTTTGAAACCATCGAAAAAAAATGCTTCAAGTGTAATAAAGTAGGACACACGACAAAAACATGTAAACAGAAAGTGAGTAATAAAGAAACACGTTGCTTTAAATGTAACAAGACAGGCCATATTGCGGCAAATTGTGCAAAGAAAACCGACTCTTCGAATAGCCCAAAATGTAAAATATGCAAAAAGGACAACCACGAAGAGAAAGATTGTTTCTTTAGGAACCGAAATAGTAAAACAAATAGTCTCATTCCTAGCGTGTGATGAACGCTCCATTGGAGAAACAACATGGATTGTGGATTCGGGTTCTACGTCGCACATGACGGGAAGTTCGCAACACATGCAACAAGTAATGGAATACGAGTCCACAATAGGGGTGGCAAAAGCGAATGAGTCAATGCAAGCAAAGAACAAAGACAATATTGTATTCGAAAGCTGTGAGTTAAAAGATGTAGTAGTAGTTCCTAAACTAACCGCAAATTTGTTGTCAGTGAACGCAGTGACAAGTAACGGTGGAAAAGTGATCTTTGAAAAAAGGAGGTCATAATAAAACATAAAGACAGAACAGTCCTAACAGGAAAGAAAACAGAAAACGGACTTTATATTCTAAATCTGGATCCAAGGAAGAAAGAAATATCCTGTCTGTCAAAAGACGACGATACAGAAGCAATGCTTTGGCACCGAAAATTGGGACACATGAGCGTAGAAACTATGAAGAAATTAATTAAACTCTCAAAGAAGGGAGATATCGAGATAAAGGAGGCAGATATAAATAAAATAGACAAAACATGCGATATCTGCCTGAAATCCAAGCAAACCCGACTGAGCTTTGGGGAATCTCGCTCGAGGGCTGAAAAACAAGGGGAACTGATACATACAGACCTGTGCGGTCCCATCGGTCCAACAACCTGGGATGGTAAGAAATACTTCCTTACTTTCATTGATGATTGCACTAACTTTTTAACAGTGTATCTACTTAGAAAAAGAAATGATGTAGCAGAGATAGTAAAGCAATATGTACACAAGAGTGAACGACAATCAGAAGCCCGCGTGAAGAAAATAAGGTGCGACAATGGGCACGAATATGTAAATAGAAATTTACAGAACTGGATCAAAGAGAAAGGGATCGAGTTTGATTTTACAACCCCTTACACACCACAATTAAACGGTAAGGCTGAAAGGATTAATAGAACAATTATGGAAAAGGCAAGGGCTCTAGTGTTTGATTAAAAAATGTCAAAATCTATGTGGGGAGAAGCTGTGTATGCTACAGCTTATCTACTGAACAGATCGCCAAGCAGAACTGTAAAAACGACGCCAGTGGAGATGTGAACAAAACAGAAGCCAGATATGAAACGAATAAAATTGTTTGGATGCGATGCATTTGCAAAAATCAAGACACCATTGAAGAAATTGGATGAAAGGAGCAGGCAGCTCAAAATGGTGGGATACGCGCCAAATGGATATCGACTTTGGGACAGTGAAAAGAAACAAATCATCGTTTCGAGAAATGTCATTTTTAGAGAAAAAATAAGAGTAGACAGTTCAAAAAGGTTTTTAGTCAATATAAAAGAAGAAGAAACGGAAGACTCGGAATCACAAGGGGAACAAGAAGAAAACGAATTAGAACCAGAAAATGAGTCAGAAGAGGAAGAAGGAGGGGCAGTAACAGATGAATCTGAATACGAAGAAACCCAAGAAGTTCTGGAGACAGAGGAAACTGCTACGACAGAAGAAGTTTCAGAGCAAAGACTTCTCCGAAGACCCAAAAAAATTCATAACAAATTATGACTCCTATAGCTAAGGAGCATTCTACGGGGCACCGCGTCGATTGCGCGTATCCACGGCCCTGGCGACACGCGGCAGGCTAGCCATGGCCGCCAGGCGGCAAAACACAGTGCACGCGTTCCCGATGGATATTTTCTCGAACAGTCCGAGTTATAAACCGTACTGACATTTTTCGTGGATGGTTTCTTCTTCAGAAATGTCTACAGAATCCGATACGGTGTAGCGAATTTGTGCTAGATAAACAACTTTTCGTAAAAATGCAGAAAACTTTAGGAAATCACGATATTTTCAAAACTTCAACTCAAATGCGACACGGGTTCCCGTTGTCCAATCACTTTGAAACTTTACACATATCATTTTCTCTCCAAACCTCATATTTTAGGCGGGTAAGGCCAAAAAAAACTCAAAAAAAAATTCGACCCCTATAGCTAAGGACCACCCTAATGGGCATCTAGAAAACAACAAACGATAGCGTTATCTAGTACTGAGGCGGAGTACATAGCCGCGTCAGAATGTTGTAAAGAAGCGGACCAAACAAAAGCGTTTATAAAGGAACTCACAGGAAAAGAAATGAGGATAATACTGAACATTGACAATCAAAGCGCGATGTGCTTAATTAAAAACGGTGTAACTAATCGTAGATCTAGACACATAGACATGAAGTACCGTTTTGTACATCATCTACATGAAGAAGGGATTGTTAAAGTTCAGTATTGTTCGACAGAAAACCAAATAGCAGATATACCAACTAAACCATTAGAAAGAATTAAGTTCGATAGATTTAGAAATAAGATGTTACAATAAAAATTAGTTATGGAAAAAACTGTAAGTAGCAAATATAAGATTGAGGAAGGGTGTTGGAAGCGACAACGCCGCAAAGCAACTTTATATTTGGCGCTTAGAAATATAGAGTGCGCGACGTTGGCGACAGAATATTCTAGAAGGGCACCGGCCCTGATCTAATGCGAGTGTGGGCGTCACTTCCCGTGCTTGCACTGTAAGAGTTATAACGTAGTAAGAGTAATAACCTAAGAGACTGAAAAATCTAGTCTGTCGAACTATTCTGTTAAGAATCCATAAAATACTGAACAATCATCAACTTTATTTCTATGCTTATACAAGCAAGTGTTATTGTAAATACCGTAATTCTGTGTTCAGAATATATTTACTTTATCTTTTAATTCCTAAAAGTGATTTTATTATCGACCCGAAGACGAGCACGTGTTAAACACAAAACCTATATCCCAACAATAAGTCCCAAATTGCCTTTCGGGATTCAATTTGCAAAACAAATTTCTGTGTATCGAAACTCATTTCGTTGCTTGCAAGTGTCTGGTCGGCAACCAAGTCGCTCGTCGTGTGAACGCGTGCATTGGAATCAATGTTGGTCGGGGCGAACACTTGGTCTCCCGTGCGTCGCTCACGTTTTGGTGGTCACCGACGACCCGCTGGTCGTCGCAACCAAATGCGTACGAACTCATAGTCCCCGTGTACCTCGTCGTCGTCAAGCAACCTGGTCGCCGACAACTTGGTTGACAAGAGCCCAGAAACTTTTGTTGTTCGTCGATACCAGCGAGTCGGGCACCATTATATTTATTTGAAACAATAACATGATCCTCGAAAGGCGGACCGTTTGATTAATCACACGGAAGTTGATGCCTGGGTCAGTATGGATCCCTATTAACTATTCTATTATACAGGGTGTCCCAAAAATGGTGGAGTTCCTTGAAAGAGGTGACTCAGGGGGTGATTTGAATCAACTTTTTCCTTAGCGAAAATATTGTCCGAAGCTTCGTTAAAGAGATATTAACAAAAAAACCCGACCAAAGAGAGAGCGCGCCTTGCGCCCGAGCTCCAGCGGTAGCGTTGACTACGCGGTAGTCGGCTGCGTTTGTACTACGAACAAGCAAATCGTCATGCATCGAAGGAAACCGCGCAAATTAACAAATGAAAAAGACGTAACATACAAAATCGAACTTTTTGTCATCTTTTGGTCGTCACTAGTGGGACCGTCGCCGGCCGCACATCGGAACGTCAGCCTTAACAAGCTGTGTTTCAATTCACGCATTATGCAGATAGACTGCGCATGAAATTGGTGGCATTGTATTGGTGGCATCGTACGATTCCCTAGAATTTCTCTCACTTGCCACCAATACGATGCTACTTCCGGTGCAGCGAGTGTGCAGCAATCGCAGAAATTTAGAGGTGAAGCAGTCACTGTACCGCTCGCTGCACCGGAAGTGGCATCGTTTTGGTGGCAAGTGAGAGAAATTCTACGGAATTGTACGATATCACCAATACGATTTCATGCGCAATATGCGTGAATTGAAACACACCCACAGTGAATTAAGGATGAATCGAGGAAAATAATGTCAAACGTAAAAAGATGAATACACAGTTTTTTTGAAGCAGAATCGAAAATAATAATTATTTGAAGTGAGAGGATAAGGAATACGCAAATTTCCTTTTGTTAATACCGTAAAGATGAAAATGTAATGTAACAGGAAATGAACGAAAAGTGATCGTACTTTGTTATTGTGATAAAAATCCCTAATTCATTAACGGCCAACACGTTTGCTGATAATGAATAAGACTGTTTAAAAATCCAGAAGAAAAATTTTGGTACGGAAATTTGGAGAATTATCGCCGGAAATTAGCCATAGCCTGCGGTAAATTTAAAAAATAAGAGTCACCAATGAAGTAACTAAAACTCACCGTTTTGGAAATTCACCTGCAGCTTGAAAACCTGTGTCACTAGATCACTGAACCGGTCCTGAGTCATCGATGGACGCGCCCAGTGCACAGCTGGTCCCAGGTATACGACACCACCCAAAGTTAATGGTCGCAACGTCATTTGTGTCCGGGTTAATGTATCGAATATTCACTTCACTGCACGTCTATTAACATTGAACATTTAATTTATTTTTCACCAAACGCGTTGTTCCTGCGATATAAAAATTGGTGGAAATGAATTTTCACTTGGCGTTCGGAGCCGTGGGTTAAGCTGCGCAAATGCTTGACAGCTGTAGTTGCGTCTACGTTGTTCTGTGAATAAACCTAAAACATCGCATAATACTCTTGTGTGGAAATCATTTCTTTGACGCGATTGCTAACTGACTGACAGGATTTTCTCCAAGGAGCTTCCTCTATCCCCAAGCAGTTCCTCTCGTTTCATTATGAGTTAACTCCCACCACGATAAGAGACTTTAGGTAAAAAGAAGCTAGCACGTTTTCAAAACACACGTGCTTTGCAGAAGCGCAACGAACGGACTATCGTGCACTTTTACAAAAGTCCGGTTCCGTCCTTTTACTGCCAATGTATCCATTGCTTCGAGATAGGAAGCAGACACCACGTGTTTCGGTTCGAAAGGTTCCGTAAAGAAGAGAAACAGAAAGTCTTCGAGTTGCTATAAAGAAGAAAATGCATACCATTCCTGTTTTCCTTTTCCGATAACCTGAGTTCACGTCTGCTACGAGGCGGAACCAGCTAAGCCGTAAATTACCCACAACTGTAGGAAACCGTTCTGTACCGCCGACTCGCGGGACAATACGGTCATAAACCGCGACCCTAGTGAAATGCTCAGGCCGATCAACCTAATGAATTTTGGCCGCTTCGCTGGTTCGTTCGTTGCACTTCTGCAAGGCACGTGTGTTTTGAAAATGTGCTGGCTTCTTTTTACCTAAGGCCTGTTATCGTGGCGGGAGTTAACTCATAATGGAATGAGAGAAAGTACTTGGGGATAGTAGAAGCTCCTTGGAAAAAATCCCGTCAGTCAGTTAGCAATCGCGTCAGAGAAATGTTTTCTACACAAGAGTATTACGCGATGTTTTGGGTTTATGCCAAGAACAACTGAGCTGCAACTACTGCTGTCGAGCATTTGCGCGGCTGTACCCACAGCTGCGAACGCCAAGTGAAAATTAATTTCTACAACCTTTAAAACGTAGGAACAACACGTTCCATGAAAAATAAATTAAGTGATCAGTGTTAGTAGCCGTGCAGTGAAGTGAATATTCGGTACATTAACCCGACGCTCTTGACGTTGCGACCCTTTACTTTGGGTGGTGTCGTAACTACCTGTGATCACTTGAGCACTGGGCGCTACCGTACCATAAATATTTTAGTCCACTGGTGACCTAGTGATACAGGTTTCCAGAAAGGAAGGGAAGGAAGGGAAGGAAGGGAAGGAAGGGAAGGAAGGGAAGGAAGGGAAGGAAGGGAAGGAAGGGAAGGAAGGGAAGGAAGGGAAGGAAGGGAAGGAAGGGAAGGAAGGGAAGGAAGGGAAGGAAGGGAAGGAAGGGAAGGAAGGGAAGGAAGGGAAGGAAGGGAAGGAAGGGAAGGAAGGGAAGGAAGGGAAGGAAGGGAAGGAAGGGAAGGAAGGGAAGGAAGGGAAGGAAGGGAAGGAAGGAAGGAAGGGAAGGAAGGGAAGGAAGGGAAGGAAGGGAAGGAAGGGAAGGAAGGAAGGAAGGGAAGGAAGGGAAGGAAGGGAAGGAAGGGAAGGAAGGGAAGGAAGGAAGGAAGGAAGGGAAGGAAGGGAAGGAAGGGAAGGAAGGGAAGGAAGGGAAGGAAGGAAGGAAGGAAGGGAAGGGAAGGAAGGAAGGAAGGGAAGGAAGGGAAGGAAGGGAAGGAAGGGAAGGAAGGGAAGGAAGGGAAGGAAGGGAAGGAAGGGAAGGAAGGGAAGGAAGGGAAGGAAGGGAAGGAAGGGAAGGAAGGGAAGGAAGGGAAGGAAGGGAAGGAAGGGAAGGAAGGGGAAGGAAGGGAAGGAAGGGAAGGAAGGGAAGGAAGGGAAGGAAGGGAAGGAAGGGAAGGAAGGGAAGGAAGGGAAGGAAGGGAAGGAAGGGAAGGAAGGGAAGGAAGGGAAGGAAGGGAAGGAAGGGAAGGAAGGGAAGGAAGGGTGAGTTTTATTTAATTTATTTGCGATTATTATGTAGCTGTAGAAATAAATTCTTTCCGATTTTAGGGTACAATAACAGTTTGATTTAAAAAATATTAAAACAACTCAATCATGGAAATAATTTCCACTAATGTTAATTACCCTTTGCCATTTCTATGACAGCTTACGAATTCCACCGCGATAGAAATTCGGTAGCTTTGTACTGATTATGTGGATCCAGTCGGAAAGAATCTAATCATACACCTAATATTATTTTTTAAATTTAGTTGTGTTGGTCGTTATTAAATTACGAATTTTTACCTCAATAACGAATTGCGATCACTTGTCGTACATTAATTTGAAAACGAAATTTACGTATTTCTTGTCCTCTCACTTCAAATAATTATTATTTAAGATTCTGATTTAAAGAAAAAAACTGTGTAACGCGGTTTTCTTTGATGCATGCCGGCTTGCTTGTTCGTACGTTCGTAGTACAAGCGCAGCCGGCTACCGCGTAGCCAACGCTACCCGCGGGAGCTCGAGCGGAAGGCGCGCGCTCTGATTGATCGGATTTTTTGTTAATATCTCGTTAACGAAGCTTCGGATAATATTTTCGCTAAAGAAAAAGTTGTTTCAAATCACCCCTTTAGTCACCCCTTTCAAGGAACTCCATCATTTTTTGGAACACCCTGTATGCATAATGCGCATTTTAAAGGACGTTATTTTTCTTAGAGCAGGAAATAAGTACGTTTTCGATTTCGGAAGTTTTCCTTATTATTATTATAATATGCTTGGTAACGTTCCATTTGGGTCGAAGAAGATCCAGCATCGCCGGCTGAAGGATAATGATATTTGAAGCTCGGGAACCGGGAGGTCTCGAATTTTTCAGTAAAAGCGAGCGGCAGCCGTGCGGCAGAGTGTGAACGATATCATTTGATTCTATAAAACTAGAGATCGCGCAGTTCAAACCGCTGTGGCTTAAGGAGGTTCGATACCGGAAAAAATATAATGAGAAATCTTTGAAAAGTATTTTAATTTAATGTTCGAAGTGTAGCCCGCATTGTGTCAAAATTTCAAGTCGATTGACCGCACGGTTTTTGAAAAAATTGAAATCAAAGTTGCGCTCTTATACACAGGCTGTTATGGGAAAAGCGATAAAATTTCTATAAAATTTTACACAGAATCCTTAAAAATAGTCAGAAAGTCCTAAAAAATTTTGCAATGAAAAGCTTAAGTATATCTATGAAATTCTAAAAAAGAAAATCGGACATGAACGGTGCGGTTTATTAGATAATTGAATAAATAGACAGCAATGTGCTCGCATTTTTGGAACTGCTTGAA
This sequence comes from Andrena camellia, assembly GCA_029448645.1. Taxonomy (NCBI): domain Eukaryota; kingdom Metazoa; phylum Arthropoda; class Insecta; order Hymenoptera; family Andrenidae; genus Andrena; species Andrena camellia. The sequence goes on from CM055680.1 coordinate 17,016,303, forward strand.
GGAATTGTTTGAAACGTGGCAACGCTGTACGCCGAGTAGTCATCTATACAATGTATACTTGTACAAAGCATACAGTAAAAATTGGTAAAAACACTACCAAGCTGTAAACATATATTTAGTAATTTGTTGCTAACCGGTACGAACGCGCCAAAAGACGCCACAAGTGTGAGATGGAAAGAGAAACATAGATGGACACAAATCGACGTTGCCGCATTTCACTCACATATTTTATGCTACTTTTAATGAAAATATTGTGTTTCTAGCTCCATTAAACATACTTTTTGTTTAACTAAATTCCAAAACAATCTGTAGAGTAATAATTTTATTAGGAATAGACATGTAAATAACATTTTTCTCTACATAATTTTTTTTATCTAAGATTGGTATCACTGCAGAGCTCCCGTGTATAAGCGTAGGCTTACCCCTCTCGCCGCCTGCCCCGCAAGTGAGGTATCGAACCTCCTTAAGGCTGCCGTCTCAAGTTTGTTATGGTCCGAATCGATCGAAGCGTCCTCAGTAAACAGACGGACCGTAATGAAACTACTGCGGTCGATAAAAAGAACTTATACAGAGGTGACATCTCCAGGTACTCTATGTAGACGAATTTTTGACGCATAGTTGCCACATTTTCTGTTCTCCCGTCTCTGCCGCGCTGTTGCCACAGCTCTTTCTATCGAGAAGTCTTGAAGGAATACGGCACGAGAGCTGCGTCTAGCGTCAGAGCCTCACTGAACGTAAAGGAGGATAGCAATAATGATAGATAAAGAGGTCCGAGAGTGTAAGAAGGAAAGATGGAAAGATACCAAACCTGACACAATTTGAACTGTCATTATTAACGATATTACAGATAAAATTTATTTGCAGAATTGAAAGCCCGTTTCGTTCAAAGTAGTCCGATTTAAATTATTTCCTCGCTGAACGTAAAAGAGGATAGCAATAATGAAAGATAGAGAGGTTGGGTAGTGAAGTTAGGAAACATGTCAATGAAACAATACTAATTTGCGTATCAATAGTTTTTATTTATACGTAGAAGGATGTAATATTTTGTATAATCAATGTGCAATGATTATACATATGATTATACTACCGAAGTGTAACACGCCGATCGTAATGAAATCTATAAATGCTATAGTTCTTTTAAAAACATATGAAGCTTTCTTTCTTATCTAACTATACATCAAATGATCTTTTTTATCAACAAGAATTGTCTGTTGTTTAAACACAAATTTAATAACGTAATCATTTTTTTAAAACATCAATTTGTACAAAAGTATATTTCAATTTAATACTTTTGTACATGGTTTTCTTCGGAATTGTTATTCCACGATTGTAAAAATTTATCAATATAAACTAGAGATCAGTACTAACAATACGTATATTTTGGAATGTCTCATTAAAAGATTTTATTCAGCTACGATCCCCTGTTTGTTTGTATGTTTGATTCAAATCTGGAAACTCAATTTTAATCCACTTCCAACCATCCAATTGTCTTGAAACTTTGCAGGGGTGCGTAGCTTGGATGACAGTACAAAATTGTGGAAAAAACCTCCAAGGGGGTGAAAAAATTACCCAGTTACCAATAAATAATAACCCATAACCACAAATCAAATCGACTTAAAATCAACCACTCGCGTTCTTTACGAACTTTTAGCACTGTAGGGTTCAAGCAAACTGTTAAACTGCATACAGCAATAAAAGATATTTGTAAAGAAGTTTGAGCTGTGAAATGTAAATCCACGAAAACTAAAAACTTGAAAATAAAAAAATTTATAATAAACGATTTTATTAAAAATGCATTAAAAACTAAAAAAATAATTATTTTCTTATACTACAATGAAAATGAATTTAAACACGGTATAAATCGGATTATTTTTAGCATTTTTAGATTAGAATTGTTACATTTATATTTAATTATCTAGTACAGTTCTAGAAATAATCCGATTTATACCGTATTTGAATTCATTTTAATGTGGAAAATCTCAGCAGTATGTTACTGAATACTGAAAACGTGACGTTTTACATTTTATCAACACTGTATGCCTCTCCAACCGAGATTACAAGCCGCCGCCGAACAGCCCAAGTCCTCGCTGGTCGGGACCGGCGCGGCGTTGAGCCTGTATCGCGAACAGAGCCCTAATTCCCAGTGTTCGTTTCTCGCTTCTTTCTGGCCGAAGGGGGGAGCGAGATGGAACGCCTTGCCTGCGCGACGGCCGCGAACGCAAAGGACGGAGTGTCAGGCATCCGAAAGACGGAGCGAGACAAAACATCATCCCGTCGTCTATCTCGTACTGCCCTCGCTCGCTTTCAGTGCCTCTCGCTCGCTCTCGTTCCATTTCGCTCTCGCCTTCGCCGGACAAGAGTGAGACAGAAGTGATGGGAATAGCGAAAAGTCCACATCGTGTACACCAAACCGAGCCCGCAACGAGACAAGACTGTAGTATCTTTTATTTGAGTTTATCCAGATATTATCTTTGCCCATCTCTGTTCTCCAGCCGCTTCGCCGTGATTCATTCAAGCCTCCCTGACGACAAAATAGTAATAGGGGAAATGCGGCTACAGCGCTATTCGACTCTCGATACGTCTCGGCAACTATGTCTTTCCTGCATTTATTGACTAGCTTGGACTTCCACCGGTTCTGATGGTACGTGGCGCGAATATACCATCAGCGCCGGTGACGGAGAATCCTTAAAGCTTCATTCTGTCATTTCTCAAGTCTGTCTCAGTACACGATTCATAAATTCATTATTATATCAACGTACGGTGCTTATTAGCGTTCAAACGCATCAGACCCGTCTGCACGGATGTCTACTAGAGGCAACTATACCCGCAAAAACTTCCTTCTTGCCGATTCCAGGGCAAAAGTTGTAATTTACGGTTTGTTTACTACATCGCGTATACGCAGGGCCGACGGAACCATTATGCAAGTTATGCGCTGCATAAGGGCGCCAGTCGAATGGGACGCTAAAAAACTATATCGCACGCTTAATAATAAAGGAATCCAACCCCGACATAAACGAAATGTACACCCCGTAAAGACAAATCATATTAAATAGAAAACGGGTGCAAAAATTGGGGAGCACCAAAAATTTTCTTGCATGAGGCCGCCAACTAACCTCGCGTCGGCCCTGCGTATACGTCACGCTGGTGCTACGTGCTGCGGTACACCAGTAGCGCCACCAACGGAGAAGCCTTGAAGCCTTATTCTGTTAAGTTTTCGATTCATAAATTCATTAATATTTCAACGTACGGTGGTTATTAGCGTTCAAACGCAGCAGACCACCCTGCACGGATGTCTACTGTAGGTAACTGTGCTCGCAAAAACTTCCTTCTGGCCGATTCCAGGGAGAAAGTTGTAATTTACGGTTTGTTTACTACACGCGTATACGTACACGCTTTTCCTAGCTTGTGTGAGCGTACGCACACATTCAAGACCTGCTGAGACGGCCCCCTTAAGGGGACCTTCCGATCTAGAGCCCCAAAAAATAGGTAATATTTAGGAATTAATTAAAGGAAAACTACTATATATATTTTAATGGGACTTTTGGCATTGTGTTAAGGATGTCTTATACTATAGAAATATATTTTTTGTTTTATAATTAATCACTGCATGCGGCACTGGGGAGTCGTTAAAGTCGAGGCGTCAAAAAATTGATCCAAATCTGTGGGAACTGTATCTCCAAAAGTTATTATCCGATTCGACTGAAACTTTTTTTATTTTGAAGAATATACTTCTAACTAGGGCTGAAACTAGATAAAATTAAAAAATGACATTGTTTTTAGAAAATAACGACACTTAAAGTTTGAAATCACTTTTCCCTATATTTTTCATACTTTCAATGCCTTTGAAAATTATAAATTTTCAGTTTTTTGTATTTTTTCTGGTATCCCCCCTAGCCAGATGTATATTCTTCAAAATAAAAAAGTTTCAGTCGATTCGGATAGTAACTTTTGGAGATACAGGTCCCACCGATTTTGAGAACACTGTTTCGGGAAAAACACGTTTAAAGTTTTACGTAAGCGCCGAGTGGCCGGTTGTAACCCATGCAATTGCCGCTACTTAAATGCCTATAACTTCGGAAATTTTACAAAGTTCAACAAATCCTTTTAAACACCTATTCCTAAAAGGTTGAACATTCGAAAAATGAAATAAAAAAAATCGACATTTAGACCGGAAGTTCCCCTTAACAAGACCTAAGGGACAGATCTTTGAACGCTGACTTCTTGCTTCTGTCTTAGCGAAAGCGAGAGCGAGAGAAAAGTAGAGCGTGTTAGAGGAACTGAAAGTGAGCGAGAAACAGTGCAAGGCCGATGAAGTATGATATTTTGTCTTACTCTGCTTTTCGAGCGGTTGACATATTGTGCCGACGTGTCAGCCGTCCGCAGGACAAAATGAAACAAAGTACCACTGTTCATCTGTCTCCCTCTGTCTCACTCCCATTTTTGGGGCTCTCGTGTTCGCAAGTTCTCCCACTCCTGTTCACATTGTCAGGGATATACGTGACGTTAAGGCGGCGACCATGACAAGCTAGCGGATAGTCGTGCGCAGTGATTCCAGAATCATGGGACGTGGGACCCCCACTATGGTCCACCGTCATCACTGGTAGGGCATATTGCGTAGCATCTGTGCCTGCTTGATGACGGAGATGCCAGTCCGTCATGATCACCTCTTTAGAGTCACGTGATTTCCTTGACCACGTAGATACGCCGTGCCAAAGAATGGTTGGAAGAGGAAGCAGGCACGTGAGGGGTCCCTACGCTGGACAGCGCTGGCGTAGAGGCCAAACAAAGTTCTTAGCACGAGAATATTGTATTGCTTGAAAAAAAATTACTGTCATTTGCTGAGAAGAAGAACAGCGAACAGTACAAAGAGCAAGGGGGCTCGCATTGACTTCCATCGCCTGTGTCCCGTTTACTCTCTTCGTATTTGTCGATGTTGCCCCGTCGGCCAATAGCGGCAATACCTACCTCTACGATTGTGTTAGAGAACGTGGGCCTACGGGGGTATACCAATCGGACCACCAAACTTCTGCCCGCAGCATCTCAGCAAACGACAGTACCTACCCCTTTCGTTAATAAGGGTGACTATAGTCAGTCACTGCCGAGCGTTCGTTGTGTTGTAAGAATGACGATAGTCACCCATCAAAATTACGCATAGCTCTCAAAGCTGGTAGACAGAATAATTTAAGCGATTGTAATAACTTGAAGGAGATCTACTACTACCCGTAGCATTGCAATAACACATGATTTTCATTGTTTCTTTTTGTGATTCTCATTTTTACTCTCAACAGAATATGAAAGCAGCAAAAGTTTTCTAAAAAAATCTAAAAAAAATTTTGAAAAATATATGTACTTACAAGTAATATTGACAAATGACACGTCAAATAATAGACAATGCTATCACATACTAAACGACGATTACTACACGCAACATATTCTCAAAAATCGTGCAGTTATTAATAAGTCCTTCAAGTGTGTAGAATCTCCTTGAATTGCAAAATTTTCGGGGCTTCAAAAGCCTCGATAATTTTTCGACTTAATATATAATACTCACATTTGGCACGATGGTGGATTGACCATTCCTGGAAAATGCATTTGCCGAATAGTGCATCACACTACCATAATCATATCCAACGCCAAACGCGTCGGTTGTCTGCTTCGAGGCTTTTTCAAAATTTGTAGCATGACCTAGATACATAACGTATGCAGTGGTCGATATCTTGTCAGGTGGATCTTGTAATTTTTTTATGTTTGAAACATGTGCGAAAGACAAAGTTTGAATTCGATAAAGTTGAAGACGTATCCATTGAATATCTGTTTATTATTACTATTTACTTTGTAACTTCTTAGCTAATCTGTTTATGGTGATTCGACAGTGCTATTACAAAATTGACTAAATATATTCTACGCTTGAAAGAAAATTCTATTCTACATGGGTGTGTAAAATTCTGATTACGTAGTGATGACAGTCATGATAAATAAGTAACGTGTTGAAATATTCATATACATACGTAATAAGATGAGTGTTTTAATCAAGAACTAGAGCAGAAGTGCTTTTAAAGAGAAATAGATGTACTGTGCCTTGCTAAGAAGATGGCAAGTGGAAGGAATGCGGGTTTGATTGGTTATATCTCCATAATATCGTCTGTTATTGGCGGACGCCATAACATTGACGAATCGAATCACATAGTACCGCGGGCCGAAGAGTACCCCGTTTGTCCCAGTGCCGCTCCGCTAGATATTCTCTCAGCAAAGCACAGTATGTACATACATCAGTGAACTATAAAATCTATACTATAAACCGATAGTTCATGCACACAATATAAAAATAAATATACAGAAAAAATTATTTTTCAATACTGTAGACAGATATATCAAATTGTCAAATCTGAAAACTAAAAAATCTACGTGGATGCAAGAATTAAAGAGATGTTTTAATTTCTTGGAAATACCTTAATATCCTTTTATTATATTAAACTAATACGTAAATGACACGTACATCCAATTCCGATATAAACACCGCCTTTGTGACAGGAGACAAAATATTATTATCTAACTATTTTTTTATACATGGTGTTCGATTACTGCTGGCAGAAAATTTAAGGGGTGATTGTAGACATCAAAATAAGACGAAAATCAAGAATAACTTGCCTAATTCTAAGTTTGTTAGTCACAAGCGTTTAAAGATATGCCTAACAACAGGCACCCTGCGTGTGGCGGTGCACGTGGGACAAATCAGGCGAGAAGTCGAGCATTGGTAGCCTGTCGCACGGGATCACTTACCTCAGAGAAACTGCATCGAAATTTACGACAATCAGCATGACCACACGATTCTGTCACAGTTGATCCAAAATTAAAGTGCATCGTTGAATTACTCCAGACCTGCCTATTCGCTAAAATCTATTGTTTCCATTATATCCTCTGTAATCCATTGTGTCATTGAGACACACACGTACAGGAATCACCCCAAACACAGAATTACACCCCTCCCCCCAACAAATCCTACACTAATACATGTACAAAAATTTAAAATAGAACACAAATTTATCGCACTGAAACACACAAAAGAATGAAAAACAATACATAAAAATTTACCCATTTAAAAAACTTCAAAAAAGTAAAAAAATTACGCCAAGTACATGAAAAAGTCGAGGACGGAAAAGAGTATTATCAAATAAATCACAAAAAAATAGAAGATAATCTAGAGACGCGGTAGCGTCTCGACGCCAAGTACATTTCGACACACTGTATATGTCGACTGTCGCTGCCGTGTATCTTTACTCGTCGCCCGGCTATTCCAACCTAACCTGAAAATTATTTCATTAATATCTCATCACGCCTGCAATATTTTCTAAATTTAAAGACATTTTTCTTATGTAAACCGCATATAAGCTTTCGAATAAGACCAAATTCAATACAATCGGTCCACGCATAACAGAGATATGATGATATCATGTCATGGAACTGTCAGAAATGCTACACGAAAAATTCCTCTGATTCTTCTTCAAGACAAATTTTCGTCAACATAATACGTATACGCGTTACACGCACACCTTCAGCCAAAAGAAACTAGTGTATGTTTCGTTCGTCGACTCTCGGGATCATTCGACAGGGATCGTCGTCTGTCATTGTACATACCTATTTAAATATACCATTGAATTTTATAACCTACCAAGTGTCATTAAATCTTAACCTTCCAAGTGTCAAATAATGTACGTTGTCCAAATTTGAAATGTCACGAGTTTTTACACTAAATAGGAGACTGAATTATTGTCTCAATTAACAAGGTAAGTCGCCAAAATTTTTTAATAGATTTCTTATGTAGAGTCGCACACTTGGAAGTTGTCCGGAGGAGGTTCGACGGAGAAGCATCTTCTTTCACATAAATTTGGCAAAATAATACCATGCATGTACAAAATAATATATTGTAACAAATTGCATTGCATTTAAATTGCCAGATATTTTTATACTAACAATTTAGAGTTTTTATGTAAAGCTTATAGAAGTGAAGAGGACGCATAGGACTTGAATAGAAATGAAGGGGATGCACAGGCTTGGAGGTTGTCCGGAGAAGGTTAGATAAACAGAGAAGTATCTTGTTTAGCACAAGTTTCTGGAAATTTGTCAAATAATGTAAAGCGACAAAACTTTTCAAATTAGCGTAGCATTAAGAATTAAGAAAATTATGGCGTGCTGCTTGCAATGTAGACTAAGTCACATTAGTGAAGAAAATACGCCGAAAACACATCTCCCTTGATGCTTTTCAATCTTTTGTGAAAGACATTCGTAATACTTTAATAAAATCCACAGTAATTGCTACGCTATTCATTAATTTTACTAGTTTCCCATTAAAAATATTTCAATTCACCAATAAAAATATTGAATCTCTTCGATCATTTTCGCGAAATTACCATTAGCATTTTTTAAATTTCCTGCAACAAGACTTTCTACCATATGCTTTCACCTCCTTCGGACACATTTTGTAGTCCCTACACTTACTCTAGAAAAATGCCACTCTATGTCTATATAAGTTCTACGTTAATTTGTAACTAAAATAACTAAAATGTGGATTTTATATATTTACAGATAATCGAAGCAGAGGATGATGCAGTGTGATCTACGTCAGAGAAAAAAAATTATTGGAACATATTATTATTATTATTATTATTATTATTATTATATTAATTAAACGATTATATTCAGCTTCGATCCTCTGTTTCCTTCTTGTGTGCTTGCTTTATATCTGAAAATTCAAATTTAAACCAATTCCACCAATCTAATTGTCTCGAAGCTTTACAGGCGTGCGTAGTTTGGATAGATACAATATATTTAAAAAATAATAATCCCGAGAGGATGAACAAATAATCCAGTCATCAATTAATAATATAATAATAATTTATAATATTAAAAATTATCTGAAGTCATTCCCTATGCAAATTATCTTTGTAAAAAGAAGTGAGATCTCCATAAAAAACTTCAAAAAAGTAAAAATATTACGCCAAGTACATGAAATCAAATAAATCACAAAAAATAGAAGATAATAATAATTACAAAATTAAAAAAAATGTGAAATCAAAATGAGCTGCAAGTACATAAAGGTGCTTTCAGTCAAATACTTGGCGTGGCTAGGCAAGGTATTCTCACAAGGGGACCTTCAGGACTGGCAAACTCAGAAATTGTTTATACTTAGTGTACGTGAAGGTCTTCACTCGGACTTTAATTTCCCAAAGCAGTAAGACCAAATTCGAGAAAATTGACTTTGAAAAATGTGGAGTGCCTTATATACATTTAATAGAAAGCAATGACCAACGAATAACGTGGGCCAGTACATAGCGGGACTTCCAGTTGGTAAGCCGGTCGCGACAGTCGTTTCCAAGCCATTCCACACTTTTTCGCAATAATATACATAAAAGTGAATACCAAAGTGCCGAAAATAAGGGAGTCTTCTCCGCGGTTTATTAGTGAAGCATAATCTGTGGGCTACAAATCGCGGCGGAGCTCGCCTGCCCACGTATTTCTTCTCAGAAGAATGATTAACCAACAAGCACATGGTGCTAAGTGTGGGACTCCTGCAATTAGCCCGGACAAGGAAAATACTATAGCGGGGCCAATTAATGGGGCTAAACCCAGGAAAACATCCAAGTTGAATTCCATGGAGCTCGATAGACTTTATAAAAGCTTTCTCAAGGAGAAGAACGCTCCCCGTAAAAGTACGGTTACGCCTAACCTCTCCAAGGCCCGCAAACACCGATCGGCTACGCCATCTGGAGAAATATCGGACAACACTCACACGGAGCAGGGCAAACCGTCCCAAGAAGATGGTTGGGAATCTCCCCAAAAAATAAGCAAAACTAGGACGGATATACCACGGATATACCAGATAGCAATAACCCAAACCAATCGCTTCCATCAGCTCTCCAATTATGACGAGATGGAGACAGATGCCGGCAACGAGGACTCTCCTAATCCTACTTCGACGCCGAAGAATAAGCATACCAAAGCACCACGTATATACACAATAAAAACTAACATCAATACGATCATCAAGGCTGTATCGTCCTTGGACATTCCAAAATCAGCATTCCTGCTTAAGGAGGTCAATAGTGAGAACCATACAATATATATATAAATGAAATAGATCATCACAAAATCATTAGCAGTAAGCTGCGCGAGCTAGGGATACAACATTACTCATACACACCAAAACACCTTAAGTTAAAATCTATAGTACTAAAAGGTGTCAAAGGTGACTTCTCCATAGAGGAGATTAAGCAAGAAATTGATGACATGCAACTCACAAACATCAAGATAGTGAGCCTTTCAAGATTTGTATTCAATAGGAAGCAACCGGACAACTTCCACTACCTTCTGCAATTGTCGGCGGATAGTCAACCCACAGAAATCTTCAAAGTAAAAGCATTGGCCTACCAAAAAATAAGGTGGGAACACCTTAAAAAACCAAAGATATTTCAATGCAAGATTTGTCAGAGGCTGGGCCATGCCAACAAGAACTGCAACCTAACCTTTCGTTGCGTCAAGTGTGCACAATCGCACGCCCCAGGTGATTGCAGCATCAAAACACGAATTGATTCGGACGACAAATCAGCATTAAAATGTGCGAACTGTCAGCAAACAGGTCACCCAGCGTCGTATTAAGGGTGTCCATTTATTAAATCTGCACTAAACAAAAAAAAGGAACTCAAATCAGTGCTAACCAGGAACAATCAACAGATGATCAGCCACATATCTGCAGCAATTAAAAACAATTTTTCATATACCCAGGCGACAAAGAATTATAAACAGCAGCCCTATCCAGAGACGCAGAAGGTACTAGTGCCAGTACCCCTCGAAGAAGGAATCTCAACATCACAGTATCAGGGATCAAGAGCACCGCAAGCGGAAATCCGGAGCTCTACAGCCACCCTCGGACGTGTTTGCAGACTTCAAGAATGAAATCGCTTCCTTAATAACGAAGCAGTTCCATACGCTTGCGGCCCAGGTCGCTTTGAATACGGAGAAGATAGACTTCCTCTTAAATGCGCTAACAAGGGAAGATCCCGAATCCGAAAATTCAAAAAATTCTGAAACTTCGTGGATATGTAGGGGATTTCCTTCTGATTACAACGCAATTTTTTTTTGCTGCCCAAAATCACTGTAAGGGGGTGAAATTAACCCCTGAAGACTCGGCTATTTTTCGATTTTATTTTGTAACACACAATCTGTAAGAGATAGAAATAAAGTTTCAAGACAAAAGTTACTTCTTTTAATTAGATCTATCAAATCGTAAAGGTTTTATCAATTGTTTAAACAATTAGAAAAAAGTTATAAACAAAAATATGAATAATGTTTTCTAAAATTCGGGTTTTCACGTGAAATCTGAACTGGGTGTTTAAATAATTATGAAACAGCATAATCCATATTTCTTTTCCATACAATTTCAACTATTGTTGTATCGCGGAACTGTGCTCCGCGACAATCGAAAAACTTTTGGATCCCATTGTAACGTACCTTAAGCTGCACGACGAGCAATGTTTTTCTAACTTTTATTAGGAAATAATACGCGACGCGTAGTAAGAAAGTAATATAATTTATATACTTTTGTCTCCAATTACACATGGGGAAATTATATCAGGTGGAAATAGAGGAGAAGAAGGGAACTGTTAGATATAACTTATCCTTATTAGAACTTTTTATTTTTAACATAATTATCGAACTTTTCTCTTATTTGCTTACCAAACAAGCGAGACAATGCAGGCGTTTAATAAGCGATTTAAGTATAGTTAGGTAACCTTGAAAACACTTGTGTGATTATGAATTATTCTTCATGGTGATGAAACTCTTCAAAAAAAATGTTGAAAACATAAATATTGCTTACACCACGCACATCGTATGATAGCATAATTGCCACATATGGAACAACGAGGTGGATGTATGAAATCTTGTTGTGAAAAAGCGAAATCTACTGGATTTTCAAACTGATTTGGTTTCTCAATAATATATCCACTTTTATACCATGCGTAAGCAAACACATCGTGATACTTTGGTGATGAAAGTTTATTATGAATAAGAGACTGTAATTTAATGACATTATTCCTTGCATTTAGCTGCACATCGTAATTAAACAATAATACAAGGTCGGAAAATTTTCGTACAAAGTTTTTCCATATCCGGAAACCATATACATCAAGCGGTTGTATCATTCCTGTAGTTTTTTTCGGTATTGTGAATATTTCCACGTGTTGATTAGCTGGTATACCGTTTCGTAATGTAGATGGACAGTGACAAGTCCACGAATCCAATAACAAAACGCTTCGAGATCCCGCATGTGGTAGATATACGTTTGTTAACCATTCCATAACCAGTTCACCTGTTAACTTTCCAGATGTGGACGCCTGTATATAAACATTCCACGGTCAAAACAAAGATTGTTGTACACATGGACCAAAATTGCCATCCTTTTCCTGCAGGACAATAAATAGCGGAGAGAGTAGTTTCCCAGAAGCTGATATTGTGGGGATTATGGTATAGCTATGTGTAGTAGCGGATATAGATTGTACGACTGCTGTAACACTTTTGGTTCCTAGTTCAGCTAAAGTACGGCCCGAATGTAATTCTAGATTGAATCCGCTTTCATCAGCATTGAATGTATTGTTTGTTCCGATATCTCTAATACGAGGTTTTACATTATTCACAAAAGTCGAAGCAATTTCATTTAATTGCGTGGTATCTGTACCGTATGATCTGGTAATAAATTTGTTCACTTTTCTTGAAACTATTTTATACGTTCTGTTAAAATTCCAGATCCAATGTCGAAATGCTTTAAAATTTTCCAACCCTGTCTCTTCATTAGCTTGTAAGGCCTATCTTCGAAGGTCCAAATCATGAATAATGGCATGAGTTTCAATCCCGTCAACAAACTTATTATACACGTATTCAGAAATTTGTAACAATTTTTCCCGACGTGTCCCTCCCCTGTTCACCGTTTCTTCCCATCTAATGAAAACAAGGCAATTTTGCATAGATATGAAACAAATAGATACGAAGCACCTTAACATAACAGTACATCCTTTACCACTCACCTATACAATTGATATAAGGATGAAACTTTTCGAAATTTATGTTGGACAGATTGTAAAGAAAGCCGTCTCTTCTTACCACTTTTCCAAAATGCAACAGCCTCTGTTTTATATTCTAAAGTCACAATACCTCCTTCTTCTGGTATACACTGCTCTTCTTCGAACTCTATCGGTTCTAAAAGTTCTTCGCGTGTAGGTACATATATATCATCCACAAATTCTACAGAATGTGGTCTAAACGGTTCCAAAAATTCTAATGTAACATCAGCTTCCATTGAAAATGATGTGTCTTCTTGCGATTTAATAAGCATGTCTTTTATTATGTCGTGTAACTCCATTTCTCTATTATTAATAGGCGTCTCATTATTATTCTCAATTAGGAATGTTGTCATAAGTAAACGAATTACATTTGCAGGATGTATGGGAACCATTTTCAACACTACACGTTTGTTACACAGAATCAACGTACATTTACTGTTAACATCTATACTTAAACTACAATTAACTAGTATTTCTTATTGTTAATGAGTCTTTACTCTTCAAATGCCTTCGATACTACTGACAATAATAACGAGTCGAAGCATTTATTACTTTTGTCGTCAGGACAAACCTATAGGACTGATAATACCTATCTTATACGTATACATATGGCATATGTGTATGTATCTTACTTTATCACGTCTGAAGAAAACATGTTTTGACAGATCATCTTTATTTTCCTTGCAAATAATGTATCATCCGATAAGAATACTAATATATGTATTCTCATTATTAATGCTCGAGAGAACAATTGACATGAGATAATACTTTGTTGGGAGACAAAAGTAGGTATATATTCACATCACACAAGTGTTTTCAAGGTTACCTAACTATACTTAAATCGCTTATTAAACGCCTGCATTGTCTCGCTTGTTTGGTAAGCAAATAAGAGAAAAGTTCGATAATTATGTTAAAAATAAAATGTTCTAATAAGGATAAGTTATATCTAACAGTTCCCTTCTTCTCCTCTATTTCCACCTGATATAATTTCCCCATGTGTAATTGGAGACAAAAGTATATAAATTATATTACTTTCTTACTACGCGTCGCGTATTATTTTCTAATAAAAGTTAGAGAATCATTGCTCGTCGTGCAGCTTAAGGTACGTTACAATGGGATCCAAAAGTTTTTCGATTGTCGCGGAGCACAGTTCCGCGATACAACAATAGTTGAAATTGTATGGAAAAAAAATATGGATTATGCTGTTTCATAATTATTTAAACATCCAGTTCAGATTTCACGTGAAAACCCGAATTTTAGAAAACATTCATATTTTTGTTTATAACTTTTTTCTAATTGTTTAAACAATTGATTTACGATTTGATAGATCTAATTAAAAGAAGTAACTTTTGGCTTGAAACTTTATTTCTATCTCTTACAGATTGTGTGTTACAAAATAAAATCGAAAAATAGCCGAATCTTCGGGGGTTAATTTCACCTCCTTACAGTGATTTTGGGCAGCAAAAGAAAATTGCGTTGTAATCAGAAGGAAATCCCCTACATATCCACAAAGTTTCAGAATTTTTTGAATTTTCGGGTTCGGGATTTTCCCTTGTAAGTAACAATAATGAATAACAATAACCCTCGCATTTTTCAGATCAGAGTAGCAGCCATTAATGTTTATTCATTAGTGGCCAACTACCGTAGACTAGAGCTACTACAATTCATCCAGAGTCATAATCATGATATTATTTTCATTTCGGAAACTAAACTTAACCGACAACATAGAGTCACTTTCAGGGATTATAACCTAATAAGAAAAGATCGACCAAACTCCATACAGGCCGGAGGAACAGCAATACTGATTAGAAAGGGGATAAGATACGAAGAAGTAACAATATCACCCCCTGATAAGTATGAAATACTCGAATGTGCAATTGCCAAAGTTTCTACCTCTAACCACAATACTTTATTCCTTATTAGTCTATATGCAAAGAACGATAACCGATGGCTGTTTATTAAGGAATTAGACGACGTATTTAATAGCCTTAAACTGTTTAATAATGATACGTATTACATTACGGCAAGTGACCTCAACGCTAGGAGCAAATGCTGGGGCGACAGAGCGAATAATCAAAGGGGCAAGTATGTGGGGCAATGGGAATCCCAGCGTGACTGCTTGTATGGGTTGAGAGTAATAACGCCTGCGTTCCCTTCGTTTAAGCCGGCTCAAACTTTCTTGATGTATGTATTGCTGACGCGCGACTCAGCCTGATTAACGGCAGTGGGGGGAGGGCTGCCACACTGCCTTACGACAGCGATCACTCTGCCCTATCGATAATGTTTGAGTGGTCTAACGACGCGGTCCCACTGAGTGATTCGGGCCCCGAAAAGGGGTACCCTAACTTTAAGGCGACCAAGTGGAGAGGGTTCACAAAGAAACTCACTGACAGTTACCAACACACGATACCTTACGATCGCAACCTATCCATCGCGAAGATCGATAAGAGCCTACAAGATATCAACAACGCTATCTCCCTAACCATATCAGAAGTGGTACTAAAACGATACCCGTAAGTAGGTAGGGTATGAGAGTTCTGCGACCCGGTGGTGAGGGTAAGGCGAGCGGTGGGGGGGTACCGCGGGGCGAGGCGTGGGGGGGGGGGGTACCGCGCTCTCGGGCGCGATGGGCGAGGGGCGATGCGGGGAGGGCGGTACCGAGTTCGTGGGTGAGGGGGATGACGTCACAGGGGCTGGGAATTTGAAGATAGCGTCTCGTGAAAGAATGCAACGTCGCGCTCGTATAAACATCCGCCAACGAAAACATGCGCCAACGAAAACATGCGCCAACGAAAACGTAGAGCGATAATTATTCAGATATTGTCTCGAATATTTTTTAAAGTTTGGGGCCGTCGCCTTATCACCAACGCTGCAATTCGAGACACGTGGTAAGGCATCCGACGCAGGCGACGTTAGACGCGTGTATAGAAGGAAGGATAAGGTACAGCGTGAAAGAGAGAGAGAGAGAGAGAGAGAGAGAGAGAGAGAGAGAGAGAGAGGGAGAGGGAGAGAGAGGGAGGGAGGGAGGGAGGGAGGGAGGGAGAGAGAGAGAGAGAGAGAGAGAGAGAGAGAGAGAGAGAGAGAGATTCTATGGGGGACTTGCGAACCGCGCGAGAATAACATTCGAGGTGAAAAGTCTTGAATTTTCCCAGACGCACGTCTACGCGATTCAGCACATTCTCCATTGTTTTCCCGTACACCGCGTTGTTCATTAATTTATATAGAGTCTTCTGAAATTCACTCGTGACTCGCGTCCTCAAATCGGTGTTCAATTGAATGTAGTCGCGCAACCAAGGCGACTGATCAAATCGCAACACCCGATGAATTCGCGCCACGCGTAAATCGTGTCGCGCGTACTGTTTCAGGTAACGATATTGGATGACGTATCACTCCTCATTGTCGAGCATGGCTAGCAGCTTGGTCTGTTTACCGTGTAGCGCGTGCTCGCGCACCGGGCAGAATGGTAGGTCGGTGTGCACGTCATGAATCTCTTCGGGGTATTCGATGTCCACCTCCAACAGGTATCCCTCGGAGTCCTCGTCGTCGGGCAGGGATGACACGTCTAGCGCGGCCACTGTCGCATCGTCCAGCCATCGAAACCCTCCTTGCGGCATAGCCTGCGACATCGCCGATCCGTACATGTTGTTGACGTCGAAGTACATCAGATACGTCCACGCCTTCGACTTGTCGTACATCCCTGCAGGCAGATGTTTGTTGTTGGCGTTCGCGTACCTGTGCGAGCAAGCAGGACGTAACATCACGTCGATTTTCTTTATTTTTTAAAATAATTTTTTAAACATATTATAAAGATTCAACAATTTTTTAAATAAATATATATATATTTTATTCAAAACAGAGTGTAATTATTGCGACCAAATTTTTTCGGAACTAACCCGCAAATGTTTACCTGGATTCCTCCTAACACCACCAACAACAACATTGACAACAACAACACTAACAACAACAACCCCAACAACAACAACACATCGACAACAACACTAGCAACTACAACATCGACAACGCCAACAACATCGACAACGCCAACAACATCAACGCCGACAACATCAACACGAACAACAACATCGACAACAACCGCAACAACATATCGACAACAACAACACTAACAACTACAACATCGACAACGCCATCAACACCAACGTCGACAACATCAACATGAACAACAACATCAACAACAACACATCGGCAACAACAACATCGACAACGTCAACAACATCGACAACGCCGACAACATCGACAACGTCAACAACATCGACAACGCCGACAACATCAACGCCGATGCCAACGCCGACAACATCAACGCCGATGCCAACGCCGACAACATCAACTGAACAACATCAACGTCAACTCACGATTATCGGTATGTTCAGCAAGTACGCGTGGGCCGTATCCGTAAACGAAAAGCGAGTGCGATGTGGCCGCGGCGTTCGCGAAATTTACAAACCGACATGGGAAAAGGAGTTTTACAACGCGGAGTTCCAACGATCCGCGAAGACACGCCGGATCAACCACTACTCCACGTACAGCGTGATGAAAGCGTCGATCGTCGAACGTTTCAATCGCACGCCGAAAAATCTCATGTGGAAACAATTCTCCTTGAACGCGTCCTATCGCTGGATCGACCTGTTACCTGCACTCGTACGCACCTACAATCATCGCAAGCATCGAACGATCAACGCCCGACCCGTTGACGTGACCCCCGCGACGTGTTTGTCGTTCACCGCGAATGAGCCCCTCTCCCCCTCCACATCGAAAGGGGTTCGACGGCGCGCGAAATTCAACGTCCGTGGCAAGGTACGCGTGAGCAATGTCAAGACCCTTTTCGAGAAGCATTACACTCCGAATTGGTCGACCGAGGTGTTCGAAATCGTAACCGTACAACTAACGTACCCGGTGACGTACATTCTACGCGATTCCGCGGGAGAGCTGATCTCGGGTGGATTCTACGAGTACGAACTGCATTCGGTCGGGAATCCGGACGTCTATCTGGTCGAGAAGATTATTCGTCGCAAAGGAAACCAGGTGTACGTTAAGTGGCTCGGGTTCGATTCGTCGCGGAACTCGTGGATACGCGACAAGGATATTCTATGATTCGCGATCATAAACGCGCTCTATGTTACTGAAATAAATAAATACATATAAATATAAATATATACATTGTCCGTTTATTCAATTATTCTCCTTCTTCTCGCATATATGCGTACAATTAATCTTAATAAAATAAGGAAAAAATATATACATATATACTAACACGTATAAAATACAAATTTTATCCATTCTACGCTATATACATATATTAGATATTCATAAATAGATAAATGGTATGAACAAAAAGAAAGGAAAGCTTACAACGCAACGTATATACATATGTACATGCAAACATGCAATCATACAAACCTACGCTATATACATATATCAGATATTCGTAAACAGATAAATGATATGAACAAAAGAAAGAAACACTTACAACGCAACGTATATACATATGTATATGCAAACGTACAATCATACAAAAATACTATACAACGGGATTCTCGAGGGACTCGTCGGGCTCAAGCTCGATGCGTTCATGGGTCTTGAGCTGGAGGATTCGATAATGCCCCCACGGAAGGGTGCTGACCCGATCGGCTAAAATACACCGCTTATCGTCGAACGGACTGAGAGCGTTCTTTTCCCCACTCACGGGAAACAGATCATGCCGGTTTGATCGAATGTTGTTCTGCCGAACCGCTTTCTCGGCGAGATCGTTAAGACAACGAATGTAATCGTCGAATTGTATATCGTTCGCGACCACGTGTCCCAGCACACCCTTCACTTTTTTAGTCTCACTCGTAGACCCCACTGCAGCGTTAAACGTTCTAGTCGCGTACATCTTAGACCTCAATCCGACGAACTCGGTCATCAAGGCGCCGTTGTTCTCATCTTTCATGAGTCCTGGAACCTTTTTTTTGTTTACGATGGTTTGCAAAGCTACACACTTCTCGGTTTCAAGATAAGGGTTTATATCCAAGAGCCTGGAGGTGCTGCGAGACCAGTTGCCAGTCAAACGTGGCAGTGAACAGTCAAACGTGGCAGTGAACAGTCAACCGTGGCAGTGAATAGTCATTCTGTACATTTTTTTTTCATTCTGCGTGTGAAATGGGATTAACGCGGATAGCTCCGGAGTGCGGCCCCGAGATATGTACACAACTATATTTTTACATTTATCGCGTTTAACCGGTGAAATCGAGTTCAATCCCGCGGTCGTAAATATTACATCGAGGTTTCTATGTTGTAGAACTCTCCGCCAGAATCACCCCAATGGTCACCTGATTGGGGTAGGCCCGTTTGGTCGCCGCCGCCGCCGCAGGTATCCAATACTTTGGTGTTGGTTTGCATTTGATGTTTATTGCGTTTAATGTATCCGTGTTATATCGATATTTGTGTGTGTTCTAGGACTTGCCGCAGCCTGCCCCCTGGACGTGTGGATGCTGCAGTCGGTGCCAGTGATCGGCCCCGTGATGGCCGCACGACGACGGCGCCCATGGACGCCGTCACCATCACCATCACCTTCATAAATATTCTTTTCTCAATTTAATTTTATTTTTATAGTGTATGTTTTATTCTATTTTTATAGTGTATGTTTTATTATATTTTATTTTTCATTTAATTTTATTTTTTAATTAATTTATTGTAACAATATATACATATATTTCTTAAACATATATTATGTATCTATTTTATTTACCCTCCTTCTCTCCTCACCACATACTTTTAAGATTCGACGCTCCATATAAAGTATTATATTTCGTTCGTGCGTTCTTCGCGTCGTGAAAATGACATCAACACGCGCGGTTGTCCCAGGAGACTTAAATTACACGCGTAATCGCGCGCTGCGCTGCGATGTTAAATCAGAACGCTTCGAAAAATTGTTAGCTTTAGAATGTTTGTTTTCTATATAATGATTCGGTAGATCGTTTATTCAAGAAATTATGATTTCTCTGCGTTGGTTCGGAAAAAATATGTCTATTGGTATGGAATAAAATTTCTGCTGACGCCACATAATTCTATGATCCGCGCCTTCTTCGCGCCTTCGCGGACAGCAATTCGATGGCGCACTCGTTCATACGTTGACAGTCCACGGTGTGTTTCGTCAATTACTCGGACGAGTAGAAGTAACTCAGGCACCTACAACGATAACAACGTCAATAATAAACATAAGAATAAATAATACATCGATCGAAATATTCCGTATTCGACTCACCTTTCGCAAACGAATACTTGTCCATTATGGTTACCGAGCTGCTTCGAAATCAGCCTCGACATGCTTCGAATGCACGCGAAATGGTATCGTTGTGGCTCCTTGGAGTCCTGCACCAGTAGCAGGTTCGCGTGTCTCTCTCGCTTGTCCTTGGTTAAACGCAGAGGCGCGCAGCTTCCGTCGGACCACGCGTACACGTTCACCGACACGTCGTTTAACCTCTCGAATTTCGCCAGCTGATCCAACGTCACGGGAAGAGTCATATCGTCCGTGCGAAGTACCGTCGAGTAATGAGGGTACGATGAGTCCCTACGCACGTTCGTAGCAGCAGGGTACAAACTAGTGACAACGGACCACAAGAAACACGCATTGTCTCTGCTCTTTACGTTCACCACCGCTTTTTTTCAGTACGACGGCGCGCGGGAGCGGTACGTCGTAACCGGCTCGAAGTGGATTATGCTTATTTATATTCACTAGAATATTTAGCACAGCCCTCAGGGTCCATCCACTGTCGCGATCTTGAAACTCCTCGAGCATCACTAGCGTGGGAGCGACCACGTGCTTCGAATACCACTCGCGCACGTTCGATGTCCTGAACAGTACGCGATTTCGCGTACTGAAACTTTTCATATCCGTATTTTCACCCAACATAAACTCCGCGTTCAAGTTCGTATTCAGGACCACGCTTTTATGTTGGGTGATAGCATCCGTGACGCGCGAGATCGCAACCATAGTCGACAATAAAGGCGGCGAGTTGTGCTTTTCAATGTTAACGTGGAAGCTCCTGCTGCAAAATGGGGCTGACATACTTCAAAGATTATGCGACAACGCAACGTCGCCCCAAACCCACATCGTAATTGATCATTTGCGAATCGAATTCACGCGCATGCATAATGATCAACTCGTCAAAATCACCGATAATCGCGTTACCTTATACATGACGGAAATCACGATGCGTAAACTATTCGCGTATGAACATTGCATCGATCATATGTTCACCTGGTTGACCGAAAATATATACTCCGTAAGCAGTAAATGTACCGCCTTCGTAGACGTTCTACGTAGCGCTACCGCACCAACAAATCATGTAAAATTAATTTTCGAAAGCGGCTACTTCGAACGGAATTCTTTGATTGATTGTGAATTGTTAGCGTTAGGAATGTAATCCATGTTGCGCGATGTAAATCACGTACCACTATAGTACGCGTATATATACGTTTTAATAAATGGACGATTTTCACATTAATACCTGTAACGACTCATTTATAATATCCTTTCCTACTAATACGGTGGGCAATTACTTGTCTCCCAGATGACCAAGAGGCAATCGACATCGTACCGTTTTCTTTGGGAATTTCGACTATGGGATAAACCGTAGAATTGCTCTATCAGCGGGTGGTAAGTGGTAACCGCGAACCGGCATGTGCCGCTGACTCGTGGAACAATGCAGTCATAAACCGTAACCCAGGTGAGACGATCCGACCGAGCAATCTGGATAGGTTTGCTAGCCGGATGTCTGGTTTTTTTCCTCGCTATGTCATCCTTAGGGATATAGATTTAGCGAATGACAATTGTGTTTTAGGATAGGCAGTATGGGCGGTCCTGACACCGGTCTGCTGTAAATCAGACGCCTTGGGTGTAGGGTTTCCTTAAAGTTCGCTATCGGTTTAAGTACGAGTTGACGGTTACTCGGCGTCTGGGAAATTTCAAGACTTTTCGCCTCGAATGTTATTCTCGCGCGGGTCGCAAGTGCCCCCATTGAATCTCTCTCTCTCTCTCTCTCTCTCTCTCTCTCTCTCTCTCTCTCTCTCTCTCTCTCTCTCTCTCTCTCTCTTTCTCTCTCTCACTCTCTCACTCTCTCTCACTCTCTATCTCTCTCTCTCTTACGCTGTACCCTGTCCTTCCTTCTATACACGCGTCTAACGTCGCCTGCGTCCGATGCCTTACCACGTGTCTCGAATTGCAGCGTTGGTGATAAGGCGACGGCCCCAAACTTTAAAAAATATTCGAGACAATATCCGAATAATTATCGCTCTACGTTTTCGTTGGCGCATGTTTTCGTTGGCGGATGTTTATACGAGCGCGACGTTGCATTCTTTCACGAGACGCTATCTTCAAATTCCCAGCCCCTGTGACGTCATCCCCCTCACCCGCGAACTCGGTACCCCCCTCCCCGCCTCGCCCCTCGCCCTTCGCGCCCGACAGCGCGGTACCCCCTCCACGCCTCGGCCCGCGCCCGACTCACCCCTCACCACCGGGTCGCAGTACTCTCATACCCTACCTACTCCAATATAATAACACCTACAGATACCTCAATCATAAAATTAAAAAACTTCAGAAAGATAAGGGCAGGGTGGTCTCACTTTTGCACGACCTGCATATCTCGGATCCGCAATCGAGAAGCAATCTTGCTACGAGGGCGAAAGCGGTCCATAAGGAACTAGTACATGCCTTGAGGTCCGAAGTTGGCAGGGCAATCGAGAAATATTGGCCAAACGTAATCAGGAAAATAGACTTTCTGGACCCTGACAATTTTTTTCCAAAGATCAATGCGATTTTTCGCACCAAGAGATATTCAGGTATTGAAGAACTTCACGTCCATCAGGACAACAGATCCATCCTGGACAGGAGCTCGTGCAATCTACCTGAAGTAAGCAAAGTAAATAATAATTTTATCTTTACCTCCCCTGCCAATAAACTTAACATTATGGGGGCTTATTCCGAGGGCATCAACTCACCGCGGTACCTAAATCCGAACTCTCCATTTAAACAGATTATAGACACAGAAGCTCGTGAAATAAAACGAAGATTTCGCGATGCAAGAGAGCAGGGAGAGACATTGATTCAGTTTGACGCTGACAACACGGCCATCTGCCCTGACTTTGACGAAACTGCTCTACATCCATTCTGTGATCCTGCCATAGTGGTAGATATCCTAAAAAAACTGCCTAATAAAACCTCCTCGGGTCTGGATGACATCTCCGTGATAGTGCTAAAACACCTACCCGCGAATGTGATACTAAATCTTACCATCTTATTCAATAATGCTATTAACTGTAATTACTTCCCAAAACGGTGGAATACTGCCAAGCTCCTGTCTATCCTGAAAAAGGGGAAAAAGCCAATCAGATCCTACAAGCTATAGGCCCACCAGCCTAACACCTAACATTAGTAAAATCTTTGAAGCCGTAATCAACGACAAAATAACGTCTTTTTGTACGAACAACAATATAATCCCGGACCATCAGTTCGGTTTCAAATACCAGCATTCGACCACACATGCGGTTCACAAGCTCCTGTCCGACTTACATTCAAAGGTGAGCAATAGCTACTTGGTGGGCGCGGCCTTCTTGGACATAGAAAAAGCGTTCGACTCAGTTTGGCTAGATGGATTGATTTATAAAGTACAAAAGAAGAAATTCCCAGCATGGCTAGTATCATTAATTTTGGATATGAACTCGGAGAAATCCTTCTACACCTGGGATGGCAAGTCCCTCTCCTCAGTGGATCGGGGAGGGCTTACAGCAGGGGGCAGTAAATTCCCCAGTGCTTTTTAATATATATCTAAGCGATCTGCCAAAGCTGTTCAGTTTTAATACGCAAGGGAACGCTGGGCTATTGGCATTTGCTGATAACGTGGTAATATACACGTCCGGGAATAGGGTAAACCTAGTCCAATCCGACCTGAACACATTAGTTGACAAAGTTAACAGATACTATATGGAGTGGAATTTAAGGTAAAACCCACTCAAGTGTGAGACGGTACTCTTCCGAAAGCCTCTTGCTGGTCTCTTCGCAAAAGCGAGGGCCGGTAGTAAGGACTTCCAAATCTCAGCGACCATCCCAGGCACGTCTAATCTGATTTAAATACCCCATAAGAAGGTAGTCACGTACTTGGGGATGCAATTAGACTATCTACTCCGCGGAAACAAGCACGTAGACTTACAACTGGAGAAGGCCAATAGGTCTTTCCTATCAAATAATAGATTGTTTTATAATAAGTACCTCACCCATAAAGCTAAAATCATATTGTATATGCTGTTGGTCCGCCCGATTGTCACTTATGCCGCCCCAGTGCTTTGGAACTTAAACCACACCACGGCCGAGAAAATTAGAACGTTGAAAAGAAAATGTTTGCGATTGTGTCTGTGTCTACATAGGACTCAATTCTCCGACTGGCAACATTACGTCAAAAATCAAATCATATACGATAAGGCGAATATACCGCGTATGGATATATTCATGATCGGTCTAACACGGGACTACTTCAGTAAGTTACCGAACATTACCAATTCGGTCATTAACGCTCTAGCTTGCCAGGACGAGGGAGTCTCTCGCAGACAATTCAGTAAGGGTTACGTATCGCCTCAAGCATTCCCATTCTGTGATAATTTGGGACTACTCCAAAACGCAGATAACTTACCTCTTATCTTCCACTGGCGCCGCAACAAGGCAGATAAGCGGATCGCGTTTACGAGCAGAGATTACGAGACTGATAGAAATAAATTTAAGTATTCGACTTCCATCCCGAAAAGGGATTTCTACGATTTCCGCAGACTTAATACCAGGAAATACTGGTGGCTGTCCGATGAGAGCGAACACATGCCGGAATTGTGAACACGTCGGCTACTGCTTCAGCAAAGTAATGGGTAGCATCGCGCTGTGGAACTTTGTATTCCGTTGTACATATTTCTTTTTTCTAGCTCTTTTTCGGTAGTCAGTAAGTCTAGCTTGTAGTACAGTCTAAGATTAGTTCATAAGGATGACTGAGGATTGGGTTTTTATGTGCCTCTACCCGAGGCACCGTTTTTTCCCAACATTCTATTTCACTAACTGTGACAAATAGCGTATAATATGGCAATATTTTGTTCTAACCAAAGGACTTTCTTATACTAGCCATTATATAGAGAAATCGAATATCTAAGAGTCTTCGGGGCGTACGAACAATTAGATATAAGTATTATACCGTTTGGCAAATTTTTATGTTTTGTTTGATGGTGCCTGTTACATAAATAGTGTTCCATGCAAATCCAATAAACACTTATTCAAAAAGAAACCAGTGCATAGCGCTCCCGACTAGTAAATATGAGGGTCGTCAGTTCGCATATCACTGTTTGGTATTATTTTTTTTTTATTCATTTGAATACCTACACCTTTCTCATGCAAAGTTGATCAAATTTATGCTAATTAACAGATATGTAAACATCTGTTATATGTATGAGTGTACGGTGTATACCGGTGCTCCACCTCCCAGGAGATGGACATCAATTTTAATTAAAAACACACATCTTATTTTAAATTATCTCTTGCTTGAAAAATCGTACTTTTTATTGCTCATATTAATTTTTAAATAGAAATATTTACAATAAATTAGGTTTTTCGTACAAAAATAAAACACGTGGAGTAGAAAATGGAACTTGCAAACGAGATAGTGGCGAACGGCGGTTAGCATACCCACAAGGGTCGCGTACATCGCGGCACGAAAAGCACATAGGTGCGTCAACCGGGGGTGTTCCAGTGACCTGCTCTTCATCTCGAACGTTGCCACCGGTTGTGAGTTTATTACTCTACGCGGCGTACCTGGATGCGCTTTACAATTAGCCGACTGTCGACTCGTTACTATTCGACGTTTTGCCCTTTTTGCCTCCTTTTATAATGTTTCACGACGCTCTTTTTTACAAGCCAGCTGCTTTATACAACTACCCGGACATTAAACATTTACAATTAGGGAAAACCCCCACCGACACCTTTCCTCTCACAAGCTTTCAGATAATTTGTCAATTTAAAACTCTGACAATATGCCCAGTCAACCACGTCCGTTTTGCAAATTTTGCTCAGCGCCTGAGTACAAATGTTTGTGACAGAAAGACTACAGATTTGATACAGGATTTGTTATATTCGATGATGAAAGCAGAGTGACAGAAGAAAGCCGACAGATTGTGCTGCCTCAACCTGCGAGCAGATTGGCGGCATGGTCTGCTGATACAATTTAATGGCAGAAATCGATCAGATTCTGTGTAATGCGATTTGGGGGCAGATAGGTAGCAGAAATCAAGCAGATCCCGTTGACAGAGCCTGCGAGCAGTTTGGCGGTAGACATTGCGGAGAATCTGCTGGTACAATTTAATGTCAGAAATCGAGCAGACCCTGCGCAGCGCGATCTGACGCCAGATAGGCAGCAGAAATCGAGCAGATTCTGCTGACATAGCCTGCCATTTCATCTATCTATATCTATACTATTATATAAAATTGAAGTTGCATACTTTGAAATGCGGTTTCTCAGTAAATATGAACTGTACCCACAAGTGTGTTACATCACTTTGTTCGTCTTAGCGAGAGGAAGGTTCTAACGTTTTTATTTTTTTTAAATAATGATTTTTAAATAATAGTAGTTCACGACACGACCGCCAGACGGCGACCGGGCGAGCGCTTCTCACTTGCGAAATAGCACCGAGGCGGGAATAAGTGGCCGAGAACTCAATCATTCAGGGCTCTCGAGCAGTGATGCCAGAATGAGGACGGGTTCCCTCGAGAATTTCCCCCACCACGCGCGCACACTACGCCGGAGCTGCGTGTCCGTGAGCTCGGCGCTTCGGACAATGTCGAGAAGACGAGAGAGAAAACGAATGTGTGTCTTTCTCCCTCGCTCTTGAAACGCTGTGATCCAAAGTGAGGCGCAAGCGACACGCGCCACGCGCGATCTTCTTGAGTGCCTCGAGATACACTTTTTACTTTCTGACATATGTATAATACTCTTGTAATGAAAAAAAATATGCAAAAAGTTTTGTTACGGAAATCACGTTTTAAGACCTCCTGATCACGTTTTGACTATTTAGAAAAGAGCTTTTTTTTAAATATCTCATATTTGTTAACACGATTACGTTTAAACGGCAAAATGGATTTCAATGAAACTTTATATTTAAATTTTACATTCTTGTCTTAATATTCTTGATCCGATTATATCGCGAAAAATGATAATTACCCATTATGGTTCTTCGATTTTTCAGATATACGATCTAAATTCTACATAAAAAGAGTTAATAAAAATTCTTCTGTAACTTCTTTAACAAAGAAAAATGTACATTCATAATTTCTTGTTTTCATTTTACATTTTCGTACATTTTATTTGAACTATTCCTATTTTTCAAACCTAAAAATGAATTTTTTTAGTAAAAGATGAATATTTTGATACTGTACATTGGTGAACTTTCTTAAAATTAGAATCCACTCTTGGCCAGTACCGTGGACGCTGTAGCAACCTTCGATAAAATATATTTTTTCAGAGTATGATCTAAAAATCTAAAATCTAAACGTAATCACATTTCTCGATAGATTTTTCGATAATTATATCAAGTTGCGACAAAGAATCATGCACTATTTACAAATTAATTACGTGCAGCGTGCACGCTACCGCTC
Source organism: Andrena camellia (assembly GCA_029448645.1). Classification (NCBI taxonomy): domain Eukaryota; kingdom Metazoa; phylum Arthropoda; class Insecta; order Hymenoptera; family Andrenidae; genus Andrena; species Andrena camellia. The sequence continues at coordinate 17,044,089 of CM055680.1, forward strand.
GATGGAAACTACGGGAAAGTGGTGGTCTCTTCCATCGGGAGGGAAATGTAAACAATTGGTTATGCAAAGCTAACATCGCGAAACATGTTGTACACTAAAATGTACAAAAACATTACAAAAATAGAAAAGAAAGGCAGCACGTAAATATATCAATTGGGTTGGATATATTGACGAGATGTAAGACTGAAATAAGTAATGCTACAATTGTTTACATTTCCAAAGGATAGAAAGCACGCAGAGGAATTTACTATAATACATGCGACAGAATTTCGAGATAATTGTTACATATAAAATGAATATAATTAAGAACATTACATTTATTTGTACAATTATCTCGAAGTTCTCTCTATAAATCATATGTACAGCAAGCACGCGAATTTATTGCAAGGATAGAACAAGAATTGCGTGAGGTAAATCGAACAACTATTTACATATTCGCGATGTCCAAAAATGGAATGAAATAGAAAATGGATGAAATTGATAATATTCTGGACATCACCAATTTGCATTACCCGACGTAGAAGGAAAATCCGCGAGGCCATCAACGGCATGTAAACGTAAACTACTCTTTTGCTTCTTCGCAAAAGTTGCATATAAATTCTCAGATGACATGAGAGATAGATGTTTGTCATCTACCTCCATGGTCTGAGCTGTTTCCCCGTGCGCCTTTAATGCCGATTTTGTTACGCACATGGCATTAACGGTGGTCGAACAAAGTCGGTTTCGTTTCTTGTTCTTTATGTCGGGAAGCATGGAAAACGATCTTTCAGCATCGGCGTTTGAATTTGGAAGACTTCTAATGGAATTTAATAATTCCTGCAAACATGGATATTTAAATGAGCCTTGATCATTTCGCGTTAACAACACCGTTTTCCAAACATCATCAAAAGCTAATGTACAAAGCATCTGCTTGTCTCTATTTGAAAAATTCAGGTGCAATGTCGACCATTCTTTTTGCAAACCGTCTTCGTCGAAACCGCCCAATTTCTGAGCAATAAAGAGAACACTTTTGAAGGAAGTGTCTCTGTCATTATCTACTAATGCCAAACGAGGCTCAAAAACACATAACTTGCTCAGAAATGCGTCATCGATTGGCAATCGATTACGAATTTCGTTTGCAGCCGTTATGTAAAACTTAATACAATTTTCTCGAACGGTTTGGACAACATCGGGTTTGCCTTCTGCAACTAACTGACAAAGAAAAGTGTCACAATCCGGACCTAAATGAATACTATTAAATGCGATTTGATTATCGCCTCTTGAAAAATCTATTAATTTTACTGAATCCATGTGCTTCAAAAGCTGCGGTTTCAAAAAATTACGTAAAATATTGTACAAAAGAGTTTTGGCAGTATTTTGAAGCAAATGGATTCTTGTTTGTTGCGACTGAAAGAATAAACTAAACTCATTAAAATACTCTAGAACGTATTTCAAAAACAGAAGATATGCTTTCGCTTCTGGATTTTGCACAATGATAAGCAGATCTTCCCCAGACTTTGTCTTCTCACTTACGACCAATTCTTGCAGAAAGTGCAACACACTGTCCCAATTTTCTAAAAGTGTAACTACGGATGAGTAACGCGATAACCATCGCGTAGTACACAGTTTTAAAATTTTGCGGTCAGTAGATTGAAAACATTGCTGAAATTCGCGAAAAATGGCCGAGCGTTTGGGACTGCTATAAATGAATGTTGCGACTTTCCGTAATAATTCCTCGCAGACCTCGGGAATGGTAGCGCATGCTGCATGCACTACCAATGCAGAGGAGTGACATGGACACGGCATGGTCAAAAAATTTTCACCGCGAATTTCTGCAAGTTTGGTCTTGAATGACGAGTGACGCCCTGTCATGACAGAAGCGTTATCACACGACAAAGCAAGAATGTTTTCGAACGGAATTTGCTTTTTCCACATGGAGTTCCTAAATGAGGTAAATATTTTATCGGCAGTACATTCTCGCGCGTCAAGATTAATTAATTCTACTAATTCCGTTCGAACATCCAAAGTCTCGGGTGCGACATACCGAACAATAAACGACATCCATTTCTTATTGGTAAAGTCGGATGTCTCATCAATAAATACTGAAAACTTAGAATTCTGTAAAACATGACTAAGACGCTCTGTTTCCCGAGGACACAGAACGTTCGATATAATACTAGAACACTTTGTTCGACCACACGTCATATGTTTCAAAACATCAGGATTTTTCCCAACGTCTTGGAAAAATGTAAGAATCGCCATATTTTTCTCGGCTATTAATGCAGCAAAACGAATTTCCGCGACTTTTTTTTGTTCATCAAATGACAAAGGCGATTCCTCGCATTGCGATCTGAAATCGTTTGATTTCCTCACATCCATTCCATTTTTTTCACAGTTTTTGATGTGGCACTTAGAATCCGCGTGACGTTGGATTTGCGACGTCCCGCAAGCAAATGATTTTTTACAAACCGAACAGAAACACGAAAAAGGATCATTGGCAACCTTATTCAACCAGCGCTTGAAATCCTCAAGCCATTGAGGCATAAAAATCTTTCTCGAGACCTTAGCATGCACAGTTTTCCGCGAAATTTTTTTAGATGAAAAATATTTAGGTCTCACTGATTCCGCATGCCTTTTAACGCTCGAGGAGCCGCAAGAAAAAGTTTTCTCGCATGAAGAACAGTAGAAAAGGCTTTTATCATTAGGTACTCTGCGAATCCACGATCGGAACTTCTCATTCGTTTCCCGCAACGGCCGATAAACAGGAGTAGTCCTTTTACCTGTTTTCTCAAACGTTTCCATCGTACTCACCACGAAAAAATTGAAAATGTAGGAAAAATATTATATACAAAGCAACAACCAAATGCTAGCGTATAGAAAAGGGGAGATATAGGGGGCTACTAATTACACACTACACTTCCAACACGATAGATCCGAATTCACGAAATAGGAGATGACAGACGAAAAACATGCAGACAGCGCGGAACAAATAGTACCCACCACCTCATCTCTAATTCTATTGAAATGACGGTTAAATGTCGCGAAGCGCAACTGCGCGACCCACCCCCCACGAAACGCGTCGACACGTAAACAAAACATACGCGACCACAGATCGCGAATCGCGCAGCTTCGCGTATGAGTAGTAAACCACACGTCTCAATATAATAAGATTTATTTACCAAGTAAATTTCGACAGCTCGCTTGGGTACCGACTTGTACCCTCTGAAAGATTTCGACCGAATGTGTTTCGCACGCCTTACTCTCTAGCTTTCGACCAACAAAAAAAAAGGAAAGAACTAAAAAGAAGAAGAATAGAGGGATAGGTGGAAAACAAAGAGGAAAGCAAAGAAAACAGAGAAAGAGGCATAGAGAAAGCACTGAGAAAAAGGGGCAGAAAACTGCACTTGGGTTCGCACGGATCTGACCGTCAAATGTACTTGACGAAAACCAGGCCCGAGCGAACCCTCGAAACGAGAAACGAAAAGAATAGATAGGAAATCGTAAAATAGTAAGAAAAATTCAGAAAGGAGAAAAATCGAAGAAAAGGCTAAAAGAAATAACAGCAAGGCAATGGTGACAGTACCGAACTGCCACAGATGCATTTACCAGTTACCTTTCTCTCCTATTCTTGTACAATTCCTTTATACCAATTTACACATTTTAGTGTACAACATGTATCGCGATGTTAGCTTTGCATAACCAATTGTTTACATTTCCCTCCCGATGGAAGAGACCACCACTTTCCCGTAGTTTCCATCGAGCGGTAGCGTGCACGCTGCGCGTAATTAATGTGTAAATAGTGCGTGATTCTTTGTCGTAACTTGATATAATTATCGAAAAATCTATCGAGAAATGTGATTACGTTTAGATTTTAGATTTTTAGATCATACTCTGAAAACATATATTTTATCGAAGGTTGCTACAGCGTCCACGGTACTGGCCAAGAGTGGATTCTAATTTTAAGAAAGTTCACCAATGTACAGTATCAAAATATTCATCTTTTACTAAAAAAATTCATTTTTAGGTTTGAAAAATAGGAATAGTTCAAATAAAATGTACGAAAATGTAAAATGAAAACAAGAAATTATGAATGTACATTTTTCTTTGTTAAAGAAGTTACAGAAGAATTTTTATTAACTCTTTTTATGTAGAATTTAGATCGTATATCTGAAAAATCGAAGAACCATAACGGGTAATTATCATTTTTCGTGATCTAACCGGATCTTAAGACAAGAATATAAAATTTAAATATAAAGTTTCATTGAAATCCATTTTGCCGTTTAAACGTAATCGTGTTAACAAATATGAGATATTTAAAAAAAAGCTCTTTTCTAAATAGTCAAAACGTGATCAGGAGGTCTTAAAACGTGATTTCCGTAACGCACGGTCGCGTGTCGCTTGCACCTCACCGTGGATCACAGCGTTTCAAGAGCGAGAGAGAAAGACACACATTCGTTTTCTCTCTCGTCTTCCCGACGTTGTCCGAAGCGCCGAGCTCACGGACACGCAACTCCGGCGTAGTGTGCGCGCGTGGTGGGGGAAATTCTCGAGGGAACCCGTCCTCATTCTGGCGTCACTGCTCTCGAGTACCGCTCGCATTTGCCGGCATTTCACTGCGGAGTATATATATATATATATATATATATAGTATACCTGTCTCTAAGATGACTGAATGATTAGTTATCATTAATTCTTCTATATTTGGAAGAATTGTCTTTAAAAGTTTAAATAATTATTTTGAGCCTACCTGGCATTCAATTGACTAACAACCTGCTAAGTAAAATGTTAGAATATAATGTTTATTTATTAAACAAAATAGAAAAATACACAGTCGAACACCAGTATAATAATAACAAGACTGTTTAAACTTAAATTGAAGTAATAGAAAAGAATACTGTCTTTAGCGCGATACAAGTTATCCGTTCAGAGGGTTTTCTCGGACTGAAAAGCGCAGAGGTCTAAAAGACCGTTCTCCCCTCTTTTGGGTCTCCTGTAGCGCCCAAAAGGAAACGCATAAATTACCGGGTCCTTAAAGTCCCTGACACTCTAACTCCAGGAACAGTCTATCGTTGTACATATTCCAACACCCTTCCTCAACGATAATATTAGACTGTATTAAATTACTGAACAATCAACCCGCATCGCTCTGCCATATTTTTTAACTTTATTTTTCCTAAAGGTTTTGTCAATAAATCGGCAGGCATTTGATCCGTTAGACAGTATTTGTAGTCCATAATCCCATTATCCTTTAAATCTTTAACATAATGAAACTTAGTGTCTATATGTTTTGTCCTGTGACTAAATTTCTTATTAGAGATAAGTTTGAGGCAACTTTGATTATCTTCAAAGATGATTGTTGGCTCTAAATTTGTTCCTTCGAAATCTTCAAGAAGACGGCGAATCCATATTCCTTCTTGCGCTGCTTCCGCAAGTGAAACATATTCTGCTTCCGTCGAAGAGAGTGCAACACATGCCTGTTTCCGGCAGCCCCAGCTTATTGAAGATCCATAATATTGAAATAAATAGCCACTAATTGACTTTCTGTTCTCCCTGTTTTGAGCCCAATCAGCGTCAGCGAAACCAACAAGTCCTTTTTGCCCATTTCGATGACCTAGTCTTAGTTCATAATCCTTCGTCCCTTTCAGGTATCGGGCGACCCTTTTTGCCTCTGTCCAATCCACTACTGTAGGTTACTTATTCTGCTGACTTAATATTGTGACACTTGCAGCAATATCCGGTCGAGTGTTTACTGCTAAATATAACAAAGCCCCAATTAATTGCTGATACTTTTCATTCTTCTCCATTGAAGGCTCCTGGTCCCTTATTTTTGCATATACTTCATCTAAAGGTATGCTGGAAATTTTTGCATCTTCTAAGCCAAATCTATTTAAAACCTTTTCGATGTATTTGGTTTGTTTAATGTAATAAAACCCGTCTTTATCTCGTCGAATTTCAATGCCTAGATAATGCTTTAAAATACCTAAATCATTAAGGCGAAAATGCTCCTTTAAGAAATCGGCTGTTTCGTTAATTTCCTTTATATTTCCCCCAGCAATTAAAATGTCGTCAACATAAATGATAAGATAAATCATTTGTCCGTTATCATTTTTCATGTATAAACACGGATCAGCTTTGCTCTCTATGAATCCATACTTTTTAAGTAAATTATTGAGTTGATCATTCCATATCTTCGCTGCCTGTTTTAATCCGTAAATTCCTCTGTTTAATCTGCAAACATGATCTTCTTTACCTGGAATAACGTAGCCTTCGGGTTGCTTCATGTAAATGGTTTCCGAAATTTTTCCATTGAGAAAAGCAGTCTTCGCGTCGAAGTGCTTTATAACCATCCCCTTTATACCTGCGTATGTAAGAAAGGTTCGAAAAGTTGTCTGCCGCACAACAGGCGCAAAAACTTCATCATAATCGATTCCATACTTTTGAGAAAAACCTCGCGCAACGAGTCGAGCCTTATATCTCTCAGTATTTCCATCTGCACTACACTTAGTCTTAAAAACCCACTTACAGGTAACAAGATTTCTGTCTTTTGGTATTGGCACAATATCCCACGTACCGTTTTCATTTAGCGAATTAATTTCCTCGTCCATCGCTTTCTTCCACTTGTTTTTGTTAAAACTTGATAGTGCTTCCTTAACACTTCGCGGTTCACTTTCTTCATTTTTAACTAAGTTTAAATTAGCCATGTACCTGTCCGGTGGTACTCCTCTATTCGATCTTTCAGATCGTCTGCACCCTGTTTGTTCTACCACTTCACTTTGCAAATGTTCAACATTGTCACTGTCTATTTCACCTGTCGAATGAAAATCATCCACACTTGATTCATCTTCCAATGATGATTCATCTTCATGATGATCCTGTCGTGCAGTTCCATGGTCCTCTTCATGATGAGTCTCCGTATTTGAAAAAATTATTTCGTCGTGCGTTTCGTGATCCTTTTTCTTTTCTTGAATTTTGTCGAGAAATATTACATCTCGGCTTATCTTGATCACGTTTGTCTGTTTATTTAATAGACGAAACGCCTTCGATTCCTCTGAATAACCGACGAAAATTAGTTTCTCAGCCTTGTCATCTAATTTTCTCCTTTGTTCCTTATGAATATGCGCATAGGCTTCACATCCAAATACGTGTAGATTCTTCACATCTGGCTTTCTTGAAAAACATAACTCATATGGGGTTTTGTCTGTTGCTTTTGTTGGCAACCTATTTTGTAAATAGTTTGCTGTATTTACTGCTTCACCCCAGTATTTCTTTTCCAAATTTGCATCTAACAGCATACATCTAGCCATTTCTAGCAATGACCTATTCTTCCGCTCTGCAACACCGTTTTGTTGCGGAGAATATGCAGCTGTGTACTGGACTTGTATGCCTTCCTTTTTCAAATATTCCTGAAGATCATTATTAACATACTCCCTTCCTTGATCAGATCTTATCCTTTTTGGTTTTTTTTGAAATTGTGTTTTCACTAATTCCACAAATTCTTTAATGAATCTTGCTGCTTCACTTTTATGACTCATAAGACATATCTTAGAATACCTTGAAAAATCATCAATAATCGTTAAAATGTACCGCTTATTTCCCGGCGTCATCGTCTGCATAGGTCCGCAAACGTCCGTATGAATTAAATCTAAAAACGAATGACTCCTATTCATTGATTCCTTCGGGAAAGGAATGCGTGCCATCTTTCCTTTAATGCAGCATTCACAGGTCACTCGCATTTTACAATCCTTGATTGTAATACCTGTTGCTAAGTCCTTTTCGGCCAGGTCTTTAATTGCCGCTGGGTCACGGTGTCCAAAACGTCGATGCCAAGCATGCTGACAAAGCTCTGTATGATCCATGTTTATGGTTCCACTGACCGTACAAGCCTCTTCAACCGCACTTAGATAGTATAAATCTGAAGAAAGTTTTGCTGTTGCCTGCAATTCTCCATTCCTTATAATTTGGCAGCGGTCTTCTTTAAAATTAAGGCTGTATCCTTCTTTCGTCAGTTTCTTTACCGACAATAAATTAGAACCTAGGGTCGGAACGTACAGCACGTCGCGCATCTGTATCTTGGCAACCTTTCCTGAGTCCGCTACGCATTTTATGATCCCTGAACCGATGCCTTGCACTTTGGCTAGTTTCTTTTCATCTGCAAGACACACTTGGCCTTTTCTGTTTGCGTCAAAATCCCGGAAAAAATCCCTCGATGTGACCATGTGGCCCGTTGCACCAGAGTCGACAACCCAAGTATCCGCTTTCTCTTTTGTCTGTACTAGATGTGCCTCTTCTGAAATTTCGGATGCCTTAGCGTAAAAACAACAATCTGTAGAAGATTTATTGTCTGAAACTTTATGAGCTTTTTCCTTTTTGCTCTTCCACAATTTGTATTTCACACATTCACTTTTAAAATATCCTGGTTTCTTACAAAAGAAACAATTCTTTTTAGGCTGTATATCGCATTTTTCTTTAAAACTTGATTTTAATGCTGCTTCATTTCTTTCCGAATTATCCCTCGTGTCCTTTGCTCCTTTACGCCTTTTATACTCGTCGATTAATTTACTTTTTACGAGCTGAGAAGTAAGGTCACTTTCGGGTCTACTCTCTAAAGCCGTTACAAGAGTCTCATAAGATTCGGATAAACTTCCAAGTAACATTGCAGCAACAAGATTATCTGGCAATTCCTGTCCGAGAGCTGTCAATCGATCCACATTATTCGAAAACACTGTGATGTGCTCTTCCATATCACCACCCTCTTTTAATACCGTTCTGCATATCCGCTTTAACAAAAGTACTTTACTTGTCAAAGTGGCTTTTTGATGGTATCCTTTTAGTGCATCCCACGCTTCCCGCGCTGTCTTAGCGTTCCTAATGTGCTGCAACTGATTGTCTTCTACTAATAAACCAATTGTAGCACGCGCTTGATCATCTTTTGTTGACCATGCAGCGTCTGCAGGGTTAGGCTTATCCTTAGTTATGACATCCCACAAATGATCCTTTATTAGCAAGAGTTCAACTTTATAACTCCACACAGAGTAGTTCTCACTATTGAGTTTCTGGATGTTAAACCGAAAACCTTCAGCCATTGTGACAGTTTTTAACTTTACACTTTTAAATTAAACAACGCACTTTAGTGTCTTGTACTTTATAATCACTACACTGGCGGTCGGGACTGGGCCCATAACCTGTTAGAATATAATGTTTATTTATTAAACAAAATAGAAAAATACACAGTCGAACACCAGTATAATAATAACAAGACTGTTTAAACTTAAATTGAAGTAATAGAAAAGATTACTGTCTTTAGCGCGATACAAGTTATCCGTTCAGAGGGTTTTCTCGGACTGGAAAGCGCAGAGGTCTAAAAGACCGTTCTCCCCTCTTTTGGGTCTCCTGTAGCGCCCAAAAGGAAACGCATAAATTACCGGGTCCTTAAAGTCCCTGACACTCTAACTCCAGGAACAGTCTATCGTTGTACATATTCCAACATAAAATATTAAAAATGTTATAATATCGGTCTAAATATATGGTTTTCCAACTTTTCTTTCTTCCATAAAATATGGTAAGAATCAGATCTTTCAAGTCGGTCTTATAAACGTGTTCTATATATTATTTCCGCTTAAGACTTTCGGACAGTTTTTAAATCTATACTATTATATAAATTTGCCTACTATGTCCGCATTAAACTATGGTTTTGCGGTCAGATCCTGATGTCAGACTCCGAATCTGACGTCAGAATCTGCTCGGTATCTGACACCAATCTGCCGTCAGATCGCGCTGCGCAGGATCTGCTCGATTTCTGCTCTCAATCTGCGGTCAGACCACGGCAGCAAGATCTGATCGAAATCTGATATCAATCTGCGGTCAGATCCTGATGTCAGGCTCTGACCACGAATCCATAGTTAAATGCGGACATAGTAGGCCCCGAATCTGACGTCAGAATCTACTCGAATTTGCTGCCAATTCTGCTGGCATACTGCGGTCAGTTTGTTCACTGGTTAACTACACTTTCATTATTTTGTGTTTTTAAATAATCCTTATTCATCGACACCTTGTCCTTGTCTGACCACGCCAAGTATTTGACTGAAAGCACCTTTATGTACTTGCAACTCATTTTGATTTCACATTTTTTTTTATTTTGTAATTATTATCTTCTATTTTTGTGATTTATTTGATTTCATGCACTTGGCGTAATTGTTTTACTTTTTTAAAAGTTTTTTATGGTAATAATTACAATATAAAAAAAGATGTGAAATCAAAATAAGCTGCAAGTATATAATGGTGCTTTCCAGCAGTTGACACTTGGTAGGTTATAATTCAAAATTCAAAATGTAACGCGTATATGCGTATTATGTTGACGAAAAATTAGCTTGGAGAAGAAGAATCAGGAGAAAAATCTTACCGTTTCCGACTGATCCATGAGACGATATTAACATATCTCTGTCATGCGTGGACCGATTTTATTCGAAAGCTTATATGCGGTTTACATGAGAAAAATGCCTTTAAATTTAGAAAATATTGCAGGCCTGATGAGATATTAATGAAATAAGTTTCAGGTTAGGTTGGAACAGCCGGGCGACGTGTAAAGATACACGGCAGCGACAGTCGACATATACAGGGTGTCGAAATGTACTTGGAGTCGAGACGCTACCGCGTCTCTAGATTATCTTCTATTTTTTGTGTGATTTATTTGATAATACTCTTTTCCGTCCTTGACTTTTACATGTGCTTGGCGTAATTTTTTTACTTTTTTGAAGTTTTTTTATGGGGATCTCACTTCTTTGTACAAAGATAATTTGCATAGGGAGTGACTTCAGATAATTTTTATTTAAAATTACAAATTATCACGGTGCAGAATTAAGGATAAATTCTACGTAAGTTTAACAACTACGAAAAGAAACCATGTGCACCGCATTGCCGATATATATATATATATTTTTTATATGTATAGTACGTTGTGTATAGTACAAGAAACACTAATTAAATTCATGCATTATCGAAGGTGTCCATGTATCAAAATAACTGAATAAATATGTATACGAAATCCTTCCTGCAAAATTATGCGTACATACATAGCCTGGCGTAGGTCACAGCATCATTTTACACTTCGATTATCTACATATACATAAAATCCTTAGTTTAGTTACAAATAAAAAACAGTTTGTTGATCAGGTGACTGTACCTAATATCGCCACTGTTCCTAATATCGCCTAGGGATTGCAATACCGGTAAACCGGTTTACCGGTAAATCGCGGAAAATTCCCTCAAATATTTACCGGTAATTCGACACTTTTTTTACCGGTAATTCGGTAAATTACATATATGTACCAATATAGCGCGTATATGCGTTTTATACTTGCGCCGCGCAAGTAAAAGATGCAACTTACGGTTGCTCGGCAACCGGCGAGTGATGGGAGAACGAAATAAGTGACAACGACAAGCTGGGCTATCCACGACCAAACCACTGATTCATTTTATACAAAGTAAAGTCTTCCACTCATAGTGAGTGGGTTAGTCGGTTGCTCAGTTTGTGTTATAAGGTGAATAAAACCAAAAATCAAAGGTAAGTAATGGGCAGAGATGACCAAAATTTTTATTTAAACAAATTTCGGATAACGAATAAAAGTTAAAAAAACATTATTCGTTGTGTGTCAAGTTAAGTTGACTGGGGTTAACTTTATTTGATGAATAAAGTTAATTTGTTTATTCGTCGAACGTTTCAACTTCACCGTTCAATAGATTTTTCAACTTTAACTTTACATTTATTCGACGTCGAATAATTTTCTGGCGCACGTTCGAGCTGGCGAGTATGTACCGGCGATTGAGGCTTGGCGCGCGCGTTACAATATACCTAGTATCGCCCAAGGACGGTCCTCGGCGGCTCGAACATGTGCCAGGAAATTATTTGACGTCGAATAAAGTTAAAGTTAACATTACAGTTAAAGTTAAAGTTGAAAACTTTATTTCACGCTGAAGTTGAAACACTCTACGAATAAAAAATTAACTTTATTCATCGAATAAAACAATTATTTAAATAATGAATCAAATAAAAGTTACATTAACTTTAGATTATTTGACGAACAATATAACTTTTATTTGATTCATTATTTACATAATTTTTTATTTAGTCCATGCTCTGGTACTGGGTTTGTAAACTTTTATTTTTATTTTAATTTTTTTGCAGCCATGGATACAAATTCACCGTGGCATTATTTTAATCGTACAGCAGCAAGAGATGTAGCTGTGTGTAAACAGTGTTCAAAAAAAATAAAAGCCGTAGGTGGAAGTACCAGCGGTTTACATAGCCATCTCAAAAGCCAACACAACATTAATTTATTAAAACGAGGAAAAGAAAAAAGTGATGGTACATCTACTTCGATTCAAACTGTTGATGTGGATCCTCGATCAAAAATTTCTTCATATTTGAAGAAAACAGGTGATGAATCTTTTCCTGCCGTAGTAGCGTGAATGACAGCGCGGGATGGAATACCGTTTATTAAATTTTGTACATCTCAAGATTTACGAATGTTATTAACTGCAAAAGGCTATAGAGACATTCCTAAATCTCCAAATACTATTAAAAATATTGTATCGCAATATGCAGATAAAATTAAGCAAGAAGTAGTCAACGAAATATCACAACATAAACATAGTAATGAAGCATTTAGCCTAACATTAGACGAGTGGACATCTATTAAGAACCGCCGATATATGAACATTAATGTCCATAGAAGTAACAACAAATTTTGGAACCTTGCATTATGTCGTATTCATGGATCTATGACTGCTGAAAGAGGTGTAATTGTCATTAAAAGTAACCTGAAAGAATTTGGTATTTCTTTAGCAAATATTGTGTCAGTGACTACAGATGGAGCTTCAGTAATGAAAAAAACAGTAAAATTGATTGATGCAAATCATCAATTATGTCTCGTACATGGAATTCAGTTGGCCGTAATCAAAGTTCTTTATAATAAAAATAATACCGTTGAAATTGGGGACGAAGATCAGGAACTTGTTGAATTACCTGATACAAATGATTGTGACAACTCCGACGATGACATCGACGAAGATATTGAAAATAATGGTGAAGGTTTAGAAGTGGTACAAAACATTATTACTGATTCTCACCTAAATCCTTTACAAAACGTACAACTGAATTCTCTAATAACAAAGAGGGTAAAGAGTACAATGGTTGGCGACTTAAGCAAGAGTGTCACATAAATAATGTATTATTAATGTGAATTTAGTAAATTTGAAATGGAAATCAATACAAATAAGTACGAAAAACTCCTAATAATCTAAAAATAGAGTTTATAAAAAAAAATCAAGTATGTATAAAATATACAAAAAATTTGTTTCCTACGAAGAAATATAGTAATTGGCATGGTCAAGATAGTAATTGTCCAACCAGTTCGACAGTGATTGGCCGCTATTTGACACATAATATAACCTAAAAGAAAATGTTACCAGATTTGGTTATAGAAATAAGATTAAAATTATTCAATAAAAATGGATATATTTTATTATGTATGTATTTGTTTCTGTGTTTAACAGGGGGCTAATTACTGTTTCACCATTAACATGATTAAAAAACAGTCACTGGCCGCCCGGCCAATTAATATCATTATTGGCATGGTCAAGACAGTACTTGTCCAATCGGTTCGACAGTGATTGGTCGCTATTTGATAGATAATATAACCTAAAAGAAAATGTTACCTGATTTGGTGATAGAACCAAGATTAAAATTATTCAATAACAATGCATATATTTTATTATGTATGTATTTGTTGTGTTTGTTTCTGTTTTTAACAGGGGCTAATTACTGTTTCATCATTAACATGATTAAAAAACAGTCACTCGCCGCCCGGCCAATTACTATCATTCAACATTATTCATATGACAGTTGTTGGCCCCCTATATTTTTCATAATATATGTATAATTTTAGCAAATAAATAATTCTTTTATAAAGTTTCAACTTTTATTTATCGATATATACCGAATATAAGAAATATACATATCATAAATACATTAAACTATTCGCAAACTTTCAACTGTACTCTTATGGTTTTTTGATTAAAACGCTATAATTTCCAAGCTTCAAAGCCGAGTCATCCTATTTGCTTTTATATATAATCACAGTATATAATGAGTGGAGAAATATTGATTACATCCGAAGCAAGAAAGTACAAGGAATATGAATATGTTCATTTAAAAAAAAGGCATAACACTGGTATTTCTTTATATTCATTTATTTCTCAAAATATGGCCAATCACTGTCAGGTGGCCAACCACTGTACTCTTTACCCGATACGGAAAGTAGTTAAAATATTCCGCAAATCCCCAACAAAAAACGATGATATACTACAAAAACATGTAGAAGGAGAATTCGGTAAAGAATTTTCGTTGATACTAGACTCTAAAACTCGCTGGAATAGTTTGCTGGCTATATTGGAGCGTTTCTCAACGATTAAAAATTGTATTAGAAAGATTCTCATAGATTTAAAATCAGAATTCAATTTTACAGGCAGTGAACTTACATTGTTGTCCGATACAATATTAGCGTTACAACCGATAAAACTTGCTGTTGAAACACTTTGTTCTGAAAATGTTAATTTATATATTGCTGATGTTACACTGAAATTCATGCTTGACGAATTAATGAATCAACGCACGCTTTTAAGTAACGAACTTAAGAATGCTTTGATACAACGAATAAAGGAAAGACGAACTGCTTATTCTGATGTTTTGCAATATCTTTCTGATTATAATTTCAAAAATTCGAATGAGGAAGATTACGGAATTTTTAATAAAATCAGTAAAACTGCAATTGCGAAGATAATCGAGGAATTAATTGAACGTACTTATAATAAAAATGAAACATCAACTGAATTATCCGAAGTAATTAGTGATTCTGATTCCGAAAATTCTGTAAATGTAATTCCTTCGACATCTACAATATCAATGAAAGAAAAACTTAAATTCTTAATAAAGGCAAAACCCGAAGTACCCACGCAACCAACTCTGATTCAGAAAAAAAATAAAAGTATAAATCAAGTCATAAAAAAAGAATTAGCATATTTTCACAAAGAAAACGTAAAGGGAAAATATATCCCATTAGCATATGATTTCCTCATGACTACCCGACCGACAAGTGTGGAATCGGAGAGGGCGTTTTCCACAGCGGGATTGTTTTGTACGAAGATTAGTTCGCGATTAGACGACGAAAGTTTAAATAATTATGCTTTTTGCGTGCATATTTATTAAAAAGTGTTGATAAATAAAAAATATTATATATGAAGAATAGTTGTATATGCATTTATGTTTTATAATGATCGATTAGACTTTTTTATAAAATTGTTACTTCTATTTTCAATACCATAAAAAATACCGGTAAATTACCGGTAAACCGGTTATGAATGAAAATTTTACCGAATTACCGGTAATTGAAAAAGTCGGTAAATTTGCAATTCCTAATATCGCCACCCCCTATATCACGCAAAGTAAGCACTAAAATGTATCGGTTATGCACTGAATTAGTACCTAATCATATGTAGGAAGACATACTGTAATTGCAGCGTCATGTGATCAACAATTACAGAAAGGGAAGGATTTTAGAGAATCTTAATAGTGTTAAAAATTTATTGGACTACCACAATTTTACATCACATTCGGAGAAGGTAAGTCTAATAATTGTGTGAATACAAGAATATCTACAAGAAATACCTAATTAATGATGTACTTCAAAAATTAAATCGATTCAAATATTTTTCGTAATGAAATTAGCGTTTCTCTTTTAGCAGTATGCGTGTTTTCAATACCGCCTATCGAAGAACAATGGTTTCGATGTTATGTTTATTACAGGTGAGGTCACGAAATGTGCGGAGCAACCGAAATAAACTTTATTTGTCCGATATGTACATCAGAACGTAAAAAATAAAATATTTTAAAAATCTATATAAAATCGAAAAGGAAAAAAACATTTATAGAGTAAGTAATAATAAGAGCACATGTGAAAATGACTTTAAAAACTCATATACATGAATTAATCAATATTTCTTGAGTTGGCGATATTAGGTACACTTTTTTCATGACCCGATTTCTGCATGGCTTACGTTTTTTGAGTCCTAATTAAAAATTTGTAGGTTTCAACGAATCTAACTTATGCTACATGAAAGATGAATAATTTCTCTTTACTTTGAAATGAACTGCATGCAAAAATATCAATTATTATTCAATTGACAGCGATTTAACTTTTGCCTGGCGATATTATGTACAGTCACCCTATACAAATATGTCGCAATTCAAATTTTAGCAACTTACCTTGTGTTTGAGACTGCGTTTTGGTTGTAATTCAATGGTATAACGATACATATTTGTAAAAACACATTTATAACTTGGTTATAACTTGACGGTAAGCTGTCAAAATTTGGAGTGGATTGCATAGTGAAGATAGCGATTGACGAACGAAACATGTGTTAGTTTCTTTTTGGCTGAAGGTGTGCGTGTAACACGTATATACGTATTATGTTGACGAAAATTTGGTTGGAGTATCAGAAGCATCATAAGAAAAATCTTACCGTTTCCGACTGATCCATGAGATGATATTACGATATCTCTGTCATACGTGGACCAATTTTATTGAATTTGGCCTTATTCGAAAGCTTATATACGGATTACATAAGAAAAATGCCTTTAAATTTAAAAAAATATTGCAGGCGTGATGAGATATTAATGAAATAAGTTTCAGGTTAGGTTGGATTAGCCGGGCGACGAGTAAATGAAAGCGGTAGCGACAGTCGACATATACAGGGTGTCGAAACATGTACTTGGCGTCGAGACGCTACCGTGTCTCTAGATAAGAGTTTTCAGTTTCAATTGTCTAACAACGGAAGTTAGACAACCTGAAAATTCAGAAAATTATGCAACTTTTTGTGCAAGTAGAGTAATTCATGCGTAAGGCAAACCTATATTTTGTTTGTGCCATAGTCGGATTTGGGGTGGCGGGGGGGGGGGGGGGACGGGGTTGAAATCATCTCTTGAGAAAAATGCAGAATTTTCTTTTTCCTGGAATATCTCGAGAACGATGAGAAATATCAAAAAGAAGTATAAACAAAAGTTGCATCGTTTTTTTATATCTACAATAGTTGTGAAAAATAATTATCGAGAGATCCATACTTTTCAAGTTACCCCCACCACCAATCCGTGATTCGATAATTACTTTTACTCAGTTTTGTAGATATAGAAAATGATGCATTTTTGTATATACTTCTTTTCAATATCTCTCATCATTCTCGAGATATTACACGAAAAAGAAAATTCTGCATCATTTTCAAGGTGATTTCACTTCCAAAAATTGTACTATGGTAAAAATAGGTTCGTCTAAGCTAGGGTTAAACACGTGTAACAGCGCGCATTACGTTGATCAAAATCACGTCCACACGTTTCATACGTCACACGGCCCCTCGTTGCGCGTCGGCATATCTAGAGACGCGGCACAGTGGGGCATTTCGGGTCGAAACGCGGCACTAAGTCCTTTTACAAAAATATTGCCAAACTGCAAATTTTTTTTACAGGTAGTTGATTGTGTATTTGGGTGATAATGTAGCATGATTGTTTTTCACATTCATTAATTTTTAACGCGACTACACGTTTTTGAAAAGGACAACCACGAAACTCTTCAGAACTTGTATTGTTATTTATAGTTTTGTTGTTTGTTTAATTCAACTAATTTTTGGTGGGATTAAGTATTGGGATATTTATTTGAAGTGTGCCAAATTTTATTTTGATATCTCTGATATTTTTGGAATTATGCCTTACTGAATTTTTCAATTTTCATTGTTTATTTTGAATGGGAGTTCAGTGGAGTTCAGTGTTCTTACTGGTCACATTGGAAAGGGCGAAGCCTTACCTTTATCGTACAGAAAAAATTGGCTACTACTAGCTGCTACTGGGGTAGTGAGAGGGGCGAGGTGTCTATGACGCGTTCTTTTTTACAAAAATGCCTTTCCTGCCATTGAAATTCAAAGTAAATGAAATATTTTTACATGTGAAAGATGCGGAGCTTTTTCCTATGTACAGTGTGCACGATATTGTCGGTAATTTGTACATAGCCAGTGGAGAAGTCCTCAGGGTGAAGCTGGTACGTGTCGTAAATCGGAAGGATCAGTCGCAACCATTGCTCCGTTTTCTTTCAGATACATGGCCATAAACATAATATGGCAAAAGGAAATAGTGTTTTTAAATGTTCCATTATAGCAGTATGTGGGAGAATTTTTGTTCGTTGATTTATGACGCCCTTGCAAAATTCTTTTTGACTGGACCCTTTCGAATTGAAGCGTCTCGAACGTGATTGCAGTGTCTACTGGTTGTAACAAGTAACACATTGCGAACGGATGATCGGAATTTTCATATTTTCATTATTGTAACTATACGAAGCACGAAAATACCTGGCCCCTGGGTGCAGCAACTCTCAGAATACGAAACCGTTTCGATTTGCAAAGGTAGTTCTCCGATAGTCGCATTACAATGTATCCATTTGAAAACAAACGAAGATCGTGCGTTTTCGCTCTCGAAGAGTCACTCAAACGCAGTGTCCACTCGCGAGGAATACTCTCAAGAGGACTCTTAAGGGGGTAGACACGGGTAATGCAGCGCGCTGTATACCGACACAATCTGGCCCGAAACAAGGGGTTGGGATTTTTCATCATTCGTCCTTATATGAGCATATTTTGGGCTGGGTTAGGACTCATTCGAAAGAGGAAGGTTCAATGCAGAGCGCCCTTCTCATGGTTCAACGAGATTGTGTTGATATCTAATAATATGAGTGTCCAAAGTAGAGCAAAAGTCGACAAAATACACCCGCAGAATCCAAGTATTTTTAGGTAACTAAAAGAGCTTTGTGACTGAAACGGTGAGAAGAGCGCTCTGCATTGAACCTTCCTCTTTCGAATGAGTCCTGACCCAGCCCAAAATTTGCTCATATAAGGACGAATAATGAAAAATCGTGTTTGCATTCCCAAATACGAGTTCCGCCATATTGGCGATAATACAGAGCAAGTCACGTGACAAATTTAGTTCAGCTAGTGGACACGAGATGGCGCCTACTCGGGAGGACTGCCGACGTGGAATCATAGCAAAACTGAAGCGTTAGCTGGATACATGTGCCACAGTAAAAGCGTGATGCAGTCAATTTGCATTTTCGTACGATTGTAGGTTAGGTTATATGCATTGTAGGCATACATTGAATAGGAACTGCTGGGAACTGTGTACATTTACTAAATTAACGCTTTTACTGTAACACATACATCACTTGAAATCACTGTCAAATTTATGTTATAATTATATGGCCACATTATTTAAAATAAAAAAAGAGAGATTGGAACTTTTTTACTAATACTGGAAATATTGATTTACTGATATCTTATTTTGGGATTGTGAAAGTTACACCAATTATTTGCAATTATTGCTCTTATTATTATTCTTCCGACTATTGGAAGACTGTATATAACATATAACAAGGAAAAGTCTCCAAATTGGTCAACAGTTAACTTCCTGATTTTTTTTATAATTCTTTACGGTCCTATGCAGCGATGGACATTATTTAAATGAAATAATATACCTCCGAATGGCCCCAGTGGCCGATCGACACGAGGTTTGGGGGAGGGTGCGTGTACCCTAAAACGAAAATTTTATTTAGCTTCGGGTATTTATTAGTTTCCTTTGTATATTTGAAGGCCTTTCATCTTGGGCTTCGAATATTTTTTCCTCTTTCATTGTATCTTTATCCTAAGGTCGTATTCAGATATATCGGCCGGTCGATTCGTTTTCGCGAACAGCGATCGAGGAGAAATCAGCCACCACCATCTAACGATCGTGGATTTGTCAGTTGGAGTTCCATGGCCACCGAAGAGTATTGTGGGGTAACGGGAATGCTGCTCGGCTCCGTCTGAACGTAGCCGTGAGGCTGTTATTTATTCTTATTGTTAGCGTCGTAGTTGTGTGCGTTACGAAGCTATGCGTAGAACAATACGAGATGAAGCTATCGAGAAAGAATCAATGTTCTCACCAATAAAGCTCCTGAATTTTTTCGGAGCTAAGGCAAACCTATTCTGATGTTTGTATTTCTACGATGACAGCTCGGTTTGGCCTATACACGCCAGAAGCTTGGCGCTATCCCCACCACTTCTGGCTCACTCTTGTTCTGTGAAGGCGAGAGCGAGATGGAATGAGAATGAGTCAAAAAACGTTCAGAAAAGGAGCACCGAGGCAGGCAAGCGCTATCTATGGTGGGAGAATACGCTTTACGAAACACACCGGCCAATATATCTGAATACGATCTTAGGAGCTCAAATAACCGACGAGAACCTTTATGGCCCGAGCCGCGCGAGATCGCCGTTGCTCGGTGATGTGTCATCGATTATATAGAAACAGAATTTGTTTATTTTTCATCGTATCAATATGAAAGTGACACCTATGGATTCCTGGTATTCTCCCGATTAAATTGACAGAAAATAATTTAAATCGGACTATTTTTTAACGAAACGGGCTTGCAATTCTGCAAACAAATTTTCACGTAATTTCTTTGATTATGGTCAGAATAATATCATTTTTGGGGCCAATTTGATCGAGAAAACGTGAGGAATCGATTGAGAGCGAATTTTAACGTCGCCCGGCCTTGATTGGATGCAAAGACGAGGCGTGGTTGGCGATAATTCGTCGCGGCTATACCGGAGACGAACAGTTGAAAGGCGATGCATTGTAGCGTCGGGAGACGCAAGAAGGTAGACGAGGGGTCCGGCGGCGACGTCCCGGGAGGAGAGGAATCGAAAAGGGCATTCGATCGACGAGAGTCTGACGAGACGGGCGTTTTTGTTTTGCGACAGAGCGTTATAAAAAATACTTCATGTATCGTTCAATTCCTTCTGTTATAAATCAGAAAATATAACATTTCTACACGATTGACGTCACTTTCGCAAATATCTAATTAGAAACGCAGAACTGCAGATTTGTCACTGCTTAGTGCACAATATTGTATGGCCCCGCTGGTTTCGGGCGTCGAAACCCACGAAACTCAGCGATGTCGCATGATTGCCAGCGCGAAGGACAAGAGGGGACTTTCCATGGCGAAGGAAAGTCAGCCTTCTATAGAACTCAAATCGAAAAAGACTTTGCTGTCAAACTTTATATTCACGTCAAATAAATACTTTAATTGTAAAATTTAGACGACGAACTATTATTGAATTTCGTCAGCTCTTACATATGTATGCATCACTTGGTTGGGAATTCCTGATCCCAGAGTTTCATGCATTTACCTATTGAAATGTTGCTTCAAGTCATCGGGAAATTGTATTGCTTCTTCTCGTCCATACATATATCTGTTCGCGAGTAGGTGTCACGAATGACGCGACTTTAGTTTCCCAAATAAATTCACATTTATCTGGGCCCTCGTCCGAACCGCTTGACAAGGAGACTGAACGACGTAAACCGAGTGCGAGTGAAATAGCGCACCAGCGAGAGACCCTCGGTCGACGGCGACTTGAGTCATCCAGTACTGAATATGAAAATGTTCATATTTCTCATTATACCTTGATAAGAGTGTTACCACCGATGGATTGGTGAGTTTATGTCCACGAAAATGAGTCGAGACGCGAAGCAATTCGGTCTATTTTTTCTTACGAATACATGATTAGGACGCACACTACGTTTACTAAAAATGGACCGAATTGCTCCATGTTTGGCATCATTTTCATCGAGAAACCCTAAAAACTCCATTGGTAATACTTTCATCAACATTTATCAAAAACATGAACATTTTATCTGACCCCTCGGTTTTATTGCTCTCGGCTGTCTAAGGGTGGTCTACTGGGGCCCGAAGGTCCTCGTTCGCAGCGAGAAAGTAAAACAGTGGGGTGGGTAGGTCTTTCCCGATAATCCGAGCCCAACCATTTGCATGCGCAGCCTCATATTGCACGTCAAAAAGTATTCTTTTAATTACAATTAGTAATTCAGTTTGTAAGTGCAATTAAACTAGGCGTCATTAAAATCATGCAGAGTTCATTAATTTTAGCTAACTGACCAATTCATTTATTTTTTAATTCATTAATGCAGTGCTCTGGTGAAGAACATCGTAATACGGAGCTAATATTCTAGGCCCTAGAATCTACGACATTGTCAATGTGCAATTGAAACACACGCCACTTCACACTATCGTTTCTTAGCATTTATAGGGGGTGATTCTCTAGCTAGAGTCGTCAAACACGATGCTCACCAACAATCATGTGTCTCGCTGAGTTTCGTGGGCTTCTACGCTCGAAACCAGCGGGACTATACAATGTTGCACACTAAGCAGTGATGAATCTGAAGTTCTGCAATTTCTAATCAGATCTTTGCGAAAGTGACGTCAATCGATTCCTTATGTTTCCTCGATCGAATTGGCCCCAAAAATGATATTATTGGAACCATAATTAAGGAAATTACGTGAAAAATTTGTTTGCAGAATTCAAATCCCGTTTCGTTAAAAATAGTCCGATTTAAATTATTTTCTGTCAATTTAATCGGGAGAATGCCAGAAACCCATCTACCACAAATGCAGGGTAGTGGAGGTACCACTTCCATGACGCCGACCGGGCTATTGAAAATGCGCAGGCTGGATGCGTGTAATTATTATTTGGTCCCCTCCTCGAAGAGACAGAAAATATAATCTATGTATATGCTATATAACAATAGCCGTTGAGCGGCTATTTCGTTCTTTTGCCCTACATTTGTGAACTTTTTATCATCCTTCCGAAACATTATTATTACGCCGCAACAGTATCTTTAGGAAATCGGGTATAGCATATATGTAGGTTATATTTTCTGTCACTTCGAGGAGGGGACCACATAATAATCACGCGCATCCAGCCTACGCATTTTCACTAGCCCAATTCAACATCCAACACAATTTTATATATAATGTTTGTTCATAACTGCTTTCTGCATAGGACGTTTAATTATCTTGTAATAAGTGTATTTCATGTTCTGTCTCAGTGTCTTGCTAATGAAAAAATGTCTAACCTAACAAACTTCATTTTCTGGGGACATCCCCTCATCTATTTTTCGTTTTCACTTCTAATTCCTTACTGCCAACGTAGCATATTGTAGCATAAGCACATTTTAAGTAATTAAAATGTACAATGAATTTTCTACGTTTGCTCTACCATCACACCTTCCGTTTAACTATTTACAAGTACAACGCAACAGCTGAGAATTTCTTTCCTTATTCAGAATAGAATACGGAAATAGCAAACAGCTCCCTCTCGCGTGCATCAGGCAGCCGCGTATCTATGGGTATTACCATTTCTGTGCAGAAAAAACCTGCTGTAATACCGACCTGCCAAATCGGCCAGGTCACATGACGTGTCTACCCCCTTAAGATTTAGCATTTAGGACAAGTGACACGTCAAATTATTAAAGCGTTGTTTCATTTGTGGTAACACATGTGTCGGAAGTGATATCTTTTTACAAGAGATACCTTGTGTTATCTTATTATACGATTTTGTATAATAAGACAATAAACGTGTTTTGTATCTTTATCAATACCGTGAAATTCAGTGATCAGTGATGGAATTAAGCCCACCAGGTATGTAATTAAATTTTATAAAATCACTATGGTAGCACTGAACTTTTGGGTGGTACACCTTCTTGAATGTGTTACATTTTCTTGTGTTGCTTTCCTTATTTCAAGATTTAAATTCAAAAATAGGTTTGTAAATTTTGTTAGGTCCATCGGGAGCGAAAATTATGACCATGATGCAATTATATAAAATCATGCAACAGCATCAAAATGGAAGTTTCGCCGAGAAACTGGATTTTTTACAAGCGACATTGATGAGTCGTGAAGGGTATTCCCTCAAAGAAAAGACCATTTTAAGAGATAAATTGCGAATTTTTAAAAATCGTATTAAAACCAGATGGCAGGCAGCTAAAAGACGATCTGATTTATTCTTGACCCAAAATCGTAATTGGCTTACGCAAACTATAGATTTGCCAATAGCAGCAACTAAGCAAGGACGGCCAAAGATACCTTTTATTGAATTAAGTAAACGCGGGAAGCGGAAAAGAACAGAGCAAATCCGGAAATTGGAGACGGAACAATTAAGATTTGCTATGGAATCCAAATTACGGGAGTCAGACGAATTAGATGCTTCCAAATTGATGCGAGATATTACTGCAACTCCAACTAGGGCGAAGAAATTAAGAAAGGCATATATTTAAAGTATGCAAAATGAACCAAAACGATTATCATTGTTAAATGCTCTAACGATATATGTAGATGCTGACTTGTCGCGAGCACAATACGACATAATCCGCACAAGTGATAAGAAGCTTTTTCCCTGTTATAAAAGAATTCAAGCAGCAAAAAGAGATTGCTATCCAGTAGAAGAAGCATTTCGTGTGACAGCTACTTGTGCCGAAGTACTTTTGCAACACTTGTTAGATCATACGGCAACCAGATTATTTACATATTTAAACGGAGTAGTTGCAAACTTGGACAAAAGTGAGCGTGCTCCTTTTGAATTAATCAGCAAATGGGGATACGATGGTTCTCAACAAATGCAGTATAAACAAAAATTTGATAATGAGGAAGATTCTGATAGTCAGATTATCCAAAGTTCGATGTTACCGTTGCGATTGATTTATGGTAAGTAATAGCAACCCTGCGAATGTAGAACGTTTTTAAAGTTTCAAAATATTTGTACTTTATACGAACATTTTCTTAAAACGTGGTTTTAATTTTTAGGAACAGATATTATTTGGCAAAATCCGTCACCGTCCTCACCTCGTTACTGCCGACCAATACGCCTCCGATTGAGAAAAGAAACGACCGACATTATTCGGGAGGAAACCGAATATATAAAAACACAAATTACAAACTTAAAATATACTAAAATTGAAGGTAATGAAAGAATAATTTGAGCAACTTTGAAATGATGAAAAAGTGATAATTAAATTTAACTTAATTGCTTCAAGTTGAAGGAAGTTCATTGTCGGTGAAGCATACAATGATATTGGCCATGGTTGATGGAAAAGTGTGCAATGCCCTCACTAATACGGCATCGACAATGAGATGCTATATTTGCGGGGCCACGTCAAAGCATTTTAACAAATTATCAAGAACACCTGAAGTTGATCTAAATACATTAAAATTCGGTCTGTCGATTTTACACGCCAGAATACGCTTTTTTGAAAGTTTATTGCACTTGGCGTACAAATTGCCTCTGAGAAAATGGCAAGTCAAAACTGAAGCCGACAAGAATGTCATGAAAGCGAAGAAGAAAGAAATTCAGGACCAATTTAGAATCCAATTGGGCTTGTTAGTTGATGTACCAAAACAAGGATACGGTAATACTTTGGAAAAGATTTATTTATCTGTATTAAAATAAGAATATTTTTTATAAAAATGAAGTTGCAAAATATGACTTGTAATATAATGTTTTAGGAAATACTAATGATGGGAATACAAGCCGTAGATTTTTTATGGATCCTGGACTGTCGGCTGAGATAACTGGTGTAGATATGCGGTTAATAAGAAGGTACAGAGTCCTGACCATCAATATTTTCTCTGTATTGCTTATCCACATTCCAATTTTATAAAATTTTATCCTTGTTTCATATTTTTAACACAATTCTTTCTATTTTTCAAAGGTTTAAAGTCATCTTAGAGGCCATATCAAGCGGCCGCGAGATTGACGTAAATAAATTTGAAGTTTATTGCAGAGGTACAGCCAAGCTATATATTCGTTTATATTCATGGCACCCAATGACCCCAACAGTACACAAAATACTAATGCATGGGCCATTAGTAGTGGCAAACGCATTAGTACCAATCGGACAATTATCCGAGGAAGCGGCAGAAGCACGAAACAAACACATTCGTTCGATTCGTTTACATCATGCCAGGAAATTTTCACGGGAACAATGCAATAGGGATGTTTTAAACAGGTACGATTACATATCGATACCCTGGCTTATGGCATGGCGCGTGTTACAACTGATTTTAACAATTGACGATTACTCATTTACTTGAATTATAAATAGGCTTTTACTCACTTCTGACCCACTGATTTCCAGTACGCGGAAGAGGTCAAATAAAAAATCGGAACCGTTCTTAAGAGAAACGAGGAAGTTATTTGTTGCGACAGAATCTTCTGATGATGAGGACCAAGATGAAAATGTGAGCGAAGATGAAGATGAGGACGAAGAGGAAGACGAGGACGAAGAGGAAGACGAGGACGAAGAGGAAGATGAAAGAATGCTGAAGTAATTCAGCAAAGTGAGATAAGCACTTCATTACCGAGCAAGACTGACTTCCCGCTTATACCCCAAATCTGTGATAAATATCTTTCACTGTTTACATTAATAAAATATGTTTGTTAAATAGTTTTGAAGTTACGTAAATAAAGATTTTATAACTATTAAATATTATATGATTTAAATGTTCCCCAAAAGTTTATTTACAAATACAGTTAAGGGGGCATAGTACTTTTTTGCCCGAAAATTAACCAATCTTTGTGAATTTGTTTCTAT
This sequence comes from Andrena camellia, assembly GCA_029448645.1. NCBI lineage: Eukaryota > Metazoa > Arthropoda > Insecta > Hymenoptera > Andrenidae > Andrena > Andrena camellia. The sequence continues at coordinate 17,070,631 of CM055680.1, forward strand.
ATGAAATTGAAAAGCTAGAAAGATAGTGTTTGTTGCAAATGAAAGATCACTGATTGAAAGTATTAAAAAAAGACACCATCCCTCCCCTCGCTATAAGCTCTCATAGGTTGCTCGCGGAATAAGTAAAATTGCGGTGCCATAAATTCCGCCTTCTATGCTTACCTGAAACAAAAACAAATCAAGACATTAAACTTTATTACATTTTGTTTTGTTGATCGAGTCTATTCTTAAATTTCGCATTTCAAATAAAATGGCGCGCCATTGCGAACTGTCAAACCTATAGTACTTTCAGTGTCGAAAATCGATACCTACAGTTGTGACAGTCCGCCATTTTGTTTTAAATGCGAAATTTAAAAATCGGCTCGGTCAACAAAAGAAAATGTAATACACTTTAATGTCTTGATTTGTTTTTATGTTTCAGATAAGCATAGAAGGCGGAATTTATGGCACCGCAAGGGACCAACTTTGAGCGATTATAGGAAAGGGTGACAGGGTGCCTTTTTTAAATAAAAATTCTTTTAATACATTCAAACAGCGATCTTTCATTTGCAACAAACCCCATGTTTCTAGCTTTTCAGTTTCAGATAAAAAAAATTCATAAGGACTGCTCAATTTTCAGGCCAAAAAAGTACTATGCCCCCTTAAATAAACAAATTTCAATAATTTTTCTGTATCAATAGGACCACAAATAGACGCCCTAACTGAATGAAATCAAAAAGTTAACGATAAATATATGATTTCAGTCAGAAAATGTTTTGTGCCGCGTTTCGACCCGTAATGCCCCACTGTGCGCGGTAGCGTCTCGACGCCAAGTACAGGAAAGACACCCTGTATATATATGGCGACTGTCGCTACCGCTATCATTTACTCGTCGCCGGGCTATTCCAACCTAACTTGAAACTTATTTCAATAATATCTCATCACATCTGCAATATTTTCTAAATTTAAAGGCATTTTTCTTATGTAAACCGCATATAAGCTTTCGAATAAGACCAAATTGAATACAATCGGTCCACGCATTACAGAGAAATGATGATATCATGTCATGGAACTGTCAGAAATACTACACGAAAAATTCCTCTGATTCTTCTTCAAGCCAAATTTTCGTCAACATAATACGTATACGCGTTACACACACACCATCAGCTAAAAGAAACTAGGGTGTGTTTCGTTCGTCGACTCTCTGGATCATTCGACAGGGATCGTCATCCGTCATTGTACATATATATATCTATGTATACTATTTTGATTTTATAACCTACCAAGTGTCAATCAATTATAACCTGCTAAGTGTCAAATAATATAAGTGGTACAAATTTGAAATGTCACGAGTTTTTACACTACATAGGAGACTGAATTATTGTCTCAATTAACAAGGTAAGTCGCCAAATTTTTTTAATAGATTGCTTATGTAGAGTCGCAGACTTGGAAGTTGTCCAGAGAAGGTTCGACAGAGAAGCATCTTCTTTCGCATCAGTTTCTGGAAATTTGTACCATGCATGTACAAAATATAAATTATAACAAATTGCATTGCATTTAAATTGACAAATATATTTTTATACCAGCAAACTATTTTTAATTTAGAGCTTTTATATAAACTTATAGAAATGAAGGAGACGCTCAGACTTGAATAGAAATGAAGGCGACGCACAGGTTTCGATGGAAATGAAGGGACGATTCGCACTTCTTACTAGTAGTATAGTACAAAATAAGAAGATGTTTTAAGCATATATTCTATTCTAACTTATAATGCCAATGATTAGAAATATCAAATTTCTGAGTTGAACGTAAACGAACATGTAAACTACAATATTTTGAAAGTCTTCGATAAGCAGTTTGCCTATGTCACGTATCAGTGGATGCCACAAGAAGATATTGGATACATAGAAGCATGTTTTAACTCAGTTGTGTTTGATATTTCTAATCTAAAGTTAGAATATGCTTCAACGTGTTGAATTCTAAATATCCAATATCTTCTTATTGTATTTCTTGTTATATACAGTTATGGTCTATGTCCTCTGATACTTAACGTAGGTAAACTGCATATCAAAGACTTTCATAAGGTTGTACTTTACATATTCGTTTACGTTCAACTAAGATATGTTTGATATTTCTAATCGTTGGCGTTACAAGTTAGAATATGCTTCAACGGGTCGAATATCTTCTTGCTGTATTATTAGTTATAAGTGTGAATCGTTTACAAAATAAAGTTATAATAATACTTTGCAGTTTTCTGTATGTATGATTGAATAATGGAAAGGCTCTTGAACTAATTTTTATAATTTTGCATCATACACTATTTCAACTTTCAACTTTTTTTATTTCAGAATTTCCAATTTGCCATTTGCAATTGAACAATACATATCTTTGTGCTACATGTATGACTTTCTTCTATCATAGGCTGTTTGTAATCCGGGTTACAAGTCCAAAGATGTTCAAAAAATCATGAATTTTAATCATGAATGAATTATACTAACGAATAAAAATAAAGATAACCGGGCTAGAGTAAACGATAATAATAACTCTGCTATGAGTATACATATAATCAAACGCAATGAAGAAAATCGATATAACTGCTTCTAAACAAATTCTTATTGCAAAATTACATTTGTTCCATCACGATAGTAGTGGAACAACAACGAAAGTGGAAAATTTCTACATCAAAGCAATGCCTACTACTAAAATACAATTGGTAGATCACTGTTATAAACTTAAGGCAGCGATTTTTCACCACGGTAAAAGTATTGCCGATAGTCATTACACGAGTATGGTAAGGGGTAAGGGCACAACGTGGGTATCCGTTGATGATTTAGAAGTAGAAAAACATGCTTGGCCACGAAATGCTAAAAATGCATACATATTTTTCTTCGAAAGGTGTTAATTGTGGTTGTTATTACACTTCGATGTTAAATACGTTCAGCGCCATAAGCTGCTTCGCGCACCATGTATTGTACACAAAGTACTATACATATAATACATATAGATTGGCAATGCGGTGCACATGGTTTCTTTTCGTAGTTGTTAAATTTATGTAGAATGTATCCTTAATTCTGTCCAGTAATAATTTGTAAGTTATAATAATATTAAAAATTATCTGAAGTCATTCCCTAGTATGCAAATTATCTTTGTACAAAGAAGTGAGATCCCCCAAAAAACTTCAAAAAAGTAAAAAAATTACGCCGAGTACATGAAATCAAATAAATCACAAAAAATAGAAGATAAGAATAATAATTTCAAAATAAAAAAAAGATGTGAAATCAGAATGAGCTGCAAGTACATAAAGCTGCTTTCCAACTGCGTTTAAGATGACACAACTACATATACACAGCTAAAATGCTGTGTTCATACATTCCATTACCCATATCGTGGACATTTTAATTAACCCATCATAAAGATGCCCATTTAAAAACTTTGTCGTAAATTAATAGATTTACAAAATTACTCATATACACAAATTGCGCCAATTATCACAATGGCTATTTATACAAAGAAAAAAATGTATTAAATAATATTAAGCAGATATATTTTTATACAAATAAATATTTTAATACAAATAAATATTTTATTCAAAATACTTGGCGCTGCGAAACCGAAAAAATGTAAATTGTCTTAGTATTAATTAATAATTTACAATAACTCCCTTACAATCGAAAATACATAAACATATACATATACATATTAGAAACGCAGTCAGATTTATTCTACATATATTTAATTCTGATATCATACGTAGCATATGCACATACACATATCCACGATCGCACGCACAAGACAGAAAGAAAAAGATTATTGCAATTTATACATATTTATTCAGTTTAGCAACACCAATTCTGGGTGCAGCGCCAAGTATTTTGAATAAAATATTTATTTGTATTAAAAAATTTATTTGTATAAAAATATATCTGCTTAATATTATTTAATACATTTTTTTCTTTGTATAAATAGCCATTGTGATAATTGGCGCAATTTGTGTATATGAGTAATTTTGTAAAGCTATTAATTTACGACAATGTTTTTAAATGGGCATCTTTTTGATGGGTTAATTAAAATGTCCACGATATGGGTAATGGAATGTATGAACACAGCATTTTAGCTGTGTATATGTAGTTGTGTCATCTTAAGCGCAGTTGGAAAGCAGCTTTATGTACTTGCAGCTCATTCTGATTTCACATCTTTTTTTTATTTTGTAATTATTATTCTTATCTTCTATTTTTTGTGATTTATTTGATTTCATGTACTTGGCGTAATTTTTTTACTTTTTTAAAGTTTTTGGGGGGGATTAACCCTTAGTACAGCGCTGCACAAAGAGCTGTTTTCGGCGCCTAGCGGAGAGCAACCCGCTTGTCCCGTTGCTAAGGTTAGAATCGGTGAGGAGAACTGCAGTAGTGTATGTGCATTTGGTATGACTTGAACCTAGCCATATTTACTTACGCTACGAGCCTACGAGCACGCACATACGCTACTGCAGTTCTCCTCCCCGATTCTAACCTTAGCAACGGGACAGGCGGGTTGCTCGCCGCTAGGCGCCGAAAACAGCTCCTTGTGCAGCGCTGCCTTAATATCATAGTGTGACACCCATGTTACACGAATTAAAAGAATCGTGCGGGCCGTTTGGGACCTTTTTCATGAACTTTAAACCATTAGTTTACTATTACCATATGTAATAAGTGTCCTTAGAGCATAAACACATCCGTAGAAATTCTACTGTGATAAGCTGTCTAGTATTGTTGATTACAAATCTTAGTTTCGTCAAGACCACTCAATGTTTCGGTTTTCATTTTTTAATAAATTTGATGTCGAACATAATAATATATATAACACTAGTGTAACATTCTTCAAAACCGAGCATTGACTTAACATTAAAATACATAGGTACCTTTATGCATGATGTAACACTGGTATTATATTCATATTTTTTCATTTATATAAAAAATTGTTACACTAGGAATTTTTTGTGGACAGAAATACACCGATAAAAAAGTTTCTGCATAAAATAAAAGAATCATAATACTAATTGTTAAAGTCGACCCTTTCAAGGGTGTTCTGCAGGCGCGCATTACACATGTTTAACCGTGCGTTTACACATGAACTACTCCGCTTACACACAAAGTTGCATAATTTTCTGAATTTCCGGGTTGCCTAACTTCCCTTGTGAGTGCGTGTAAACCTGTTTTTTCGTGTTCAGTGTGGGTAAATCTGTGTTTTTTTTAATTTTTTTATACGTTTTAGTGCTGGAGATCGGATATATTTTTTTGGTAGTGTATATAATTTTGTGTTTCGATAATACAATGGACTACAGTGGGTATAATGGAAAGAATCAATTTTTGCGAGTAAGCAGGTCTGGTGTAATTCAATGATACCCTACAATTTTAGATGAAGTGATAAAGAAGAGATACATTTCATCGCAGCTTCTCTGAGGTGAGTGACCCCGTGCGACAGTTTCGAATACCACTGCTTGACCCCTCGCCCGAGTTCCTCCGCGTGCACCGCTGCGCGCGAGTTACCTACTTTTAGGTATATCTTTAAATGCTTATAACTAACAAATGAAGCCTCAACCGCAATATCGTTATTCTTGATTTTCGTCTTATTTCGGTATTTAGAATCACCCCTTAAATTTTCTCCCGGCCGTAGTAGAACACCCAGTATAAACACAATTCTACATTTCAATTTATAGGATTTATTAAATCACAACTCTCTCAAAGACTCATTATATTTTATAGGGTATTGTGCCTGTCGCAAACTTCACTAAAACATCATAGTACATCACTTACCGCGCAAGATGTTATTCCACTGAATCATGACGTACTCATCCCGCTCGTATCTGCTTTGTTCATGTAAGAATCCGATGGCGTGCATTAGTTCATGTATCACTGTGCCCTTTTTCACCAAACAACCTGGAGTTTGTAGATTTACGTCTTGCCGTCCACCGATTCTTCCCACACTACTCCAGCAACCACTATTGCCGGCCGTGAGTCTTATATAATCGCTTTCTTCACCGGTATAGGGTTTGAACTTAATGCAAGTGTATTTGTGATAATCATTCATGGCATCGAAAATCAACTTCCGTTGCTCGGAATCTGCAATTTGATTTGATGTCACATAGGGTGTTTCGTATTCGGTGGTAGAAGCAGAAGGCTGGTGATTCTATATACATGACAAAATAAGTCCAATATATAGAATAAAATTTTTAATAAATAACTTAGTCTTCGAGAAAATTGAATTTGAATTTCGACCTGGTACGCGAGCACCGGAGTACAACTTTTGACCACCAAGGGAAATGCCAAAGTAAGAGGAATGCTTCTTGCCACTGTGTGAGCAAGCACTAAAACCCATAGTAAGAAGCGTTTCCCTTACTTCGGCGTATCCTTTGGGGGTCTGAAACTGTACTCTGGTGCTCGCCTAACCATTATTTTTTCATGTAGAATCATCAGCCTTCCGCTTGTACACCCAGTGAAAATGAATCCCGGATAGCTTCGCATTCACATAATGAAAGAGCTACGGAACGCGGCATTCCCATCTAGGACACGCTGGGAACCAGGGACAGTTCTGTGGCGCGGACCACAGCGCCAGGCACGCCATCCTAGCAATACATATTTGACTCGTTTCAATTTCGAACTTCTGTTCTAGAAGAACTTTTACGCGGATAGTAATGCTAATGTGAAGATGATCCTAATGCGAATATAATATTCTGAACAATATTTATAAACTACAAATAAATAACGCTACAGAATGGGGTTTTCAGCGTGCAAAATATGTTGCATAGTCCCTTTTAGATAATGTGTTAAATGTAAAATATATTTATATTTACACGCAAATCACTATCAATAGATACACGTACATGCAGAATATATGTATTTAATATGTAAAAATAATATAAATGTTTACAAAAAAGTGTAGAAAATACATTGAAAACGAACTAAATTTATTTTCCACTATTTTTTCGTTATTTTATCAGGGAGTCGAGACCGATATAATTTCGGTTACGGTCAGAGAGACGACTAAAATGGCATTTACGGTCGTCCCAACCGGAATTCGTCAACGACAATCGGTTAAGAGATTCCTCTCAACCGACATTCAAGAGAGAATGTCTCTCAGAATTACGGTCAACCAAAATTCTTGAGAGATAGAAATACGGTTGACTAGACTTCATTAGTTCATGAGAAATAGGTAGAAATACAATCGATTAAAATATGTGAAACAATTTATTATTATCCCGGTCACGATTTGCAAGTTGTAACTACAATTATTTAGTACATTATTTCAATTATTTTTTATCACGTTAGTAACCTGACCTTCAATCTTTTCCAATCCATGGCGAAATACATAGCGCAAATGAAATAAATTTATAATAAAAAGTAAATATAATTAATTTAATTTGTAATCAATTTTTAAAAATGAATTTATTTCTTTTTATAAATAATTTTATAAATTTAATATTATTATTTATAGATTATTTCTAATACTATTATTTTCATAAATCAATATTTTTATAAATAATTTTCAGAATTAATAATTTATATTTTTAAACGATTTTATTTAGCTTCGATCCTTTGTATGTTTGTTTGTTTGTATGGTTCAAATCTGGCAACTCAAATTTGTGTTGCATGCGTAGTTTGGATGACAATACAATATTTAAAAAAAAATTAACCCTGAGTGAGTGAAAAAATTACCCAGTCGTCAATAAATATAACCCATAACCACAAATCCAAACGACCTGAAATCAGCCACTCGCGTTCTTTACGAAAACGACAAAAATCCGCTGCGTTCTGGTCGCTAGTCGCATCGCGATTGCCGATAATACACAATTTATCGAGAAATGATCCGTCACGTATGTACGAATATTAAAACTAAACCTTTGCAGGCGTTCGTAGTATATCATCATCGAAATTGTAGTACAAGAAAAGAATGATTTTTTAGTGACTTCAGCAATGTAGCGTTTAAGCAAAATTTTAAACTCTATACAGTAATAGAAGATATTTGTAAAGATGTCTGAGCTGGGAAATGTAAATCCACAAACACTAAAAACTAGAAAATAAAAAATATATAAAAAGAAATTTTATGTTAAACGATTTTATTAAAAATGCACTAAAAGCTAAAATATAATTCTTTTCTTGTACTACAATTTCGATGGTGCTTTTTCATTCACTTTAAATAAAATCGTGGAGTAGGATATGTCATAACAGAATATGAATCAATTTAATACAGAATTGAACGTCAAAATGAATTTGTTGTGACGTATCCTGCTCCACGATTTTATTTAAAGTGAATGAAAAAGCGTCATTGAAAGCGTATTGTTCTTAATGTGTACAATCTCACTAACTCGCTATTGTATTAAAAAATCACCCTTACTAGGGATGTCCACTTAAAAAAAAACATCGGATGTTTTTTCCAAATGTAATGCATCGCAACTACGCATCGATGTTTTCTTAACATCGAAATACTTCTGCGTTTTGAATTAATTAACAGACCATAACTAGTGAAATAAAATAAAAAAACGAAAAGAACGATTCAGAATCATAGCTATTTATTATCATTACTATAACAGTATTTTATTTAAATGTTCCAGTGTTCCTTTTGTACGCTTAGTAAAAGCAATAGTTTGGTCAATCGTTTACCCTTCAGCAAAGAAATAGATTGGAGGGTAAAAGATTGAACAAACTATTATTTTTACTATGCCTACAAAAGGAACACTGGGACAATTAAATAAAATACTATTATAGTAATGATAATAAATAGATTTGATTCTGAATTGTTCTTTCCATATTATTTTTGCTACAATATTAAACATTGTATTAACCATAGGCAAGGAGGATCAAATGTGTAATCTTTTTCCAAAGTCGAGCAAACTCACGACATGATCAATCAGCAGCCTGGGTCATTGGTTTGATCTAGGGCTGGGACTATTCAAATAATTTAATATTCCAATATTTTACAAGTATTCCAATGCTACGAATAAACTTCGAATATTTGAGCATTCGAATGTTATTATTCGAATATTAAAGTATTCGAATACTACTCGAATATTTCAGTTTCGGAACCACGCGCAGTCAGCGGGCTACCATTTTTTCTGCCGGAAAATCGTGGTTGACCCCCCAGAGTTGAGGGTGAAATATCAATTACAGGGTATTAAGAAATTCTTTTCTTCATCGTATCGAAAGGGAAGTGACGCCAATAAATTCCTGGCGTTCTCCCGATTAAAATCATACCAAATGTCATGTAAATCGGACTACTTTTACATAAGGAATACAAATTGCTTGTGCAAAAGTAATCCGATTTGTATGACATTTGGTATGATTTTCATCAGAAAAACATAAGGAACCCATTGGTGTCACTTCCATACCCATATAATACAGAATAAAGAATTTCTTAATGCGCTGAAATGAATATTTCACCCTCGACTGCGGGGGGCCGACCTGGAATCGCTGCGGTCGGCCGAGTATTCATACCTGTTTCAGAAATAAAATAATTCTTTATCGTATCGATATGGAAGTGACACTAATGGATTCCTTATGTTTTTTCCGATGAAAATTATACCTATTTTCATGTAAAACGGACTATTTTTAACGAAGTGAGCTTGAAAGCCAGCCGCTCGGTACAAGTCGCTGGAGACAAGCCGATGCATCCCAGCCAGTCGTCAGGCGATCCGCTGGAGACAAGCCGATGCATCCCAGCCAGTCGCCAGGCGATCCGCTGGAGTCGCTGGCGACCAAGTTGATAGCAATTGTTGCCCGGTCTATACGAGCCTTTAGTCGACGACGGACAATCGCGTCAATAGTCAGTCGATGGCAGACGATCAAGCGTAGCAAGTGCGTGCAGTGAACACAATATAATGGAGTACGAACAAAGACGGTCGCATGAGATAAGCACTTTAGCTATGCGGAGGGCAAACAGCTACCGGGACGATACACTTACGGACGGCAGAGTGCTTTGTACGGCTGCATGCGGTCCGAAGTGCAATAAGCTAAGCGTAACGAGGAACCGCATGTCTTCCATTCTGATTATAATAAACCACAGATCTGTTACAGTCTGTACGATTTATCAATATCCTGCTCCCACGCCTACACGGGAATATTTCCTAAAAAATATGGCGGATAACAGTAAAAAATCAACATTATTTACTAGTTTATTAAAATCTGCCGCAAATGCTGCAAACACATAATTAAACTAATCATTGCATATCTATTGGAGACGAAAATAAAGATTATTGACGTCAAAAAATGTTAGAAGAATTGGACATAAAAAATTTGTTAAAATAATTTTTGAACAAAGTGACAATAAAATCCATTTCATACAATCAAATTAATCATATTTTGTTGTAAAATTACTATAAACAATTGATTGTTAATAACATTTATTATAGATTTTAGTAATATTCAATAAAGATAAGTGAAATTTGGATGGTACATTGTTTTTATGGCGTATGCTCACACTAATGAAGGATTTTTGGAAATTCGACCTCCACGGGGGTGAAAAGGGGTAAAATATATTTTCCCGGACTCCTTAACCACTTCACAACGATGGACGAGATTTTTCACGACATATGTAATATCGTTTGTACGACGTCGCGGGCGAGTTATATATCTCGCGCGTTGGCTTATTCGGACAAGAATTGAGGCAGTGAGGGCAACAGACAACAACCCACATTTTTTTCGAAATTGTGTTAGTAGCAATAACGTATTCCAATAGGCTCTACTAATCATATAAATAAGAAAAAAATATACTCGGTTCGAATAACCGATCCGAGCCGAGCGCTCGAAAGAACCGAGTGGCTCGAATGAAGCGAGCGGCTCAATTAAAAAGCGAGCGGCTCGATTAAAGCGAGCGCTTCGTTTAAAAAGGGAGCGGCGCGATTAAAGCGAGCGGCTTGGTTAAACCGTTTCCAAGTGGGTATTGATTAATTTATAATCTTGAAATTGTCATATTACAAGAATCTCTAACAATTTTCAAACCCATCGGGCTTGTGCGAACTTCGCTTTTTAATCGAGCCGCTCGGTTCTTTCAAGCGCTCGGCTCGGCTCGGAAACCAAATCCCGGCTCGACACGAATGTCGAGCTACTCGAATATTCGAGTACTCGAACAGCTCTAAGTTTTGTGCGTTACGAAGCTATGCGTAGACCAATACGAGATGAAGCTATCGAGAAAGATTCAATGTTCTAACCAATAAAGCTCCAGAATTTTTTCGGAACTAACGCACAACTATTCTGATGTGTGTATTTCTACGTTGACTGCTCGGTTTGGCCTACACGCCAGAAGCTTGGCACTATCCCCACCACTTCTGGCTCACTCTTATTTTGCGATGGCGAGAGGGAGCTGGAACGAGAGCGAGTCAGAAAATGTTGAGAAAAGGAGCACCGAGGCAGGCAAACGGTGTCGTGGAAGAATACCCCTCACGAAACTCACCGGCTAATACAGGGTGTCCCAGAATTGAGGGACATCCCGGAACATGCAATATCCTGATGCAAAAAGACATCGAAAAGTCTTTAACCGTTTTGGGATCCGGGGTTTCGTTTTCGAGATATTAAGAAAAAACCCCGACCAATCAGAGCGCGAGCCTTCCGCTGGAGTTCCTGCGCTAGCGGGGCCGCGCGCCGGGCCGCGCTACGACTACGAACAAGCAAGGCGGCATGCATCGAAGAAAATTGCGTAGAATGGCAAATGAAAGACGTAACAAAAAAATCTAATCATTTGCCATGGTTTGTTTGCCATTTAAAGTGAATAATGAATAGAGGATAAATGGATGCAAATCATGTGTAACGTAAAAAGACGAATACACAGTTGTTTTTTTTTTAGAAGAATCGAAAATAATTATTTGGAGTGTGAGAATAAGGAACACGTAAATTTCCTTTTTTAATAACGTACAAACGAAAAGGTAATGCAACAGGGAACGAACGAAAAGTGATCGTAGTTGGTTATTGTGATAAAAATCCGTAGTTCAATAACGGCCAACACTGTTGTTGATAATGAATAGGTCCATGTAAAAACTGCGAAGAAAAATTTACGTACGGAAATTTGGAGAATTGTCGTCGGAAATAGGCCATAGCCTGCGTTAAATTTAAAAAATAATAGTCGCCAATAATGTAACTAAAACTCACCCTTTCGGAAATTCACCTGCAGCTTGAAAACCTGTGTCACTAGGTCAGTGAACCGATCCTGGTCATCGACAGACGCGCCGAGTGCACAGCTGATCTCAGGTACACTCCACCATCCAAAGTTAAGGGTCGCAACGTCAAGTGCGTCCGGGTTCATGTACCAAATATTCACTTCACCGCACGCCTACTAACACTGATCACTTAATTTATTTTTCATGGAACGTGCTGTTCCTACGTTATAAAAATTGGTGGAAATGAATTTTTACTTGGCGTTCGGAGCCGTGGATATTCCCGCGTAAATTCTCACACTGCAGCACTTGCGTCCCCGTTGTTCGTGGGGTACACCCAGAACATCGCGTAATACTCTTGAGCAGAGAACATTTCTGCGACGTGATTGCTTGCTGACTGACAAGATTTTTTCCAAGCGACTTCTTCTACCCCCAAATAGTTTCTCACGTTCCGTTATGAGTTGAACCCCACCAGGCCAAGAGGCTTCAGGTAAAAAGAAGCCAGCACATTTTCGAAACACACGTGTTTCGCAGAAGTGCAACGAACGGACTATCGTGCACTTTTAAAAAAGTCCGCGTTCCGTCCTTTTACTGCCAATGTACCCATTGCTTCGAGGTAGGCAGCAGACACCACGTGTTTCGGTTCGAAAGGGTCCGAAGAGAAGAGAAACAGAAAGTCTTCGAGTTGCTATAAAGAAAAAAGTCCTGTTTCCTGTTTCCCTGTTCCGATACTCTGAGTTCACGTCTGCTACGAGGCGGAACCAACTAAGCCATAAATTACCCAAAACTGCGCGTAGTCTCGCCTGCTTCGTCCTACCTTCAAATTAAAGACGGATCCCTTATCTCTCGAGTATAAACACGCGCTCGAATTTTAAAACAAAAGCACGCGTCGACGTATTCCGTGCGAGAGACGGTGGGCTTGAAGTCCGATTGGCCCTAATCTATCAAATCTGCCGTGCATCTCTCCCAAACGGCCACTGTCCTGAAGAGGCCGTCTTCACAGCAATATTTCCTCCCCAAGGCCCACCTTCTCTCGCACGGAATACGTCAACGCATGCTTTTGTTTTGAAATTCGAGCGCGTGTTTAGACGTGAGAGATAAGCAGGCTCGATTGGTTAGTTTAGGACCAATCGAACTTCAAGCCTACCTCCTCTCGCACGGAATACGTCAACGCGTATTGTCCCTGAATTGAGGGACAATCCGGGACATGCATTATCCTGATGCCAGAAGACATCGAAAAGTCCTTTACCGTTTCACTTGGAGGTCGCGATTGTAAAAATCCGAAAAAGTACTACCACATTCGCTGATATGCTTTCTGTAAATTAAGCTTCTTTCTAGAGTAATGCAGCTGATATTAACCTCGCAGTAAGCTGTTAAAGACAATGGTGCGCCCCGTCTCAGGTAAAGCAACCGCGAGCGATTACTGGCAGCTGACCGTACCGCTACCACCCCATATTTCTTCAGTGAGGTCAAAAAACAGGTCGACAGACGAATTGCAGGAGAATTTTATTAACCCACTCTTGGCCAATGACACTGTTTTTATAATAATTAGATTTGTAAGTTCCAGCTTGTCTTTATCTTGATTATTTGTTGAAAAAGTGTCATTGCTCAATGAAAACCACGAGAAGGTGGTGGGCTTTTTCCATCAGGAGAGGATAAGAATGGGTCAGAAGGATGGTATGGATGAGAATCAAATGACGGGGTTAACGGTTGAAAGTAAGAAGGCAGTCGAAAGTACTTACATCGTGTCCCAATTTCTATAAAATTCGAG